>JBBPDH010000001.1:27555353-27579626 GCA_037974565.1 Clupeocharax schoutedeni
ATTAGGATTTTTGTATTTGTGTTAAGGTATGCAAAATGTATCCTGAGATTTTTGAAAGCATTATTTTTTGCTTACTGATTAAAAAAAAGACTTGGTTAGTATCGGATTTGTATCGGATCGGCAGATATCCAAATTTAGAATATCGATATCGGTATCGGACATAAAAAAGTGGTATTGGGACATCCCTAGTTTAAATGTGTTGACTTCATAAACTCCATGATTTGAACATGGGCTGATTGAATAGATTAGTTTCCATATATGGGCCACATGAAAAGACATTCTGAAACTATATTTACACACTTAAGAGTTTTTTCAGAATAATTATGGGCCCTTTAATAAACTGATAGGCAAAACAATCGCAATATGTAGCAAAATGTTAAATATACTGCTATTTTATCCATATCTTATTGATTAGTTTGAGAGTGACTTCTACATAAAATCACTGGCCAATAGCTGATACATGATACAGCTTCTGATACAGTGTCGCTTCTGGGACACCACGCTGCTTGTGAAAGCCATGAGAACACTTGACCTGTTAACACATACAGAACACACTAATATTGATACTAATACTACTAATAAAAACTACTAGACTGTCATTGCAATAAGTCTGTGCTGACACTATTACTCCTAAAGTTTTTTTAAAAATACTGACATATAAAGTATTTAGGTAGCATGACAAAACAAAGACTCTGCATGTTAACTGCTGTACACATTTTATAGCCATTCCAGGCTGGCTCTCATGTGCCACGCCCCTGGCCCACCCCGTCTCCTGAGCCTGGGCTTCCTTCGCTGTTGCTTTTGTTTTGGCTTCTCCCCATCACTGATCACTCTCATCTGTACCTCATCTCACTGCCCTACTTAAGCCCAGTTCAACCCAGAGTCTGACTGGCTGCTTTTGTCTCTGTCTTCATTTCTGTCTCTTGTCTTTTTCTCTGTTTCGATCCATGACACGGCCATACCAAATATGTCTGGCTCAGTTTTCACATACCAGGAGGACTACTGTTCCTGACCTGAGCACGCCATCCCATTCATTGCACATTTTTTATCCTACAGAAGCCATTGAATTTACTCTCACACCTCTGATTAGTGAGGAGGATGTCCTTTGTTGTTTTTCTGAACTGTACTTATGAGCCAGAACAGCTAAACATGTTTCTTTGTCTGAGTTTACCTGCTATTGTTTAAAAATCTACTCCTGCAAGTGTGTCAGCCTACCGGTGCACATACCTGTTAGACATATTTGCACCCTTGCTGTGAGTATTTTGACCAAACACAATAATCCAGGCCAGTCTTAACCATGTCCCAATGACCAGGGATTTGTTTTTATTATCAAAATATGTACAATATTAATAATCACAGTACTAGGATCCCATCTCATGTTAATAAGTCACACTACATATTTATCCAACCTCAACTGATACCACCAAACTATTCAGCAGCAGGCTATGGATTCACAGCAGTGGTGACACAAAACAACACCACCAATAACCTAACCAAGCAAGCTGATGAAATGAAAGCATGGGCGAGCTGGGTGTGTGTTTGTGTCATATGGCGGGAGGAGGCAGGCGCAGGGGGGGCTTCTCTGTGGTGTGATCAGAGGGAGGGTTTGTCAATGCTGATGTCCTGTCAGGGTGTAATTAAGAGCGCAGAGGAGAGCGGTGGCGGCGGCGCATCTCTCTGGAGCTCTGCAGCGCAGCAAATCCCGTTAGCTGTGAATAAACCCATTGGGGGTGGCACAGGTAAGCCAGACGCAATGCGATTACATGGCAAGAGCGATGCCTGAAAAGCCAAATCGCCAACACAAACCCCCTCTCCTCCCCTGTGTTAGCAGCACAGAAGAGCACAGAGCAAAATCCGGTTTGCTGCCTCTCACCTAAGGCATAACAGCAACAGCTCGTGAACAAACAGGACATTGTGGGACATTTTATAGGACTTGGTAATGCAAAGAGACAGTTAATCCTTTATTTGTTTACATTATATTACGTTATATTATAATTAAAAAAATGCAGATTTTAACTTTAACAAGTGCTTTACACAGCAGTTGCTTTTTACTTTTAAACAAATTCGTAATAATCTGCATGCTGTTTTCAATTATCTGAATTCATTATCCGAACTCTGTTCGGTGTAATTTAAAGATGATTACAGTGAATCCAACAACAGAGAAAGCATAGTACTTAATGTTTTTTCTTAATGCAAACTCGGTAACACACCGAGAGCCCAAGTTCTGCCTGCTGATCCATTTCACTGTACCCAATATGGGGAGGTATCCAGATTTTACCAAGGGTACAAAGTTAAAGCCTCTGACGATGACATATTAGCTTTGGCAGGGTTAAAAGAAATACATGTGTTCATGAATTCATATATCACATATATAACACAAACTCAAGGAAAGGTGAAGAGCATCTTCACCTTTTGGAACATAAGAGTAAAAGGCAGCTCTTAACATTGAATAATAGAGAGAAAAAGGACAAAGTTTTAAACATTTAAACAGCTGATAAAATCAAGGTAATGTCTCTTGTTACATATATAAACAACTGTCTGAAATGTAATGTTATTTTGAACAACAACCAAACTGTCAGGAGCAAAAGGGTACTAATAACTCACTCCATGAATTCAGGGCTTCATCTGGCTAGCATCTGAAAAATATGAAACGAGTTCTAGCAAGGCAGCAGCTGCTCTTTGAGCTTTGGATGCTTATTAGTTTAAGGGTTATGTCAATTGAAAGCAACTGTCTGCCAACTGTATATTTCACCATATAAAATATCAGCTGGTATTACTGGTTATTTGAATTACATCTCCCTCTTCTCCCAGCTCTCACTTTCTCACCATTCCATCTTTCTCTCCACCCTCTTTTACCAACCCCTTTTTCTTTATTTCTCTCTCTCTCTCTCTCTCTCTCTCTCTCTCTTCACTCCCTACCTCTAATCATGGAAGTCAATCAAAAACAGAGGAGGGAAAAAAAGGTCCCTGACAGGAAAAGGTACGCTGGTAATTCCCTCAGTGTGTTTTTGCGTCTCTCTCTGTCCATCCTCTCACTGTGTCCCTGCAGCACCTGCTGTGTGCGGCCCGGTGAGGTGGAACGGCTCAGTATTAGCTGTGAAATTAGCAGCACTGGCTCGTTAAAGAGCTGGCACGCTCCACACCAGGACAGACACTGTTAATGGCATAAAAGCCTCCATCACCTGGGAGCCACACAATTACTTGAGCCAAGACTTGCGCTCACCACATCTCCTCTAGTACACACACACACACATGCATGCACGCGCACACACCCCCCCCCCCAAATCTTTCAGACAGCTCACTTCTCTCCCCTTGGCCTCTAGCCAAACCAGGAGAGACATAGAATGAGATCTCTCTTTTTTCTCTCTCCCGCTCTCTCTCGCCCCCCATGTTGCTCTAAATCACACCTCCACTGTCAGCCACGTCAGAGCGCAACAGAATCGAGGCTGCCATGCGCTACAGACTCCAGTGAAAAGGGAGTTAATTATATGTTTAATAAGTAAAAAGATTTTTGACTCATGGATGTTGTTGTGACACAGATGGCACTGTATAATCAGGGCATGAAAAGACCTCTTTGTTCCCAGAATTAAGTCAACTTTCAACTCTTTTCAAGTAGAAATTTTGATTGGCAACATTTTTATTTGTCAAACAGACAGGCTTAATTAAAAGGGAAATTTAAAGCGCTTCTCAATAGTGACATATGACAGCGCTGGTTAAATAAGTTTTGTGTTTGGGAAATCAGAGAGGCTTGTTCTACTGTCACCGATATCCTACATCACAGACAAGAGCCAAACCAGTACAAGGCTGCAAAGACTGTCGGAGCTTTCAACCCATCATCGCCCATGTAATGCAGTCCATACCATTTGCTCATTTGCTGGCTCAGAATTTGATGGAGACCTGTTGTCACACAGATTATGGTGAGGTGAGACATTTACACCCTTCCACAGTTCACACACACACACAAACACACACCCCACCATTCTACAGCCATAGCCAGAAAACAAACAGCACGGCAGAGGTCAGCGGGTGCCGATAAGGCCATCAGGAATGGCCAGTTAATAGTGTGTTGGGAGGCAAACCCATGCAGGCCTGTCACTCTAATTATCCAGCAAGAATCCTGGAAGTGTACAAGCTTGAACACTGCCCTTCCTCTCCTCACGCCGGACCCTGCGCACCTGCCTGCTCCAGCAGGGGAGCGAAGACCACCCCCCTGCGCCAGTCAGCTGCGTCCTGATCAAAGTACTGCACAGTGGACTCCACACCGGATCAGCCACACAACAACCTGTACATGATTTACACCCTCAATAATAAATGAGAGAAACATTTGGAAGTAATTGGCTGTGCAGAGGCACACATCTCTTCACCAGGGAAGCTTGTGTGTACAAAGCAACAGAAGCTAAATAATTGATGCTCAATGCAGAGCTTCCCTCAGATTGCCTTGATTTGGAACATGCACGACTTCAACTGTTGTGTTGATGCTGCTGATGATAATCATTGTTTAGGAAAACAAAAAAGTGGAAGAGGGAGATTGCGGTGGGAAGAGGGCAAAGAAGAGCGAGAGACACACAGAGAGAGAGAAAGAAAGAGAAAGAGAGAGAGAGAGAGAGAGAGAGAAGAGAGACATAGAAAGAGAGAGAGAGAAAAAGAGAGAGAGAATCTTTCATTGCAGCTTTTCAGCCGAAGTGGAAATGACCTGACTACTGATTCATGAAGGTCTCTGCTCCACAACAACAATAATCATGAAAAATGCACCCTGGACAACTTGCCACTGAAGTTGCCTTCTTTGATGGCTGTTCTTTTTCCAGATTAGGCCCTGCCTCTGATGTTCCATATGTCTATAAAATTGCTCCCACCTGCATTTTTCTCCCTATTTAGGCGGTGGTCATGGTAAGTTTGCAGAGAAGCTGTGTGTAAGAATCAACCCTGAAACTGAGGATCAGAGTATGCGAGAGAGAAAAAAACCACCAACTCAGGCATTTTCTGCTGATCGAGGAACATTTTGCACAAGCAAACACTTTTCAATTTACCATCTTCACACATTGTTCTTTATTTATCTGAGTGGCATGTACACCTCCCGTGTGTGTGTTTGTTTGCCGGTGTTCTGTGTTATTTATGAGGTTTCTTGCATGTGCAATTTGTATAATGTATCCATAAACCACCAGGGCAGACGGTGCACAGGCTGCTTTGAGACTGATAAAAGAGTAGGGACAGGAATGGCAGTTATCTGAACTCTAATCAGAATTCATATTGTTAACACACTGCCAGCACTTCCAGGGACCCTACAATATCACCCATATTATTATCATATTGCTGCCATAAAGGATATTGCTTGCTATGGAGAGCGCTGCTCTGTAGGAATGTGGCATTATTGCTTTTCTGACCAAGCCCATATCACTGTGATGGACAGCCATCAAACAGGAAAGTCCCCGCTAGAGGACAGTATCATTTACTCTAATGGATCTTTCAGCACCGCAGTCAGGGTGGAAAGGGAAAAAAAAGGTTTTGAAATAATTTGTAGGCCTAAAATGTTTCTAGAAATAACAATGTTAGCTCTGCAACACAGGTGGTACCTCACATTGGGGAAAGGTGAAAAACATTTGAGAATGTAATATATTATTAGGATTCCTGATAATCCAGATGCATGAAAAATGAAATGGACTGTAATTATGCACAGGTGCATTTCTTATCTGGGTGTGTTTGGCTGCACACACTGGCTGTGGAGTGAAGCCATTCTATGGTGGATCAGTAATGTTCTAGAATTATACACAGAGCTTGTTTGTCTAAGAGCCTTTATGCAGAGGAAGCAGCTTTATGAAGCTCTAGTGCGAAGTTCTAAACTAAACTAAACAGAGAACAACTCACGACACTGTTGTAAAAGGCCATCCTTAATGTATCATTGTTAAGGTGGTATGTAAACCGTCACACTGTTATACGAAGAGTTTCAGCCTGGCACGATGCAGGGCAGCCAATCCAAAACAGAACATGGTCACAGGTCAGTCCTCGAAGCACAGTAAAAAATAGCCTGTTTAATTATATAGGAAAAAGAGAGGTCTGAAAACGAATGATGATTGTTACTGATGCATAAAATCTCACAAACCCTCACACGTGTGAAAAAGTAAAATACAACACTGACCATAGGCCCTTTAGATAGCACTCGGAATGACTACTCTAAATTACTAGCTTTAATTTCTGTAAAGCTAGTAAAAATGCATATGCATATACTTATAGTGGGAATGTTCACAGAGGTGGCACTTGCAGTGAAGTCCAGTGCAGTGGGTGGTGTAGTAAAGAAGGTCCAAAGCTGGCCAGACAGCATGACTGAATATTTAGTCCATGAACAGACTTCTCCCATCTGTCCTGTGGAACTTGGTAATGTGTGAGACAGGTGGCCTGCTGAAGGTTTAAAACCTTAGGGCCTTGAAGTGATTAAGAAGTCAAATTAAACTGTAAACATGATTTCAACATTAAGGCGGTCTTGGTGCACATGAGAATGAGCTCTCTGGATGGACTGGAAAGACTGGATTGAGAAAAGGCTAGCATTGACTCAGTGTGAGTGCGTTGTAGATGAAGATAGCATGGCCTGTTGAACTGCTAATCACACTAGCTAAATTACACACTGTGCTGCTTTATTTTTCTTGCTTGCTTGACTTATCTGAAATGACTTGGTGACTGTCTAGGTTAGATTGACTGAAGCGTATGACTGAGATTGACTGTGGAAAAGGGGCATGTGGACGCAACACACAGCTTCTTTTCAGAAGTCACCTGAAATCGGTCTATCCATCTAAAGCTGTGCACAATGAGGGTCTTTACAAAACTAATACCGCTAATGGTTCTCGACTATTGAGACAGGAGCCAGCCATATTGGACAAAATGATGTGAAAGGCTGGCAGAGGAAATTGCCTGAAATCTTCCAAGATGGCGAGAAAGTGGGAGATAGCGAACGTGTGAGGACGGAGGGGAAGGCGTAGCCCACGTAAACGTAGCGTATCTCCCAGCAGCCTACAATGACAGGGTTCAGCCTGCACCCAAAGCAATCTAAGAGATGCTTTCACAGTGTAATCTTTCCGCCAGATTCGACTCCTGCCTTTTATTTCCTACAGGCTCGTTCCTTCAGCACTCCCCTCACAAAACAGTGCCGGAACACAGCACACACAGATAAAACAGTATACTAAATGCGGTGATCGGCAGATTGCTGGAACCACACAGCTCTGTTGGCAGGCCTTTGGTGAGCAACACATTCGTTACGTCTATTGGGTAACTAGATAGAATGGGACAACAGGTAGTTTCATTGAGATGAAACCCAAATCAAATATTTCACTGTTATGAAATAGAAAACAGAGCTTTTGTATACCTGCTGACCAGAGTGAGAGGATTGCCAATTGCAAAATATATGTGCTTTGCTATAGGCCAGGCCCATCATTTCTTGAAGTAAAACAATTTCTTTAAAAGAATAAGCTGTGGTCAGTTCAGACTGCTGGTTAATCTCCATTTATCTGAAGCCTGTGAAGTCTGACTTTACTGCAGCCGCTTGCCGCGAAGTTCCATTCAGAATGAAAGCATGATTAATCCCTGTATCTACGCCGATGGGCCTCGCTAATGGACACGGCCATTAGAGGAGCTCTGAGTAGTCGGACAAGGTAACTCATTTGCTGGACAAAATAAGAGGTTTGATTTTGATTCCCTTTACAATGATGGCACATTTGGAATTCTCCAAAGTTGCATTCCGACTTTAATCATCATAACAAGATGATTTCTAACTTTTAATTAGAGCTGAGAGCCCATGTACTGTGGGCTTCTTAGAAGGCTGGGTAATGTCCTCAGTCTCAAGTACATTAGATTGCTTAGTGTAGCCCCAGGATGGATTCCGTTGTGTGATTAGAGAGAAGACACTTTCATACATCAAATAACATGGACGTCTACAGATGGAGCTGAACTTTTTAAAGTTAGTCAGTGGAACTTTATAGGGAGCAAATTAATTATGACAGAAAATGAAAATGATGTATAAGCCTGTGTTGGACTAGTCTAACAATTTAAAGTCTTTCAACTGAAAGTTCCACAAAGAAATGTATGGTTGTTTATGAATGATCTAATAGCTTTCCTTCTCAAAAAAAGCGAGAGGCCCTCTTTGTCAACACTATTCCAGGCTCAATATGCCTAACCTCACTCCCCTTTTCTGATAGCAGACCTCCTGTTTACACAGCGATTTAGTTAGCAAGACTGACAGATAATTACATCAACCCGAACATTCAGGCAAAAGCAAAAGCAAACAGCTAATGCATGGAAAATAATGTTTTGACATAGCTGACTGCATTCAACATCTCATATACATCAATTCATGCTGTCAAGCAAAGAACAATTTACCATTTCTTGTCTTTGGCTGAAAGTGAAGTAACATTACATGCCTGTTCTAAGGGCTGTGCTTGTGTACACACTTCTTGCTGTATAGGTAGTTTGTGTATGGTAATATAGCCGCTCAGTATCACCATCCAAAAGAGCAACAAGCAAACAAAAATGTATAAACAAATTACACTATATATGAGAATGACGCACAGCTGAAAAAGATGGCAAGTTGCAGACCCTTATCTCAACTTTATATGTAACTTTATAAGTGCTACATAAATCATCTTCAAGGAATAAATAAAGTTACTTAAAGGTAATACATTTATTGTGTTATAACAATGTATACTTGCCTTTTCAATTTTACCCATTCACAAACCCCCTGTCTTAATTTTTTTTTTTACTTTAGTTTACACTGACAGAACATTATTATCCATCCTAAAGTAACCATTTTGAACATTTTGGTCTGACCGTACAGATATATATATAATGTATAATAAAATCTTTGTGGCCACAGCTGATGAATAATGAATAATGCAGTTTACCTTTGGCCTAAACAGGTGCTTAAGTCTTGCTCAGATTCAGTTATTGAGTAATAACACTACAAGTTCTGCTGCTTGGGCCTGCCCTGATAATGAGAGCCTATCAGCATGGCGAGAACCAGACACCAAAGCCTTCCCGCTGCAGGCCACGGTGGCTGAGGTGTCCTCAGGCTTTAATAAGCGTAGCTTGCTGTGGACGTTGCTAAGCCAAGGTGCTTTGGCTCTGTGCATAATAGCGGAGGAGGAGACTGCTCTCGCAGCTCGAGAGGCCATTACCTGAGCCAGCGTGCTTCTCCAAGCAGAGCACTGCTAGCCGCCATGTTTATTCATGACACAAGCAGCGAGACCTGCAAGGTGACTACCTGTCAGGAGCTGGCAGCCTCGCCCAACACACTCTGCTATGATTCCATCTGATAGATGAGAGGGGCTGGCTGCTGCACGTACAAGTGTGTGTGTGTGTGTGTGTGTGTGTGTGTGTGTGTGTGTGTGTGTGGAAACAGGGGGAGAGGAGCGATCTGGGGCTAATTCACAGATATTATGGAGAACATGCTGTAATGTGTAAGCATAGTGTTCATGGTGAGAAGCGCCAGGTTCACTCATACAGGTATCAGGACTGGTCGGAGAACCTGCAGCTGCCAGCATTGTGTAAGCTCAAATAAAGAGTTGAAATAAAGGATTAAGTACATCATCATTTTATTTTATAATGGGTACTGCTGATCGAAAGCATGTGGTTACCACTGTGTAGATACTGTGCATAAGTAAGAGAGGATACTGTTTTGTGTGATGGATAAAAACACGTGGCCAAATGATAAACAGCAAGTATTCTAAGAATTTACTGTACCTTTCATTCATTTCTTTCTTTGCTACAAAATTATTGATTTTTTTTACGTCTTAATTTATTCTACCATCATAAAGATATACTGTTCGATTTTGCAAAGTTATTTGCTCAAATAAATCTACAAGGTCAGTATTGGTAAGTTTCAATTGTAAAGTGCTCACGGTATCCTGGTATAATGGTGCACCAGTAGTATTTATTAAAAACGTTGTATTTACTGGCTTCTGTGTTGTTTACATCGATCTGTGTATCGGCAACGGTCGAGTTAATCCAGGAGAACAGTATTTTCATCACAGAAAAGTCTGTGATGAGAAACAATGGCAAAGTTTGACTTCTTAAGCATTTCCTGAGCAAAATAATACTTGATCTCATGGTACATACTGACTGAAAAAATGTCTGAAGTAATGCTCTCCGTAAATAAGAATGCTATAACCAATAACATACAGAGCTACCACGACTTAATCACAATGAACAACAGACAGACCTGAAATGCAGCACTTTCCTCCAGGTGGTAGAGTTCCAGCCAACAGCACGGTCAAACCCACCCAGCTCTGACGACTCGCTGCCTTTTTAATCTTATCTTGTTAATATTTTAGAAAAAGCTTACAGGCATATGAATCAATTAATTATAGCTGCTATGCAGCTCATGAATAGTGCACATGGACTGTGCCAAATACACATGTCAATCACAGCACAGCAACAGCTGGGTAATTACTGTCGTCCACATCTAAAGACGGCTGCAATGCCACACTCAAAGAATGTTGTTGCTCCAGGCTTACGAATTACAGATTACATGGACCTGGATGAACTTAATTTGACTTTGATCTTAATTTTTCAAAAACATTAAATTAAAAGTTTTCCCAGGTTCCCTCGTTCTGGACAGAGAAATTAATAATATACAGTAATGTGTGTCTGGAGCATGGAAGGACAAATAGTTTACCTTCTATTAATTGATTTTTGGGTGCTAGTGGGCACATCCTGTGTGCAGTATGAGCGGGTAAGAGTGCGTTATTAAAGAATGTGCATGCTCATTTAAGAATTACACTAATAACACAGCACAAAAGTCTCTATTGCATTTACAAAAAAGTCACCTATATCATGTAAGAAAGCACATCCCCTTATGAAGCTCTCTGAATCAGTGCAGTAGGAAGGTCTGAAATGCTAGTTTGTGTGTATTTTTGGTGTGTATCTATTTACTGTTAAGGCTCAGAGGGGAAGACTATGCACAGCAGGTCTAGAGACTCTGCTCATGGTGATAACTGCTCACTCTGTTTCTCTTGCTGTCTGTCTCTCTTTCCCTGTCTGCTCTGTTTTCTTTCCAGCTTACTACATATTTCCCCATCTCATACAGAATATGCACTGTAGAGCCAATTGATTTATGCATCGTGTGCCACACAAAGGGAGCCAAACAAACTAGAGTTTGTGTACGACTAAATATCTCAGTTTTAAACAGAGGGAAAAATAAATAAAGCAAGACATATCATTTACTAGACTGTTACTAGACATATCATTTTTTGGCTCAATGCAGCTGTTATTTAATATGTGGAATTAAAGAAGTGTGAATGTGCTTCCTAACATTAATTGACAGTCAAGCCCAGAAGTATCAACCAAGCAAGTCAGCCTGCAAGGCAGCACTGTTAGCAGTGCGATGCTGCAGTCTGCCAGACGGAGGGTTTAGCGATTGAGAGATCGCAGGCGCTCCGGCGTCTGTTCTCGGTGTCACTGGGCCGTGATATTGAGAAGGCGAGGGGTGTGAGCCGGCAGCGAGGGGGAGGGCGAGGGTGGGATCAAAACCCCTCTACCACTGCCCGCCCAACGCCTGCATCAATGGGCAACCTACACTTCAAAAGCTGTCACCAGCGTCCCAAGGCTGGCGGGTAAAAGAAGGGGGGGGACGGGTTGTAGGCCTGTCCCACAGACAGGGGGCAGACGGGGTCAGAATGGGAGAGCTCAGCCCTGCTGTTCCAGCACGCACATCCACCCCACAGCAGCAAGACCCCTACCCCAACACCTCAACCACCACCACCCATCCTCTGCTCTCCAGGAAATCTATACCATTCATAATTTACACACGCACAGACAAAAGAAACAGGTAGATAAAAAAAAATAAAAAGAAATCAGTTTAATAATTGAATGCCAGGCACCTTTACTAAAAAAAGTAGAAGAAAAAAAAAACAGAACAGAATTCATATAGCTCACCATTCTGGGAGAGAGAAAAAGTAGGTCAGAAAAAGAGAAAACATCAAAGAGAGAAACTTGCAACAAAGTCATATATACCAAGAGTAAGTTCATACAATGTTCAAAACATATCACTCAGAACACGCACACATCATTCCTGCCCCCTCAGAAAAAGAGAAAAGAAACGGGGAAAATATCTAATCCAAGACAGACACAGACACTCTCCGCAAACTTCACTGCTAGGTGAGCTAAAATCTAACATGGCTAGCTATAATAATATAGTCATCACAAACCAATACAAATGCACTTAAAAACCAGCTTCATAGTCACTGACATTTCATACTAATGTGCTCCATATTCAAGCCATTAGCATGTTAGCTGGGCGCGTGGGTACATGCTTAGTGGCACCGTCTTTTTGTGCCCTGCTCATTTGTTTAAAGCAATCCTGCTGCTCTGACTGAGGTTAAATGCAATAAGTCCAGCACACAGCAGGGAGGGTTTATAAAGCATCCTGTAACCCCCCCCCCCCCCACCCACCATCCTCATCCAATTCAAACCACACGGCCATACTCTCACACTAAAATAAAATCTGAATAACGCTATATTACAAGGGGGGAGGGGAGAGAAGAGAGAGAGAGGGGGAGAGAAAGAGATACGGGGGGAGAGAGAGAGAGAGAGTGTGTGAGAGAGAGAGAGAGAGAGAGTGTGAATGTGTGAGTGTGTGTGTGTGTGTGCGCGTGTGTGTGTGCGTGTGTGAGAGAGAGAGAGAGAGAGAGAGAGAGAGAGAGAAAGAATGAGAGAAAACAGTTGAAGGAGAATGACTTTTGTGTTTATACTGATTCAGAACAAAAAAAAGTATGTATTCATAAGAAATTATTAAAACAGACCTATATGTTTAAAGTTTACATAAAGATAAATCCAGACAGTAGACAGTAATTCTAGACAGTAATTCTGCAAAACAGCTTTTGTGCAAATAGAACCTGGTGTCATTTTAAAGCTAGTGCTATTTGTTGGGAAGATTTTACACAATAAGAAGTAACTTAATATATATATATATAACAGCTCCCACATGCTGCTGATTAGTTTCTCTCCTGCTCTCTTCTGCTTCAGTTGAGTTTGGTATCTCTGTGATGGTTTAAAGAGGATAATACTGTCCCACTGTTCATCCACCCAGTAACTGCACTGACCACTCAATACCTACGTCCAGTCACTGTAAACACAAACAGCTTTCCTTTCATGCTATTACATCAGGCCCTCTCTTTCTCTGTCTCTCTGCTTGTGTGTGTGTGTGTGTGTGTGTGTGTGTCTATGAGTGGGGAATGAAGCATGCTCTTCTGTGTGAGCTGCAGCTCCTGCTCTTCTGAGCGACAGTGAGGCGACGGCTGAAATGCTGGCGTCTAACCTGAAGTATGGAAGTTTGCAGCTGCATAAATAAAATCCCCATGGCAACTAAATGTGGATGGAGATAAGAGAGAGGGGAGGATTTATGCGTTTTCTGAGCTGTCATGCCCTAAAGAGCCTCCTCAGGCAAAGCAGGCCACCTGCCACACACTATATTAAACCAAAGTCTTCAGCCTTGCCTGTGTCTCTCCCTCTCTCTCTGTATTCCTCTCTCACCCACCCTCTGTATCTCTTTCACCCTCTCTCTGTATCTCTCTCTCACCCACCCTCTGTATCTCTCTCTCTTACCCCCTTTCTCTAATAGGCTGGTTCGTTTCTTCCAGAACACAAGCATGCAGCCGCTGGTCTAGGATAGAGACATGCTTTTATAAAGAGTAGAGGAGAAATTCTTTTATCCAGTGGTTTACCTTTGTCATATCAAAACACTAAAAGAAGGAAAGACCTGAGGTGATGGAACCTAAGCCAATAATAAACCACTAGAGGTATAGGTTAAGTTACAATGGTCCTAAACATCGAAACATCAGTAAAACTGTGCGGCAATTAGAAATGAATTTTCTTTATTTTAGCACTCTCTCTATATAATGCTGGGCAACGATACAAAATTAATTAAAAAAAATACATTTAAATGCAATTAATCTCACAATAAATAGCATTGTTATATTCAAATTTCAATAATTAATTGAAAAGTAATGTATTGGGCACTTTTATTTTAAAAGTACTGTTATATGAGCAAAAGAGCAATAACATTTGGTTTGCAAACACTAAGGTTTTCGAAAACAAACAAGATGCTTTTTAAAAAGAAACAAGATGCTTTTGAACAGCAGTGTTCCCTTTAACACAGTTACACAGCTGCGGTTCAAATACATCTGTAAATCTCAAACATTGATGTAATCAAATCAAATATAAAACCAAAGTTATTTGCCACTGCAGGGCATTCATGTTTTATCTTGTTTGTCATAGAAAAACACCCTTGTTAAGTCCAGAGCATGGGCACTGGAACCATTTTAGCATTATAATCATTATTAATGTATTTTTCTCTGATCATTATCACTGTTATAAACGGTCTGAACTGTATACATTTAAAAGGAGCATTTTTCTGCAGGGTAGGATGAATCGATTGACTCGATTGCTGTTGATTTGCGCAACAGTAGCCTTTTTTGACAAGGCAGTTGGGTGGCCTAGTGGCATCCGCTCTGTGACCAGAAAGTCCGGGTTCAATCCCCAAGACCGCAAGGCACTGCTGAGGTACCCTGACCAAGGTACCGTCCCCACGCACTGCTCTCCGGGCGCCGTGTTCCTGGCTGCCCCCTGCTTCACTTGGTGAATGGGTTAAATGCAGAGAAATAATTTCGTGCTGTTCATTGTGTGCTGTGGTGTGTTCACGTATGACAAAATGGTCACTTTCACTTTCAAATTGTCAGAACACGGGCGCCGAGGTACAGAGCCATGATTAGAGGAGTATATCAGACACCTTCCGAGCAACAGCAAGTTAACATTTATAAATATGTTTTGTTATTTTCTGCACAGGTACCAGCAGAAACATTTTTCTTTGATCAGGGAGCAGCAGAAGCAGCCAGTAAGTTCAGTAGCGAGTATTCCTGTTAAAGTGAGGTGAAGCAGTCGAGCACAGAAGAAAACTTTCAAAATAAGAGCAACTGAAAATACTACATTAATGCAAAATAAAAAAACAATCAATAATTAACTAAATAATGCATCAGCGCATTATGCCCAGCTGTAAGATATATCACCTTTAGTTTCATATGAATTATTTGAACCTAGTGTAATTTGTAAATTTCCAATTGACAGCAATTTGTCATAGAGCTGTATGCACACCACATTTTTTGTTGCAATGACAGCTTTGTTTATTATTGCCAAATTATTATTTCTTATCATTGAAATGAAAGGAAAGACTTCAAGAATGTAATGCAATTCGTTGTGTAGCTCATTGTGAAAATTGTGAAAAAAAACAGTGTAGCTTATTATGAAATTAAATGTTTAAGTTCATTTTGATTTCACAACAGAAATAACAAATGTAGATTTTCAAGGGTGAACACTGTAAATCAGAGGGGCCACACCATACTGTTTATTCTGATCAGCTGAAATAGAGAGAGTGAGAGAGAGAGAGAGAAAGTGAGAGAGCGAGCGAGAGAGAGATGAAGCATATGTATAATATGTGTGTGTGTGTGTGTGTGGGGGGGGAGGGGGGCATGTGTGTCTGATGGAAGCAGACGGCTTAATCCTAGTGCATGTCTGGCTGTGTGTAGGGCCAGAGGTCCCATCAGGCCTGAGAGGGCTGGACTGGTGCGTGTGTGCGTATGCGTAAGCGCTCGGCTCAGTAACTAGGAGAGACAGGTGTGCGGCAGTCCCTCAGCCCCGCTGAGGCCCCATGCTGGCCCTTCGCTGCAGGAGAGGTGGCCGTCCCTCCATAGCCCTGTCCACACGGCCATTTATCTCCATTTCAGCCTGCCCCGCACAGCCTGCTCAAACAGCACTTAAACTAAATAACCCTGCTGGAATTCAGCCCCTCTCTCATCAGAGCGGGACACCACAGCACACCGGCCTGCCCACGTTCGCTTCCCCAGCCTGACAGCGGGGCTGTGTGTTTTCACCGCCTCAAGGGACAAGAATAATACTGTTTGATACAGTGTAGGTACAATACAGACAAAACACAATATAGCACACTGACGGCACTGCAGGAAGATCCCTCTGAAACGATAGCTTAAAAAGAGATGGGAGAAAATTCAGAGCTTAGTATTTATTTATTTATGTAACTTATAAAGTAATGAAATGTGATGTGCCATATATTGTAAAAGGGTGGTGGACTATAAAACTAAAAACTAAAAAAAAAAACTTTTTGTTTTCATATAACTGTGTAATTATGTCAGTACCTATCATTGTTCCCATTTATATTTGCATGTAATGAAATATGTACACAGTATGAAGGGCAGCAAGTGTTTTCAAATGGTGCATAAAAATAAAAACAAATCAAATGTATATGTCCTTCTTATTACTGTGCAATACTTTTGCTACATATGTGCAATGGCACGATGTCTTGCAATGTGTTTACGCTGGTGAATTCTTGATCCAGCATGATTAAAGGCTGGCTTGACCTTATTTGCATTGGTTGGATTGCGTGAATGCCTTGTCTCATGAAAGCAGCCACAAGACATCATCTAGAACATCTGAAACTGGTCAGGATGCCCACAGCATCTGTTAGATGGCTTCTTTGAGTCAGTACTACAAAAGACAATACTGCACACAAAATTGTGTACATTTAAAAGTAGATATTATGTATCAAAATTAGTTAAAGATGACATAAATAACACTTATTTATACTGACAGCCCAATATGTTTGTAAAGGATAGATGACACTAATGAAATGGGTAAATGGCACTGTCCAAATGTTTTAGAAGTGTCTAATGTCCCTTTGAATGGACAGTGGAAGAAGTTGATGCGAGCAAGTTACAGGTTGGCTCAGCCATGTTGGCATTGTGCTTTTGTTTGCTGGAATGCTTTCAGAGAGTCAATAAAGGGGAAAATCTGTTTAGTGAACTAGGTGGAGAGAGCAAGGCAGAGAGAGAGCGACAGAAACAGAGAGCGAAAGAGATGATAGAATGGGTTAGGCACTGATGACAGTACAGGCAGATCCTCTGTTATGCATTGTGGCAGTTAGTGTATCAGCAGCGGAGGGTGGTAGTACTAATAGTACTAAATACACCACATGATGAGCTATTAGAGGAGGCTTTTTGTGAAAGTGATAAATAAATCCTCTTTAGTCAGTGTGACAGTAATCCCAACGCCCCTGTGCTTTCATTCCTCACCAATCCATCAACCGGCACCAGGGTATTAGCAGCACTACATATTCCAAAATCTTTTTCATTCTGCTATACTGCTAAGGCACTGAGAACTTGAAACATGCCATAAATGAAACATGGCTTGCAAAACTGTCAGAATAACTCTCAGTGGAATAGGACAAGACTCCACTTCCCACAATGCCCACTCGCTATAATAATTACGAGTTTGAGATCAGTGTGCAGGTTTCAAGACCATAAAGGGCTGCCTCTTTCTGCAGAGGGCCATCGTTTATCAGCTTTCTAAGCAATAAGCCTAGCCTTAATAAGCCTATTACATATTGGATTTCTCTTGGCATGAAATAAGTCATTTGAACTGCTGTTGCTCAGAAGCAATAATACTTGTTTTTCATCAATTAACTATGTCCTTGTGAAATGTGAAGAGAATTATTCACTCTGGTTTAAAAATGCCTCTGATGCAGTTCTGCCTCTCAGATTTATACCGAATCAGTCCATTAAAATAAAAATTACTCTCACGCTGCATGTTATATTTGAAACAGGAAATCTATCTATGGTCTCGTCTGTGCTAAATCTGAAAATGACTCATATTCTAAAGCAAACAAACCAATGAATAAATATCCACTGAATTAAATGCTAGCGTCAAGTTGGGACAGATGGCCATTCAGGCCACAGGTCTGTAAAAGCAATGCATAAAACTAAAGAATAGTTTGAGAATTCATGATTAGTTCAACAGTGGTTTTCACTATGCATGAGAGCAGTTTAAGAATGTATGATCAGTATAAATTCTATTACAATTAATGTCTGCTTCGATGTGACTATTCTGAGGTGGTATGGAATAGATCATGTTGTGTGTGTGTGTGTGTGTGTGTGTGTGTGTGGGGTCAGGGTGGTCAGTGTAGAGGAACGGAGCTCACGCCTGACCATGCTGGATGTCACGGCTGGCGTGATGAGTGGCCAAGGTGGGTTCCTTATTGGCTCTAACAGGCCACATGGGAGGGCAGAGAGAGGGGGGAGAAGGGGAGGAGTTACCATGGTGATGAGGTATGTTGTTGCCCTCCAAGGTGAAGTGTCTTGGGCCTAGTGGCTGAACAGGAGCTGGCATTAGCTGGCCTCTCCCAGTAAGGGTCGCTGTGGAGAAATGTGGAAAAGCTCTTAAACGCTATACTGCAATGAAGAGTCAGCCCCGACCCTTCAAACCTTCACACAACTACACAAACTTCAGCATATCAGAAAGCATATGGTACATCTTATTTATCAAGTAGTGCAATTCACAGGCATGAATGTTTGTCTTCAAAGAATTTAATCAGCAATAATCCTGCATGTGTGTTTAAAAAATATTCCAGCATTTTTACCTAATCTCTGTCTGTTGCAGAAAAAAATAGGAAAAAACTTTGACTCAAAGCTTAGCTATACAAGAGGTGCTGAAACACCTCTCTAGGTAGTAAAATACCTACTATTTGGCTTCTATTATAAATATGGCTTATAAGTTGCATGCTGTAGATGAATAGAGATTAGGCTGAAAAACACTGGAGCATTTCTTCAACACACAGCAACAATAATGTGCAAGAATACTGGTAAAATACAACATGTGAAGTTAAATGTCAGTCTAGGGTTTCTTTGTAAAATATGGAATGAGAGACGAAGGAAATGGTATGTGGGAATAGTTTGTGTGTATATGAGATTTAAAAAAAAGATGTGTAACTGCGAGCAAGTGAGGATTGACTGTATTATCTCTCACAGGTCAACAAGACTTGAAAGAACAAGTGAAATATTTTAATTACAAAATTACAACATTTTCTTGCTTTAGTACAATGACTTTCTATTTAGCATATACCTTAATATGCAAAACCCAGTTTGTAAAATATGTTTGTTTTTCTAATGTACAAAGTGCTTGTAAGTAATTACAGTACTTCAATTATAACTACTTCAAAGCCCTATAGTAAGTTTGCAGCGTAGGTGTTCACACAGAAGTAGCGGTGGCTACTAGAATTTTTATTGGTTAATGAAAAGGAGGCTGTTTTTCAAATCTGTGGTTTAACTGCAATTGATATCTTTGCCAAAATTTCCATTAGAGACATATGATTAGCAGCCTGGACTTTTTTTGTTTTGTTGCTGTGGAGCTGATAGCAGCGGTGTAATTACTGAGCCTGCTCTAATCTCAACTCACTCTCGTGTCTCTGTTACATGTATTCAGTTCTGCTCTCACCCACTAAAGAGCTTTTATTGGTTAAGGGCCCTTCATGGGAAGCTATGAAACAGCAGAGGCTGTTAGCAGAAAGCTGATGTATTGAGAAAGAAAGCTTTAATCAGGACATACTGATATTGGTCTGAGGAAATGCTCTTCTATTTGATCAGTCTTTCACCCCTGTGACTGATGATGTGCAATTTACAAATTTTTGCAATGTTAAATGTCATTTAGCACGACATGTTCTCTTCTGGGTGTGTGTAGCTATGGGCCTTCTCCCCCAGCACCATCCTGAAGGAAAGCGCCCATAAAAACACACTTTCTCTCACGTGCATATGTTCGCAAACACACACATAAACCTTAACATCCCTATATGGGCTTATTTTTTGTTGTGAGGCTGTAAGAGGCACTGTATATTGCAGACAGCAGCAGAAGATTTGGTCCATTTTTCAAAGCTGACTACATTACCCCTGTAGCAGGCATTCTTTCGAAATCATACCCTTTTCCCCCCGCACATGTTGGGGAAACTAATCCACGCCCGGTGCATTGTACTCCATAAAATGCTCCGATGTGGCCTTTCCTGCGATTTCCAGGGAATCGAGTGCAGTGATTGAAAACATGTCAGCAAGGTCTGCTAGGCCTGCTCATACAAACAGGCTTGCTGACCCCAGCGCTGTTCCAGCAGTCATCCCAACAAGGTCTGAATGTGGACTGAGTCGAATTCAGGAAGCTAGGCCAGGGCCGCTGAGGCCCAACAGCACAGCTGCCCCAAACACTCAGCAGAGCACACATACACTCACACCCCTGCTCAGCGGCTCACTAATAAGCGTTAGAGGATGGTTATCCGACAGGATGGATGTGTTTCTGAGCAGAGCGGCTTGCTCTGCAGACCAGGGAGAAAGAGGGGTGAGCAAGGGAAAAAATGGAGAGAGAGAGAGAGAGAGAGAGAGAGAGAGAGAGAATGAGGTCTGCAGGGGAGATGAGAGTGGATATTCTCCATCTCAGCTATTCTAAGAGCATTCAGCACACACTCTAACAAAACCTGTGTGAGCTCACTGGGGCTGGATCATAGCACCGTTAGGCCTTCACTGAGTCATCGTGAGCAAAAGGCCTGGCAAAGTCTCAATCATCTTCACAAATGAAAGCATCAGTCAGGTGCAAGAATCTGGAACCAAATACTTCCAGCGCCCGAACACAGGTCTTATGTGAGTTGGGAAAAATACAGGATGCAGCTGAATCAGTGCCATGTAAGGAGAACAACCTAAAAAGATCAAGTGAGAAAGAGTGAAGATGTTTCCTCTGAGATCAGACCACTGTCAGTTTCTCAGCATTATTCTGAGTAATTCAGATGAGGGTGGGTCACATGTTAATATTTGTTATTATTGAAAAAAATTATGGCATATTACATTACAAAATGCATTTCACTAAATAGTGTTGATATTGTTGCCTATAAAACTGCAACTGCATTTTTCAATCCTCAGTTTGTTTAACTGGATTTAGTGAGATATGTGAAGTATTGAATGAAAGCTGTTTTATATATTAATTCTCAAATAACTTAAAATTGTAGCACTTTCAAATTCCAATTTCATTTTAAAACCAATGTATCTTTCAGCCATAAAGCCTAACATATTTTACCTAAAAGTATCTAATTCTGCACATCTTGAGATACTTCATGTGTGCATTAAGCATTTGTGTTATCTAGATAAATACAAACATCAGACCAGGATGCGTTGTTGGAAGATACTCAAAACGTAGGGATCAGAATTAGTTTGGGAAACACACCTACAACGATGGGAGAGGAAGACAGACTGAGCTCCAGCTGGTGTCAGAGAAGACACAAGAGACAGAACGCTAACTCTCCAGGCTCAGCTCCTAAGCGGTGGCTTAATAAGAGTGGTCATGTTGAAGAGGGGTAGCACACAGCCCTGAGCCGCAGGCATGTTTATTGGCCTGCTATATTGACTGCTGGATTGGGTGGAGGGGCCGGGTGCTCTGATTTACGCCAGCTTTTATCGATGTCATCTAGAGGAGCAGGGTGACTGACATTTACAGGTAAATCCTCCCATGTGAGAGTCCATTACAATAACATGGTGCCTACCCTCAGTTCCTAGTCCACCAGGCCCAGGGTGACCACCACCCTGCCACCCACCATAAATCTACCACCCACATGCCTGCCACTCGCGCAACACTTTTAATTCTGCAATAGCCTCAACACTGACCACTGTGAGGATGGCCTCTACAGACGATAAACACTCTAAACCTGACAACAGAGGAAAAAGAAAGATTTCTTCATTGAAGAAAAAATGCATTACCAACAAGCAGATAAAGTGTTCAGCATCATTTCACACTTGTGGTTCACTGAAAGAAGCAAAGAAATTCTGCCGAAAGCGCAGATTCAACATTTGTGTTTAAGTGGAGGAGCAGATATTTTATTACAGTTTGATTTTAATAAAAAGTTGTTGCACATGCATTCTTACTTTGCACAAGAAAAAATATCCTTTACATTTAAGGCATTTAGCAGATGCTTTTATCCAAAGAGACTTCCATTCCCTAATCACAGGGGACATTCTCCCTGGAGCAGCTTGGGGTTTAGGGTCTTGCCGAGGAACCCAGTTGTGGTGTGCTAAAGGTAGGATTCGAACCCATGACCTCTTGGTCCAGATGCAGACATTATACCCACTAGGCCACCACCACGTCTTTACATTATATGTGTTTTAGCAATGTTTGACACTGAAACAAAATGTCTTAAAAAGATCATAAGTATACTCTTTGGAACTGATGTAATTTATTATGCAACTAATGTAATAAATCCTATAATGAAATACATTTAAACGCTAAAGCCAAATCCATAATTCAAGACATCTAATGTTTTAATATCAAGTTGCTCTTGCACTGCCACACAGGCTGATGTGTACTTGTTCAGCTGGGTAGCTAACATTACTCGAAAAGCCATGAATGTGTGTAAATGAAAGCTCAAAGCTGAGCTTGTGATTGGCTTTCACACAGTTCTGCAGCACAGTGGCACACCACAGAGGCTGACAAAGATTCAGCATATATGTGTATATATATATTCACACACACACACACACACACACACACACACACACACACACACACACACACACACACACACACACACACACACATCACTTGCGAATGAGCTGTGTGTTTAGGTGTTTAGACACCTCAGAATGACACATCATTCAAAGTTAGTAGCATGCGCACTCATCTATGTTTGTGTGTGGGTCTGTGTATGAGGGTGTGAGGGGGCAGTGGTTAGAGGCACCATTGTTCAGCGCTGCTAAGCAGATGAATTATTAAGCGTACTCTGTTGCACCACATCAAACACACACTGAGGCACCATAGTGATAGAGTTTCATGAGACCTGTACATACACATTAGAAGTAGGACTGAAAGATATTGGATGAATGTATTTATGCGAAACAAACAAAAATCAAGGCAAAATTTAATCAACAACCTTTGTGCAGGGAACTCGCTGTCAGTACCAGTGTCAGCAGTGTTATCCTACTCAGCGTCATCAAAAGCAATTTAAAATACCTGTAATTATATGATACAACGAGAAAACATATCACCTATATATCCCCTTTGATCAATGTTTAGCTTATAATTTGTTTTAAAATTTAGAAATATTCATTCATTCATTTTCTGTAATCGCTTAGTCCTTACTATGGTCACGGGTACCTGGAGTCTATCCCGGGGTCTACGGGTGCAAGGCAATTTAGAAACGTAATAATGCCAGAAAGGATGGGGCTGCATAGCCACAGAACAGTCAGAGTGCACGCGTTGAGCACGGTCCGCCACAGAAAGCACCTACAATTTGCATGCATGCATCACATCACTTAACTGAGGAAGAGATGGCATTTGGATGTACTATGGGAAGTCAGCAGAGGCGGTGTGATGCTCTGGACTATGTTCTGCTGGGTAACCATTGGTCCTGGCATTATTTAATGTTATCTTACTCTGACACATACCACCTACCTAAACATTGCAGACCAAGTAAAACCCATCATGGCAATAGCATTCCATAATGAAATCTCATCCTGATTCATCATCTCGTAACCAATATGATCCATGGAGGGTGGAGGTAGCTCAGTGGGTAGGATACTTGCCTCCAGACCAAGAGGTCATGGGTTCAAATCCTGTCTTCAGCAAACCACCACTGGGTCGCTGAGCAAGATCCTTAACCCCAAGTTGCTCCAGGGAGACTGTGCCCTGTAGGTAGGGAATGGAAGTCGCTTTGGATAAAAAGCGTCTGATAAATGCCATAAATGTAAATGGAGGGTCCACCCTGCAACTTACAGGCCTTAAAGGGTCTGCTACCAAGGTGTAGGTGCAGGTGTAGGTCTTTACCTCGATGAGCAGCTTTGGAGCAGAGCAGTTTTGGAGGCAAGAGGGAGATCTACAGGATTCTGATTGGTGTATGTGAACATGAGAGAATCCATGGCCATAAAATTTACAGCAAACAATAAAATATTTACCAACATATTTATGTTGTCACAGCTGTCTGAACATTAACTCTACCATTGGGAGATCAAGAGTTCAATGTCTGGTGGTCTGTCTAAGACAGCATAACTGGCCTGGCTTTCTTTTGATGGATGGGACTCTCCCGCCCCTGCACAATGCCAGGAAGTACAAGTGTCTGACAGATGTTTGCGTGATATGGGAAATATTTTATTTGGAATTGGAATTGAATAGGGGAGAAAATGTGGAAATCTGTTCACCAACACTGATCAAACAGCTGACATCCTAGCTGCAAGTAAATAACTATCTACAACTGCAAACCAAACTACGTCACTGAAATAGAAACAAATACATCTAACAAGTGCCTTAACATTAGGGCTGCAACAACTAATCGATAAAATCGATAATAATCGATAATGAAATCCGTTGTCAACGAATGCCGTTATCGATTAGTTGGGCTGCTCACGTTACTGAGGAGCGCGACCACAAGATGCACAAATA
>JBBPDH010000001.1:27617604-27661849 GCA_037974565.1 Clupeocharax schoutedeni
CCAGATGTGCTCCCAGAACACTTTCACTTCATTTTAAACAGTTTAATACATCACCCTTAAAGAAAATGTAAAGATAAACTCGAGGTTTAAATACGGAGAGGTCACGAGAGAGACAGATATACAGTGAGATACAGCGAAAGAGAGAGAGACACGTCCTCCGAAAAATTAACGAATGTGTGGGTGTGTGTGTGTGTGAGAGAGAGAGAGAGAGAGAGGGGGCGGGGATCCATGCAAGAGAGATACAGAGAAAGATACAGAGACGCGTGCTCCGGAAAAGTAACAAGAGAGAGCGCGCGCGAGAGAGAGATACTGAGAGAGAGAGAGAGTTGTTTACCCTTTCATGTGAACTGAATTTCTTCCCGTTTTCTTCATAGGCACAGCTTTTAGTAACACAAGGATATAATCGCGGTCTCACAAGACCAGACGCTTTTTACAATACTGTTCCAATGCATCGTCTTTGCTTCTAAGCTGTTTTTGCTTATAAACGCTGTAAAGTACAGCTTATATAAGTGTATCATGGTGCAATTTATCTCTATAACATATCATCATACTGTCCATTTCTATGGGTACGTCAGGGCTTCTGAGCCAGGCCACACACAACTGCCAGAGGCCCATTCACTCCTGGCCTGAAGCATATAGTCTCTAACCTCACTTGCTCATGTGTTCTCTCACTCACACACACAAACACATACACACATTCTCTCCTCTTGGGCTCAAAAGAGAGCCAAACCACAGAACATATGAACCAAACACTCAGCCTTGACTGCAGAGCATGAGTGAGAGAGAGGGAGAGAGAGAGAGAGGGAGAGAGAGAAAGGGAGAGAAAGAGAGAAAGACGGAGTGAGAGGCATAGCATTCTCATCCACACCATAATATACCGAGGGCCAAGTAAAGTCTGACAGTATTATTCATTTAATGAAACAGAAACTGAAAGAGCTAAAAGGCAGAAAAATCAAACAAAATAAAAATAAATACAAAACAGTACAAAGCACTGTGCTATAATGATCTGATTAATCAGAGTAAGCCCAAGTTATTTCCAAGCCACTGTATTTTGGGGCTGAGATTCGTGCTCAAAATAGATTTAATGATATTTTAACCCTTAAATGTTAAAGGGTTATTATTTTCTTTTGCATCCCTATTCGATAGTAATTAGACAATTAGATATTTAATTAAATTCCATTTAGCGAGTTTTCTTGTTTTGATGCCAAAGCAGTAATGAAAATAGTCAAAATGTAAAGGATGTTTTTTGCATCTCCAAACCACTATTTGTGTTACTACTTCCGCAGTAATTATATTTATTTAACTATAGTATTGATATACAGTAACAGGCATTCGCACGGTTTTTGAGGAATAAAACCTACTCGGGCTAAAAATACAAATGAGGGCTCATTGGAAAGGTCTCCTGGAGATCAATCGAACTGTAGAGTTTGAAATGTCTGAGTGCTTTTCCCGCCGAGATATGCAACTCGGAAGGTCGTGGGGGATTACTGTATACTCGGAAACTGGGGGATTACTGTATACCTCTACTACGAAGACTTACTTATGTTGTTCATGTCTTTGTGTCTCTGTGTGTCTGCAGTTGTAGCATCAGCAATTTCTTCTGGGATCAATCAAGCTTTTGATTCATATTTTCTATCTGCTAAAAGAGGCTTTAGGCATAACAATAAGTTTTCACTGAACTCAAATAAACACAAAAAGTTTCTCCTAATACCTAGAACTATGAATAAAAAGGTTAAGGAGTTAATAAGTCTTTGTGTGTGTCTGTTCTGACATAGCAACTATAAAGTTCCACAGCAGTTATCATCACCGCAGCAGCAATATACAAAGCCTTGGAGCGGCAGAGTATTTTTTTTTCTGGCCACACCTTGAGGCTGTAGATCACTGAGGTGCAGCAAAGGCTAAAGACTGTACAGAGACTTCCAGCTTAGCAAGAAAAAAGGCAGCCTGAAATGTAATTGCTGCTGGTTTGTAACAAAGAAAAACAGAATTAGATATGATATGTTAAAATCTAATTGGCACAGTCAGAAGGTGGTGATAAAGCAGGCGGGTGGATTAAGTTGAGTTATCAGGGCCTCTATGAAGCTGCGAAATGGTTCACACGAGATAACGACAGCAGCACTTCAAAACAGCGTCAGCACGAGCAGAATGACAGGGCTGGCATAGGTCCTGTGTCTCTCTGCCAAAGACAGCACAGCTACCTGCAGTGTCAACACAGGCTCCAACGAAACCCTCTGCAAGGTTATTTGGGGTTTCATGTCAGGAGAAATGCTTCAGAAAATTGTGAAAGAAAAATAAACATACCATACCACTTATGGATCCTGAAGTAAACCCTGTTCTGTGTTTTAAAAAAACTTTATTCAAATAAACTAAATAAATTAACTCCTGTCCTCATCTTGTCTTTACATATTAAAACATAGGTCTAAATGATGCATGTGCGGCATTGACTTTGCCTTCAGGTCTGACGGTGAAGATTCTTTTTAATGTTTGATAGAATGCTGTTCATTCCATCAAGCTGCAGGGAGGGGGCTGTCACTCAGGATTTCATTAGTCCATCAGCTTAAAGTTGACCAGTCACTATAATTCTTTAGTGGAAAGTAAACAGATACAGAAAGTTAATACTTAAAATACTACTTAATTACAAAAGATTTATAAGTAATATATTTCAACAAATAAATATATAAATGCTGATAGTTGATCAAGAAGTCTGTAATTACAATCCTAAACCCAACAGCCCTAAATCAACTATACTTCCGTTACTTTATCCAAGACATGACTAGTCATACTGGTGTATTCAAATTCAACATAGCCAAATGTTGGAAATCCTGCAAAAAACAGCGATATCTTTATAGTGGAAAATAAATGTAAAATGTATCTTTGAATGTGCACAGGTCAAGAAAATCAAACCTTTAAAAGTATTTTAGGTTAGGGCACTGAAAATAACTAAATCAGCAAAGCTAAAAATGCATGATTCATTCCAAAAGAGATGGTTTTCCTTTGCCTATCTATGAGTATGATGACAGAGGACCTCTATTTGGGAGAGGATGGCAGGCTGGAATACAAACTGATCTTCAGAACTTCCAGAAAATTCTGCACTTCAGCATTTTCAAATTGGGTTAATGCTTATATAGCAATAATGTGTTTTTTTTCTGTTTGAAAGTCTTTAGGATGTATTTAAATGAGAGATTTAGTTAATGAGTTTGGGCAAACTCTGGAACAGTCTTTTAAGCATTATCATTCTCATTAATTTTCAGAATTACCCACTGTGTTGTGATAGCTGTCATGGACTTCAGACTTCAATTAACTAAATACTACATACGTATATATAATATACGTGTAAATGTGTGCAGGTGTGTGTGTGTGTGTGTGTGTGTGTGTGTGTGTGTGTGTGTGTGTGTGTGTGTGTGTGTGTGTTAGAGAGAGAGAGAGAGAGCATGGATGAGTTTGTGTGTGTGAGTTGGCATACAGTTGTGTATGCATATGTGTAGTGTGTCTGTAGAAAAAAAAAGCATTTTCTTTTAAAATTCTGCAATTTACAATTTCTCAGGAGCAGAAGGCTAAGCCTTGAGATAAATATGCAAATTCACATGAACTGCCAATACAAGCTTTTTGTGAAAATTAATGGATTCAACAACTACAAGTCAGGGGGAACAATACCCTTTAGGGGGGCCCCCTGTCTAAAGAAAGCATGCGTGATTCAGGAGCGAGGATCTCTTCTATTTAGTCTGTTGCATGCTAGAGGCAGCTTATCATTATGGTTTGCTTCTGCTGCCTTGTTACAATCATACCGTATAAACATTCATAAGCATCCTTATTCATAAGCATTAGCATCAGTAGTACGTATAATATGAGTAACCACGACCAGTTTTCTATCATTCCATCCTAAGCGGTGCCCACATTGAAGACATAAGTGCTTCATTACTGCTTTATCTGTCCACTGTTCTAGGGAAGCAGGAACAATTAACCCTGCCTTCAGCGTGATTGATATAGGCTTTGCTTTCAATTTGTTCCACTACACAGATCATGAAATTCGCAATGTGCCCATCCTTATTGACCTACACTTTCAAACACAGGAGGCTACAATGAGATGAAAGGAATTAAAGAGAAGGGAGCCGCACAGACATGAAATAATGTCTTTTTTTTTTTAAATAGATGTGACCTCACAAACCCTCGCCTTCTTCAAGTGCACTCTCTAGAAAGTTGTTTTCTATTGAATTGAAAAAGTTTTCTATATATTTTTTTTACCATCTCTGAGTGTTGCCTGAAAGCTGAAGGAGAGCTCTTGAGGTGCTGGAAAAGACGGTTATCTTGTAAACAGGGATTGGTCGTTTATGAACAAAACTGTATTTCTATCACTCTTGCCAAACTAATCTTTCAAATGTGAGCTCCTAAGCAGACTCTGTAAATCTTTAAGAGGCAATGAAACAGGCGGTTTGTGGCTTTCAGGTACTTATATACCATAAATAAAACATTTATATTCTGTTGAGAATTAACTATCTGGTTATAGCTACACTGTACTGTCTAGATGAGTACACTTAAACTCATTTACAGGTTTCTCAAACAGTGACTTTTACAGTTTCATAATGTTGAACATATCATTTGAAGCAAAATTAAATATGACTAATAGGTCTAAAATAAAAGGCAGTATCAGAATCTTCTCATTTGCTTAACTGTGGAAAATAACCACTCTAATGTTCTTCCTGTAATTTTGCCACCATCCCTTACAATGAAGCTGACATGGAAAAATAGTGGCAGCATGTAATATAGCTTTGTATATTGCATAGCAGTTAGTGTATCTTCGAGTAACAAATTAATCTAGTAACAGCAGAATTGTTAATGTCACACAAGCGGCTGCAAGGCTATGGTGCGTAAGGCAGCTTAGCTTAGCCTGGTGCAATTTGATCTAAAACGGTTTCATCCCAAGTCATATTGTGCATAGACCAAAAGCCATTTTGCCTGATGTCTGAATCCTGACGGGGTCTGAAGATGTGCTGAAACCTACATCATAACATTTTGGACAGGCATGATATTTGCCCAGCTTAATGGCACATAGTGCCCTAAGCATGTTCAAACAGTGAAGCTCAACAGCTACGCTTGTAGAAAAATCTTTGCTAGGTTAGGTATAATAAATATGGTATTAATGTCGGATATCACATCATCCTACATGTACAAAAGTACAGTTATGGTCACATGTAGAAATAAATGAATGAATTTTATGACTTGGTTCCCAGGCATCAGGTACAGGTCTAGGCTGGTATTGTTTAAAGTTCTTTATGGTGACAGGAAACTGTAACATAGACAGTACATATATAGACGGTAACATAGACAGTACATATATTAGTTGGTCAGTGATATGGGATGTTGCTGATAACCTGTGTCATTAGTATCAGCAGAATTATTGTCATTTATTAGTAGCATGGCCTAAGGATGATTGGGGTAAGAACCAAAAGAGTCCATTCTGTTCATTTTAAAAAGTTTCACAACTGGAGATCATTGCTGTTTAACTACATGACAGTAAATCCGGTTTACTAGTAAATTTGAACTCAAACATCATCCTGATAAGCATTATGAAACAATGGGAATGGGAATAACGTGAGAAGATGAAAAACTTTTAAAAGAACAAATGATATCAAACAACTGAGTTGTAAAAAAACAACTGAGAACTGTCAATAAAGCAGTTACTAGTAGAGTTCTTACATTTTTAAATGTAAACAATAAGAAGCAAAAATTAAGATAACATAAGTCTGTCAGAAAAAAAGTCTAAGAAATATATTTCAAACTCAAATTGCTCATAAAAGCGGAGCTGATTTCTTTGAGACTGTGGGAGTACTGTGAAGTACTGTGAAGTTTGTGAGTGTGTTTACTTTAGCTTCTGGCTATTCTGACATATCAATAGCAATATGACCTTTCCCACAGCCCGTTGCAACTGCCTCAAGAGAAAAGCCCCATTTGTCAGGAGTTGCAGTGAATTTTGGACTTTATTAAACGAAAGAAACACTATCACTCTGCCAATTACAAGTCACACATATCTTCTTGTGAATAGCAACCATGTTATCAATAGGTAAGTCTGGCTTCAGCATTCCTGTGCTGACGCAGTGGCAAAACATACGGTAAGAGCTGAACACAGCTCCCTGTAGTGCGGCTTTGGAAAAGCGCACCCTGCAATAACCATGGGAAAATGCCAGCACAAAGCCAGCAAATAAAGCCAAGCATGGGTGGCCTTCTTCAGATGACGCCATGCTTAAGGAATGCTTTACAGAAAATACCTCTGCGTGCTGCAGCTCCTCTGTGACATGAGGTTGAAGCCAGCTTACCTCCATTTTCAGCCAAGTCAATGCTATGACATTTGGTTATTAAAGTGACAGGTGGGCTACCATGCATATGCACCACTCAATCCATTTATACTTGTGCAGTGGGTATCATTGGGAGGTATGCGGGTGTGGGGAGTTAATCGGGCCATGTCCTACCTCCTGCTCTGCCTAACCGGAATAATCAATTGCAATTTCACACAGAACCTTCGGATCGCCGGCAAAGACTGTGCAGGTGTGTACGGTCAGATTGCAGTATGATACGGTGCCAGTGCTGGAGGTGTGGGGGGCGGTGATACTGATGAAATTCATTATCATAATATTTTCCAGCATCATACTCAATATTTCATGGTATCATAGTATTAGAATATGTTTAAATTGGCTTTAATATTTAAGGAATCCATGCTTCTGTGTAACGTGACTCTGTGTCATAAGAATGTTTATAAGCTTCTTTCGATGGTAATGCTCTTGCCTTCAAAAGACAAATGGAACCTTACACAGCACTGAAGTAATACTGACAAGTAACGATGGGTGCCCAACTGTAGGTTGATTGGTGGGTTGGGCGAGTTCATTATGAGAGCCTACCCCCAAAAATGTTTTTGCTTTAAACATTAAAATTTTTTAAATAAAAATCAGGTTAGGTTTTGGTAATAAATAATCAATCACTAAAACCTAACCTGACCCTGAAGTATTTACAATTTTGTTGCAATCCTGCTTTTTGCTTTATGATGCTGCCCACACAGCTGCCCACTAGTCAACCCACAGGACCCACAGGTTACTGAACCACACATCACTACTGATCAGACAGAACCATATTTTCAAAAAAGAAAAAAAAACAGATTCATGAAATTCCACAGCATTAAGTTGAGGTTCCTAGGGGTCATTGCCTTTAATCGTGGGCAGTGGTGGCCTAGTGGTTAGGGCGTTTGCCCTGTGACCAGACCGCTAGGCACTGCTGAGGTTCCCTGAGCAAGGTACCGTCCCCGCGCACTGTGTTCATAGCTGCCCCCTGCTTCACTTGGTGAATGGGTTAAATGCAGAGGTTGAATTTCGTGCTGTTCACACTGTGTACTGTGGTGTGTTCACGTATGACAAATGGTCACTTTCACTTCACTAATGTCATGTTGCTGTGCCATCCAACAGTACAGAGGAGCAATGCCAATCCATAGCCCTATAGCTGATGCGAGAGTGTAATTCTGAAAGACAGATGTGTGGATGAGGAGGAGAACACTGCTGGTTTAGAAAGTACCCAGATATTTCAAGGCAAAGAGCATGACCAAAAAACCCATCCCAAAGCTAGTTACACTAGGCTGGGAAGAAAACTGAAGCATATTTCAACCAAATATCCTTGTGTATGCTGTAAACTAGGGTAATATGCCGAATCCATACAATTCAACCCTACATTTCATGTCTTCCATCCCAGTGTTCAAACACCAGGTTTATCAGTTCCCCGCCTGCTAGTGAGCTGCCACTGTGCGTTTCACAGCAGCCTCTGGAGTTATCAGAACCAAAAGCTGGAGAAGAAGCCAAGGCACAGGGCTGAGGAGCAGGAACACGGCAGCAGGAGGCGAGAGGAGACAGCTAAAGGGCAGTGCTCGCTGCAAGCACTGCAAGAGAGCTGCACGCCTAAACGGAAAAAAGCAGATGGGAGTCAGCGGGCAGAACATCTGTCTTTGGAACCAGATGCTAAATGAAGGTCTTGCATCTACTGTGGACATTAAACGCTTAGGAGGAGAGCCTGGTTTTTACCTCAGCCCCAAACCATAACAAAACCTGTGAGGCCGCTCTTAACCCCCAGCATCAAGATCCACTCTCCTCTTTTCACCACAGTTAAGAGAGAGAAGTACGCACTGCCTGCACTTCATTCACTCGCATGTGTTCAACTGATCTGAGATAATATATACAGCATGATATTCAAGGACAGGATCCTGAAAGTTGCACAATCAGCAACGTGGCCACACAATCCCACTGGTGATGAGAATTCACTGAAACTAATATTTATTCATGACAGCTATAAATAATGATTCATTAAATATATTTTTATATATAAAGAAAAACTGCCTTGCGACCATCCTCTGAACAAGACATGCCGCATCACTGGAGCAAGTATCTTAAAACTCCAAATAAAAGAAATTTAACAGACGCTTCATTTAGCTGCATAAAAAACTGAATGCAATTACACTGCATGTTTTGTGTGTCTAAATATAAGAGAGCAGAGACAAGTATATGTGGCTGGTTATTCTATTCACAGGTGCCTTTCTTCAGGCTACATTCTGGCTTCTCCCCTGTGCTAATACGGCCGATTCTCCTGCCTCTGATACCACTGATACAAATATAAAGGGGTTCAGCTCTATGTGAAAACCAAAGCTTCGGAAGAATGAAAAATCCCCCGCCTGATGGAGTGGTGTGTGCATCACAAAGGCTGAGATAAAGCAGCTCGCAATGTGAAGCAATGTGCAGTAGTGCAGCGTGTGCCGTGCCTGCACTATTACCTTTGCGGGATGCATCTTCTTTATGTCTGCCTCTCTACACTGACCTTCAGAGAGACGGCAGCGGGTGGAGGGGAGAGAACCACCGTAATCACCGCGCCACACGCCACACAAACAGCCACAGATGGGGGCTGGAAATCCCTCTTAATTGTGATAAATACGTATCAGAATGGTGTACTCGCTTCCAATCCATACTGTGTATACCACTGGCCAATCGCTGCAAGGAAGAAAACATCCTTTGTTCAGTGGTACAGCACAGTGCTATCAGTCCAGCTCTATAGCATGCAGGGTATGTTGCTGCTTTGTTACTAATAAACATGTTATCCTAAGGATGCAAGTGCAATTGTTCAATTTTCCTTTTTCTTTTGGGTGTACACAGTCAAGTTTCAGCTTTTGACAGTTTGCTTCTAAAAGTAATAACGGCATCAGAGCAATCATGCACTGCATTCTGAAATAATAGAGACCCTTGGTTCTAAGGGTAAAATCTGAAATATGTATTTATAAAATCACAACAACCATTCACTTCTCTTTTCTAACCGAGAAAAAACAGAGCCTTGTAAAATACCTGTTGATGGGCACATGTAAACCTTTACGCCCGGTGTCAAACGTGCACTAAAATAATGCAATAAGTCACTGTCTGCTACTCTCGGACTCAAAACGGACTCATCAAGCGGCCGCACCACAATTTTGCTAGTTCTGCCTCCAAAGCCTTTCATTTTCCTATAACTCCGCTTCATTAATAGAATAGGAAATGGGACAGTTTAGCACATTTGTTTGCCCCCGGGGTGAGGGAGGGTGCTTTTCTTCGCCACAAAGCCAACTTTGTGGTAACTGTTGTGTATGAACTCATGCCAAGCCATTTCTCTCTCTCTGCAAATTCTCCTCCTACTCCTTCGGAGCTGCTTAGCCTGGGAACACAACCCTTGCATCCAGACTCTATTCGTGCAGTCTGCTACGCTATTAAACACACAGATGCTATTAAGAGGCATTACATTAAATACAGACTCCCACACATTCAATCAGAATTTCAGGCAGAGCGTTATCCGGTTCAGCTCTCAAGAGTAGCCACACAGCAAATCACAGAGTGCGATTTAGCCTCTCTGAATGCCAATAGGAGACAGGTGATAAAGAGAGCACTCATGCACACGCTATGAAGTTTCTCCCCTCAAAATTAATTCCATCTTCCAGATTCCTATCTCTGTGATATGCTCAGAATGGCACACAAATATGCTCCCGCCACTAAGATTACTGCAGACTGCCTTAGCATAAACATTTCCTGCTGCTGTGCCAGGAAGAGTGCAGGATGTTACACCAAAGCTGTGACCCTATATTATGATTGGACTTTCAGAAGTGCTACTGAAAACTGACTGTGTAATATCTTGGGACTCTCAGCACTTGGGTTTTCTTTCATTCACACAGGATAGTCTACGTAAGGAAACAGCTTCAAAACAAGGACAAAAACATATTGTAGACCAAAAAGCACACCTTGTTTTGGCCTGATATTGGCACACTTATGCCACAGGTGCGGCACACCTTTTCCCCACAGGTCAGATGAGTTTCACTTTTCTGAACTCAACAGAGAAAATAAACAGCCATGAACTGCATCCATGCACACTTACCAACCCCAGCATTACAGCACTGTATGTTATTGACTATTGCGTGTTCTGTCAAAGTAAGAAACATCATGTGGGGGGACACCCCTTCAGAGGTGGCAGTCATGTAGGAAGAAAAGGATCCAGTACTACGAGATACGCATAACAGCAACAACAACTGAAAGTCTTCCAGGCGAGGACTGAACTACCGCACTCACACACATGTTCTCTGTGAGATGAACAGCTGCTGAAAGTCGTCTAGCAGAAAGCTGTGGCCACCACCAGCCCTTCACTGAGGTGCCCGTGCGCGCGTGTGTGTGAGGGTTACCTGGCGGAGGGGCTCGGCTCCGATGGGCAGCCTGACTGATCCATGCGCTACATTCAACCCCCCCTCCCAGCAGCCAACTGCCGCTTCAGGCTAATACCTCTCGCCTTCTAGCACGCGTGCAGACGGGCAGCAAAACAGAACAGCTCGGCCTAGAGCTCGAAGCGAGCTGCAACAGCCCAGCAGAGAGCTCAGAGCCGAGAGCCAGGCAGCGACGATGTCAGAGAGACCCCCATCCGATTCCCGCACAGAGAAGCACCGTCACCCCCTCGGAGCCAGAACCGACAGAGAGTGCACGCGTCTCGGACACGGAGCGGGTCGGTGCGCGGGACCTGTTAGCCGCACCGCCACGGTGCCAGACTCGCTAAAACACACGCTCGCGTGGAAACGTGGAAACTTCTGACATCTCCACCACCACCACCCCCCTCTACCGCCTCCAAAATCAAGCAACAGCATCTAATGAAGCCGTACACGCAAAAGAACAAACCGAGCGTTTACCGTTCTCTCCGCGAAGGGTCCTGCTGAACGCTAGGCTTGGTGGGCGCCATCTTCCTGCAATTATTTGATTTCTTACTTTTTTTTCTTTTTTCTCGCTTCGGGTTTTTGATTCAGTCGTGGCAGCAGAAGCGACGGCGTGTGGGGAGAAACTAGGAGCGTTTAGTCAGCGCCATGGCGGCTCTGTCGCTGCGGACGAGCCGGGAAGAAGAAGGGAGGAAGGGGGGCGGAAAAGGACGGCGCGCATGCCGAGGGAAGAGAGCGCGAGCCCGGGGACGCTGCTGCCTGCTTCCGCGCGTGGGGGTCTGGAGGAGGGGAGCGGGGGACCCGGGCCCCGTCACGGCTCGCCGCTGCCCCGCGTTTCTGGAGCCCCTGCGCCCTGCGCGCCGCTCTGCGTGGCCCTGCGCCGCCCTGCGCCGCTCGCTCTGCACGGACTCATCTTCTCTCCCCCCGGCGCAACAACGCCACTCAGTTGCAGCTGGAAACAGCGGTGTGTTTCTTTCTTTCCTTTTCTTTTTTTTAAAACTCCTTTACTCAGAATTCGGGTTAACTCTTCATGTCAAACTGACAGACTGTTCATGTCAAACTCTTTCACGTTCAAATGTACTGGGACTAATTGTAAGTGCCATAGAGACTTAAGAGATGCCCCAAAGTGTGGTAACAACCTATCAAAACCGGAAACAAAGATTTTATTTTCTTCTGTACTCATTTCTTATTCTGTGGCATCTGTTAAGTGCAATGTAATAAAAAATAACTAATGTTCGTGTCTGACTGACTGTTCATGTCAAACCACTTTACATTAAAATGTACTGGGTACAACTAAGTGAAGCTGTAGTGCCATAGAGGGACCATAAAAATGCTTCAAAATTTGGTGAACAACCTATCAAAACTTGAAATAAAAAAATGAATTCGCTCTATACTATTTTATTATTTATCCTCATTTCTCTGTTAAGTCTCTGTTGTAATAAAAATTATTAATGTTCATGTCAACCTGACCGTTCATGCCAAATTCTTTTGTCTTTAAATGTATTGCGACTACCTGTAAGTGAGTGTCATAGAGTGACCTAAAGAATGGCCCAAATTGTGGTGAACAACCTATCAAAACCTTAAATTAAGATTTCATTTTTCTCTGTACTGTTTTTATTTGCTGGCATTTCTGTTAAATACTGCATAATATAAAATATCAAATCATCCTCGCCAAATTATGGTCTGAATAAAAAGTGACGTCTTTGTTGAAGAAACTGAAGAAAAGTTGTATCTGATAACATGAGAGCATCAGAAAATTACTCCACTAGGCCTGCCTTGCTCAATGCATCGTGCAAAGTCAGGCTTTTAAGGAAAACCAGTTATAGTGATGTTGGATCATTGTGCATAATAAATGGCTGAGTAAAGTATGTTAAATGGCCCAACTTTTCTAATCAGTGTGTCCTTTCTCAAGTCAGCTAAGAACTGTGCATTTTAACATGTGACCCATCAAGGTCAGGAGCTCCTGATTAGATGCTATACCGCTGAAGTAAATAAGAAATAGCTTAAAGGGGTTGCATCCATTGTCCATTTTACTTGGACACTACAATCGGAAAATATTCTATTAACAACAGAGCAGGACACTAAGGAAAACAAACAGTTCGTACTGCTTTCACTGTAAACTTTCCGAAATTTTTGTAGATATTACCTATATATTAGTTGACCTACCAAGTTTAGGTAAAAGTCTGAGATGTATTCTAATGTCATCAGGGTCTAACACATTCCACAACGTGAAGAACATACTATAGTGATGTAGTTTAAGGAAATGTCCAAACATTTTTTAGGCTACAGACTATCTCATAATCTTACGGACACTCTTAATGTGGAAACATGTAATAGTCTTAACCTTGAAAACCTCAGGAACATTTCTGAGTAATGCAGCCCTGTCTCAGTATTGGGCTCCGACTGCACTGTACTCATCATCAATACACGGACAGTCTGCAGCTCTAATGTGTGTCCTTTGTAAAACAAAGTGCAGTTTTCCTATGGAAATTCAATGGCACATTATAATAATGGGATTCCTCTTCAAAGCATTTAACTGAGGTCGCCTGACCAGTTTCCTTGAGCGTTCTGCTGCAATATAACGGTGCAGTTTTTCCATGGCCAATTACCTTTTTATCAAACAGACCAAGCAGTGAGCCGTATAGACTGATAAATGCTTTAATTAACAGGAGCTGATCATCTGATCACGAGCGGCTGACCAGATAAAAGTAAAAAAAAAAGAAGTGAGACAGAACTTTTTGTGGTTATACACCGGTTGTAACTGTAAGGCTCACAGCAGCTTTTTATGTGGTGCCTGATCAAATGGACCGGACCCGTGGCAGTAGGTAAAAAACACGTGGTGTGAGTAAAAAATGGATGTAAAGTCAATGCGGATGGAAGAGAATGAGAATCCCTTTTGTTGTCATGGTGATGGTGATTGCTGTGGATGTAAACATACCTTTGTTGGTACGTGGCCAAGCCCTGGACGTTTTGAGGGTTGCCGTTAGCTGCGCCGGGGACTCTCCCCACGGCCGAGGCTGCCGGCATCCCCCCGGCCGCGCCACCTGCAGCCGCCGTCACCTGAACGCTGAAATCCGGGAAGATCCTGATCATCCCCGCGCGTGGGAGTGGAGCGGGAGGCGAGTCCGTGTGCGTGTGTGAGAGAGGAGCGTGCAGTCCGGCACAGCGAGTCACAACACAATCCCATCAGTGACGCTCACAACCAGCTCTCCGGCCATGCTACGAGTGGGAGAGTTTTGTGGGGGTCAGGAGTGGGGAAAAAAGAAGGAAGACGAGCACAGCTGCTGCTACTCCTGCTGCTATTTGTTGTTGTTTTCCTTTTTAAGCGGCTCGTGCGCGAGTGTTCTGCAAAAACTTTGAGTCTCTCTTCACAATGTAAACACTACAACTACTCGCTGGCCATAATTATCACAAAACATACACTTTAAGTTCGCATAGTCTAACAACAAAACTTGTCAAGAAGTGAACTTTTCTTATCTTTTATTGAAAAAAAGACAATATATTTGCTGAGCGCCCTGGGTTAATGGTGATGTAAGTCTACAAAAACGTGTCCAAAATGATGTCTGTCCTTTACCTGTGCATGTCCAAAGTTCACTCCCACACTTCAGGAGGAGAGAAATGTCAGAAGCGTCTGTCCTCTATTATAAGAGAAGTGAGTAAACTAACATTACAGAAGAGCTTTAGGAAGAAAGCGAGCTTTAAAAAGAAAAGTAGCCTGCAGGAGATCAAGAGCGACTCTAAAACGGAGTTTAAACCGGGTTAGATTACAGAGAGATGTATGTGCCTGGACGCGAGGCAAAGTCCAAATTAATAAGGATGACGTATTCGGCTCGCGCTGCTCAGCTGTGCTGGCTGTGTGCTGCTGATGTTCTGGAGATGTTCAGGTGATGTTCTGGTGTATGAGAGAGGATCCTCTCATGCTCTCCTCTCTCCCCAGTCTGCACGCGGTGCTGCTGCTAGTGTGGACTCCACAAATGTGTTTTTTTCTAAAGACCCTAAATGGGATGTGCAGCGGTTGTTTATTGATAGGCTGCTGCTGCTGGATGAATGCTCCCAGTGAAGGTGCTGCTGCCGTTAGGGTGTGTGTGTGTGTGTATGTGTGCCTATGTGTTTGTGTGTGTGCGTAAGTGTGTGTGTGTGCTCTGGTGTGCAGCTCTTTCATTCCTCGCTCCTGATTAACTGCACCGCGCGAGTGAACCAGGCGCGCGCCCGGACTGTCAACAGCCAATGAAAAGCATGCACATGAGCGCGCGCGGCTGTGCTGCAGCAGTAACCCTTTACAAGCTGGACTACTGGTATTTCCCCAGTAGATGAGGAGTGAGTGGGTGCACTGCTAGCCACGGTGGGAAGAATGTTGCTCTCAGTTTTTACATGTATTAAATGAAATTATTGCTTAAAATGTGATATACCAGGTGAATATCAATATGGGCAGCTTGTGGTTTAGTGGTTAGAGAGTTATCACTGTGATCAGAAGGTTGTGGGTCTGAATTCCAGTACTGCTATTGGCACCACTGAGGGACCTTTGAGTAAGAAACCGCCCCCACACACTGTGTTCCTGGCTGCCCCAGCTTTGCCTGGTGAAGTGGTTAGATGTAGTGAACACTTATGTGTTCACTTATGACAAGTGGACACTTTACACTTGTCAGTTATCATCTGAATATCAGTACATATGTCAATATTAATTATATACTACTAAATACTAAATACTAAAAAACTAAATACTCTCTATAATCTGAGTTGTTAGTAATTCAGTTAACTGTAAGTGATCTACAGTATGTGTACCGCAGCATGTGTGTATATCATTTCATATTGTGATTTTTTTTTCTACAGATTTTTTTCTATTGGATTTATTTATATTTATTTATATTGCATGTTGTTCTTGTCTGTGTGTCTCTGTGTGTCTTTGCAGTCATAACATAAGAATTTCCTCTGGGATCACTAAAGTTTTCTGATTCTGATTTCGACTCTGACAGTTATTCAGCACAGAATGCCACTTTAAACATTGAGGCAGGGAAAGAAATAAGCTCAGAGCTGATGGGATGCAGCAGTATTACCCCTCACCCTGTTGTCTTGATTTATGTGTAAAATGTTTTATGATGTACTTTTTGCACTGATTTGATTCAGTGCTACTACTATAGTACATTATTGCAGCAGACTGTAATAGACCTCATCGGTTTATTGTATCTAGTATTAGTATCAGCCAGATAGGAGCAATAAAAATTAGTTTGTTACATTAGTGCTGAGCAATGTCACGAAAATAATATAGTTGTGCTAAATAATGTGAGATTGTATATCATTTTCTATTTCACATAGTCAAAGTGAATTTTATTGTGATCTCAGCTATATACACAAACACAGCATAATCTGTCTAAAATTTAGAAAAATAGAGGAACCATTTTAGTAGATGTAAGAAAACTACACTAAGAACACTTATTAAAATCCTTTGAAGTCAACTGTTTTCTATAATTCCATGTCAGTTACTAATGATTCCAATTAGTGATGGGAATGTTCAGAGCTGTCACTGCTGTGTTTACATGAGAATTAATAAAAAAATATATACGTGTTGCAATGACTTTTGAGTCCTTGAACTGTCATTGTTCTGAACGTGATTGAGTGTTTACCTATAAAATATTCCAAAATGCAAATATGGAGTTAACACTCATGAATCTTCTACTGTAGCGCTCTTGTCCTTTGATAAAGCACAGGCTGATATCAATGTACAATATATTTTGATGTCATTTTATCATACATTTACAGCTTATTAATAGTCTTAATATGAATATGAACATTAGGAGCTATTTGAAAGAACAAGGAGCCCTTGAAAGTAAAGACAGATATCTTCTACTTGACATCCAGATTTATGATTGTCAGTTGGTATGTTTTAGTTATCTTGGCACAATTGAATTAAACTTGGCATAATTGAATTAAACTGAGATTGATAAAACCGGGGTGATAAAGATGGTTGCGCCAACCAAGTGCAGTCATTTCTTTAGTGTGGTACAGTTTACAAGGAGAATAATTTGCTTCTTAGCTGGTATGAAATGAAAAACGCTCCCTTAGATAATCAGCAGACATGATTAAATACAAATAAAGATGTGCCAAATGCTCACCTGAGAGACAGTAAATGGAATACCTCTCTCTAACCATGTCTAATGAAACCACCTTAATAAACAGGGCGGAGGGGAGCCTCCACTTTGCCGCTATTTTCCTGGGAAGGGATCAGATAGATTGCACTGGAAGGTTTAAACCGACATTGCAGGCTCTGATACAATTAGATTAACACTTTCTTCTGTTTACTTCCCTGGGTATTTGCTACTGGTCTGTATTGCATTTATTTGTCTGCAGCCCTTTGCTAAACTATATGAGACAGATCCAGGGCAGCAGAGAGCCTCCCACATGCCATAGCTGGGCTGGTGGTATACATTCCCCCTGTGAGTGCACTAGTAATCAATATTAGACACCGCCGCTGGGAGCACATAGCCTATTGCTCCAGAGCTATTGTGATAAGTAACCCACATTTGAGTAGCAGAGTGCAAAAGTTTGAAAGCTTTATCCGTTGAGGCCAAGTTCACTTCTAATTTCTGTGTGTGGTCATTTATAATAAGAGTTCAAATTCATTTTAACAAGACAAGTTTCAACCAATCTTGATTTATAGTCTTAAACACGAATGGGCACAGTTAAACTGTAGTAAGTTGAATAGATGAGCAGTCATAATGCTTATGCTAATGTGGTATTTTAAGGAATACGTGCACATTTAGTTCTTGAAGTTGGTGTGTAGGAAGCAGGAGAAATACATAAGGATCTGAGTGACTTTGACAAGGTCCAAATTGTGATGGCTAGACGACTGGGTCAGAGCATTGCCAAAACAGTAGGTCTTGTAGGGGTCCTACCAAAAGTGGTGTAAGGAAGGACAATCAATGAACCAGTAATAGGGTCATGAAGACTGTCTGGTACAACCCCAAAAAGAGCTACTGCACACCACCTCTGAAAAAAGTTCATGGTGTTTATTTGTCTGAACACACAGTGCATCACAGTTTGCAGAGTATGGGGCTGAATAGCCACAGACCACTCGCATTGCCCTTGGTCACCCCTGTCCACTGCCAAAAGTATCGAACTTGGGCACTTAAACATCAGAACAGGACCATGGGGCACTGGCAGGTGTTGGCCTGGTCTGACGAAGTATGTTTTCTTTTGCACATTGTGGGCAGCTGGGTGTGTGGATCACTTACCTTTGGAAAAGAAGGCAAGTTGTCTGAGGCAGTGTGATGCTCTGGGCAATGTTCTGCTGGGAAGCTTTGGTCCTGGCATTTATGTGGATGTTCCTTTCAGTCATACCAACAACTTAAACATTTCTGCAGATGAAGTACGTCCCTTCATGGCAACAGTATTCCCTAGAGGCATTGGCCTCTTTCAGCAGGATAATGCAGCCTGTCATGCTGCAAAAACTGTTCACAAATGGTTTGAGAAATAGTTCTAGATGTTCACTTGGCCTCCAAATTCCCCAAACCTCAATCCCACTGAGCATCTGTGGGATGTGGTGTCATATACCACAGCACCCTCAGAGGTCTTCTGGAGCCCATGTCTCAACGGGGACCTAAACAATATTAGGCAGGTTGTTTTAATGTCATGGTTGATTGGTGTATAAGTAAATGTGTTGTTTTTTGTAACATCACAAAAAATATATATTCAAAATGGACACAGATTAGTGTCCATTCGCAGACTGGATAGACAATTTCAGATTACATACAACAAACTTTTATTTAAAATATAAGTATTTTAAGAAAAAGTTCAATCACAAATAAAAAAAAATCAGTTTAATAGTTATAACAGTGCCTACACATCTCTACACATTTAATCACTGTGCCCTAACAAACGTACCACACATTCAGTTGTTCTTAGGGTCTATGACAACAATCATTTCAAGACAACATTAGTCAGTGAGCTGTCATTTCTTTTCAGAAGTGCATGATTTGTTCTCCAAGGGTCAGTGGATTATGTTTGGAGCCTGCAGTGGGATTCCTCGTCGAGACAACGACACAGTGCCTGCCATTCTCCTCTAAACCACATGTTGACAAGGCAGCTTAATGTGAAGCAGGATAAACTGTGATTGGGGCTGTCAGTCCTGCTGTTTGACCAAACTCTCTCCATCTCATGCTCCCCGCTCATCCTCAAAGAGAAATCTCTCCCCTGCTGTCTGAACAAACTGCAGACGAGTCTCCAGCCCACAGACCTCCCATCTCTTTCCTCCTGTTTTCCCAAGCCTAGCCCACCGCCTCGATAGCTATCAGCCCAAGGTCCATGCTGAATGAAGTCAAGGGCACATTAAGGTGGAGTTCTTAGGTTCTACAACTAGTTGTGGGTCAATTTGCTTATCAGAACTTTGCAGTGTTTTTCTCTCGCCCTCTAAAATGAGTGTATGCCTATTATGTGATAATTCTGTCAATCATAAGGTCATCAGTAGAGCCACTATCTGAAGAGGATAATTGAAGCAGCAACTCTGAATTACATTTTCCTCTTCCCCTGCCTTAAATGAAAGATAGCACTGTAATATGAACATGGCCATTTCTTTCTTCACATAGAGAGCTGATTGCAGCTTCTTAATTAGACTGACCTTGATTAAGTATTGTAATTCTAATTCTGTAACTGTAGCCCAGAAAACACTGAAAACTCTGAAATCTTTACAAAGTGTATTGAATTTGATTACGCTATTTAAACCACCTAAGAATGGATCTTCATGTGCAAACAATTTGAGGAAAAAAGGACACGGGTTGATTTAGTTAGGATATGAAACCTGTTAAATCTGATAATAAAATATTTCACTCTTGTGATACCTTATTGTTTGGTCTTTATATTGCCTCTCATAAAATGGAAATTTTATCACCTCATAAGTAAGCGTTTTATTCATTTCTGATTGGAGTTTTTTTTTTTTTTCATTTTGTTGGAAAATGCAAATGTAAGGGGGATGTGATAATTTTTGCTCAGTGTGTTTTAGAGGTAAATTTCATGTGACTCCTCTCCCCTCACTGATTGATTGGGCAGGTCGCGTTTAAAAAGCGAGGGGCAAAGGCTATTGAAAATACATCTATTACTTTAAAACTGTAATGACTTTTGAAAGATTGCTCCTCCGTGTTTGTAGAGGAGTATTGCAGCTCAGGATAGATGATGAATTAACTGCTGGGCGAAATTACAGACAGTGCACAAGGAAAAAAAACTTTCAGCATGGAAATGATGGATTGGGAGGTCCGAGGGAAAATGACATCATGCTTTTTATTTATCCCAAATGATAAGCTCGGCATGCCCTTCCACACCGCAGCGCTATTTCACATTGGATTGTTTCCTAACGGGCTTTGATGACACGTCTGGAATCCAATCACCTAACCCTCAAATTACATGAACAGACTCAGCGCATCCTTTAGTGTTTTAATGGGGCCAGCACCTCTGTCATTCACTCTCTCTCCCTATCTCTCTCTCTCTCTCTCACTCACACACACATACACACACACACAAATCCTGCTGCTGCCTCTCTGTGATATAATGATTCACTATCCTTAATACAAGTATTAGTATATCTGTTATCACCTTTAGACTCTCAAAAATAATGGCACCAAAATAGGGTTCTCTGGGGGTCAGAGAAGACCCACAAAAATCCTTTAATTCCCCTTTCCATAAACAATTTTTTGAAGGACAGATTTTGTGAATAATGTTTCAGAACCTCACCATAATTGTTCCCAATACACTTGTAAACAGTTCCAGTCCTGTTTTGTTGGTTTTGAAAATGAATACATAGCTGCAGAAAACACATTTAAGTTTGAAAATGGTCTTTTATTTTTAGGGGAAAAACACATGCTGGTGTTGGTTTCAGATCAGGTGTGTTGGGGTGGATCAACCATGTTGGGTTGACAGGGGCTACTGAGGAAGAGCAGTGTCTATAAAGGCTACAGTTACAGACACATTTCCACATGCCAAGCAGCCTCCACCATCCGTCTTCTGAACACTCAATGCTACAAAATGGTCCTGTGATAAGCACGTCACAATATTGCTGTTCAGTACTTACGTGTTCATGGTGGTAAGACACTTCACCCTTTTAAAATAAGGCCGGATCACTTTGAGATCCAGTCCTGATGTTATTATGTGATGTGATTATGTCCTGGGGATCTGGGATTGACTTTTGCAATATTTGGAGAAGTTCCTTTTACATTAAGCCTGTTATTACTCCAACATTACTTTGATGCATAAAAGCTGCCAGTGCCAATGGCATTCTGTCAAGCAGTTCTTGATATATAGACATGTGCAGTGGTGACATGCCACATTTAATATTCTGTTTTCACATCATGCACCTTACCTTCCCTGACTGACTGAAACCCAGCAGCACTCTAATGAGACAAGCATGTGGGGTCACTGGGAGAACCCAAGAGGTAAAACCGTATGACCTAGCACTGCACACATATAAAAATGATTTTACATCAATAAAATAAAATAAGCCTAAAGTTCACTGCATTTTTGATATTATTCTTTAAAGCAATAAAACAGTTTCTTCTATTCTGTTTGAAATAGCTTTTTTTCAGTATACAATATCAATCAAAAGTGAAATTCTGAAACAATGTGAAACTTTCTGTCACTGTCCGCTGCATTTAAAAGAAGATGGTGACATTTGAATGTCAGTCGTATGTCCTTTTATCCCTCAGAGACTGTCATGTGGAAAAATCCTCCTCAACTTGTCTTTTTTGTCATATAATCAAGTACGATCTTTTCAACAAAGAGAGTCTGACTTGTTAATTTTTCCATCTATGGTTAGCACAGACACCAAATCAACAATCTGACTGCTTGTAATTGCAAAGGCATCATGGTTCGATACACATGACCTTTACTACCTTTAAAGTAATTTCAATTTCATACAAAAATATCCCGTTAATTGCAAGAGGGGAAATCATTTGTTCATGATGCAATATTTTGAAGATAACGTAAGATTCCATTTCCATTCTAATTTATCAGTGCCATCAGTCACTGCACAAACCTCATTTTAAATATCAAAGTGACTTTTACTCTCATATATAATAAGGATCATCTACTGTATTTACCTTGCAATAAATGCAAGCTGTCTTTTTTATAGCAGTGAGTCACACAACCCCTAAATGTTTTGCACATTTTGTTCTTAATATACACAAAGCAGGGGTAAAAATAAATGTTACTGTTGAAACTCCTCTACCATCCCTCGCAAACATGAAACCAAAACAAAATAGAGATCAAATGCAGCAATCTGTCATTATTGAAGAATATGTGAATTCATCACCCACAGGCTTACTGTAATATACCACCGGTTATAAAGTGATGAGGCAATGAGGGCCGTTATTTTATTCTTTTAAAAAAATCTCCATTGTATGTAATGAGGGACCAAAGACGTACTGAACTTACTGAAAGACGATGTTCTCTTTATTCTATATTTTCAAAATTTAATTCAAATGTGTGCCTTTCATTTCTACTGTCTGATTTTTTTCTGATGCAAGCACACACTCATCATCAACAAACAGGCATCTGCTGCAGCAGCCGATGGGCGATTACAGCAGAGAGCTTATCAGGCTCAGCTCGGCAATCAGGAGAGCGGTTGATTGGCAGCTGAAGAGTTCCAAGTCTCCGATGCTACTGTATGTGTGTATCTCAGAGGGCCTATAGCGTGATCTGTGGAGTCATCAACACTTCCTGTAAACAGCACATTAGCCATGGAAATAACCTTGTGTAGTTTGGTTTTATGCTTCCAGAGGTACACTGGGCATAAAGATGAACCTCTTAATGTCATCAAAACAGCGTTTCCCAACTCAGCACTTAGGAACCACCTGACTCTATGCACATGGGACCCCAAAAATAGTCACATTCAAGAAATGGGTTTGAAGGCTGGCTTGAGGAGCATTGGTCCACAGAATGATGCCATAGAAAGAAGATCTAAGATCTAAGTTCTAAGATTATTAAGTAGTGATTATTAGTAGTATTTTTAATGAAATATATTTAGATAAACATATGCTTGCAGAATATATTCCCTTGTGCAGTTACTACGGAAAGAAAGGCACTTCAGACAGGCTTGAATAAATTATGTTTATTTCTGAAGAGATTGTATACAGTTAACCATGCATTCTAGCACTTTAAGGCTTATGATTATTCACATCACAGAACACACACAGTTGTACACTAACATGAAGCATTTATACCGTCATTTTACACCAAGATTTGCACGTACAGTATACATATATACAGATGCCGATTCATTAGTCTCAAACCTTGCTTGGAAGTCCACGTTCTCACTAAGTACTGAATACATAACATGGAAAAAAGCAGTGTTTTTTTAACAAAAGTTATAAGAAATAACTGCAAGGCACAAAACTTTTTAAAACACCTCTTTGTTTCTCCAAATCTTGGGAATTAAAAAAACAATAGTAAATAAACAAAAACTGTGAATAGCATCCCATTAACTGGAGCAAAATCCCATGCCACACAACCTCACACAGCTGTCGGGTTGCATAGATACCTCTACTTCAGCACTCATTGTTTTAACAGTCCATGGGGCCCAGGCTTCGACATCTGCAAAAGCATCTTACACACACGCAGGAAGAGTGGAGCCAGAGAAAGCTGGAGTAAGCTGCTCTCCTGACCAATTGAGAAATAATGCCACAAGGATATGGCCTACTCACACATACTATGTCAACCTCTACAACGTGCTGCACCTCCCTTCCACTTTGAAGCTGCAAAAGAGAAAAACCTGTGACTTGCACTGATATATCTGTTGCCAGTGGGCAAATTTGATATTGTGTTGTGGTGTGTGTGTGTGTGTGTGTGTGTGTGTGTGTGTGTTGTGGTGTGTGTGTAAGAGAGAGTGTGTGTGTGTGTGTGTGTGTGTGTGTGTGTGTTGTGTGTGTGTGTGTGTGTGCGTGTGCGCGCGCATGTGTGTGTTTAAGAGTGTGGTAGTGAGTGTCAGGGTGAAAGACCGGTGAGGTAGCTCAGTTCTGGGGTCCAGGATGAGCAGTGGGGAGAGAACGTTAGAGGTCACCAGAGTCAAAGGTCAGAAGTGGGTGCTAAAGCTGGAGGGGTAGGGCCAGAAAACACTGCAGTGCAAAACAAGGGATCCATGCACCGGGATCAAAGACAGATCCTGGCCCGCAAAAGGACTACGCAGCAACGGAACCTCTTCAGTTAGGGCTTACACACAGGGCTGGCAAGACTTCCTGTAGGTCTCTAGGAGAAACACACACACACAAACCAAATTAATTTTTACATTATAAACAGAGAAAAGCAGGTAAAAATTAAAAAGCTTTAAAAATGTCTCCTGGTTAGAAAAGTGGCTGTAATTTATCTTTATATCCACTAGAGGCACTACAGATATTTATTCAAATATAGGGAATTGAAAGCAATTCGTAAAATCATTAAAATATTTAAAGTAGAAATCCTATTCATTTTAAAACCACACACACAATGACGTTTGGTATTGTATAGGCATTGTCTATGCCCTCCAGGTAAGCAGCACTGCATTCGAGCAGTGCATTCAAGTGTACACTGACTCTAGAATGGCTATAGGGCTGGTATGAATGGGTCTGCTCAAAGTAGTAGACTGACCGTGTGTCATTTGTCTTCTTACCTTATCCCCTGTGCTCTAGACATTCACTGAAACATAAACAAGGTATGGCACTTTCCTCTTGTCAACCTTTCTTCTTTTTACGTCAATAATTCTATCTCTGAATATTATTTGGCTCTGGTGACCAATGTCTGCTGAAAATCTCACCAAGCCTCACCAAGTGCTTGCTGGGTGCTGAACACAGAGGGCTGAACAACAGGTCAACAGAAAGGCCCACTGATCTCAGTCTTTGTGATACTGGATTACAGTGTGCAGTGTACACTTGCTGTAGGGAGCTCTCAGAACGAGCAAGCAGTTCTGGCTTTTCCATCTGCTACAAACTCTCTAGGACTTTGTTGTTACGAAGCATTCGTTTTCTTCAAAAGACATGATTGCTGAGCAACACTCACTGGCATGGTGACAGAGAGAGACAGATCGACAGAGAGCACAATTCAAATGCTAACCCAAACTAGACATAGATCCCACATATAGATGTAATGACTGCTTTTCAGACCAATTTCCCGCTAAGGTTGTCATCATGTAGAAAGTACAGTGGTCTATAATTTAAACCATAACATGGTCTGGAGTTAGACAATGCATTTGCGTCATCTGCGTCGGAATAAGCCTGTAGGGTCGGAGCAGGGAGCATTTCCAAATATGTGGGGCGAGGAGAAAGCACATTCTCATTGCAAATTGCAAGTTGCAAAAACACACTAATGTGGAATAGGAAGGTGCTTAGTTGCAGTATGGAATGAGGTGGAAAATGGGGTGCTTGCAATGCACCACAAGATGTTGAAAAGAGCCATCAGCCATTTTTCAGAGGTACGACAGAGGAGGCCTGGAGGCAAAGGCTGTGCGTGAGTCTGTGTGCTTGTGTGGGTGTGTGTGTATATGTGTGGGTGCTGATGCACGACCTACTGTAGGAACCCTGGCCTGGGGCCTGCTGCTCACTCCACTCTTCACTGCAGATGAGCTGTCTGAACAGCGAGTGCTGAACGAAGCCCTCCGGCCTGTCTCCAGCAGCCCAGCACCACTCTCTGACCTTGGCGACTGAAGGAGAGACACAGATGATGACATCAAGTTGATGATGGAGACAATGACAAGGAAATGTGTAAGCATTCTTTCATTCTTGTTGCTGAACATCTAAACCAGTGTCCTTTAGACAGCACTGATCCAAACCTTTATATTTTGGCCAATTGTCACCCATGTTATCAAGTTCACATTGCCCCCCATGGCATGTTCACATCATAGGCAATTCTCATCATCCCTGTGGCATGGAGGGCTCCCACAAATGTGGTGGTCTGAGGTGACTTAGCAGATGTCCTAGTTGGCTACTCTACCAAGAACAAGAGGAATCCTGCACCCCTCTTACCAAATAAGAGCACAGTGAATTGTACTCATGGACCTCTATTCAGCAAGCGTTAGCCATGCTTTAAGTGGAATGTGTAATCACAGAACATTTAATATTCAACGTCGTTTCACATTTCAGTGCTCATCTGCATTCGGCTTTAGTGTTAAATAATGAATGCTCTTGTTTTTGGTATCAAATGATTAGTTTAAAAAGTAAGCACTTAATTCACCTAATATAAGGTCAAACATCGGATTTGCTGCGAGAACTTGAATGAAGGGGTGGGGGAAGTTTGCATATGAAATGGAAAACTACTTAAAAAGAACACAAATACATGCTAATTCAGTCATGAAATTAGGTAATGATTCTCACTGTAGTCTTGCTTATGAATCATAATATAATCTGACTGATTATGATTATTCTGTTCTGTAGACCTTAAAATTTTAAATCTACGCCTGCAAATCCTTCTTCCATTAGCACTTCAGGGGGAGAGTGGAGGGGGAAGGGGAGTGCAGGAGAGGAAGGGAGAGAATGAAAATCCCTCTTAAATATTTAGTCAATGAAATGAATTCAGCAGAAATGCACCCTGCTCTCATTACAAGCAGATAGAGCCTGGTATAATGTCTAAACGCACCTGTTTATGAGTTGACTTGGCTTCCTGAGGAGAGCTGCGCCCTTTTCTGACATTCTTCTGTTTCATCCACTGTGAAGCAGCACCTCTTTCATCCCTATCACTCTTTCTTATCGGGGGACAGTTAATTTTAGGATTAATATATAGGCCGCCTTCCTCTTTTAAAGGATTTGTACTGGAGCAAGAGACTCTTATCTTAGTCATTACAGGGGAAATATTGGATTCAAGCATTTTAGTATCTGCAAAACATTCAACAGTGTCTATCAGGGTTTCACATGGTAAAGGATTAAGATAAGGAGCCTCATTATGGCACTGTGGCTGGCTCCCAGCTATACTTCCTGGCAAAATACCATGTGCTTTTTGGTATTCATCACAGACCAGTGAAGGTGCTTGGCTCAGGGGACAGAAGGGGTCTATTAGTTTGGTGCTGCGTCTCGTGGGCCGTTTGCTAATGGACATGCTGTAGCAAAGCGGAGGGCCTAGGTAGACTTCTTCTGTGCAGGCCTCAAACAGAGGCTCTTCATCACGGATTTCTGGGGTTCTTGAGAGGACTGGGGTACTGCTCTTGTCTTCTGTGCAGGTACTGACTTCCCCACAATCACTATCATGGGAGGAGAGTGACAGGTAGTTGTAGAAATCCCCTTTGCGCAAATGGATGGGTCGATGTGAATGTTCGAGAACTTTCTCTCTGATCTGAGAGACCGAAGTTGGACTAGAGGCCTCCTGAAAATGCTCAGCCTGTGCTTCTTTAGTTTTCAGTGCTACTGATGCCATGTCAATGATCTCCATCACAAAGCTGTGGACATTCTCACCCTTCTCCTCTTCAGAAGGGAATGATGGGTGACTACAACAATCCAAGGAGCTCTCTGTATAATTTTCATGGACATCATTCAGGAAAGATGCCAACCTCTCCTGGGTGCTCATAAGAGCTGCACCCAGCATGCTGTGATGTGGCCCTGAGCACTCCTCCATTGGAGACAGAGAAGGAGAGGGGCGACAGGAACTGTGGCATGGCAGTTCACCTTTTAACTGACTCTCTAGAGATGACTCTTTGGCCTGCAAGTTCAGCTGCTCGCAAGAGGCAGGTGATGTGGTTGTTACCATACCTGTTATATCTCCTTTTAAAGAATAGCAGTCCTTACATGATTCTCCTTTTTTAGTGAATAGACTCCCTTCTTCTCTGAGGAGCTCGTCATCCTCATCTTTCCCTTTGATGTGGGAACTGTCAACATTCCCATTCTCCATGTCATCCACAAAGTGGCTGATGTAACTTCTTGTAGCATCCTTACGATCGCTGTCCACAACCTGCTGTTTAAGTCTGTCATTTTTAGCATTTGTATTTGCTTCCAAGAGCTTAAGAGCAGCTCGATTCAAGAAACGTCCTTCCACACTGGTCCTTAGAGGTGAAAGAATCTCCCTAGACAGAGTGCCACATTGCAATTCGTCACCAAGATCCGCCTCATTCTTCTCCCTGTTTGACCTATGCTTGATCCAACTCTGAAACTCGCCTTTCATGTAGTCTAGCCCCATTGCAAATGAGCCCTCTATATACTCCTCCTCAGAGGTAATGCTGGAGTCTTCATCATCCTTGATGCCTAGCTCTTCTTCAGTGAGGGTAAGTGTGGAACTGGAAAGCAGGTCACTGTCATCCTCATCATCAGTGCAAGCAGAGGTGCAGGACACATTGACCACCATACTGATGCTGCCATCTGTTTCATCTGTCACTTGTTGGTTGCGGCACTGTTTCTTGAAGGAGTTGTTTGAGTTGGTAGCTACATGGCAGTTTCTCTGTACAGCCAGATCTTCAGATGTCACTGAAGAATCCTCAACACTGCTTAGTTCTGTGAGGGAAGCAGCCAGGCTTTCATTGGCAGATGAAGCAGGGCCCCCTGTACGTGACCTTCTACAGGGTAGACGAAGAGAGCTGCTCTGGAGGGTGATGTCTGAAATACTGCGAGTCATTTTCTGGTCAAGAGGGGTCCGGATGTTTTCGAGTCGTTTGAGCAGCTCCAGAGTTCTCCTGCTCAGCTCTCCAGTGGGCTCTGGGGTCAGGCCCATGTCTCTCAGGCTGCCCTGGCTGCCTGCTTCCTCTGCACCCTTACATGGAGCCAGCCAGCTCTCAAGGGATGTGCTGCGTGTGAGAGTCTCTTTGGTTGATGGAAATAATTCTCCCACAGCATACAAGGAGTCCAGAGAAGAACCTTGGGATAGCTGAGTAGGCTCCTTCCGGAACTTTCCCCTGTCACTGGCTCCAGCACTGAAAGCTCCAGTGTCACACTCTTCAGACTCAGGACTGAGGCAGCAGCCATTAATAAGGATCTCCACTGGTTCCTTTCTGTGCTTCCTCCTGTTCTCCCCAAACTCTTCTCTATTCCTCCGCACCACGCAATGTCTTTGGTTCTTTGTCTCCTCCACCAGACTGTCTCCCAGCTCAGCGCACTTGTTGGCACGTTCCAGGATCCTGTCTATGTCTTCATCTGACACTCTATCTGTACAGGGTGATTCTGTCCCAATTGGGGGAGTGAAAGTAACCCGAGCCTTTTGATCTTCTCTCTGATAAAGCAGACAGATCTCAGAATTGGCTGTGGTCTCAGTGTCCCCCTCACTGACTATTCCACTCTCGCTTTCTGATCTTCGGGCTAAATCTGTTAGTAACCCCTGTTTCCCGCTCAGTAGCCCTCCTATGATGTCAGGCAACGACTCCAATGATGAGAATGAGGAGTCCTTGCTCAGACTCTTCAGCAGGGGCTGCTTCCCTTTGGTTACACTAATATTTGGAGACATCTTTTGATTGTACTGTGGCTGTTGGTACAACTCCACATTATGTAAGCTGTATATCTGATAAACATGTGAAGACAATGAATTTTGCTCTGAAGTGTTTAGGCTGGTTCTGGACTGTGTGGGGCATGACTCAAAAGCCACATTTTGGGAATCTCCAACAGAGAGGTGGTGCATTTCAGAATGCAGATTTTGTTCATCACATTCCTGTGACTCCATATTAACTATGGTCATGTCCATCTCATCCCATTCCCAAGAATCTTCCGTTTGGCCACGGAGATCCATAAGTGATGGTTCAATCAGATTTCCTGGGACCTAAGCATGGACAAACAGCAATTCAGTCATTATATAGCGGGAGTACACCAAACGTATGGCATGCAATTTTAATGACATCAAAAACAAGCAGTAAGCAGTAAAGAATTTTCTCAGTATGAAAATTTTGCTTAGACACATGTATTCTGCATGGGATACAATTATACAAATTGCTTGGTTTCTTGTTAATGAGGGAAAGGTCTATTTATATTATCCTTTTATCTCATTAATCTAATAAACTGGCAAATCTAACACTTGCGTGGTATGTCGTACATTGCATATAATGAATTTTTATTAGATTTCTGTTTATTCTTTTCTTGCTGATAAGGGAAATACTAATGATGGGGCTTGGATCCCTAATGCATGATAAAACCTTCAACTGTGAGAACAATCAATCAGTCTAATCAAATAAAAATCATTTTCTGTAAGCTGCCTCAGCTCACAGTGAACTACAATTGCACTAAAGGCATTTTTATTATCATGTTGCAGACTTAACCTTCTTTGTGATATTAATTTCAAAAAGTACATTGAAGCAATGCTATAACAACTTAAACGTTATAAAAATATGGATCCAGAGTCAGCTGTTCTTGTGTAAATCCACTTCTTTTAGGGTGAGTGAAAGTGAGCTTCAAATTACCATTCCTTTTGTTGACCTTCATGTTAAAAATGGCACCATAAAACATAGCTTTTTAAAATGAAAAATTGAAAAACTTTTCCAGGCCTCAAACATGAAGAGTGAACGCATAGGCAGAGTTTGTCTTATAAATCTTTTAATAGAATGCTATTTTATCACTGCACACAGTACACTGTATTTACAAAAACAGACCTTCCCTATTATTTTTCTTCGCCTTTTCTAAACACTTCCCAAAGTGAAATTGCTCTTCAGCCCGGCAAGGTCAGAGCTAGAGAGGGCTGAGTCGTTTGTCTTCCTGGTGTAAATGAGAGCGGATAACTGAGTGGACGTCCACAAACAGGTCCCTGGGCTTTTCTGTGTGCTCCACACAACCTCCACAGAGCTGTGTGCTGCCACACAGGAATGCACAGTATCTGCATAACAAAAGCTTCAGTCTAATGTGCACCTAACTCCCACATTTAAAGCACAGCTTGCGACCCTCCTATTACTATAAGTCACTAGTTAGGACTTCTGTTTTGGGGATACAAATGCTGTTTATTTTGCAGTAAAGCAATTGTGTATACTGGCATCTTTAAAGACTTTTTTTGGTTTGGGAGCGAGAGAGAAGTGATACAGTTACACTTGCTCAAGCTACAGAGAGGCTATTTTCTTCTCTGGGGAAAGAGTATTACGTTGTTGTATTTCTACGGAGGTTACTTAATACATTAAGATCAGTCAATTATTCCTTGGAAAGTCCTGAGTGCAGAGCCCTGTCTAGCTACTTTCCTTTATTCTATATTATTAAAGGATAATATGTAGTTGCCTTTACTGCATTATACATCACCCTTATTGCTCCATTACATCTGTGCAGCTCTATATTACTCTTAGAATATTTCTGTCTGAAAAAAACACTTGGGCCAGTAAGGTTACTGAGAAGTATAAAAAATAAATGGACCCCCCCTGTTCAGTTGATTAAAACGCATACTCCAAAAATGATTGGACAGAATGGCTATGTAATAGAACTTGCCGAATATCAGCCATAGATGGTAGTCCAGGAAACCTTGGCTGGTCGTCATGTATTTATTTATATTGAGGATACACGCATCAGTGACTGCATCTGTTAGACATGTGTGAAGGGATTTGTAGCTGGAATGTTTATATGTTAGGTGTTTTATATTCATAAAGATTCAGTTTGTATGGTGCAGATCCTTCATGACACATGATGTTTGCAATTTGGCTGTGATACCACAGCGACAGCTGCATGCTCGAAGCGCATCCGAGCTGGGCATAAAACATGCATGTCGCTGTGCTGTGTGATATATCTGACCTGTTCGCGGCCCAGGGTGTGTTTTATTCGGCTCTGCCACTGGAGCACCTGCATGATGATGGCCTCCCAGCGCCTCTCCAGGTTCACCTGCAGCAGCTGCAGAGACTGGCGCTCAGCCTCAGAGCTCTGTTCCTCCGGCCCCTCCAGCAGTCTCTGACACAGTCGCAGCACTGAGGACATACCCTTCCTCCTTCCTCGCACCTCCATACACAGACTCTACACAGAGAGAGAAACAGAAATAGAAACAAAGTTAATCCCTTACACTGCAGGCCTGTTATTACTTCTTCGCATAGACTACTCTAAAATATTTTGCAACTATTCAGTAGTATAAAACTAGGACTAAGGTGTGTGTCAGATTTTGCAGTTGGAACTAAAGTGTAGCCCTTAAAAATGAATGAGGTATAATTTTGGTTATTTGGCATTTCCTTTTTATAAATTGTTGTTAATTATTTAGAGGATTCAACTGCATTAAAAAAATCCTACACAAGTGATGTCACCCCACAGTGAAAAAACAGGAGGAAGACATAGTTTACACCAGTTCTATAATTTATTTGTGTACTGTTATACAGTATGTGCTCTTCCTATAAACAAACTTCAGAGAGAGAGAGAGAGGGAGAGAGAGAGAGAGAGAAAGAAAGAACAGCAGGGTAATCAACTGATGAGTTTTGCAGAGAAAATAATGTTTCTATAATATATAAAAAGTAATATTTGACACCACTGAATTGCATAAAAAGATAAGTGTAATATAGATCATTCAGATTTATCATATTCAATTTTTTAATCTGCAGTTTTACTGCCCTCATTTATATATGTATTTATGCATTACGTGCATATGTTTTTCTCTCTCCGTTCATTCATGTTCTGTAATCGCTTAATCCTTACTAGGGTCATGGGTACCCGGAGCCTATTCCGGGATCTATGGGCTTGAAGCATGGACCCTATAATTCATAACCAAAGAGGGATAGAGAATATAGACAGATGGGTAGAAAGAGAGAAATGGGAGGAGACCAGTAAGAGAGCGAGAGTGAGAGCGAGAGAGAGAGAGAGAGAGAGAGAGAAAGTAAGAGAGAGTGAATGAGAAAGAAGGGGAAGTGGCCTGGTCCTGATGAGGTCCCCACAACAATCCAAGCTGTCAGGAGCATGTAAATCACACGGACCCCTCAATACCCCACCCAGCCCATAAACAATGCTTGGTTCGATAGTTACAGGCTAAAGCCTTGCTCTCGTGCTCCACAGCCCAGCTATAACACAAATGGAATGAAAACAGCCACCATAGATATACTCTCCGGAACATGAGTGCAGAGTTGATGTGACCGCGTGTCCGCGGTGAAAGGGCCGCAGGATGCTGATGGCCGAGCGCCCCGAACCAAAGCTCCCTTTAAATATGCAGTGGAGGCTGTATGAATTGACAAGCTCGGCTCCGTGTGCAGTATGGGACAAAAACATTCCGAGAACAATTTATGTAAATCCCACCTGCTCTGCAAGGCATTGCCTCACCCTTTCTTTACATTTCTCAATAAATATTAAACACCATTACATTTAAATTGGATTTTTTTTTTCCTCAGCAGTTTCGTCTTCTGTTTTAGCATACATTTACCGCTCCCCACATCTTTTAAGCAGGTAATGAGACTGCAAAATGCAATGGCGGAGGGGAGAGAGGAGGGGTGAGCGAGGCCACTGCATAGAGTGATAAAGTTATCCTGTGGAATAGGATAGAGAGCAGAGTTGAAACGGCCGCCTTTAGCAAGAGATGTTTCGAAAGTCAACACACAAACACACAAGCAAACACAATCAAAGTAAAATAAGACACAAGCATGAATGTAGTCTGGAGAGACTGCAACACTTGGTATTCTAGGAGTTACTTGCAAACATTTACGACAACCTGGCTAGCCTCTGTTTATCTTTTTACACAAACAGTTGGCGTTGGTGCTGTGGATGGTCAACATCATTCTCTTACGAGAGATGTTATGTTACCCTCGCTGCCTAATGCAGCAGCCCTCCCAGACGAAACTATGGCAAACAATCTAGAAGGCTATTTTTCAATCAATAGCACAAATCCACTCGTGTAGATTAAATGGAACAAAACTGGGTCTATATCATAACACATTTAGCAGCATATGGTGATCTTAGACTTCCAAAATCCAGAAATCCGATGTTTCATTTTCTCTGCATTGCCAGGCTTCATAAACGGACACCCCCCACCCCCATGAGTCTTGCCTTATTGACAAAGGGGGCAGGCGGACTATGGTGTGCCAATATTTGCTAAAAAGCTTTTCCAAATACATGGAGCAGTAAAGTGGTCTGCTTTTTCCCTGCCCTATGTGAATGTGAACCTACACAATGACTCCATTTCAGACCCACAGGCCGAGTGCTATGGCTGAGAAGCTGGCCGCTGGCCAATGCACTCCATTGCCCCAGCTAGATATGAAAAGGAGAGAGAAAAAGACAGAGAGAGAGAGAGAGAGAGAGAGAGAGAGAGAGAGAGAGTAGAGTGAGAAAGAGAGATAGAAAGAGATAACGGAAAAATGAGAGAGAGAGAAAGAGAGGGAGGTAGAAACAAAATGCGGAAACCAAACAAGAAAGCCATCCTTCAGTTGACCATGCTCTGTTGAGGCACTGGAATGAGTGAGCTCACAGCTGGCCTATCTATCAGGTGCTTTTTAATAAAGGTATCAGCAGATCAGGTGCCGCTGAGCGTGCATCAGCGCTAAGCCAATCTCCACAATGCCCAAGATGACTGTTCTCTCATCGGCCTGATCTGGTTCCGCTATCGCTTGGCTAAATCCATCTTGTGTACCATATTAATCTACAAGTTTCCCACAATCGGAGCTGGTAATCAAACCTGAGGTATGCTGCAGAACCCAGACCGCCACCCCCCCACCCCACAAGAAGTGGTTCAAACTCAATCTCTCTATCTTGTGCACAATAATACCCCGCACTGTCATGTAAGATTTTTTGCACTTCTGTTTCCATGTATTTGGAGAAGCGTTTTATAAGCTCCTCTCCATCCCACTTCTTTCTATTGTATTCTACTGCATATACAATTCAACCATTTTCAGTGTACAATAAAACACTTATAAGTCAGAAAGGCTAGGAATTAACCATGTATGAAGACTGATGCTCTTTTGTGCGGATTAAATGGAAAGATGAGGCCAGGAGAGGCCCCTACTCTTTCTGCTTTGGCATGTTTGTTTCACTCCTTTCTGCTGGGAGAACGAGTGCGCACTTCATCCCCATTGTTTTTTTTCCCTTTTTTTTGTTTGTTTTTTTCCCCGCAGCTGCATTTTTAACATTTTCAATTAATCCGGCCGAGACGGAGGAGCGGAGCCGAAATCCCCTCCAGTAAAGGCAAGGACGCAGGAATCTAACACTGACAGTGACCCAGTGGATATTCAATCAATTACCATTAATTAGAAATCTCTGATTAATTCTATTTGTTGATTAAGTCAATTAAAACCACAAGCACTTGTTATCGCAAATGAGCGTAATGAATTCATGTCGAAGATTTGTTCCCACACTCAGACTCCCTGGGCTCATGCTGCTTGTAGTTTCATCCGTTTATGTCACTGGAAGCACAGCATCTTCCTCCCGCAGATAACCTCAACAGACTGCAAGGAGGAACGTGAAACACAAGCACAAACCACTGAAGCCAATAATAGGATTCAAATTCTGACGGACTGACACCCATCAATCAAGCTAATTAAGGTGCAAAGTTCATAGTAACGCTTTTCTTTTCTCTATTTTATTTGTCTTGCACCAAATATGCCATTTCAGAAACAATCTGTGTCCACATTTTATTCATTGCTCATGATATATAAAAGCCAGATTTAAAGGTGAGTGCTTATTTCCAATTATTTTCTCTTTGCCTCTCTTACCGAGAAATAAATAGAGAACAAAAACTGACACATATTTTCAAGACGAAACTAATGTCTTATGAACAGTGGCTCACCCCTCTTTAATGTGATAAATCAAACAAATGGCAGAAAAGTGATAATAATGCTATCAATAAGGACATTTTCTCATTAGTGTCTGTAAATGAAAGCGAGCAGGCTGGACGCAGAATGAAAAATAAGTGTGTGTGTGTGGCCAGTCGATTGTGTGGGTAATGAACAGGCCTCTCTGGGCTGTCACCTGTCTGCTCCCCATTACCTGCTGATAAGACACTAACTCTGCGTTTGGCACTTCCCCACTCACCCCCTCAGCACCCCACTGACTTAATGCGGTTAGCACTTGCCAAAGAACAGGAGTTCCTTATTCCTAATCATGGAGAAAGTATTGATATTATATCTGCGCTGTCACATTTCATTAGTCGGATGAGGAACGTGGGATAAGGCCTCAGGGCCAACGCTGCAGTCTTCTGATCAGGACAAGAGAAGACAGATTCAGACTCTGATGATACGACATAGTACTACTTAAGATTTAGCATAATTTTCACCTACAGTTGATTAGAGAACAATTTTATGGAGCATAACGTTGTCAGAACCAAACCTCATCTCTCTTTTTTGTTTTTATATGATATTACATTAGAAAAGTCCTGTTGTGCGTTACAGTGTGTCAAGAATTCATAACAGACCTATAGGAATGATCCAAACAGCTTAAAGTAAAATCTTTGAAAGTTATTATTTTCCTTTTTTGAAAACAAGGGGTGGTTCTGATAAGTAAACAGATTTAATGAAAAAAGATATTTTATATAAATATATATAAAAAAATAAGAGTTAATGTTTTTTATAAAATTGGTGACCCATAACTATGAAGAGTTGGTGATTAACATCACACCTTTGTTTAGAGCATAAACTGTAAGCACTGCCTAGATAGTAAACTGCAGTCTGCCAAATCAATTATGACTGGCTGCCAAAATATGAACCTTCAAAAGATACAAAACAATGAACTCCATAGTAAACAACATATATATTTAAAGGCTCATCGCCTGAAGAAATATACTGAAAATATTGAATATACCGCTTCAGTATGGATGATGGGAGTGAGAAGTGAAAGCTGATGGTAAGTTTATGAGCTGAGCAAATGCTTTCCTTCTGAGGCCAAACCAAGACCCCAGAAAATTCATAACAGTCCCCGTGGCCACACATGTGACTAAAGGTTTGTGTAACAACTAACTCACAACAATTCACAAAATGCGAATAAGGACTTCATAGCTGGTCAAGCTATAATGAACTTACTGATGAAGCAGGGGACTGGATTAGAACCCTGGTCATTACAATGAACGTTTGAATTCTTTATTTAAAAGACCATAAAGGCCCATTTTTAAACGCTCATTGGGAATGTCAAACAGCCAACACATAAACATGCTGATAAGAAATGACGGATGTTATTAGCGCAAATGATATGAAGAGCGCATCAACTACGCAGAGAGCATTAGCATAACATGAAGCTTATATCTTCAATAGTGACACTGGTCAGGAGAATGGCCGCTGTTGTGGCACAGTGATGACTACCGCGATCTTTAATACTCCACCATATTAGCAAAGCTTTAATGAGTGAAATGCTTATTTCATAATGCCTGAAGCTGCAATGGCATAGTTATTCCTCTCACAGAAAAAATTCAACCTTCAGGTTTCACCATCATCAAAACATACTATTAAAGGGGAGTCGCTATTAATAAAAGATGTGGAATTGGCAGCCAACTACTTTGAACTATACGCCCAGAGAAGGTTAAGATACAATAGAGTCTAATTTTAGATTCTCTCTCCCCACAGCAAGTCAAGAACTGCTTGCTTTTTATTCAGATGGAGATGGACATTTTTATGATGACATTTTAAGGGGAGGCTAGACTCATTATTTATTATGAGGTGGCTCGCTCTCAGATTTTTCCTGCTGTTTTATGGCATTAGTGTCTATGTGAAAAAAATGCAACAGGCATTCCAGAACTAGAAATATGCAAGGGTATTTACAGTAATGTCTGAGAAAAGAGTTTGGATTGTGTATAATTAAAAATTGTGCCCTCAAAGTTAATGCAATTATAATACATTAAAGTCACTATGTTTTGTAAGAATTCTACCATATTTTTTCTAGTTTGTCCCGCTAAGTAGTAGTGGGGGCTGAGGCCTGGCTGTTTCTACTCTGACTGTATCCTTCTTGTTAGAATCCAGCTTGTTTAAATGGCCAGTTCTAGTAATTGTTCTATTGATAAAGGTTATTTGCAGTATATTTCTTTATATGAAAAAATATCATTTACAATCACAAAATAAAGACTAAACTAAAGACTAAACTAAACTAAACACAATCCAGGAAGCGCTATAGCTGAGACTAGGTCCTGTGTTCCAGTACATCACATCAGCTATGGTCAAACAAAGATGAAGGTCATGTGTAAGGTGAAAAACTTTAAAAGAAGCTCCATCTGGAATGAACTGACTGTACACTTCTAATACTCTTGGACAGACGTAATTGTCAAGTGTTGTCTGAAACTGTAGCTCGTTTCTAGCCCGATGAAAGCCTGTTGCTTTGGCTGGCATGAAAGGGGGTACGTATGGCTGTCAATGCAACTCTTCTCTCCCTCCCCCCTTCCTCTCTCTCTCTTTCTCTCTCTCTCTGTTGTGATGGTTTAGAGAACAGTGGCTCTATTGCTAAACTCTATTGCTGTGTGGATCTAAGCTCTCCTGCTGCGACCTTTCAACAATCACGCCAACTCTGACTATTTAACTCATTCATACTTCCGAGATGAAGAAAAAAAAAAGATACGGAATTGTTAAATGCTCTCCTTGCTCTTATTTAATGTCCATTCATACCATTTAGCACAATGCCACTGTCCACAGAAATGGCATATATCAATATTTCCAATCTCAGTTTTTGTTATTATTTTTTTCTGTACTCTGGTCCCAAAAAATCAATGCACCCCTCCATGGCTGCACAGCATTTCATCAAAGGCAAAGTCTTCTTTCTAGAGCACTATTTCTCCCCCCTGCGTATATTTAAAAGTTTTCTTCTTATGTTTGTCACTCAGCAGGGGGAATGTAATCAACTCCACTACCTGTGTTTTGACACTGCTTGATTAATACCCCACGCCGTTCCTCAGCATTTTAACACAAATAATTATTTCCTATAGATTTTCAGTCAGAGCTCTGACGGGTGCTTTTGCCCTGCATTTATTATTGTAGCAGAGCTCAAATGAAACACTGTTACTTGCACAGTTATTTTTGGGTCTACACTTTTTGACTATGCACTGTTTTATTAGCATTCACTGCTAATAATGTTTGATAATAATGACACAGGGGTGTTGGCCATCACTTTGATGGAAACACAGCTGATAACACACTCACAATTAAAAATGATGGCTTTAAACCAAATTATATAAGAACAATAGAAATAATGAGAACTGGGATATCACCAACACAAAAATAAATGTACAGGCCTCATAACCCTTTACAGCTTTTACTCAAAATACTTAAGTTAAAGAGGATAATATTTCAGTTAAGTTAATAAACCTTTTCTTGAACATACAAATGTGGAATGCTGGCTTTCTTCTTTAACTGAACAGTGCAGTGCTTTAGACCAAGATAGAGATGTGTACTCTGCTGGGGTGACAGTAAGTTCAGCTTGGTGACCACACTAGTGGATAAGCAGTAGAGGTGTGTATGTGTGTGTTTGTGTGTGAGATGAGACTATTTCACTGCGCTTAGCTGGAGGCTCCTGCAGTGCCAATGTCTATAGTAACAGGGCATGACCAGTGCAGCCGCAGTAAAGACCTCCTGATAAGATCTCAGCAGGGCTGTTTTAATCAGTTTCTCTCCTCAGCTCTTACCTTGAAGTGCTCCAGCTGCTTGGCGGCTTGTGGGTCCGGCAGTGGCTCTGACTCTGGATCTGCTTGGGGGTCATACTGAGGGTTTGGCTGGGGCTCTTGCTGTGCGTGGATAGAGTCAGACACATGGTTCTGATGGTGTGTGTCCACTCTGAGGTTCAGGTTAAAGATAAAGAGTTCGGTGTCCCTCAGCCAGCTCTTCAGCTCCTTGATCCTGCTCTCCAGCTGAGCCACCATGCTGCCTGTGCCTGGAGAGAGCAGCCCACGAGAACCGGGATCACCCACACGCACCTCAGCGTGCTCCCCCAAGGTCTTCTGCAGAGACACAAAAAGAGCTTATACATACACACATACAACTAATTCTGGTCTTTATGGGCTATTTTTATTTACTTCGGCATCACTGTAGCTAAAAACTTCCAGGATGTTGCATATATATTGTGAAAGTGAAAGTGACCATTTGTCATACGTGAACACACCACTGCACACATTGTGAACAGCACGAAATTCAACCTCTGCATTTAACCCATTCACCAAGTGAAGCAGGGGGCAGCCAGAGTTTCACTACAGAAGACTTTACAATCTCACACACACACAATCTGCAAAAATATTAGTTCTTTAGAAGGTAATAAGGTATACCTACAGTTTCAAAACTGGATAAAATCACTGATATTTGTTAATAACATTTCTTCCCCAAAAATATTAAAAACAGGAATGTGTCTAGTTTTGATTTTCTTTTCTTGGATATATTTTTTTTTAGTAATCCCTCTAATGACTAAGTACAAATATTTATTTCACTTTATTTACATTTACATAGTTAAACAGCTTTTCTCACACAGTTAACCAGTAGCATCATTTTCAAGGTGAGCCTTACTAATGCACTTCTGCACCTTGACCTTTGTGTGGCGTGCTTGTGTATAAGAAAGTTACAGTCCAGGTGCAGTCACTTTGATGTTTTTTCTACAAGGGACTTAGAAACTAATGTCTGTTCCTTTGGGTGGCCATTTAAATTATGCAGCACAACACTTTTTCAGTCTGGCAAGTGATGCTCTGATGGCTTGGCTTGTATTGTGTGCCGGTATCTGTTTTATGCGTGTACAGCATGCGCGCAAAGACAAAACTTCCCATTAATCAGTAAACCTACATCCCCTACCCCATGACTGGCAAATATAGCCCTTGATAGTACTAAAACTGAAAGGGAGAAGACAGAATTATATTTGTTAATTGGCCAGCGTTTATGGGGATTGCATTAGACTATGTAATTTCTGTACCTTCACTTCCTAAGGAGACTAAAAAGAACCAGTTTGCAAATACCTGTCCTCACCACCCACTACAAAAGAACTGTTGAGAGCATGTTGACCAGCATCACTGTGTGGTTTGGGAACTGCACAGCACAAGAGCTAACGTTCCTACAAGACACTGTCTGCACAGAGCCTCTGCTATTGTAAAGGACCCCTCCCACTCATCACATATGTTTTCTGACCCCCTACCATCAGGTAGAAGGTTCTGCAGCATCAGGACAAATACAGGCAAGTTCCGCAACAGCATCTTCCCCCAAGCTGTCAGACTCCTGAATTCCCTGTCGCCACCCAGATCCTCTTAAACCCTGTGCCCTAAGCCAGTTCCCTTCAGACACAGCACACAATTATGCATTGCAACTTTGTACTTTGTACTCTGCTATGGACTCTGCTATAAAACATTTTTGCACTCATACACTGAACATACATACAGTATTCTTCTTGTACGTCCTTGGCGTCTTTGGATTGCACTTTTCTACCTCAATACATGTCTGCTGCTTTCTACCTCTATCCTCCTAAATATCTGTTGCACTGATACTTGTTACACTGTCTTGTTTTACTTTGTTGTATGTTGTGTGTGTTTGTTTTTTGCACTGTCCGTGCACCTGGAACCGAAAGAAAAGCAATTTGGTTCTATCATATACCGTTAACCCTATGGGTTGACACATGAGACTTTCTTTCATAAACAGAGTAGGTAAAGACACACAGACTTATTCAAACACAGACACCTACGACAAGATGCACATGAAATACCTTGTTTAGAAGACTGTGCACTGTCTTACAATACAATCATTTGTTGAGCAGGTGAGGAGAAAATAAATGTTACTCTTTTTGGATCACAGAGATAACTTATTCGCAGACTTGAATCTTAACTAGAATCTAATGAATGGCCTTTTAAAAAGATAACACTGTAATTAACTCTAATTTACTTGGATTGGATTAAGAGATTCAGAGGTAATTAAGATGAGGCTGCAGTGGATGCTATAATGGAGATGCTATATGTGTAGGATGTGAGGGGGTTTGCCTGCAGAGACAGAGGGGGTTAAAATCTCATTGTGCAAAGTGACATTTTAGAGAGACATTGAAATGCTTGTTGAATAGCAAACAATCAGCCACAAAAACACACACCGATGATTTTTGAAATGGGCTCGCTGAACAATTTTCTCCCACTGACAGCGGGAGAGCAGACCCGCGCAGCGCTGCGTGTGTGTCTATGTATGTGCGTTTGCATACACGTGCGTGTGTATGTGTGTATGTGCATTGTGTCTATGTGTGTGTGTGTGTGTGTGTGTGTGTGTGTGTGTGTGTGTGCGTGTGCATGTGTGCATATCTGTGTGTGTTCTCCCAGCTGCCTGAATGATCGTACTTTTGGAAAGAGAGTGCAGGTCGAACTCTGAACACTGAGAAGGCAATTGTGAGCACAAAACACTCCATTATCCAATTAATACACACACTGGCGACTCTAATTGTCCTTCCTTTGTGTGTGCCATGTGTAAGAAAGCTGTAATGGAAACAGATGTGATTATGACTCAGCAATGAAGTGGCCATTTCAGCACGCAGCATCAATTAAGCTCTCAGTCGTGGCCCCTTCTCCCCGAGCCCCCTCCTTGCTCCGGGCTTTATTAACACATCTGTGTTCCTCTTGTCCCAGCATGCCGTTAATGCTGAGACAATGGCCAACAAAAGGACACTGTGTTTTAGAAGCTATGTGAGAACAGGTTTTTTCCCTTGAAATAAAATCTGAGGTGTTATGAGCTTGTTTGCTACATATGAACTTCAGCCTGGTTGAACCATACAGGTTCATATCGGTGCAGGTTTACAGTTAATGACTGTAGCCCATCTGTAGCAAGGAAGTAACATATTAGTGTGTTGCACTGTTGCTGAAGTATTCCGCACATCAATGTCACTGCTGTGTTGAGAATAACCCTTGAACCAAAACAAATCTAGCCAACAGTGAGTCTGTGGTCAGAAACTGACCAATGATGAAGGTATATACTTGTATATATTTGCTTTACTTGTAATTAAACAACAGTTAGTTCCAACAGCACAATCTGATAGGTTGAAGCATTTATGCAGTAACTGCAGCTGACCATCAACATACTAGTTTTCTACTTGAACACACGCAAATAAAAACAGGAAAATAAACTATTTATTAGAGAAATTTTACAAGATTCATGAAGTCACAAAGTAATGTTTGGGTTAATGAACTTTAGTGACAAGTTCATAGCTCAGTGTCGCGGTCCAGGGGGAATGTAAACCCCCAGGACCGCAAACTACCTCTGGTAAGGGAGCAGACAGGAACACTGGAGTCCATCATCAGGGGTTTATTTATCAAGACGCGATGCAGGGTAGGGTATGGGGACAAAATGAGGACAATGAACCAACACCGACTAGACATACACGCAGACCATACTGGGCCTCAGCCGTGACACTCAGGCTACTACTACTATTTTGGCAGAAAGAATAGTCAATAGTGACTATCTTTCATAATTGCATAATTTTCATAAGCTGTGTCCGAAAAGTGCACTTGTTCACTCATTCACTCGTTCACTACATAGTACTTAGTACAAAATACTTAGTTAATTTTTGACACTTGGGATGTAACGTTTTTGACAGTTGAAATTTCAGACACCACTACAAAATGGCTGACTCACTACATAGTTCCCTTTAAAGCGAACGAGTGTACTTTTCGGACACAGCTCATGATTCTTAATTTTTTTTAACTCGTGCCCAAAACCAAATCACAGTCATGATGTTATTCACAAAACACATTTGTAATTTTGAGAAAATCTAGCCTGTTCACTCTGGTTCATCTGGATATTATATAAACAACTATAAACATCACACAACATAAAAACCATTGACAGGTGAAGTGAATAACTTTGATTAGCTTGTTACAGTGACACCTGTCAAGGAGCAGGATATATTAGGCAGCAACTAGTGTTGTTTTTGGTGGCCTTACTTTATTTTAGTCTAGTTTTAGTCAATGACAGTTGTATTTTTGTCTCTTTTTTCAGTAATGCAATTCTATTTAAGCCAAGTACCTAATAGAATAGACTAAATCAAAATATTATTTTAGCCAAAACTATTTCAAAATTCAGACAAGGTTATCTTATTATTATATTATTGCTACCATATAGACTCAAGAATACAGTACATTCATTCCAGACATGAAAGACACTCTGATTTGAATTTATGACATTTTGCCAACCAAATATGTTAGCTTTTAGAAGGTTCAGCTTTTTTTGTATGGATATGGGAAAGGCTGCTTATTAAAATGCTGTTGAAACTATTGGGACGTAACGCCATTCAACTCTAACGCCGTTCAACTCGAGCATCCCAACACTTTTTTCTCCCCTCCCTATCATACAGGAAATAACAATTCGTCTCGGTTTAGTCAACAAAAATGAAGAGACATTTTAGCATAGTTTTTTTTGTAAACCACGTTTAGTTAATATTCGTTACCAACATTACACAATATATTTCGTTATAGTTATCGTAACATGACCAGCATTTACGCTGTGTCTCATCTCATGATAAATGTTTGTTGACGATGATATTTAGTCATAATTTCATTGACGAAAGCAACAATAGCAGCAACTTAACAGTCAGTTCTTGAGGTTAATATGTGACCAGATCTGCCGTAATGAAGTCGGCATTCTATTTTTTGAGATGATTATGTTGAAAAACATCAAAAATACAGTTTTTTCTATTTTAGTCTTATATGAAAAAAAAGGTCTTCAAAATTAATCTCTCAAAGTTTCATCATAGCAATAATTGCGAAAATGTACTTAAATGGCTGTTTAGTCTGAGCTGTAGCTCTCAAATCTTACAAAAGAATGTCCAGAATAAGCGCTGT
>JBBPDH010000001.1:27682944-27688349 GCA_037974565.1 Clupeocharax schoutedeni
CATCTATTTTGATTTGTTCTTTCGTACATTCTGAATAAAGTAATTCTCAAATAATTCAAAAATGTGAAACAGTCAACATCAAATACAACAGCATCACCATAATTTACACCCCTGTGGTGCAATTTCCTGATAAAAAGCTACCTTAAAGTTTTCATTAAATACTGCAGAAATGTCGTTTTCACCCCAGTCATTTCCATCACACTTCTCTCTATGGTGACAAGAGTGTGGTAGATATGACATCTAGCTTGAATAAACACGTTTCAAATAAATGTGTCTACTGTTTAAAATGCAAAAGATTTTCTGCATTCTACCCAAGCCAACATTATTTCAGATTGTGGTTGGTGTAAGTGAAGTCCTTGGGACATAATTAATTAATGATTTCATTCACAACTCTATAATAACTGTGAAAATGTAAGTAGTCATACATTATTGCGTGATATATGTCATACGGTTAAAAGATAATCATGAATGTAGATATGGTACAAATTACATTTGTTCATTAAAGGTCAGAAAAAAAGTCAAAAATGACTAAATTATATTGTGATTGCAACGTGTACACTCTTGGGCCTCAAAACCAGACTAATTAAGCGTATGAGACTGTAAAAAGTGATTTGTAATTTGAACAAGAACTTAATTTCACAAAGTTCACAAAGCTAAAAGTACTGCTACATGGAAAAATCCCAAAACATGCAAGCAAGGATTAATTGCAATTAAGTTCTGCCTTTCAATCTATCCAATATTCCCTTAGTGATCTAAACTCATAAACACATAAGAATGTTCCTTTACAAATGACCTCATTTGCATGAAGGAATGGCTTACTGTCCATGCCAAAAAGGCTCACATAACCCCATGAGGCCTTAGGCCAAGAAAAGCAAGAGGCTGCTTGAAAGCTTAAAAAAAAAACGGCAAAACCATCAACTACCTAATGACCAAATTAAACCAGCATCATATTTAAAATAATGAAAAGCCACTTAACAATAAAACAGAAAGAATGCAATTAGAAACATAAAAAGCAGATGTTTAAATGAGAATTTATATAGTGTTATTCAAATTCATTGTTTCCATGTCTGTTTTAGTGTAAATAAGGACGAAAAACTTCCTTGTGAGAACACAATCTGCCTCTGTGTGCATCCAACAACAAAGGCAGCATGGTGCTGTTTTAACAGAGTGATGGAAAACACAGTAGCATGCAGAAAGCTCTGGTTCCATATGCTAATCCATATTTTTATGCCCAATGAGGAGATGCATGCACTCTGCCAGCAACTGTTACTAAGCTAAAGTGTTTAAAGGGAATGTTCAGAGAGAGCAGAGTGAGCACGGATGAACGGGTTAACAGTGCTAATGGTTTTTCAGTATACACGTGCACATGAGCAGCACTGTGTGTAATGGCAGCCGTTTTAGTGAAAGTGTCGTGCGGCGTGGATGGGTGTGATCTGTGAGAGGACCGGTCAGCGGGGTCGCGCTGCAGGGAGCGAGAGAGCGAGACGCATGGGCACATAAAAGAAAGAAGAAAAGGCATTATATTCTGCTGCTTTCTTTCTTACTGTAAGATATGACTAATGGTGGGGTCACTATGCCCGATGAGCAGGAAGATTAGTTCTGACCTTGCCGGCGACCTCGGACGGCTCAGAGAGAGAGGAAGAGATGGAGAATGGAAGGAGGAGGAGGACTAAGGGCGGTAGAAGAGGAGGCTGCCTGTCATTACGGTTGTTTCCAGCACAAGTCAAGCTGGTTATTAATTTCATTTCTTTATGATTCACAATCTGCTCTTTTGAAATATGCCATATGCTCAGAGCAATTGGTAGGATGACGAGTGTCAGGATCGGTCCAATAAAGGCAGCCTAAATGAGGCTGATTTACGGGCTGTGGCTTCCGGCAAGCACTGCTCTCTATCCGCCCCCCTTCCCTGAACGTGGGCAAACAAGCCTCGGCTCCACACAGACATCTACCTTCTCCCAATCAATCCCTCAGCCCAAGCTGATAACGGCCCGCCACCCAGCGCCCGGCACACATACACCGATAACAAACATGCAAGCACAGTACATATTTATTGGTTGAGGTGGGCATGCAATCAATACACAGGCCTAAAATCAGTTTGTTTTAATCATGAGCAAATATATTGACCTAACACAATTCGGGCCTGCTTTATCTATCACTAATAAAAATTCATTGAGACAAGGTGCCTATACGAGCTGTAAAAGGAACACAGCGCTATCTCCTTTGCTCCCTTGCTTGCTACTTTTCTGTAAATCTATCACTGTCTAGCTCTTTCTTTCTGTCCTTTCGTGGTAACATAGAGCTTCTGAAGGGCAGGAAGCTAGCAAAAAAGCAATATCACCAGCCAAACACAAGCAGAGATTTTTCCAATCCCAAAGATTTGCTCCTCTTCATTTCCTTTTCCCCGGACCTATCTTTTCAGATTTTCTCTTTCCTGTGTCCTTACTGTAACATGTTAAGCCTTAGAATTTGCAGTTGTTGCTGGTGAGAACAAAAGCATGTTGTGATTTTATCATTTCCCACTCATGCATCACTGATACACCTTCTGTCAAAGGTGCAGCCTGTTAACTTTAAATCAATACTAAATTTGTGATACTAAACCAAAGATATATTTTATTGTACTTTGAATGGGATGAAAAGTGATGCATACAATGCTCATTACCTATTAAAATATAGCTTAAAATATCATCAAAACTAAAAAGGAATACTATATATTAATATCATTATGTACTGGTTTAATTGATATACTAGAACATGAGTACATTATATTTTGTTATTTTATTTTTTACACTTTTATTATGTAATTACTTACGTGTTTATGATATTATATATCAATTAAAATACATTTTAAATCAAAAGAATAACAAAATTATGAAGAGTTTGAAGAGTAAATATCAGCATTCAAACCAAAACACAGTTTTACTGTTTAAAAGATTTGCAGCTCTTCAGACCCAACCTCTTTCTTTTTGACTTTCATAAGCCCTAACACAAGCGTGTCAAAGAAGAGTGTTGATTTGTGGGGATGTACAGAAATATACTGCTATTGCAGCATTTTTCTACGAATGTCTACCTGAAATTACAAGGCACTGTAATTTCAACACATTTCTCTATGCTTCAGGATACTTGTATATTTACAACAGAAGTCACTGAACAGGTACTGAAACAAACAAAAGCCATAATTATCAATAATGGTAATCATATGTGTGCCATAGTTGCAGCAGAAAAAATGCTGGAGTGCTCCTTTAATGGCGATGCTGATGGTTGATGGTGTACAAAGTCTCAATCAAGGCTCAGGCCAGCATCTCTCTTTAATGCTGCCTTATATCCTCACCTTATAGAGATGGTGCTGCTGCTCCTCTGACATCATCAGCTCATGGCTGTCCATCACAATGGACTCCATGTCCATCAGCCAATCCCAGAGTTCCTGGTACTCAGCGTGGAAATCTGATAGGCTAGATGGGAAGAGAGAGGGAGGGGTGTGTTAAAGGTGCCCTCTGAGAGAGGCTGTGTGTGTTATGAGCTCTGCTCTCTCCTCATCTGCCTGCTCGTCTGGCTGGAGCAAGAGAGAAAGAGAGAGAGAGAGAGAGAGAGAGAGAGAGAGGAGTCGGGTGGCTCCAAGTTCTTTTACTGAGGGAATATTTGACAAGTGGAGGTAATTACTCTGTCCCGTTAGCGAGCGGCGCGCTGCGGCGCAGGTAAGTGAGGTGTGAAAGGGGTCGGAAGCAGAAGGGATCTTTAACCCGCGCTCTGAGTGACGGCTCCTGAGCCAGAACAGCTTAATTAAACATGACTTCACCTCCCTATTCCCCAAGCCTGCCTTCAGCCCCGACATGAAAGGACATCAAATATTTATGAAAGGAGCAAGGACGACTGCGTCCTGCTCACACATCCTCGTGCACACACACACATACACACACACACACACTAACACACACTGCATAGTCATAGATGACCATATGCAAGAGTATTGGGCACATGCACGCTAATACAAGCACAAACACATACACTCACACACACACACACTGACATCAATGGTTAGGTTCTCTTTTTTTTATCTCCACAGGAGAGCCACGTGTTTATAAACATTAGCAGGAAAATTGTTCCTCATTTATATGGCTTTGAACACTTTGACAGTTAGGTCAAACTAGTGCCATTTCCTTGTCTGGCTTTTATAAGCAATCCACAGAGTCTGCCCTGAAGGGGGGAAGAAAGACTATGAATGAGATTACACAAATAACTATCAAAAAGGAGGAGAAAAATCAACAATTCCTCTTTATTTCAATTCTAGCCAGACAGAAACTAAACAGAAGGTTGGGACGGAGCGGCGCAGCTCCATATGTAATTTCAACAAGCACCGCGGTGCGTATTAGCATTTTGAAGCAGCCGCTGATGGAACAAAACAATGGAGAAGAGTATATGAATATTTTATCTCCTTGTAAACATGACATTGATCAGACGAAATGACAAAGACAGCGAATAAGCAGTTGAAAGAGTGAAACAATGTAATACTGATGTGCGGAGTCTCCCTGAGGCATGGCCACGTCTGATTAGAAACCTCCCTATGCCTTGTGGAACTTGAGCAGACAAATGCAGCACAATGTTCTGATGTAGTGTGATTTTTCTGTTTTTTTAGCATTAATCTAACTACTTGTAAAACAGAATCTCCCTGGGCAGGTTAACAAACAAACAAAAGGATACGGAAACATGTTAGCCATTGAGCAGGCTTGCTTCATAATCTTTTGAACTGTCAGCACCATTTTCCATCAGCTGCTGTTCCATCTGTGTATTACGCATTTATACATTTAGCTTCTGTAAAACAACTTGGGACTACTCATCTGCTTCTGCTGCCCTTTGAGAAAGTGTTAGAGAGTTCTCACTGTTAAGAGCTAGCTTCAGCCTTAACAATCAACCTCACCAGGTCAGCAGAGGGAGGCTCAAATGCACGTCTCTTTTTCTCCTGTTCTTTTCCCATCCATTTAACATCAATCTGGTGGCCCGCGGCTCTGAGGGGGGCTGGTGGAGGGTTATGGGGGTGTTACTGTACCTAATTCATCATCAGAGCCTGACCCAGCCGCTCATGCTTCACCCCGAGCGGCTCGGCGAAAGGTTGGCCGCCTTATTGACACCTCTCACATCTCATGCAAAGTGACACTTTTATAGAAGTGGCTCTTTAATTTATGGTGTTAATCCCTGGTGCCTAATATGGAGACTTCCCATCTCCCTTTTCCATGTCTGTCACTTTTGTTCACCCCTCCCTCTGTTCTTTTAAACGGAGCCATTCCTGGTGAAGGCTTTTGATTGGTGAATGGCAGGCTTCCCGTCTCTGTCAGGAGCCGTGTGTGTGTGTGTGTGTGTGTGTGTGTGTGTGTGTGTGTGTGTGTGTGTGTGTGTGTGTGTGTGTGTGTGTG
>JBBPDH010000001.1:27688449-27722654 GCA_037974565.1 Clupeocharax schoutedeni
GTGTGTGTGTGTGTGTGTGTGTGTGTGTGTGTGTGTGTGTGTGTGTGTGTGTGTGTGTGTGTGTGTGTAAATGTGTGCATGAACAGGCCCTGACAGAGGAGGAGAAGAGGCAGGGCGGCCGATAGCTTTCGACAGCTCCTCCCTCCAGACATGTTTCCATGCAAAGGTAAGGGCCAAAGAGTCAAAACAATGAATCCTTGAGCAGGCAGGCCCATCATTAAAATTCAAAGGATCATTATGGTTTTTTCCAACAAAATAAATCATTAGATTGAAAGGCTTAAAAGGATTAAAACGATGCTTGATTCAAAGCCAAGGCACCGAGTCAAGTCCAGACTCCAGAGTTCTTCTCTGCATTAAAGTGGGAGAGAAAGTGACCAGAGAACCTTTTGAAAAAAAGGGATATAATGGTTCTGAAATAAAAATCGTGTTATTTCATAAAAGCAATGCTTTTTTTTAAGACCATTCCTGCTCATTTACAACTGATGGAAACATCTCGCAACTACTTAGCCCTAGGATACATTACTGCAAAAAGTAAGGGATTATTTAAAAACTGAAAATATTTCTATGATAAGCAAGTCTAAATAAATATTTACAATTTAGCCTAGCTACTCTCTTTTCAACTTTAAAATAGAAAACAATATAACAAATACTAGAATCTATGCATTCTCTTCATGCTCTTAGGTGAGAGGTGAGTAATGAGCAGTTTTCTAGTACCCAAAAGAATATGACATCTTTTTACTGAACTCCAAAAACGACCATCGGCAACTTAGCATCTTTAAGCCTGGTCACCCCTGACAAGCATGCAGAACATAGCAATACATTACAAACACTGTGGTATTTTAAAATCAGAAACCTGGTATCCCAGGTGTGGAGTAATTTTTTTCCTATTTCCCAAACAAAAAATACAAGAAGCACAAGGGCTTTTTGACTGTTACCTGTAGCCTCTATCTTTATTCTTTTATTGCTATTAATCTCATGGGAGTTTTAGATATGTAGCCTTCAAATGCATACTAGATATGTTTTGTTGAATTATTTCTGAAATGTTGGATTTATTGATTACAAGATTACTGAGCAGCTACATTGCAGCATGGGGAGTTGGTTACAGCAGTAACCAAATTAATGGGTAATTTGCTGACTTATTTGAGCCACTCCACCTATTAAAAATCTAGAAAGACAGCTATAACCATGAAAAGTGTTTCATTTTTCACCAGCAGGGTAATGGAACTAAGTCTGAAACGGAGGAATGTCTTATTAATGCGTTTTATTCATTAATGGGAAAGTATTCCTGTTTTAAACTGTGGTTGTTGTGTTGCCACACAAGTCTCACCAAAACTGATCTAAAATTAATCTAAATAATATAATAGCTACTGACAGCAGTTTTACTTTTGAGACTAAAGTACATTTACAAGTAAGTCCTTTTGTAAACTAAATGTACTTTCATCTAAGTAGGATTAAATAGAATCTTTATCCATCCTGAGTTTGTAAGATTCGTCCAAACTTTCGGTTGATTATCAAGAGTTAGTGTAAAAGTAATGGAAGGATGTTCGTGTATGTAATAGAAATGAAGTTCACTGTCAATTAAAGACATGGCGAGCATCTACAAAATATTTACAATGAACAAACAATATCACATGTTAAAAATCTGCTCACATTAGGATACATCTGCTTTTTAGGTATTTCTACTCCCTGACCTGTGGCCTTTCACTAGAGTCATGAGTGAATGTTTAGAAGAATGTTTAGACTTCTACTGTACCTGTTGAACTTGGAAATGAGGGAGAAATCTTTGTTCTTGCTGCAGCTGGAGTACTTCTGACTCCTGAGCTTTAAACTCATCTGATCCACAATATCCCTCTGGGCCTCTGCTTGACATCGCTGCACTTGTCCCTGTTCACACACATACATACACACAAAGACCACATCAGAATCAGCACAACTATAGTTTCTCACCACGTCTTTTAGAGTTACAGTAAGTGCATTTGCTTGCTTCAGGTTATTTGGGACCCCAGTTCCACAGAAATCCACAAATACCCCCCTTTGATCAGCTTCCATCTGCTTCAATCTATACCCCCTTCTGTTTATATTAATAATGCTATCCCAACCAGTACAGAAGAGTAACACAGTTCAGTCCGGATGAGTTTCGAGTATGCAGAATTAGTGCTGCTCTATGCAAGCAAATGTTGGACTTCAGCCGTGATTAGCTGTAGTCACTGTGTACGCAAGAGAGCAAATCAGTGAGAGAAAAAAAGCCACATTTCTGCTTTGCATCTGTGCTTGAGAAAATTGGTTACATTGGGTGAACGGAGATCAGTTATTGCCCAAAGTATGGGGAGCTGAATCTGTAGCAAGCCAATAAAATTTCCAACAGCCTGCTTTGATTTTTAGCTCATTTCTCGACACTGTATGAAGCGCTGCGGTTTGCATTCCTTCCAGAAGCCACTCCGCCTGCTCCGCAGATGCCTCCAGAAAGGTCAAACAATTCCATGAATGCAAACTGCTCCTCAATCAAAGCTACCCTTGATAATAAACAAGCAAATCAACAGAAAGATGTGTTGCCTTTTCATTCCATTTATTGGGCGGGTATCAAACGCCCGGCTCTGGCGCTTTTCTCATTTGGGAGGAATGAAATGAACCTAACTAGGAGCTCCAAGAAAATTAGCGGCACAAGTGTGGCGAGTTCTCCTCTCCCCCCTCTGAGGAATTTGCTTTCATTTGCCTTCATTTCGGATTCACTCAGCTCGCTCGCCGATGCCGTGTCAGGATCCTAATTACTCAATCCCGCCGGAGCTGCTTACACACACAATAATGACTAATGCCCGCCACAGACAAAAGCAATTTCTCCTGGCCACCTTGAGTCTGAGGACAGACCAGCCCAGCACGGAGGCCCTCTGAGCCACTAGGAGGACGTGCAACTGATCTTCACTTCACTTAGCTCTCCCTCTCTCTCTCTCTCTCTCTCTCTCTCTCTTGCTTTCTCTATCTCTGAAGAGTTCAAAATCCCCACCAATCAAGCACCATCACTTTTCACTGCAGCTTTAAAACCTGGAGCGGAGATGTATTAGAAATCTATAAATGTATATGATAGGCCTGGTGGAAGATACTGTTCCTTTGGGTGAATACGAGAAACATCAATACAGCAATATACAGCCACATTTATTAGAGCTCTCACACTTGAAGGAGAAATTGGTCTATTGATGAGAACATTTGTCTTCTGAACATCATATTCATGGGCCTTTTCAGGCAACTCTTTGCAAGCAGTGCCTCATATGCAAAACAAAGAAAAGGGTTCCCCTTATCACAAGGTCACTAATTTAACACACATAAAAGCACATGGGTCTCCTTTAGAGATATTTGCCTAAAGCCCGAGGGATCAGACTGCTCATGTCAAACATCATTTTCCAAATGTATGTAGGGCTCAGGTCAAGTTCAAAATTCATGTGTGTTTTTCACAGGCTGCCATAAGTTTAAGGCCATGTCCACATGTACACGGGTATTTCTGAAAACGGAGATGAAACAGGATTAAGGGAAAGACTGACTTACTTTCCCTTACTTTCCCTTGAAATAAGCCAGACATTTCCTTAATCCTGTTTCATGGAATACCCCACAGGTCTTGTCCAAAACCAGCACAGACATTGGCGGCGGGCGCAGTGCAGTGCCTGTGTTGAATGTAATAGCATCCGAAGCTGACTCTGACGTCTATGCTCTTCATACCGGATGGACAGTGCCTCCGCTCATGAGTATAAACATACCAGCATATCTAACGTGGTTGAGAGCCACAGTATTTTGTACACGTGAGAACAACCAAGGTGCATACGATGACATTATATGAGTGGCGCACAGTATAAACCGAATCGGTCCGTTTTTTTAAATCTTTGTTTTTCTTGTTTACATGCAAACGCAGAAACTGAGTTTTCAAAAATCGCCACTTTGGCCAGAGTTTTTAAAAACCTACGTTTTCACTGACCCAAAACGCTGTTTATGTGTGGACGAAAGGCCAAAACACATAGAAAAACCTCAGTTTTCAGAAATACCCATGTACGTGTGGACAGGGCCTAAGACTTTCGATTTTGTATTGTATTTCCACGTGCTTACATCACTTTCAAATTTAGCACAATTCAAGAACGTACACATTTGTGCAATCCAAGGGATTTTTAGTACCACACTGTGAAAACTGAAGAAAGTTTATGTAAAGATTATTCTGTTTGAAATTTGTTAAAGCAGCATTTAGGTTACTTTGGACACTGGACTATTTTCTTATAGCATATTGTAAAATATTATTTAAATTATTTTGTCATGTAACTACAACAGATCCTCAGATTCATTTAGGTTTTGGACAAAACTTGGTTGAACTCAGGGCCATTTCAGGTTTGATGTAGTTTGGGCCAGGTGGTTAAAGTACATCACCCACTGAGCTAAAAACTGACATGGTTGTTAAGAAATACAAAGCCTCATATGGCTGAACCAGAGGGTAGTATAGGAAATAACTGCACTGGAGCAGCATTCTCCTTCTGACTCCACCCTCTACTTCTACTTCAAGCAGAATCCTTCAGAAAGTCGCCTGTCAAAAACAGCTCCACTTTAAAAACCTAGTAATAGACATAGAAGTCCATATACATTTAGATGATTTGATACTTGTACCTTTTTCAGAGTGTGGGAGATGAGCAAAATCTGCTGAATCAAGCCATTTTAAGCTTTTTGTTTACATGCCAGTGCCAATTTAACAGCCTCTAGAAACTTTCTCAGCTTTGTGTCCTGTGGGATTTAATGAATGATCAAACTGTCAATCATAAGCTGAGTTCTACAGTCATCATCACCTCCCTTACCTCTCCCCCTCCAACTTCACACACGGCTATAATTACAATTGGCTTTCATATATCAGGCCACAAGGAAATTAAATGCATGGTAAATATTAATAATTTATATGCCAGGCACTAAACAGATCTGGCTTCCAGCAGTCATTTTTTTCAAAATGTCAATAGAACTGCATGGCCTTAAAGATTAGTGAGAAGGTGTATCTGATGTTCTGAGAATTGCAGAAGTCGAAAGCATGGTGAGGAAGGTTCCTTTAACTTAGCAGAGAGATTGATCCATATAAACCCCTGAATGAATAATAAACTCACAATCTCCAGCACAAACACTGTCAAAGGTTCAGAACCTGGGCAAATCCTACTACATCTTCCCTTCACACCAGGGGTACCCTAAAGCGTACTGCAGGCAGAAGGAGATTAGCAGCAAATCAGTTTTTAGTTTAGATTAAACAAAGAGTCATACACAGACACAATTGTAAAAATCATTGTGTGTGTGTGTGTGTGAGTGTGTGTGTGTGTGTGTTTAGTATTTATGACCCTATCATTCTTGGTATGAATTTCACTAATGGACTAGCTTTGGCCAGACAGGGCAAAATCTATTAATCTCAGGATTATGCTGAATGTAGGTACTGGAAGAAAGATTTCCAGACAAGATGGTCCTTGAGCCTTAGGAATACACAAACCCAATAGAGCACAAGATGAAGTTTGCTGGGATATAAAATAATCCACTCAAAAACTTTGCAGTGTTCCTATTGACATTCTTTTCAGAGAGGAAAAAAAGAAAGACAGGCCACAGGAGAGAAGGAGGTAGAGGGGGAATTTGGAGGAGAGTGTCTGTAATGCAAACAGGATAAGAGTGTCACCAGAGGTGGCTGGGGAGTCGTAGAAATTAACGAGGAAAAGTATGTGGCTCTGGTGAGCAGTAGCGCGAGAGAGAATGGCAGCACAGGGGGGTTGTGGCCACCTCTTAAACTAGATATTTAAACAATGCAACCAAACACGTGGTTAGTTTATTTCTTTATCATCTTGTCGGAATGCGAGGAGCATCGCGGTGAGATTGAAAACCGTGGGAAGCCTTGGCACCACCATCATCCCACAGCCCCCCCCGTGACTGGCGTTCAAACCAGTCAGAACATACATCGGCCCTGTTTGAAATGTCTCCCATCAGACTCGTCCTGATGTTCCGAGGCAGTATCGGAGCACAGCACAGTGCAGGCATGCTCAGAAAATAAATTCTGCAGGGAGTTGTGTGTCTGTGTGTGTGTGTGGTCGTGCCAGCAGTCGTAAACGGGCGAGAGTTCTATCAAAGCAGCTCATAAACCTGCACACCCAACGCTGAAGATTCAGCTTCACAAAAAGTCCCTGAACAACACAAGAGGACATCCGTTACACACAAAAAAAAAACCTGTATGTCTGTGGCAGGTTGTAACTCATTTCAGAACACAGTTTCACCAGAAAGAAAACCATGGTTTTATTTCTAACATCACTGCGATTTTGACTTTCACATGATTCCTCTTTGAAATGGAAAGCAAAGGATTATTTCTGTAGAAAGCAGGCCTTAAAACTCATCTAAAAACTATTACTTTCCAATCACTGGCCATAAACTCTGGATTTAAAACATAGTGGAGTTTCCTGGCATGCACCACATGACTTTACGGCCCAAAATAAAACCTGTTATTACAGCGTTGTAAGCCAGGGTTTCCCTCTCATTCTCGTCGGCTTATCAGGTCTCCACAGCTAAACAGACTCTGATATAACCACATGCATGGCCTGTTGTTTCACTGCTTTGTCAGACAAATTCCATTATGCGAGCAGTTAAAACTGAAGGCAGCACTTCTGCAGCTATCTATAAAGCTAGTGGTATGACCAGCAATCACAGCAGAGCAAAGGAAATCATGCTTATCATGACTAACAAACAAAGAGCAAATGCTCTGTCATCAAGAAAAAGACTTCATTATACACAAAAGGCCTATGTAATGGCTCTATGGATTGCTTTCACATATTTAAAAATGTCTTATGGATGCTGAGACATGAGTGCAAAGACACAGTCCATGGACACCTGAAATCTCCTCAGCAGGAATTTTGTTCTGAGTGTTTTGAGTAACTTGAGACAGTTCTTCAGTATCTTTAGTCTGTGGGAATGTATTAAACTCAAATTTTTAGTGTCACAAAAAATGCCCTTGCCAAACTAAATAACAGAGCACAAAATCAGATTGCATTTGTTGGAAGCGCTGTATGATGTTCAGTTTATGTTTGGCTTGAGCAAAATCGCATCAATGACAGGCTTGACCTTGACATTAAAGCGCGTCCCAGTGCCTCAGCCCCTGTGGAACGTCACATCAGCGATATACCTGCATGCGCTCATTTCCCTTTAAGAAATATCTTAGGCGGTTTGAAGGCTTTAGCTCCTGCAACATTTATCAGGGCGTGAAATTAGCAATTGCTAGAAGCTAAATTGCTGCCTCTTATTTAACGTTGTTGCTGAAAGGTGACATTTAATCGCTGATCCCTGCTTCCAAGAAGTCTAAACACCCAGAGCCATGAGGAAAAAGAGACAAGGGGGCTTCAGACAATGTTCACATTATAGATTAGTTGTGTAGGTGGGGTGGGATTGGGGATGGAGGGGGGAGGAAGGATCGATTGTGTGATCATCATCATTTTCAATCTAGCCTCACTTAAATATGTGTTGTTTTGCTGAGTTAGGTCATGCATGCCAAGCAATCGTGCAGGGCGTGTGGCAAGAATGTCAGACTAGATACACCGATTACCAGAGACAAGAATTCATGACTAACACTGAATAGATGGAAAAACAAACAGCCCACAAATATAAATTTGCTTCTTCAAGGCACTGCTCTTTCCTGACGTCCAAATATGCCACTTCTTTTTTCTGTTCATTTTCTTTCCCTCTAAAGGAAGGCTGACATAAAACAAAAACATTTGGACAAAGTACTTCAGAGCGACCCGCTTCAAAAATCCCCTGACTTCAATTCCGCTCCGCTTTTCAACAAAGCTTGACGGCATGCGCCAAGCGGCTTAGATGAAGATATTTTGAACGCTGAGCCAAGCGCTCCAGGCAGGTGCTACATGAGAATCCATTAATATAGGTAATTAACATTAGCCACCATTTTAATTAACATGCAAACTAATTAGGAAATAATTAAGTAACATAAAAATCTGATCTTAATTCTAAATTGGAGGAAGCTGGCTACCTCTGTGCTCCCTACTTTGAGTTTTTGGGGAGCAGAAAAGAGCTGATTTATGTTGGGGGGTGAGTTAAAAGCAGGCTGCTTTTCAAAGTGGATTAGGCTCAGGGTCAGATCCACATAGAGAGGGCTGTGTTTGGGCTCTCCTGGCTACTGTTTTGGCCAGAATGCAATTCAAAACACTGAGCCAGTGTATTAGACTCACAAAGACACGCCAGTAATCATGGCCTGTGTGCGACCGGGTGTGTGAAACACACACACTCAGAGAAAGAGGCCGAGAAAACAGGGCACAGCCTCTGTAATGGCCACAGACTGCACAAACTCATTTATGCAGCAGAAGAGACAAAGAGGACTATTTACATTGGTGCATATTGATTACATGGATTTAGCCATTCCTCTGGACTCATCAAATACTGTAAGCAAACTCTAATAACTTCCTGCCTGACTACAGTATGACTGACAGTATTTTTTTATTCTTTTGTTTGTTCAGTGTTTCCCCTGGATCACAGCGATGTTTATTTCCTAAAAACGTGCACACAGGACATTTGTTGTTAAAATGACTGTGTTATGACCGCAAACGGAGACAGGGACGGGAGAGAGAAAGCCTTGCATGAAATAAGTGCTGTTAAATGCTCTTCTTGGCAATCACAGAAAGAAATTGATTTTAGTAATAAGACAAAGAAAGCAATTGCTGAGATCGATGCATAAAGCCAGAACGCAGTGTATGGAGCCAAGTTTACTATTTCATTAACAGTAGGACAAAACTCCAGAACCTTTCGCAATGACAAATGCCCGGGACCATTATATACACATTTCAGGTAAGTGCTTCAGGCCAAGTTAAATTCGATTTCTCTGCCCCATTGTATCTCTATTTATTATTTGTTGTATTTGTTCCAGATGGCGAGGGCCGGGGCTGCTGAGAGAGTATTGTTCTTCCAGCTCCGGAGAGCACAGTCCCAAATAAACTCTCTAACACAAATCCCACTCCAACCTCCACGCTCTAAAAGCTTCTAATCCAGCACGCACACACACGCTCAAACACACACACACACACACACACACACACAGAAATAGGCATCAATGCTGTATTTCGCTCTCCAAGTTCCTAACACACCTACATCGAGCTTAGCATAAAAACGAATGTCTCTCAACCAGCATTCAGAGAAGGAAATCAAAATTCCATTGTAGTCTCCATCATTAATCATGGCAGCAAAGATGAAAGTAAAATATCCCAAATACACTGGGAAACACAGACACACACGCACACATCCACACACAAGCCTGCCATACACCACAGAGCACCATCTGATGACCTTGGTATTCATTAGCTGTGGTTATGGGCTGTAAATGGCCTGTCTAAAAACGTGTGTGTGTGTGTGTATATGTGTGTGCGCACACGCGTTTGCGTTTGTGTTGCCGAGGCGTGTGGCAGAAGGCAGAAGGCAGACGGTAGACTGGGCAGGAGGACACTGAGGGGTTAATGTGCTGAGGAGAATCTTAAGCTGAGCTGTGACAGCACCTAAACGGCTCTGACACCTCGGCGTCGCGCTCACTCCTACCAGTAAGCCACCTTCAAAGTTGCTGTCAGGTAAATGACCTTGTATTTCATTAACTGATAATTAAATGGATTTATTCCACTAACGGTTTTAATTAAAATGCTAGAAATATTGATTACCTCTATCATCTCTACTCCCCCCAGATGAAAAAAGGTTTTAGAACTGTTTATTTAGAGAGGAGAGAGAATTAAATTAGATTGAATCTCTAAGAGACCTAAATAACGCTTCTCACTTTTTCTGCTGCCCAAGCACAAAAAAAGAAGTTTACATTTTTTTTTAATGTTTAATTAATTATTTTGAAATCCATTTTTGCTTACCTTGATATTTAATTAAAATATCATTTTAAAACCTAATTAAATCCACTGGTTTAATCTGAGGGGCAGAGTCTCTATCAAACATTGAAGGCTGCCAGTCCTGGAATGCGCAGGTCGTGTTGTGCAGGTGTGTGAGATGTGGAGCCACTGAGCAGAGGGTTGTGTGAAGATGAACTCGCGGCGGCTGCTGGTGTGGAACCGTGCTATTGCCCTAATGCATATTGGATTCCATGCCGAAACTAGTGTCATCAGAGCTCAGAGATGCCGCAGATAGCGCCTCAGCAAGGACCCCATGCCGCTGATGGACAAACTAATTGCGCATGAAATCAAATATGATTTGTAAAGGGGGTTCATATGAAAAACAAAAAACAACAACAACAAAAAAAATCTACAAAAAAGCAGAGTTCACACAGCTCCACACTGGAGCCCTGTGGCACCCCAGAGCTCTCGGCCAGGAGCTAACATCCAGCCAGCAGCATCTCAGTGGATTTCGACTGATGTGTAAAGTTTAAAATCTTTGTCTCCGTTTCCATTCCTTTCCTCACTTTGAGGCATCTTTTAAAGATGTAATTATCTTTTAAATATATGCAAGTGGCTTCATAGAAAATGCAGGCAAAAACAGAGAATCAAATTAGGTTGGCAATTGTAAGCAAGCATAGATCCATCATTCCAGAGTTTCCTCAAAAACAAGAAAATTAGATCAGTCATACTCATTTATTCCCCTCATGGGTGGTATGAAAACATTAATGTGTTGGGGGGAAATTAGCAATAATCATAGGGCATTTTGTGTAATTCCAAGCAATTAAGTGTAATTTAAAGTCAGCTGTGTCATAGACAGAAAGAGCCTTGCTTATTGTTGAAAGGGAAATGTTTTTGATAAATGGTGTTTAAGATTCCAGTCTATAGTGCCACCATGTAAACAGATGTAGCACATTGACAATAGCAGAAGAGAGACAAAAGAAAGGTAGAAGACAAGAAATGGGACGAGACAGACAGAGCATGAGATGGAAATAAAGGCTTGAACTTAAAAACCAACAGTGAAACAGTATTGGGCACAGAGGGCAATTTTGTTGGAGAATAGGTTGCACATGAGCAAAAGAAGAATTTAAAGAAACACATTGATACTCAGCTTATAAATCACAGTAGTATTTAACTTTGAAAATGTGTGGTAATAGAGAAGGAGAAAATCTACTGCAGTGACATATTTTGCCACAGATCACCTCATTAAAGAATAACCTGGGTTTCTCAGTTAAACGCACAATAATAGCTTTTGAGTGGTGGAAAAACATAAATGTTGTCCCTGTTGTCAGCAGATGGTTTGTTAGATTACCAGCAATCAGAATGTCCAAGGTGTGACTGGACTTACTCGACATGGGTAGGCCCTGCCTCTCTCCACAATCACCAGGCAACAGAAATTGCATATAGTGATCTCCAGCTCAGTTTAGTTTTGTTACGATTGCCTGATCGCAATTATTTGAGATGACAGTTATTGAAGCAATCATTTTCCACAATCACCACATATCACAAATATGTTGAATCACAACAAGCTGAATTGGATTTAGAGAGTCAAATCAATAAAGCATTTGGAAGAATTTGAATAAATAATAATGAAATCATGAAAATAATAAATCACATTCACCAAGATCTTACTTTGAACACATATAGTAGATAGCACCAAGTAGCACTTACTTGTTAGCTAAATAGCTTATGGTAACACATCCTCAAAATGCATATGAACAGTAGTGCATTACTGTGTAATAGGGTTAGGGTTAGGGTTAAGGTTAGGGTCAGTTCATGTTGGTGCAACATTGTGTTGGTTGCAATGTAAGGACAGCTAGGAAGCAATGTAACCACACACCTGGAGAAAGAACGCTCAGGTACCCTCCCAGCTTGGGGCAAGCTATGTTTCTTCCAAGCATGGTAATGAGAGACCTAGCTAGTAGGTGGAATTGCAACAAAGCTTAAATATGCATGCACGTTATGTGGCAGGCACACATCTCAATAGCAATAACAACATGCCACACACTTGTGTTTATTAGCAGGTTTTGTTATTACTTGAAAGGCTTATTTGAGCAGGACTGCTGTTACAGAGGGATCTCCAAATTTGGTGAATTCCAGGTGGTTATTCACTCTGGAATCACCACTATGAGACTTTTAAACCCCAATTCATATTGGAGTTAAATCATGGACCATGATCATATTACCTCCCTTGGTTAACATAATCTTGCTATGATAGTGCTATAAAGTAAATGTTCATGATTGATTTTCACATCTTTCCTCATGCTTTTCAATCAGAACATAGGCTAACAAAAGCTACATTAAAAATAAGAGTTTTCTAGGCTTTATAAAATCTTACCTGAGAACTCATCTGATCAGAGCAGGCCTGCAGTTTAGACCTATCAAAGCTCAACAGCTCACAAATCTGCTACTCAACCAAAAACACCCCATCGGCGGCACCGCACCCATGGGACTTCACGATGTACACAAGTGCTAAACACACTCCTCAAAGAGCTCTCACACACAGACCTTCATGTAACCCTCCCTGGTTTTTACTTACATTTGTGTTCAAGGACATTATCGTGCAGAGTTACAATATCACAGCTGGAGCATAAATCACATGTAATCCAGCAGACAAGGCGCTCTGTGTTCAGAGAAAGCCCAGAATTTGTAACTGCCACAGTGCTGTAATGGATTTCATCAGCTGGGGAAAAAGCAAGAAGCAACACCAGGGTAAAATCTTAAAGGGAAATGATAACCTCGCATCCCCAATGAGTAAATATGTCCAAGATATTATTTTTAGGACCGAGAAAGTTCATTGGAAACAAACAGAAAGGGATGTATTTTGAAGGAAATGCCATAAACAGCCATCCATTTGTCATTATCACTTGGTGCAGTTTTTCTCTATGTTGCGTTTTGGTTCAAAGGCTTTATCCAAAGAGACACCAGTTAAATCATAAATACTGGAGATGCAGTAACTGCACACGATGTGATCTGTCATCTGTTTATTTAGGGCCAGATTTACTCACACCATCAGCATATGTTAAGACTGTTAGCGCATGCGCTTCCAGCAACATGATCCACGACTGGCTCATGACAGTTTCTTTGCCAAGTGATGGGCTGTTATTAGTCTTGCTCAGGCTGAGAAATGCGTGACAGACAGCACTGTTCAAGTATGTCAGCTCCAAGTTATCTTACAGTAAACAGCATAGCATAGATGCCACATTGCAACTTAACAAGACTGAATCTCACACTTCAAGTTGTGCATGCATTTGTGCTTCTCTTGGCCCGCACACATACACACACGCTTATACAATTCTCAATCTTGCCAGCTGTCCACCCGCTTTCCTCATAAACCGTTCCAATTCAAGGACATGCAAGGGCTGCAGTGTGTCTCCAGAGGAAGCAGTTTGTTTCAGTCACCGTGTGCCACTCGACGCCTGTTTAAAAAGATGATGAAGATTTATCCGTCTGCCGTTCCTCTGCCTCGTCTACAGTGGCTTTCCCTTGATGCTACTGGGCCTTTACACTGACATCATCCCACAAACAGAGCCTGCTCTAATCACCAGTCGTGATTCCACATAATATAATCTTTTACAAGTTGCAGCATCTGTCCCTGCCGGCCATAAAAGCTGAAGAGAAATAATTATGGCTCATCAAAAAGCTCAACTGCATAGGGTGAGATGCTATGTGTTTTTTTTTTTTGGTATACTACACCTGTGAGATACACATAGCGCCAAAGAAGAGAGCTAGCGTGTCGTTTTTCCATCCACCCTGAGCTCTTTGGAATATATTTCATGAGAGAGTTTTTTTCCCGCCTTCAGCCTCTTTTCCGTCCTCCTGTTTTGCTTCTCATGCATGGCAGCTAGCACGCGCAGCTTCAGCGCTTTGGCCAGATTTCAGGAGGAAGAGATCCAGAGGGCAGACATTAGAATTTTATATCACTTCAAGACAGGAGAGAGAGTGAGAGAGGCAGAGAGAGGGAGAGAGGGAGAGAAGAAACACGAGCCTTCTCTGACAGTGGGAGCGGCCTCAGAGCGAGTGATGGGATGCGTTTTTGCGCGTCTCACCTGAGAGGCATGCTTAAATCAGCAGCCGTGATACGGTAATTCCGCCGCTCATATTTCATAACATGGATGACAGCTTTATGTTTACCAGATTGGCCATAAGCATTATGGAGACAGGCAAAAAAACAGGCAAGAACATGAAGAACAAAGAAGCGGGGACATCACGCATGCTAGTCGATCCACACACTTCTGCGCAGAAGGCCTAAAGGAACCTGAGCAAGAAAAAAAAGAGATTTAGCAGTAGCTTTGGCTAAAGTAAGCAAACAGAGTGGCTGCATTTCTCCTCCAGAGCTTGAGGAAATGAGCAGACACCAGACTGGGCAGCAAAATGAGTTTATTCACAACTGCATCATGCTCAATTGCTAATCCACTGTGCACTCTGGTCCACTGACTACGGTGTATCTCTAACACCTGCGATATTAATAATACAGCGAGCCGCCAATTCCTTTCAGATGGCTATCCTTCCTGCTGAAGGCTTGTTAAATATTCATTGACAATTATTCCACAGTGACTGAGGGCTAAGTGCTCAGAGGAAGAGTGAGAGAGAGAGAGAGAGAGAGAGAGAGAGAGAGAGAGAGAAAGAAGAGAGAGAAGAAGGAGCGAGAGCTATGCAGATATTGATGTTCACTTCTCTCAGCCGCAGCGTGCAGATTCCAATCACATTCATGCAAGAGAAACCAATAACCGATCACAGCCTTCCAAAGTGCCAAGGTCCTGCTGCCATTAGCAAATGAACAAACATGCCAATGACCTGTCCCACCAGCTGAGCCATAAACATAAATGACTGAATACAATATTTGAAATGGCTATAAGTACACTCAAAAACAGAGATATGGACTTCAGCCACATGTCTTGTACTAGAGCTGCAGATTTGACCTCTAGTGACTTCACTTGGTAAAATTAAAACATGTGATGAGGAGTTGGCAGTATAAACCACTTTAGATTTCTGATCAAGAATAGATTCATGTCTATTAGAGATCTGGGGCTATTTGTGAAACGCAAAGGCTGAAGTCCTGGTCAGGGCTATATTCACATACATACAGTGGAGGAAATCATTATTAGACCCCTCACTGATTTTTAAAATTTTTCCATTGACAAAGAAATGGAAAGTCTCAGATCAGTCTCATTTTAATTGTAGGTTTATTTTAACAGTGACAGATAGTACATCAAAAAGAAAATTGAAAAAATAACTTTAAATAAAAGATAGAAACTGATTTGCATTTTATTGAGTGAAATAAGTATTTGAACCCTTTAACAAAAAAAGACTTAATACTTAGTGGCAAAACCCTTTTTTGCAAGCACAGAAGTCAAATGTTTATTGTAATCGATGACCAAGTTTGCGCACATTTTAGGAGAAAGATCCTCTCTAAATCACTAAGGTTTCGAGGCTGTCTCTGTGCAACTTTGAGCTTCAGCTCCATCCATAGGTTTTTTTTGGATTAAGATCCAGAGACTGACTAGGCCACTCCATGACCTTAATGTGCTTCTTCTTGAGCCACTCCTTTGCTGCCTTTGCTGTATGTTTTGGGTCATTGTTTGGGACATCCACGACCCATTTTCAGTTTCCTTGCAGAGGGAAGGAGTTTGTCGCTCAGGATTTTACAATACATGGCTCCGTCCATTTTCCCGTTGATGCATGAAGTTGTCATGTACCCTTAGCAGAAAAACACCCCCAAAGCAAAATGTTTCCACCTCCATGTTTGACCGTGGGGACGATGTTTTGGGGGTCATAGGCAGCATTTTTCTTCCTCCAAACACGGCGAGTTTAGTTAATGCCAAAGAGCTCAATTTTGGTCTCATCTGGCCACAGCACCTTCTCCCAGTCACTTCAGGCAAACTTCAGACGGCCTGCACATGTGCCTTCTTGAGCAGGAGGACCTTGCGAGCACTGCAGGATTTTAATCCATTGTGGTGTAATGTGTTTCCAATGGTTTCCTTGGTGATTGTGGTCCCAGCTACTTCATCTTAACTAACTCCTCCCGTGTAGTTCTAAGATGATTTCTCATCTTTCTCAGAATCATTGACACCCCACGATGTGAGATCTTGTGTGGAGCCCCAGACCGAGGTCAATTGATGGTCAATTTGTGCTCCTTCCATTTTCGAACAATTGCACCAACAGTTGTCACCTTCTCTCCTAGCTTCTTGCTAATGGTTTTGTAGCCCATTCCAGCCTTGTGCTGTTTGGAGTCTGCTTGATTGATTAATTCTGTGGACAGGTGTCTTTTATAAAGTTGACTAGTTAAGACAGGTGTCTTTAATGAGGGTGACTAATTGAGTAAGAGTGTCTAACCACTCTGTGTGAGCCAGAACTCTTAATGGCTGGTAGGGGTTCAAATACTTATTTCACTCAATGAAATGCAAATCATTTTCTATCTTTTATTTTAAGTTATTTTTTCAATTGTCACTGTTAAAATAAACCTACCCTTAAAATGATACTGATCTGAGACTTTCCATTTCTTTGTCATTGGACAAACTTACAAAATCAAATAGGGGTCAAATAATTATTTCCTCCACAGTATGTACCTTCGCATTAATAAAGTCTGCCAAATATTTATGGTGCAGTATAACTTACAAAGCAGTATTTCTGTTCCTTACCCAGTGCCTTGAATTCTTATGGACACTGTACACATCCTTGCTATGAAGTTAAACATGACCTCAATGACCTTTACTGACTGACAGAGTATTATTACACTGAAACAATCTTTAAATGCCTAGTAAGGTGTGTTTGCTCAGAAACTGAGCCTAGTTCAAGAAGCTATATTAACACCTACAAGCCTGATCCAATCATTCAGTCCATGTGAAATGTATAAGCAATATAAACTATATCTATGGTGCATATATAAAGGCAGACAAAGTTAAGAATATGTATCAGCCAGCATACTGCGGTTTTAGTAACTGATAGCTGGTTTGTCTTTTGTGTTCAGAGCTGCTTGGGCTCTTTTAAAAATGCTGTTAGTCCAAGTTTGCACAGATTCCAGAAGGAAATCATTCCTTCAGGTAAAACATTACTTGCACTAGAGAACACTAGAGTGTAACTGAATATGACAGTGGGTTGAGGGCTTGCTTTTTTTGTAAATGTGCACATACACATCTTGTTTAAAATATACACAAAGCTATATCATCTAATAGCCAATATAAGTAAGAAAATGCTATTTCTTTCACAAAGTTGATATTTTTTAACAATAAAATATGAGGTCCTGAAAAAACAACACACTAACATTATTAAATTTATAAGAAACACAAATTTTCCTTTCTGAGAAGTAAATCTTTCAAATATTTAAATCCATTTCCTTTGGAGTTGCTTCAATTTTTCCATAAAACATAATGTATAATTATAACATTGTTTAAGCTTCTGGTGGATTTAAGGACCAAGAATACAAGACCGGGGAATTGTTAACAGACTTTACATGAATATGATATTAAAACATAAGCGTTTGTGACTTGGGATCTTTGCCTGAGGCTAAAGGTAAAGACTTGGTTTTTCTTACAGATTGTTTGCTTATTTGTTTGCTTAGGCTTCAAAGATATCATTTATAAAATAAAATGACATATCAGAAATGTGGATGAAAAGAATATCTAGTATTCTAAAGAGACTTACAGTGGGTTATTTTCCACAGAAGTGGAAAAAGTCAAGTACGCCCCAATAACACTATACCTCAATATCACAGCATGCTTATCAGATTAGTCTTTATCATATTGTGACTGAAGTCATTAAGCATTTGCAGGCATGGCATGCGGACAACCCGCTACCCACAAAGGAAATCAAAGTAATAGTTTCTTATTACGTTGGGCCTTTTCACAAAGGCACTCTGATTCAAATAATTACTGCCTAAAGTGCTCCTTGTTGCTTTATTTGCAAGCAAGTTAGATAATCTTTGATCTGATTGTCAAAGGCAGAATGAATGAATGAAAAAAGCACAATAAAATCTGGTTTATATTTGGAACTTTTACAGGCATGGTATGTGGCCAGAGGACAAAGAAAGAAAGAAAGAAAGAAAGAATGAATAAAAGAATGAAAGAAAGAAAGAAAGAAAGAATGAAAGAAAGAAAGAATGAAAGAAAGAAAGAAAGAAAGAAAGAATGAATGAAAGAAAGAAAGAAAGAAAGAAAGAATGAATGAAAGCGAAAGAAAAAGAAAGAAAGGAAAAAATCTGGTTTATTCAAAACTTTTTTATTCAAAAGCCTGGTATGTGGCCAGATGACAAAGAAAAGAAAATAAAGAAAGAAGGAAAGAAAAAAAGAAAATGAAGGAACGAAAGAAAGAAAACAAACATATTAAGTCACACGGCCTTCCATAAGGGCAGAGCTTCATGGACTCTGAGCCCGAGTCTCTGGCTCTTTCATAAAAACTGAATTACAATGCTCTAGCTCATCTCTCTATGAACTTTGGAATTGGCCAAACACAAAGTAGACAGAAAAAAACAGAGATAAATGACAGTCCGGGACAATTCGCATCAACGGTGAAGCAAACAAAGGGCGTTTATGAACAGCAGATTTCACATCCTCTCTTTAATGTTCTGCAGTCCATTTCGCACCCACTAACAATATTCATTTCAAAACACGGTGCTCATACATCTAATTTAGAAGGGAAAAAAATTAATATGAGTTAAACCCTGCCTGCATATTAATTCATATCATTTGTGTGATTAAATATTTGAAACTGTCTGCAAAAACTAGGCACTATTAACTTTTTCATAAAACATTCATTTCAATTGTCAAACTGCCGTCGGCAAAAAACACTTAGAGAGGTATGTCAATTTTAACTCACTTTATAAATTACAGCTGGAGTGCCTTTGCATGCTAATACACGCAGAGAGAACTAGAAAAAATGACTTCTTATTTGGATCCTTGATTGTATTTCATTTTTCACTTATGGCCCAATAAACATTTTTCAGAGGATGTAGATGAATGTGATGTCTGTCAGAATTAAGTAAACCTACTGCTGAACAAGTTCTCTCGGTTTCAAGAGGGATTTGCAAATTAAAACGGACATATTTTCAATTGGTAAAAGAGACTGGGCATTATCTAGGTCCACTTAGCAGTGTTAAATATTTTAGTATTCATTTGTAGGTTTGCTGAATCTTACCATGGCATTTATCAGTGACTTTTAATTTTTTTTCAAGAGAAATGTTATAACTACAGCATGTACAAACTTATAAAACTCCTGACCTAGTCTGAAGCCTCCAAAACCTTCAAATTCACAGCATGTCAAACATATATCTCAAAACTGCACCTAATTACGCATCAAAGTCTAAAAAGTGCAATCAGAATACTCAAAGTTAGTGCTAATATTAGATTTAGAGCAAACCTGACCATGAAGGGTTGAGCGCCGGTGCATAAATTGAGGCGCGAAAGGTGCCAGCACGCTCCTCTCCCCAGACTTTAAGTGCCACCTCGTGTAATTTCATTTTCACCAGCAATAACCCCAGGTCACTTTTAAAGCATGGTGACTTTGATATACCTAAGACTTCTCCATATGCATGGTGGGCCTGTGTGTTGTGGCTGGGCTGCTGTTAACATATGCCAGCAAGCAGAATGGGGGTGGCTGCAAACCTCTTGCCACCCCCTCCCACTGTGCTGCACTCAGCCAGAGAGAGGGGTGAAATGGCGGCCCTGGGGCAGACAAGCTGTCTCCAAGAAGCCTCTGATAAGGGCCCTGCCTCCCTTTTACATATATACATATGACAGTGGCAGAATATGCCACAGACACCTGGCAGGGACCAAGCTCAAGACGCAGATACGCAGAGCGCTCTAAGCCATGCAGGAGGTCCCCAACATGGGCGATAAACCCACAGGATAGGGTTGCATCTGGAACTGCCTGACCAAATATACAGAGAGTAAATGTTGAGAGTGTCATGGCTGGGTTGTTAACCTGGGGGCAATTTTGACAAGCTGGTTACAGGATTAGTTTGGCCAGCGTAAAATAACACACTCTAATCAGAAGCAATGACTTGGACAGGGTTGAATATGCTGTGGAAGGGTGCCCACCCCCTGGTAGAAAGACCAGTGGTACATTCCTTCATTCAGTTCCACCACTTTCCACTTTATCAGGATCAGAATCACACATTTTTGCTGCGTGCATTAACATGTATTAGGATTTTGTCACAATGCTTAGTTGTAATATACAACCATTCAACCATTTAAAAATAGAACATGAAACACCTTAATCTTATGCACAGATAACAGTTATAACATCTGCATTACAGTGTGCACTTATTTACTTAATTTCAATAACAGAACAAAATTTTATATACAGCAGAACAAAATGCTGTTGCTTGACCTATCCATTGAGCTGCCGATGCATGTATGAGTTTTTCGTAGTGACTGTTGCAAGTCTGGACAACTGTACCAAACATAACAGAACAGAGTATACACTATACACATCATATGGCAAAAGGTAGGGAGACACCATCATACCTATATGAGCTTTTTGGACTTGGGCATTCATAATGAGTCATCAACATTTGATCAAGGCAGATCTAGCAAAAGTGGTATCCTATGAGAGTGCTGCATTTAAAGTTGATGAGTTCTTCAGTACGCTTGTCTGTAGAAAATATATGGCAATTTGTTTAATTTGATATACCTGATAGCAAGTGAGAGTGGCTAATGCATGTGGTCATACATGAGAATGTTTGACAACATCAGCTTTTTTTAAGTTTCAGATTAATATGTCAAGCTCTAACCCTGGATCACCTCAGTGATCTTTCTCCATTGCATACTCATTGGAAGAAGAAGATCCCTCAGCTCAACCCACTGCCATGTTCAGCTGATGTTAATAATCCCACCTCAGTCCCTGCACATGATGTAGGCCACCTCGCTGTCTTATCCTTTCTGTCTGTGCTTAGATATGTCCTGACATATAGCTGAAGCACAGGACATCTCTACATGCTTTTGGGGTGTATTACCATGGCAATACAAGAGAACAGACTTTCTAAGGATATGAGCAATTTTATGAGGATATGGTCACAGAAAGTCCACCAAGCTGTTTATTATTGATCTTTCTCTTGCTCTGTTTTTCTTATACGTCGCTTCCTCTTCTAGTCTCAGCAGCTCACCTACTTATTTTAAAACACACTTGGCTGTGCAACAATAGAGCAACTGGCCACATTAAACAACATAAAATAATAATATTTATAAACAGAATCTTCAGAAAAACAGCAATATGAATGCTTTCAGTTAAACCACATTGCAGTACCGATGCTCATTATAGTAACATGCACTTTCTTTCTTTCTCTTTCTTTGTCTCCCCTTCTCCTTTTCTCCCTACAGTTTAATTAGAAGAGTATAACTAAAGTAGACAGGGTTCCCAAAGGATTATCATTTGACCAGCATGCAGCCATGCTGGGACTTTATGGCCTCCCAGAAAATAATTCAGACAGCACAACGCAACACCAAAATGTGGGCGAGAGCATATGTTTGGAGCAATAATAACAAAGCGTTATGACTGTCAGGAGAGATGCGCCCTGCTTTGCACACACCTTAATGGCATTCTGGGGAAAGGCTCTGTGTCTGGGCAGCGTGGTATATTACTTCTTTGACAGCGAGCATTGCTCATTGGTGTGCCGTTTTTAACCAAAGCAAATTAATGACCGCGAGCAGCACCTGTTGTAGTGTGGCATTAGAAATTAATGGCGAGAGGGACTCATCATTAAAAAGACCGCCTAGACAGCAGTTTCTAAATATTGTTTAGTTGGAGAAATGTGGAACTGAACAAGCACTGAGAATTCCCCATACCTCCATCAGTGAGGCTCAATGGACCATAAGGTGGTTTGAGACAGGCACTTAAGCAGAAGTTTCCTATAGAGGATTCTCATCAACAATTGACCTATGTGTGCATATGCAAACCTTCAATATGCTACACTCAACTAACACGGGGGAACTTATGGAGCCTGACCTTGATGTACCACACCGCATGGCAAATGCATTAGTAGAAGCATGAAGGTATCGGAGGGAGATGGTTAAATGCATCCTCATAAAAGAGATGATTATTCACCTGTTGTGTTCTAGATTAAAGCGCACTTACTGTTTATTCAAAAGCTGGTTTAACATGTCTCCTTTGCATGGCATGGTGTCACGGTCATTGTGATGGTGACCTTGCCTTTGGTTTTCACATTAACAAATGGCCTTGAAATTGACCCCACTTCTCACCTTCCTACTGAACATAGTTACCCAACGCCAGTCCTGTAAGCAGTCCTACTGCCCCCTCTGCACAGCAAAGCGGGAGATTTGTGGCTCCTTGAGTGACCTTCCCCCCACTCCTCTGGCCTTCCTCTAATTAGGCGATGCATCTGATCATCATTAACAGCTCAGAGATAATGAATCACTTGCTCCTATCTCTCTGTTAATTCGCTGTAACCAAGCGGCTAATGGCTGTCAACGCTGACTGATCACACAGATTGTGGTGACTTCTAATTGCAACAAAACAATTTAAAAGCAGCCCAGTTATTTATGTCGCCCACGGAAAGAGAAAAAGGAAGAAAGGAGAGAAGAGCTGCTTGCAAGTGGAGAAAGAGGGGGAAGGAATGGGACGAGAGGGAAAAGGAACAGCCTGGCTGTGGATGAAGTGGGGGGATTATGGAGAAGAGGGGAAGTGGAGATTGCACCCAAGTGCAACCCAGCCTCCCCTGGGGAAATCCAGCTGAGGCGATGCTGGATGCTGTTCACTCTGCTTCTGCACCCTTCATACACAACACCACCCCGGAGCTCAGCCACTTTTACTCCCCCCAACTGCACCCAGGGCCTCCACACAAATGCACTATCTAATTGGAGTGCAATTACCCAATCACAATTGACAATTAAACAAAGAGAAATTGGTACCCAGAATGACTACCTCTGCAATTACACATTAAGTGCAAGGTATAAATTGAGTTTCGCACATGGCCTGCAAAGCATAATTGTGTGTTTGTGTGTTTGTGTGAGTGTGTATGTGTGTGAGTGTGCAAATGTTGGCAAAAGCTATCAAATTATTCATGCAACCACACAGGCGTTAGCGCTCATTTATGAACAGGAATTCCATATTCACATCATGTATATCATAGGCCTGTCCCCCCACCCCACCCCCCACCCATTTCTTCTTCTGAAGCGCCTAACTGGCGAGTTTTTCCTTCAGCCCTTTCCTATGCTAATGGGCAGCCCTCCCCTGCCTGGCTTGGCCCCCGTGTTTGTTTATTTTGCTGAGCGAGCAGCGGATAGCCGCGGGCTAGCCAAGCGGAGAGGAGCGAGAGGGTGGTGGCGGTGGGTGGAGTGAGGAGAGGAGAGCCAGGGAGAGATATAATAGAGGAAATAGCAGGGCTGTACCTTGGGGTTCATGTGGAGACTGGGGTCCACAGGGTCTTCAGGGTCCTCGGGGTCTGTGGTTTTTTCAATGGCCAAGATGTGGGCTTTGATCATGTCCAGCGTGCGTAGCATCCAGCTGTGCTGCCGCCGGATCTGCCTCTGCAGCTCATGCCACTGGTGCACAATCATCTGGAGCATGTCCTGGAGGCCTACACATTAACACACAAACCCGTTATCACGTTATACACACATTCCCATACAATACATGCTTCTTGTACACATACAGAATTTTATCATAAACGCATCACTCCGTGTCTATCTCTCCAATTAGATTTAGCATGTGTTCTTTTAAGGATAGATCATGTATCAATACATTATGATCAGAGATGGTACAACCCTACTAATTCCAATATTGAAACCATGATCCAAAGTTGATCTTATTCCTTTTTTATACATATTATTTATTAATATAATCAATTATAACAGCTGCTTTTAAAGGGCAAAATATGCAGCACATACACTGTACATTGTTTTCCCTATGTGTCAACTATTCATTTATGTATGCACACTGGTATGACACATAATGTTGAAAAACATTATATAAAAATAGATACACATGGTTTCTATGATGCTACAACATAATGCAATTTTCAGATGCTGTAAAACAAAGTGAACATGCAGAGCTAGCCTATATTACCCAGTGTGCAGAACCCCTACAGCACTCAGGTCCACCCAGTCCCCCACACAACTTTCCCAACAGTGGCCTTTAATGAGCCTTTAATGTTCTATGGTTGTTCCATTCATCATGCCTCACATTTAACTACCACCCCTACACACATACCCTCTTAACACAGCAACTACAACCACATCACCACTAATAACACTACAAACATTATCATAATCATTATTATCAGCATCTCCATTGCATAAAGACTTGTGGGATGTGGTATAAAAATTGTAGTTTGATTCATTGAATTTTAATGTTTTCATTAGCTAATAAGAAGCTGTAAAATAACGAGAGTTTAATTTTCCCAGCTACTTCATAGCTGCGACCCAGGCGGTTTGTGCACCCAGGAACCATGAAAACGCCAGAGGTGCACAGAGAGAAATCATGCTTACTCAATTCCATACTTAAAAAAATAAAATGTCCCTAGCTTTTTCAAAGAAAAGTTTGATGTAATGTGTAAATGTGGTTAAACTTTCATTATGGTTCACTCTCCAGTTCACATAATCCATATATATGCAAACTAAGCAGCAGACACATCCCCTTTTGGATTCATCATGGTTGTGATGTATAGTGTTAGACGACTCTAGTCACCTCCAGAGTGTTGTTTTCTCCAGATCCTGCTGGCCATAATTAAAACTCTGTGGCAAAAAGAGGTGGGGAGGGGTTGGAGTGTGTCCCTGTACTGAGTATATGGCGAGCTTTGTCTACTGAACAAGGTGCTGCACTGCTGCCTGCACCTGCCGAGTGATCAGATCTGCTGAGTTGCTAGGAAACTAGGTATTAGTGGCCAGGATGGTGCATCGGGAGAAGATTTACTTATAATTGCACCGTCCGATATATACACTGAGAGGACGCTCCAAGCCAAAAAAAGATTAGATGTATAGGCGTGTGTGTGTGTGTGTGTGTGTGTGTGTGTGTGTATGGATTGGTACGAGGCAGTTGCTATGCCTTAGAGTCCTGCTTCAGGGGCCCATCTGCATTTTTAATGGTGACCAGCTTAACTAGTGGAGAGGACTAGCCGATAGGGAGGTCAGCTTAGTGGATTTGTGCATTTACAGGAGCAAAAGAGGGGGAAGAAAGGACATGGGGATAAAGGGAGTGCGTGGGGAAGAGAGAAAGTGCAGAAGAGGGAAAGATGGAGAGCGCAGTAGTAAGATGGAGTGAGCAAGACAGACAGAGAAAATGAAAAAGTGTGAGTTAGTGTTAAGACAGAAATAGGGAGACAGTGAGGAGATGGGGAGAGAGAGAGACAGAGAAGCAATACTATATTCTAGCTCTACTGGAGTTTACTGAATGCCTCTAAATTGTCATTTTTGTTCTTTGGTGATTTAAACTTGAGAGCAAATTGCTAAAAGATTCTCTTCACCATGTCAAACTGCAGCCAGTTTTCCATTAAGGTGGAACAGACTTGTCAAGGTGTTTTAGGTCCACTAGAGGCAGCTATTTCAGAGAAGACAAATGCTAGTAATCACAAAGTCTGTCATAAGGATCTTGGATCAGATTCCTTCAGATTAATGTTAATTATTGTCAAAAACGCATTCCAGATCAGCACTCTTACTCCTGAGGCTTATGAAAACAGACCCTGTTGTCTAAAGTGGCTGCCCTCAGCGTTTGGCTGCATTATTACTGCATTGTTCATTATTACACTCACAGCAAGTTACACTACATACTTATCCACATGCAAGAGATGGATGCAGGCTGAGTGGGTTGAGAGAAGGGAATAAGCATGGTCCTATACTACAAACTATTCTGAACAGAGATTCTCTATATGAAAAGAAAATGTAGTCCTGCTTTGAGTCCAAATGTTCTAAATGATTATTCTATTTATTTCAAATATGGTTTAGTAATGCTGTAATCAAATATGGACACACCAGAAAAAACTTAATTAAACTAAAGTATGTGTGTGTGTCTATATATGTATGTGTGTATACATGTATGTGCGTTTGGGTGTGTGTGTGCATGTTTGAAAGACAAGATGGAGAAACAAAACAGAGAGAGGCGGAGGGAGAGAGAGTAGGGGCTGTGTGTGTGTGTGTGTGTGTGTGTGTGTGTGGTAGATGGCCTATGACTCTGACTCTGTTCCTGCTGTTCTTAATTCCAGCTCTCTTCATATAGAGTGCTGCAGCATCCCGCTTTATCCCACAACTCAATTCAGCTGGCCGAACGCCGCTCTGTTCCGAATAGATGTGGAAAGGCGTGTGTGCGCACAAGTGTGCTCTGTGGTGGTGTGTGAAGCGGTTACTTGAAGATTTATAAATTCTGAAGGTCAGTATGTTAATATAAACATTAATAATAAATGTGCGGCTTGCCGGCGCACTACCTGATTTGTGGGAGGTGATGAGTTCCAGCAGCTGCCTCCCCTCCTCTAGCACACTGTCTTTCAGAGCGCTGTGACTGTCCACGTTCAGCTTGAAGCTCTGCACACACATATACACACACAGCATGACACCTCAATGCAGAGAAATAACCTCACACTCAGTTTATCTCTCACACATTCTCTCTTGCTCTCTCTCTCTTTCTGGTGCTCTCTCATGCTTTCACACTCCCCTATGTCAGCCTCTCTCTCTCACTCTCTCTCTCTCTCTCTCTCTCTCTCTCTCTCTCTCTCCCACACACACACACACACACACATACAGTCGCACACATATGCACACACAACATAATGTGAATTTTTATCTTTATCTTTCATTCCCTTTAACTCAAATATTCCCCCATACAATTGCTTACAGAGTATTTCTTCCATTTTCTCTTTCACACACGCACACACACACACACACGCACACGCACTCTCACACATATGCACACACCACCACAAGAGCTGTCTCAATTCATCCACACTCTTGAAACAAATGCACATAAGTCACATTAGGGGCCTTTGTGTGAACACTGAAAATGCACATAATCTCCTGACACACTGCCTTCACACAACCTCTAAAGATCCTTCACACACTCGCGGACCTCAAACACACATTATTCATGGAGCTCCGCTCCTCTGTGGATTGGAGCCCACTGTTCTCCCTTCTTGCTGTATTTGTCTGAGTCAATCCCGCTATCTGTGCCTGTGCTGAATTATTAACAAATGACAGACGTCCCTCTAATTCATCATCCACTGGCATAAACTAATATTCAAATGATGTTATAAAACTGGAGCCATTTTCTCCCACAGATGTGCCCTCCAGAAAATGACCTCGGGAGCCCACTCTATTTGGCAAGGGAGAAAGTGTTTTTTCCTTTCTTCTCTCTCTCCCTCTCTGTCTCTCTCTTTCCATCTTCCTAAAGAGCGATACAATGGGGTATCGTTCTCCCTGACTCAAAGGATCCGTCAGACGGGCGTCCCGTAACTCTCAGGCGTGTGTGTGTGTGTGTGTTCCTCCCCATCCCTGAGCTTCTGCCCATTTACTCTGATGTCTCTATTTCAACTATTATACTCCTTTTTCTCCCCCCATTTCCCAAAGCCTCCAAACAGCCTTGCTCGCCCCCACGCTCCCTGCTCCCTCACTCTCTCTCCATGGGTGCCGATGCCGCAGTGCAAAACTTTCATGTTGATTGGTTTTGATAATACCCAGCGCGCTCTTGAGCAGAGGGCTCTCCAGTTGCTAAGTGTAATCAAAGTGTAAAGAGCATTATCCCAGCTCCTGTGGGGGGAGGGGGTGGGTGCAGAGGGGGCATGTGTGTTTGAAGATGTGCTGGAAGGGGTGGTGAGGATGGAGGGGGGGTAACGTGCTCCCATGGGGGGGCCCGCAGTGAGGTGCCTAGGGCCATCTTCCCCTTCCATTCTCATCTCCTCACATCTCCCCCGGCCCTGTTTCACACCATTACCGGCCGGTCTGATCTGACTGGCCCCGCCGAGAGAACCATGCACGTCCATCTGAACCTCTCTCTCTTTCACTCACTGCTGGCCTGCCTGCCTGCCCACCTGCCCAGTGAGTCTTTCAGAGCGCCTGTCATGCTCATTGTCTCTCTGAGAGTGGGCATGTTCTCCTGTATTGTAGATGTGGCACCGCTGGCCTTCATTTTTGTGCATCCTGGGGTCTGCCAATAGATCCACCATTTTTCTGCAGCCTGTCTGAATCTATTTTTTTGTCTGTATCTGTGTCTGGGTATCTGGGCCCAACATGTGCATGTGTTCCGTAAGTCAGACTGTGCTCCAGTGCCAAAGCACCTGGAATTTATCTCCGACAAACAAGGCACTGAGACAAGATCTCAGAAACAGACAGCTTGCACAGTCATTCAAAACAATCAGATATCAATAACACATACTATGCATCCATTTGAAAAGAAAATCCAATCTTGTAGGTCCATCCTACTGGTGTAAATGAAGAGACTGTCACTTATATAAATGCACAATTTGTGTTTATCACACAATTTTATTGCTTTTTACCAAGACTGCTCTATGGAAATCGTTTGGTAATAGACCTCCCACAATGACAATGACTTGTGTAAAACCCCTCAGCTGTGCTTGTACTAATGCAACACACATTAAAGGGCCGATATCATGGAAAAAATTCCCTTTTTATGCAGCAAAACCTACCTTTCTCTCTCCAGTGAAAACTAACTAACAAACAAGTGAATTCACTGCTTGAATGAAGTCACAAAAACCAATGCAATTACTTCCATACTAGCTACACACCCATTGTATCAAACAGGCTAATATATTGTGAATACTTTGTTCACATAATGTGTAAATAATTTTCTTACGTTCTTTCTTATTCCTTCCCTCATTTATTCCCTGATGTGTGTATTGTTTTCTTTTGTATTGAACCACTAGAGTACTTTTCATGCACAATCTACAGCAGTTTAGCCCCACCCACTTACACTGGAGATGCAAGCAAGCAACCTGTCAGAACAGAAATCACAAATATCATCAAAGGCACAGTAACAAACAGTTTCACTTGGTCATGTATGGTCATGTAAAAATACAATTTGATTAGCACATGAACACACGCACAAACTCGGGAAAAAAAATTACAGGAAAAATGTAGAATGTGGGCTCTTGGCCACACCACTACGATATCGGTGTTACTGCTGTGCTGAGAATGTTCCACCACTCAGTCAAAAATAGTCTGTCACTGGGCTACAGTAAGTAATTGTATTCCTAAACAGGGGAACAACTGGCAAGTAAATGGGACAACAAGGTGTTTCTAATCAAGAAGAAACGTATGAAAAACTGTGTCATATAAAACAGCTTTAAACAGAAACAATATGCATTTTGCCTTCTGATGTTCTCTGTGGTCTTTCATCACATCCCCAGTGAGAATTTAATAATGACAAGGTAATATATAAATGTATTTTGTGTTGTTATTCCAAACTTTATAAGCTTTAGTGAACACAAAGATGGGTTTAGATAGCCATATATTTTAGTAACAATGCCCATCTCTAACTCTAATGTAGAGGAAATCTATATGCGCTAAACCGTCTGTCCACTGCTAGCTGCAGAGTGCACACTGGAAGATGAGAAGGTTAAGGAAGGCAGCAGCTCTGAGGCAGAAAGGGAGTGTGGGGATACTCTAGTGATGGATCAGCACACATGCACATCTATCACTCATGACAGACAAGAGAGAGTGCGAGGAACGTTTATTTATGGCTCCGGATGCTGGCTGAATTGATATCCTTTACAGACCTAAACGTCTTTAAAATGAGTAAACAAATAAACAAAAGCCACAATAACCAGATATCTGTCACTGATTTATTCTTGACTGAATGCCTTTTAAAAATCAGACTTCAAAACATGAATGCTAATATCACGGTTTGGTACATGGCGCAAGGATACCCCTGTTCCGTATGATCCTATATGATCCTATTTTAAATAGAGAATGAAAAAAAGGACGAAGACATAAACCACTCAAGCATACTAAGAGCGAGGAAATGAATATCACGCAATTGTGCTGTAATCTCATAAAACAATTCTGTATAACAAGAAGTGCACCTCTAATTCAAGGATGATTGTAACCAATAATCCCCTGCATATCATCTTTTATGAGATGAGATTATATTTAATGCACAGCACATATTATTATAGACATCATCTGCTGCTGCTTCATTGGGTGGTTTGGGGGGGGGCAGGGGGTATGGAGGATCTGAAGTGTAGCTGCGATCAATCTCAACGCATGTAAAGTGCCCTTGCTTCCTTTTCAGGAGCCCTTACCTTGAAGACTCCAAGTCAAAAAGAAAAGGTAATCTGCACAATAAATCAAAAGTGAATCCGAGCCCTTCTGTTTTCAGCTGTGCTGTAAAGAGTGGACTGAAAGGGAAAAGATATGTGTTCCATGTGTGTTTGCAGTAACATTATGGTGATTGACATGGATTTATAATGACCTGTGGATTCCTTGTTCTTCATTTACAGCATAAATAATCCAAATTTCATGATTATTTATTATAAGCCAAAATGTAATAGTGACACATGACACTTGACAAGATATTTTCATATATTCATATATAACATATATTATGATCGTTTTTAAACAGTGGTTCATACAATACAGAGGACTACTCCCAATAAATCATGCCGGAATGCTTTAACCACAAATGAATTCTGTTTTTGCTAAAAATTTTTGGACAAGCTTTAGAGAGTGCCATTACAAAATCCTATTCAGACTAATGATAAACTTAAGACTTTATACGCAACACATATAAATATATGAATATGCAGAATGTTACACATTAAAAAGTATAGAGGTTGAATGTATTTTTATACATTATTTAATTCAGATGTTAGAACAGCAAACCAATCAATGCCATTTCAAACCTGCATTTAAGTTACCTATAACAACTTCAGCTCTCTTTAGTAGCACAGCAACTTATACGAAGTTTACTACATTTTCTGAATAGGCATTAGGCTGAATACGGAAAAGTTTTGGGATGACTATTGCTACAAAATGTGCTACAAAAGAACACACTTCCGGGCAGGGATAAGGGATTTATGTTTTCTACGACTCTGAGAATTGCTGGAATTTAAACTTATAACCTTATGACAAAAGGGCCAAATCTTAGACTACTGCACTTCAGTCAATCACATGCAGTTATTCAGTGCTGTGGATGGCTGACAATGCTAAGAAAAGCTTACCGTGGCTTAATTAATTTTTGTCATATGTGACCCGATCTGTCGTAATGAGCGTTCTATTTATTTAGATACGAGCCGATTATGTTGAAAAACAACAAAAATATAAATTTTACTTTCATGGTTTTATATGAAAGAAAAGGTCTTCAAAAGTAATCTCCCAAAGTTTCATCATGGACATAATTGTGAAAATGTACTTAAATGGCTATTTAAGTTGAGTTCCATCTCTCAAATCTTACAAAAATATGAATAATTTGATAAGTATTTAATAAATATTTTGAGATAATTGAAGCTTCAGTCTGATTTAGCATATTTAAATATCTAAATGCCTGTAGTAAAATTTAGTTGTTGAATACTGGGTGCATCTCTTCGGATGCCATGGATTGTTTAAGATATCAGCAAAAAACTTGACAACCGTTTAAGATACAGCTTTGACCAAGATATCATTTTAAAGCTTATTTTTTCATCAATTATACCAAAACCTCAATTTTTGGGTCAATTTTGGGTCACTGTGACTCATTCTGCCAGATCGAGTCACATATCATTTCCTCACCCCTAAACCACGCTGCAGGTTCATGGGAATTTTGTGGGTGTTAGGCGATCTGTTTCGTGGTGGTGGCTGTGGGTGTGAGGATATGCCTGCAAGAGCAGGTAGAGGCAGCGCTGCTCACACAGTCCAGCTCCACTGCTCAGATCCGACAGCAGGGCACCCGGGTTATCGGTGAGTTGACACCAATAGATGTGGCGCAGCAGCCACTGGACCACAAGCCTCCCCCCCTGCCTAATCCCCAAATCACACAAAGAGAGCAAAAGGAAGACAGAATGGGTGTGTATGTGTGTTTGTGTGTGTGTGTGTATGTGTGTGCAGGTGTGTGTGTGAGGGTGGGGGGCGCGTGAGAAACAGAAGTAAGAGAATAGTGTTGGCTGAGATGGTATTTAAGGACAGGTTTGGTTGTGTGTGCTTTGACCTAATTCAAATGTGTGTGTGTAGTGGAGTAGGAGGCCTGGGTCTTGTCTAACAAAATCTTAGGTCATGCTGCTTAGGTAAACTTCCCCTGTTAACTCCTTTTAGTTCCTCAAGCTATGGTGTTTGCTCATTAAACTGTGATGTTTAAGAGAAACAGACAGAGGTATGAAACATGAGGAGGAGTCAAGCAACTTCTTTGTAAGAGATGAAGAATATACAGTTTGAATTTGTCGACATGTTAATAATGAAGAAAAACAATGGTGTTGCCTCTGCCAGTGCTTATTGTTGTAGTACAAAATGCTGAAATAATAACTGCTATGGTTCAATTAACAAAACCTATGAAAAATGGAGCACTGGTGCAGTTGTACTGTATTTTGCTGTAGTACTATTTATTACATGTTATTAAATATTACTCTATAAACACTGACATGCCATAGCATTAAACCACCTGCCTGATACTGTGTGGGTCATCGGCATGCTGCCAAAACAGCCCTGACATGTCAAAGCATGAATTCCACAAGGGAGCCACTACCTTTAGGAAATACTATCGCTATGAATGGGAGTCTGTAACAGTGTTTAGGTAGTTGGTATGACTCAAAGTAACATCCACATGAACGACATAACCCAAGGTTTCCCAGGAGAACATTGCCCAGAGCATCACACTTTGTCTGCTGGCTTGCCTTCATCCCATGGTGCACCCTGGTGCCATGTCTCTTTCAGGAGAAAAATGCACATGTAGCCATCCACAAGACAGCAGAAAAAGTGATTCATCACACCAGGTTACCTTCTTCCATTGCTCCATGGACCAGTTCTGATGCTCACATGTCCATTGTAAGGTGATTTCAGTGATGGACAGTGTCCTGGCACCTTTCTATCATAACCAGCATTAAGCTTTTCAGCATTTTTTGCTCTTCTGAGGAACTGAATCAGACAGGCTACCCTTCACACCCCACAAGCATAACGATCATTCCTTTAACCACTTTTGGCGTGTACTAATTACTGCATACCAAGAACACCACACAAGAACTACAGTTTTGAAGATATTCTGACCCAGTTGTTTAGTCATCACAATTTGGCCTTGTCAAAGTCATTTAAATATGCACACATTTTTGACCAAACTTCATGATCTGACTTCACTCTCTGCTTACTATCTTGCGCCTTGTCAGGTGGCATTGTAATGATATCAATGTTAATCACTTAGCCTGTGCAATATATATATATATATTGCATCGTTCATACCAAGAACATGAGTTTCTATCAACATATGTATGTCCATAATTGTGTGTGTGCATGTGAGCATGTGAGTGTGTGTGTGTGAGAGAGAGAGAGAATCTTTAAATATTAGAGAAGAACAGAGTAGTGCAGAAACGGAGAGACTCCCTCAGGGTTCTAAGTGTTAATTAGGATTTGAATTAAAACATTCTTTTAATGAAGGTGTCTTTACTCTGGAATGGCCACTAGGGGGCCAGCGGGGTGTTACAGTCCACAGTGGGGCTCAGTGCTCTGTGTAGAAGCACAATAAAGCACATTTTATCTCACAAAAGCGAGGGGAAAACAGTTTTTGCATGATATGTGCCCTTAATTTGCATTTGTGCATCGTGATTTCCACTAGAGAGTCACGGGTGAATCAGTGTGTGTTGCTCAGTGACCCCTCACCCCTCACTTACGCCTGCGGTGAGTCACCGGAGCCGCTCTTGGTCACTGTTTGTCGTTTGCGGCGCATGGGGACGTGCGGTAATGGATGATGAGATGATCCGGGTGGGCGAAAGACATGAACACTCGTTTGCTCTTACCTCTTTTTCTGATGTTTACAACCATTTCGAGCGGTTTTGAGGGCAGTTTTGCCGATATAAATCTTTTTCATGGTTTGTCTGGTAACGCCAGCTCTCATGTAGGTTCTAAAGCGAGTTCCCCCACACGTTCCCCACAAGTTCCTGCCCCGATTCGGACCTCGTTACGTTTTGCCCGATGTTCTGAGACGCCGCTTGGTGAGCGTCCTGCCAAAAGAGGAGAAGAAAAACAAGAACGAGTGATTAAATCCTCCTGTTCTCCATCTTACCTGGAGATCCGGCCCAGCACTGGTGGATCTTTCTGCTTCATCTTCAGCACCGGAGCTGCTGATCACACACTCTAAACACACACATACACACACACACTGTCTAATAAAGAGTCTGATCACACACTCTACACACACACACACACACACACACAAACCCCCCCAAACCAAAAACGCACA
>JBBPDH010000001.1:27765924-27776786 GCA_037974565.1 Clupeocharax schoutedeni
AATTTCTGGACAGACAGAAATGCTTTTGTTTACCAAAATAAACTTGTCATTTTGTTCAATTTGTGGCATTTTGTCAAAATATGTTGCTAAGACTGTTATTTTTTGTTCACTCACTGCACCTTTGAAAGCATATGGTAAACTTTAGTTGTATTATATTGAGCTTTATTTGGGGGTGTATTTATTACATTTTATTTATTAAATTAGTAAAATAATTATGAAAATAAAGCTTTATCGGAAAAATCGGTATCGGCCGATTACGTACACAAAAATCAGTAATCGGAATCGGCCAAGAAAATTGCAATCGGTGCATCCCTACTCTATTTGGTCTGAAATATTACAGAGGCAATAACCATAAAGTATGTATAAGTACAGAGTGCTCTCACCTTCAGGACATAACTAAGGACAAGCCTACATTTCTCTTCTTTGTCTTGGGACACAGGAAATGAACAGTTGGGCTGATAAGGTACATGAACAGAATCATCATTTTCATAGAATAAGTCTCCATTTGAACAGATTAATCGGTTAATAGTTTATACTTACATATTTAAACAAATTAGTTCTTAAATCCAATTTTGTAAATTAAGCAGAAAAATAGAAAGCAAAAAGCAACAGCAAACATACTCTGATGTTGGAAATGGACTTGTACTTTTCAGGAACAGACAGCTCCCCCACAGATTTAATAACAGCCACAGCCTTGCAGTCCTCTGGAGGCTGAGATGACATTCTGTAAGAACAGCTTTCATCTTCGTCTTCATCATCTTCTTCATCCTCATCCTCACTGTAACTGTCTTCGGAGCCACCATTCCGCAAAGACTCCCCATTGCCCTCCTCTTCGCTTGAGTCATCCAGCTGGAACAGCTCTGAAAGCATGTAATGAGCTGAGGCGATGATCTAGACAACCAGTCAGGAGAAAGAATCAACATGAAGGAGAGTTGCAAGGTACTTCCACATTGCCTTCATGACTGAAGGTACACTGAAGAAAAAAAAGTTTGTACCTGAGGGTGTTTCTCCTCATCCAGGAGTTTAACACAGTTGAGCAAAAGCGTTCTGATAGTCCCGTAGTGCTTCCTGTTCTGGGCATTTTTCAGCACCATATTGCTGGCCACCCTGCAATGTACATGGCAGCTGTCGTATAAAAACAACTACTGACTGATGAAATACAAAGCACTACAGAGTACACTATTTGAAGCAATGTCTCAGAAGAGAAACATACTTATAAAGCAGAACAGCCACAGGTAGAGTGAAGGGATTCTGGCATTTCTCTTCAGGTGCCTCCTCACACAGAGTAGTTAGGTCATACAGCTTTACAATGTCACTCCCGCTGGCTAAAAGACACCAAAAGTGACATAACCATTAGATAAGCATGACTAGCACTACAATGGTTTCTAATGTTTAACATGTTTGTGCAATAAACAATTACATTATACCAGTGCTTGCAAAATACACATCAGTAACAATAACACAGTGGCATACCAGAGATACCACCATTTCCAACACTAACCCTTAAAGAGCCAATAGGTATGTCCTTCTTTGGTACAGTTGGACTTCAGAAAAGAAAGAATATTCTGGGCAATGTCTTTCACCACACGAGTGGAAAATGTAGAATTCTCCAAATCAGGGATGTCCTCTGTCTTTATCATCTCATACTTCTGTTTATGGCAAAAGAGACAAAAGGACACAGTAAATAATCTCTTCACTTGTATAGAAACTTAAAAGAATAGAACAATGTTTTACCTGTACAATGCCATTTACATGGAAACACATGACCAGCTCTGGTACATTGCACATCAAATTGTCCAACCAGTAATCAATTCCAGTGAGAACGTTGATTGGTTTGTTGTTATCCCTTAAAGAAAAGATGGAAAAGAAACATTCAGAAACCTATTTTTGCCCAAGTAAGTCTAAGTGGTATTAAACTAGCAGCAACAAAATGTACATTCTTCTCAATACTAATACTGCTTATTGATACAGATGCTCATACTAATGCTACTCTCCATAATCTGGCGCAAAAGAAAGATGTCACATGAAAAAGTATGAAAAGAAATAAGCTAAATTGTTTACTGAGTTAAATAAGGAACCAACAACTGCAACTGTCTGGTCAACAAATGTCTGGCAGCAACGTGCAGAGCATCACTCTTATTTGTACCAATTATCCAAGCTAGCATTTGGAAATAGCTATACTTGTCTAGCAACCTACTGATATTCCAACATTGACCAGAGAGCAAAGAATCTGCTAGGCCCAGTAGTGAAAATTAGGGTTGTTGCTACATGTATTGGAATTTGTTCATTCATCCAAGATCCGAAGAAACATAACCTTATGTCTTGAAATATGTTGCTATTGCCTTACAAATACTGTGGCTTTTGCAATTTGAGTACTAAGAGTTGTGATTAAGTTTAATATATTTGGTTTATATACAAATGAATATATAAACAAATGAAAATAAAAAGCTGAGAGATGACTAAACACATCTCCAGGACTTGACACAAAATAAAAAGGTAACCTAAACCTGACCTGAGACGCAAGCTGACTGCTGGGTATCTCCCTCCACCGAAGATGGGCATGTTGGATCCTACTAGCATGTGGATGTCCTCAAATGTCCAGAGGATATTCCGAACAAAGTCATTTTTTAGACCCTGTGCCAGTAAATGAGAAGCAGAGCTTTGCACTACAGGTAATTAATAAAATGCAAATTTAGACTTCTAAGTAGCAATGCAAAAATAAAGGACAGGCACATTTGCTCCTTAAATCCAGAATCTCTCTGCGCTGGGCTCGTCAGGAAACATTATTACCTGGCTGTTCTCTCCTTCATTAAAGAGTGTGGGAAGGTTCTGCTCTTTAGGAATAGAGGCAACATGTCCAAGAGCATAAGTGTTACCCACTCTTTCCTGAGGAATACAAGAGAATGGAACAATACAAAATATACAGAGAACACTAATTCTCTCTCAAACATATCCACAGAAAAAGACAATAGGACCACTGATCGTACCTCATCGGGAATAGTGGACTGGTCTCCTTCTGAGGCTGAGCTGTTGAAGGTAGCAGGCCAGGACGGCCCATATTCTGGACCTCCACAACCGTCCTCGGTCTCAGCACAGTTGTCAGAGTCTGAAGGCACAGGCTCTGCGGCATCATTTCCATGTATACTGAAAAACAGATTCACCGTTTTACAGTCACTAATTATTGAAGACATCAAATAAGATATATTGCATGCATTATAAATGCAGTTTTAAAGTTCACCTGTAGTAAAGGAACTTGGAGAGGATGGCCTTTTCATACCAATGCTCTTTACTTTTCTTCTTCCTCTGCCATTTCTGGTCAATGAGCCGCTGGTAAAGCTCCTTTAACCATGTCCAGTCCCCAGTCTACACAAGCCGAATAATGAATAGAAGCTCAGGGCTTACTTAGGCAAAAACAGAAGTAAACTGAAGTAAACTGAGAAGTAAACTGTACAACAGCAGGTGAAGGATGTTTGAAGGATGTTATCTCAGTGAAAAAATATATGCTCACATGTGAAGACCGCATAAAAAGCTCTTGAATGTCGAGTTCATCCAGCAACAAGGTCCTGCCAACCCGATGCACTGCCATGCTGACATGAGATTTACTGTATGGGATTTTCAGCAGCTTCTTTATATTCTGTCAGAGAGAGACATACACACCGAAAAACATGACTGCCATAGCAGTCGAAAGAAAATATATACATATATATGTATTAACAAAACAAAAAATTCACCTCAGAGTCAGAGACGACATCAACATCATTCCCGATGGAGTCGATGAAGTCATAGGCCATACCAAAGCTGATAAACAAACAAACAAGCAAAACAGCTTAAAGACAAAACACATGATTTACATATAGTGTACTTTTAGAACACTGTGTGCGTTTACGTTAACCTAAAAATAGCTCTGACCTATTAAGGTAAGAACTGTGATTGTCCATATGATGTAAAATAAAATGTTATTCATGAGACCAGGCCACCTTTTTACACAGCTGTTGTGAAGTTCACATGCCCACAGGGTGGTCTATTCAGCCCATAAGAACTAAACTGTTTTGACACCTTTCTGTCAGGGCCAGCATCTTTCAGCAACAGGTACAGCATGTCTTTGGAGGGACCAAACAAGACAGGTCAGCATTTGCTCCCCAAATGCATTAGTGAGGCAGGTTTGGGTGCCCATGATTCTGTCACCAGTTCACCTGTTGTGCTTCCCCAGAACTACTGTTCAGAGGAACTAAATACTGCATACCCAGGACCTTACAAAATCTGCCGCTTTGGAGGTGCTCTGACCCAATCACCTGGCCCTTGTCAGTCATTAATGTTTACATTTCCCCATGTTCCTGTTTTCAACACATTAACTTCAGCATTGCAATCTAATTGTTCTGTTTCTGCTTAATATTTCCCACTCTTTGACAGGTAAGCTGTGAAGGATAGTTTTTCATTTTAAGTAAAAGAGGCATCCATTCTATTTTTCTACAAATGTAAATAAGTGTTAAGAATAAATGTTACTGTGTTAGAGCCAAACCTGGAGAAAGGTTTGCTTTTGCTGCTGGAGCCAAGGACAGTGGTCCCAGCAGGGCCAAGCTGGGCACTCTCCCGCAACCAATTGGCTGGAGGCAACTTAAGATCTGTCTTCTCTTGAAGTAGTGCATAGGTGGCGGGGGGTGGTGCTGCAGAGTATTTCACTACGGCACGACTCTTGATCTCATTGTTGCCGAGACATACAACTTCTCCCTGTACAACAAACAAACAACATTGTTTAGAAACTTAGAGAGTAACAATAAAATATTTTAACAGATAGATATAACAGGAGATATTCATGACAGGAAGCTTCTTTAGATCATACATTGTTAGGAAGACGATGGAACAAAATAAGAAATAATATATAAACACTACTGTCATTTACTAAAACATAGCTTAACAAAAATATTCACCATATTTCACATATTTTATATACATAAACTATGTACATATACACATACATATATCCAGTGTGTACACACATACACTTGTATATTTAAAGATATATATTTTTGTATAATTTGTATACTGGTTCTTATCATCTCTTTTGAAAATTCAAAATCAACAAACTCTAACCTGTGTCAACGTGACTACACTTCGGAGTGAGCTACAGACTAAAAAGCCAGTGCAAAATAAAGAACTAATTTCATACGTACTAAGATTAATACACACACACACACACACACACCCCTGTGGTCCGTCTAGCTTGACAGCTCCAGTACAGCCTGTCACAGATAACAGTGCTGAATACTTCAGCCAATTACCACTTACAGTACAGGAACCTACTTACTTGCTTTGCATCTTCACTGCCAGTGCTGTCCTGGTCCAGTTCTTCTTGCTTGTGGTCTGCAGACACAGACGACACGTTTCCATCATCTGGGCAACTCATTTTCAACAGGATAGCAGGCTCTGAGCCATCCAGAAACTTCGATGAAGTTCAGCTACGGCGCTCTGGCAGCTGAAGCTACAGCAAAGTTTGGGACATAAGGTCCACTTTACGTCCTGAAGAAGTCCCCAGTTTGGCCGAGCAGCCAGATGAACAGATATCAGACATTTAGCTGTTCCTGTTCAAGTCTCTGACTGGTCCATGTTTAGGTAGCTAACAGGCTAGCTGAGCTACAAACGTCATTTTCCCACAACTCTCGGCTTCATTTATTGCGGAGAACTGAATGTAAACAGCAGACTTAATATAACGTTTTATCGTATTAGTTATTAATCTTTCTTTCTCGTTTTCTTTCTGTCTGTGTGTGTGTGTCACCATCCACCTAAACAAACTCACACATCCATCGCAAGCTCTAAATGTACCCGGAAACACATATGACGTAAAACGTTCTAGAATAAAAAAGACACGTCTAGAAAGTACTCCAGCAGAGCTCCTTTGAAAAATATTTTTATTCATTTTGTTTCGGACGCTGACCTGTTTTACCCTTCGTGTCTGTGCGTCCACGTTTTCTTGACATATTTTATGTTGTACTGTTCTACATTATTGTATTTAATTAATGTCTTATCTTCTTTGACTATATAAAATTATATGTATGTTCTGGTTTAGTCTAACGCTGGTTTATTCAGTTATATCTGCTATATTATTTAAAAAACAAAGTGACATATGTCATGTAAAAAATATTCTCAAAAGATAAATGGCTTGTATTCTGTTGTCATGGAGACAAAAATACCCCACAGAGCGTCCATGGTTCATTAAAGAGGATTTTAGTGTCCTCGCTTTTAAGGCCACTCATCATTCATATTTTTAACTAGAACCTGAAATTTATTATTATTTTTGTGTTTGTTTGTTGTTGTTTTTTGCCTGGTATGACTAAGGGAGGCAAAAGATATGCCAATATGGAGCAAGATGGCAACTGGGTGAGAAACGTTTAAAAATAAATGCCCTTTAAAATATATAAATTACATCATTTGTGAAAAAAAAAAGTCTCAAGAAAGGTATTAATTGATAAAATAGTTGATCTTAGTGTAGAAAGTCCACTTTTCTCTGCAATATAAGATTTTTGCTAACACTTTGCAATTGTATTGTTTATGATTGTTGTTTTATTTTAAGTTTGCCCATATTGGTGTGGAACAGTCTGGAACTACACGAGAAGCATGTACAAGCACAGGATTGATGCTGGCCGAGGGGGTGCTGAAGTCCACACTGCAGGGAGAGAGATATCCTAAAATGAAACAGGAAAAGGTTTCTTTTTGTGACGGTATCTTTATCAAATATGTAAACAGGCCATGTGTTTGCAGTGGAAGTTTCCAAATTCCCGTGCCTCAGATAATAGTATGTGCAAAACACTCAAAATGATAAAGAGAACTGATTTTTTTTACAAACATTACAAACATTTATTTGTATACTGTTTGTTAATGTAAACAAACAGTACATTGTCATTTTTCAAGTGTGTTGGCATAACCATTTCCAAATTTCTATTCATATGAGCCCATTTTTTACAGTTCAAAAAGTTTACTCTTTTTTAAGCAAGATTTCTTTAACACAGTTCTGTATGCATAGTTTAATGATGATTAGCATGGGCGGAAATTAGGCCCAAGATCTCAATGTAAATAATCATTTATAATCAGGTAACAAGAAATGATCATGCAAAAATCTTCCCTCATATTTCTTGTTTTTTTAAAGAACTCAGCTGGAAGAATGTATCCATTTTCAGAGCATGATAACAGAGAAACATTGCGGGATGACATTGCTGCATATGAAAATGTAAGAATTTATGACAATAATTCCTTATTCACAAAGTTTATGTGGTTGCCAGTCACTTTCAGCTGATTAAAGAATCTGTGTGTCTTTATGTATAAGTTCATCATGATCCTTTTGGTGTTGTTTGTATGTGTGTAAAGGGTTTGGGTCGTAAGAAGTGTCTGGATGACCGCCGCCAGCATGACTCTCATTTCTGTCTGTGTCATGAAGGCAGCATGAGTGCCGTAGTACAGGGGAGGAGGGATCATTTGGCCTTTCAGACAGGCTTTGTTCCCAGACAGGGCACAGAGAGCAGAGAGGGTACGCACAGGAGCCGCTTTCCCAGAAGCCATCTAGAGCGGTCCCGTCAGGCTGCTGTGGCCCAGGCTGGTGAAAGATTCATATGGTTTGGAAGGGATGATCTGGACCATCACATACCTTTTCATGTATTAGCAGCTTCTAACCACTCTTGATATTATTAACTGATATAATACTGTCCCTGCAGAATATATTAAACCCCCACTGTGCATGAATGTCCTCCTCAGTGTGTTTTTTTATCCCGTGCTCCTGGTAACATTCAGGGAAATTGTATTATGCATATTTCAACACTAGAGGGCAGTCGACACTGACCTGTCAGAAAAAAGTTTTGTCATCCTTGAATGCTTCTCCACAGACAGTGCAACATTTCAACATTTCAGTACAATGAATAAAACTGATACAAAAGGCTACTATGATTGCTATACTACCAAATCTAACTATAATGCAACATTAACACGTAAGGTAGTAAAGCACAATGTGACAGCGCTAGGTAGTAATATGAAGTGTTATAAGGCAATTACTTTGTTTAAAAAGATGCTTTAGAGATTGTATTTCAATTAGCCACTGTGTGTATTTAGGGCTTTTAAAACATTGTCCTTTAGTTCCTCATTTCTGCTTGGCCAAACTGAATTTCAGTGTTGGAGAAAAGGTTCATGACCACCTGGACCTTGTGTGAGCCAGGAAACTGAAAGTTGATCTGAGAAGAGAGGCCACAGTCCCAGCTGAAGACTTTTGTGAATTGTATTAAGCAAATCTGTGGTGAATCCCAACAAGACACTGGAAGATTTTCCATTCAGTGTCTGCTGCTGCATTCAACTCCAAATGACACACAGTCACGCACCACAGAATGCAAGATAAGGGTGTGAAGAGTGAGTGATTTGCTCTTTTGTCAGTATATTACTTCTCTGTCAGCTGAACATGGTCGTAGCACAGTTCAGAGTGTTCCATTTTAAGGAGGAATTCTACTGATTTTGAAATATCACTTCTTAATTCAGGGGATTCATAATTCACCATTCTAGAAAAGCTAGAACTGAATCTGCCAGTATCTGCAAGAAAACTAGAATCTGCCAGTACAGACCTGATCCCTGAGACATTGTTTAAACAAATTTAGTAATAAAGGCTTTCCAGTAAAAGCTGGTGTACAATATTATCCTCCAGTTGCATCAACTCCCCCTACTTTTAACCCAAGACATGCTGTCACTAGCACAGCCTGTCAGTACAGCTCACAGAAACATCTGCTTTTGTGTAGCTTCCTTTATACATCATTTCTTCATGTTTATTGAAAATGGAAGAGTATAAGGAGTATGCCCAGGACTTTCAAAACAGGGCAAAGTAAGTTTTAAGAGAGCATCCCACATAATTAGATTAATATGCAATCCAATCCAAAGTGGAATCCAATGTGCTTGTTCCACATAAGACTTAAAACATACAATCACACCCACCCTTAATGGATGATACTGATAAAACCTGTTTTACTGAATGGTCAAAAAATGCCACTGATTGAGATACAGTCATTTTAGGTAGTGAGATGCCATGTCAGTGTATTCTTCTGAGACTCATCTTGCTGTGTAGGCTACTGTAGCCTAGTCTGCTCTTAATGAACAGTTAAAGCTGATAAGTACGGTACCTATGCCGTAATTTATTTCAATAAAACATTTCCTTTCCCCATTTCCAGTTCTTCAGCTGAAAACACTGAAAACAGAACAGTTTGAACAGTCAGCCGTCATAGAAACCATATAATTTTTTTTTTTCGTTTGTCTTGAGTTGCTGTCTTTGGTTCCTGCAAAGTATGTAAGTAAGAATGTAAACCATTTTTTATTCCAAGTGATTTTGGAGCATTTTTAAAGGTTTATTTATCATAAAAGCTACACAATCTATCATAAAAGCTAAATTATTTAGATGACGATGAAGAAAAATAAAAATTAGAGACAGCAACTTCTTGTTTTTAAGTGAACAAAACCTCTGCGGCAAGCTAGTCAACAACTGCAAATATGTGGACACACTGCCAAATCCAGATCAGCAATATTTCTGGATCATGTTGCATGCAGCATGTTTAAGATCAGATTTTCAGTGATGTTCAACCCAGGAAACTGAGAGTATTCTTTTACAGAACTGAGAGTCTGTTTTTATTCCCACAGTTCTCCTTAACAGCCATTCTGTACATTTAATACACTGGAAATTGAGGGCTGCGATCATTCTGATAATTATACATAGCTTTCCCTTGGAGGCCTCCATTAGTTTCATTTTCAGATCAAATCAAGTTGTTTAGAGAAGCCTGTGGTTGTTGAGTGTTAACACAGGCTTTCAAGAGTCAAATTGAAAGTTTGCACGTGGCAAAATGACTTTTTCTCAATTTTAATGAATTAAATATAAAGTTACTGTATTAAGAATAACATAAGACTGTTATGTTTTAGAACAACTGCAGAGGTTGTATTCACTTCTGACTTTAAAAAAAAAAGTCATTTTCATTTAGTTCCTTATCATGTACTGTACTAGAGGGTGAAAAAGTGCTCTTTCCTTCCATGGTTACACTCTACAGAAACGATACTATAAAAGTATTATCCTGCATAATGGAATATTGTGCCAAAATATTACAACATTTGGCTGTCTTTGGCATACTTTAGCTATTCCTGGTCACATTCTGCATTCTACTTTTCGGTACGCAACAAGTATTCCAATACAGCTTTAGATCACTCTCACAGCCTGTGTGAAAACTTATTTTACTGACTAAAAGCCATTCAGCACTGCTGTAGTTCCTCCACTCAAGGGGTTCCTCAAGCACAAGCTTCAGTCCTCAAATCTCTATTATTTATCATCTACATGCTCCCTCTTGGACAGATCATGTGTCAATCAAACTTAATTCGTTACTCAGATGACTCTCACATCTGCCTCCAGTCAAAATCAATAAACATCCCACCCTTTAGACAATTATCTCTGAATAAAAAACTGGAAGAACTTTATGTTAAAAAGTGACATGGCTGAGCTCATAGTGGTTGCAAATCCACCCTCAATAAAACTAGTTCTGTTTATTTCCCTTGTGTCACAGGCAAGAGCAGTATTTCCCCGAAAGCAGTGAACAGTGTTCTTAGCCTTGAGCTTTTTAGCATTCATTAATTGACAAGGCTGTATTGTGCATTTTTTTATCCTGCTAATCTGTGTCCCTGCATGTACGTATTGTGCGCTAAAAAGATTCTGTTTTTAAATAAAATGAGGAAACTATTCAAGCTGAAGCTAAAGGGGTAATGTATATTAAAAATAGCATTATTCTGTACAGTACTTAAACTGCTTAAGAGTACAGAGCGCAATCTGGCAAAAAGTGCCTAATGAGGCCTATAGCATATAGCTA
>JBBPDH010000001.1:27790202-27800640 GCA_037974565.1 Clupeocharax schoutedeni
AAAAATCCTATTGGCTACACAGCTAACACATCACAATCTTTTCAAAGCTACACAAACAATAACACCCCCCAGCTTTCCCATTCATTCTCTTTCCTCTGCCTATTTTTCCCTCAGGAAATCCAACATCAGAATTCCAGACATTCCCCCAGGAATTATTCTCCATACCCAAATTCCTTCCAAGTGCTGTATGAGGGCCATACACAAATGTGTGTGTGTGTGTGTGTGTGTGTGTCTCAGAGAAGTCTGTTACTTTTGAAGATTTTTTGCAGACAGGTCACATGTTAATTTTACTATTCCTATTTAAATTGCTAAATGATTTTTATAGAACTTTGCTGTATCTACACTTTACAGGGGCAGGCTCTCTTATGGTTGGTAATACAAAGAACATAGAACAAATAAGCTGGTGACCTTTGACCTTCTGCTCTTTTCCCCCCTCTCTCTCTCTCTCTCCCCTCTCTCTCTCCACCACTCTACCCTCCGTTTCCAGCGTCATCTGAGAACATCTGTAACTGAGGACGGCCAAGGTCAGAGTTAGGAATGCAAACATTACAGAACGCCCACTGCTACATTACAAACTCAGCCATTTCTGCGAGCTGGAGCCTACCAAGCAGAGACCAAAAGCTGTGCCTCATAAAATACTTCATAAGCTTTATAAGCATCTGTCTGTATCCTGCAACCAAACCTGTCCAATAGAAACCAACATGATGCAACCTAGAGCCAGACTGAGGCATGCTTTCCACACCTCTGACTGACAGAAGAGACAGTGCAGGTTATTCGATAGGAGGCACGGTTCCTTACAAGGGCAGAAATTCATCCAAGTACACAGACAATGAGAAGCAACTCAAGTCCGTCATTCTGTTAAATTACAATCAAATTTGCACAGCTATTGTAATACAGTAATCTGTTCCCCAGATTACCTTGTTTTATGATCTCTCCAGGCTGTACTGTCCTCTACAAGGACTGCCTTTGAGAAAATACTCCCTGAGCAAAAACTACGAAATCTAACTAATCCCATGTTTGCCAAAAACACAGCGTGGCCAACTGGTCCCACAAGCTCCTCTGTGGCATCAAACCAGGCTTTGTGGGAGAGTAAACACCACCGTTATGTTTAATCGGCTTTAATGGGAAGACTGAAGCAGCCCTCTGCCGTGACAGAGTCCCATGCCTTCCTCACACAGCTGCATGACCTGATTCATCCCTCCATTCTAAGACAAACCAGTGTGGACTCATTCTTCCAGCTCATGGCATCATTTGTAGTAAAAACAACTTTTTGTCCTGCACTGTAACACGGATCAATTGCTGAAGAGACTCCCTGCCCAATGGCTGTCCTCAAGACGTTTTTGGAACAGCCTGGTGTTTAGTTTGTTTATACTGTTAGTGGAAAAAATGAAGTTGGAGGAAAAAGGATTAAAATGCATGAACCGGTCAGGCCCTTCACTTAAGCTTGAGGTCAGAAAGAGAGGCCTCAAGCGCAAAGGACATCCATTTAAGACAAGTCACTTGCCATAGTACTTGCTGGATGACTTACTATGACCAATCATAGTCATAAGTAAGAGGGGGTTTCTTAATATGAACGCAATACCCAAAACATTTTACCATGTCCTTTCAAAACAAGCAGTAGAAAAGTCTGTATGGAGAGAGCTTAACTCTTCAAGTGACCCCACCCCATCTTTACATCAATGTGTCTGACCTCAGTGGCCACTTCCTCCTTTAACCGTAGCTCAAAGTTTCACTCAGACATTACACATTCTAACTGCTTATGATCTGGCATACCATGGCAGGCTACGTAGTGGAAAGGTTTTTAATATTTCCTCACTGCTGTTAATATTTTGGATACTTTTTCAATATTCTTAATACAGTGAGCCTTAATGGTTAAGTGTACTTTTAAAAATCAGCTTCTTTTGATATGATTGTTGATATTAAAAAAATGACTTGCGCTATGAATGTAGATGCGGTCATTAGAAGAGTAAAGCAGCAGTCCTATGAGGCTGAGGTGGAAGTGAAACTCAGATGTGTGTGGAGCTGTTTGGAAACTCTTTGTCACACTTCCTCATCACAGTGCTTCACACACAATCTGTGGAAAAAAAACAACATAGATCTAGTAGTAATGCTACTGCTACCCACCCAGAAACCTTTGTTTTTTTTTACTAATCCTACTTTAAACAACTAGGTGCCATTCATGAGCATTTGCTGGGGGTAAGACTGGTCGGCTTCAAAATATATACCTATTAAACAGTCTATTGCTAACTTGAACCACTCTGAAGATCCACAAATGGAAATTATGGTTCATTTTACTGTCATGTTTAGTTATTTTTAATCCACATTGCTGTTATCATAACTAAGGAGGTGCATTTGTCAGTTTTGACAACAGATAATGAGAGGCCAGTAGATGGATGAGAAGCACAGTGTACTATCAGCTAAGGTTTGTTTGAACTGAAGGTCAGTACCACAATGAGCTAATGTTGCAAAACCTCCTGATAGCTCTGAAGGTTATGAGACCAACAGCAAAAGGCAGTCTCTCAGAACAGTGACTGCAGAGTTGCTTTATATTACAGGCTACTATGCCCAAAATGTACCAACTTTATAGGCAAATCAGTTGTTCAGAGTCACGTGGCAGCCAGACTGATGTAACTACTCCCTTATCTAGCGTGAAGAGGAAGAGGCAGCTGACAAGTTCTACATCCGTTTAAGATGGTGGACGCCGCAACAAGTGAGCAGAGCACTTGTTATTAACAGCCGTGTCAGCAGTACAAACATTTGTGCCACGCACCGACAGCTTCCCATCAGCTTTCTCTGTGTGAAGCAGTTTAGCAGCTGTGGAGCCATTGGAGAGAGGAGCATCCTGTTTTCAAAAAGGACTAAAGTGGGGGAATGCTTAGTTAGGCAAAAATAGGACCATAACATATGTAGTCGAGTCTCCCTGTTGTATTTATTAGCCTATTTCAATATGCACTAAAAGATAAAAGCAATGGGGACCTGTGTGTGAAACCTCCCTACTCAAAGAAAAAAAAAATCAATAGCACTTGCAAATCTAAAGTCCGTATATGTTTTTTACCGAAAGTTCTTTGTCAGCAGAACTGGTTGACCAATTTAGTCAAATATTAAACTAAGCTTGCATTCTTTACATTCCCACCCCTTACGAATTCCAAAGTACTTAACGGTGTTCCAGTCTGTAAGACACTGCGCAAATATAGCCTGATAAACACAACCAACAATTCATATAGTCTGTAAAGCTTTGATTTCACAAGTTGTTGGCCAAACGAAAACTCAAACTAAGAACATACCATGTGGGCTTGACACGTTGGTAGAAATGCAGACAACTAACGAGAATTTGAACTTTTTTTTTCCCTTACTCATTTTGGTTTGGCTGTTTTACTGACTGTGGAAACCCCCTGCTAGCAACAATGTTAAGAGACTACTTTCTTTTGTGCTATGTAGGGGATTAAGGACATCTTACAAATGCACTGAAACAAGAGTGAAATAAAACCTTTAAAATGACTAAGTTTAATTGGAGGTTACAATTACAATTTGCTTCTGTACATGTTTTTTTTGAAATGAGAAAAGCAATGAGAGAAAATGAGTCTTATGAAAGGTTTCTCTCCATTTCAATGGCAAGTTGAGTTTGCTCTGATGCAAGAACTACATTGGAAATGCAAGAATGTAACAATGCCACAGTTTGGAGACATAAAACTGCAAGTGACACACAGTCCGGTGGTTTAAAGCCTAAACTGTAGAAAAAGGACTTCGTGGATTACAAAAAAAAGCATTCAGCTGCTTTGAGTTTTTCAACAGCCTCTGAAAACATAATTCTTCCATTGGTTTTGGGCTACACGGTGAAAACCAAGAAAAACCCATTATTCAATCCGAAAGCTTTTGACAGCATGACACATGAATGTATGAGAATCTAGGCAAGTAATCTTTTGAGAATCAGCATCAAAGACTTTTTGCATATAATGTTCCCATGGGCTCATTTACAGTTTATCTTGTGATGTCAGTGACACGACAATGGTACACTTTAACCCATCAACCTATGCTTGCTACAACTTTCTCAGCAAATCTGTCCTTTACTACAGATGTTAGAACAGTTCTAAAACATCTCGGTATATTAAAAACAACATCTTGTTACATCGTAATGATGAATTATTTGCAGGAGACAGACTCTCAGATCCCCCACCCCACCCCACCCCACACAGACTCAAAAACACAGACAACTGACAAGAGATGTCGGGAAGAACAAGCTTTAACCAAAAAAAGAAAGAAATCAGAGATACAAAAACCTATATCATTCAGAAGAAAATAGAGAATCTGCATTTAGATTAAATTCAGGAATGCTCTACCATGTCAAGCAACAGTCAATTAAGTAAGGTGACATACATGCCACAAAACAAAAAACTAAACGCAAGCAAAACCCATTCTTGTTCAAAGAGATAAATTATTAGTAATAAGGGTCTTTTCAACAATCAAAAATAAATGAAAATATAATTCAATGTTTTGAGCGCATTTATCAGAGAGATAATGTGTTATTTTTTCCACCAGGTTTATTTTCTTTCTAACTACAACAGTCAATGCCAATCAGTCGGTCATTAAGACTTGTAATTTGAGGTTAACCATGTCAAGCCCTCGTACAGTCCATCACCTGTTGTAGCACATGAAGGCTGCACATACCAATTCCTATCTCTGATACGTGTCAGTCCCAGCTTCTCTTGAATTTCGTGTGGTTTCATGGCATCGGGTAGATCTTGCTTATTTGCAAAAATCAGAATGATGGCGTCCCGCATCTCCCGGTCATTGATGATACGGTGCAGTTCTTGCCTTGCCTCGTCAATACGATCCCGGTCTGCACAATCCACGACAAAAATTAACCCCTGTGTGCCTGTGTAGTAATGCCTCCACAGGGGACGAATCTTGTCCTGTCCACCAACGTCCCACACGTTGAACTTTACATTTTTATAAGTGACAGTCTCTACATTGAAGCCCACTGTCGGTATAGTAGTCACTGACTGTCCCAGTTTCAGTTTGTAGAGAATGGTGGTCTTTCCAGCCGCATCGAGCCCGAGCATCAATATTCTCATCTCCTTGTTGCCAAATATTTTTGACAGCATCTTCCCCATCTTGTAAATTGTTCATAAATATGTCCTTCACCCTTACAAAATACTATATACTTGAGGCTTTGTTGCCCTCAGAAGTTTGTGAGTAGGTTGATTAGTCAGTCAGCATGAACTATGAAACTCCACGAGAAGCAGAGTTCCCCGTCACTCTTTCAACACAAATAATTTTGCCTTTAGGAAAGTCAAACAGAGACTAACGGGATGGGGTGTAGCTGTGGTGTCAAATGTATGTAAACCTGTCACTTGGGGAGTAATGTACACTCTGAGGGTGAAGTGGATGCAGTAAAGCCTTGAGCACCGTGCAGGTAGAGGAATTCAGGAGCAGCTGCAGTGTACAATAATCCTCACGCTTCAATGTTATGAAAAGAGACCTTTTCAGAGGTTTGTGAAGTGAGCTCCACCGTGCTGTCAACTGCTTGAGGAAGGCCTGCGGTCCCTCACACTTCCTCTCGGTTCTTCCTCGTCCTTCTCCTCTCCCCCCTGACAGCGCAGCTGGGGGTTGAAACTCAAAAGGCCAGCGGGTTGAAGACTTGACCTTTTCTCGGCCGCAATAGCAGTCACGCAGGCCGCCTAAAGCGTCGATGTTGAGAGACAAGAGGTCTTCACTGTCCCCCTGAGAGACAGAAGATCTTCAGAGCACACCTCAGCAGGCCGGCCCCGTGTTAGCCGGCGGCTAAAGCTAGCCGAGCAGCCCGGACTCGTCCACAAACAACACAAAAAAAAGTAAACAGGAGTTCGACCAGTCCAGCCGAGCACACTCTTACTCGCCGGTTTATGGGCAGTAAAGCATGTCCACGGTTACCTCTGGAGGCCCACCATTCTAGCGCAGCCCGCCGCCCCGCCGACTCGCCGACTCTCTCCGAGCTCAGAATGAAACAGCGGAAAAGGTGTGGACCCGAATCATCCGCCACTTCCGCTCCCGAACATCTCGCCGCACCTCCTTTCACCGGGACAACAGTGACACCTGCCGGCTGTTCTCATACACACGTGAGCAAAAATATTGGGGCACTCATGTTATCCATGTTTTCCAGGCTTTACCGGTCTTACTTCCAGAGAAGGATACTTTATCTTAGTGCTTCAATACACCAAGACCTTTTGGACAACGCCAGTAGTCTCTACAGTTCACACAGCCCCGGCCATTCACACGGCTTGCTCCTCTCTTACACTACATGGACTAAAGTAATGGGACGGTTTTCTTATACAGCCTTCCAGTGAAAGGATCTTCATCAACTGTAAGTTATTTCTTTGTAATGAATATACCCAGTATTTGTGAATAAAACATAGTTGGTTTTAATATTGAGTCTTTCTGTCGATTTTTATTTCAATTAATTCAGACTTCGATACGTATTTTGTATTGTTCTTGTTTCTGTCATGACATAAGCAATTTCCTTTTGTATCTATAACATTAATACAATTTGATTCCCATTCTGCTCTTAATACTTCAGCATACCAAGACATTTTGGACAATGCCATGCTTCCAGTTTTGTGAACACTGTTTAGGTCCTTTTCAATTCCAGTATGACTGTGTCCCAGTGCAGAAAGCAAGCTTCATAAAAACATGGTTCTCCATAAAACATCTGAGGAGTCTAAAACTCCTGCAGCACCACTGTAGGATGTGTAAGAAACAAACCCCAAATGGATAGTTTTATTGGCCAGACCACTGGCATATAACTGAAATGGCTAATGCAGCACCAGGATTTTATGGGGCATTTCCAGAATTCTCTGCTGGATTATTGAAGGACAACGAAAAACTTGGAGCCATAGTTACACCCTAAATACCCTGGAAACTCCTGTAGTTCCAGGAGACACTCCGTGCTGTGTATTTTTAAAAATAGAATAAGTATCACTCCAGATGTTTCTTGTTTATATGGAAATAGTGATCAGAGATATTCACACAGTCTTTTTAAAGCAGGAATATTCATTTAAAAACAGCATTATACAGGAAACAGATGCTTCATCCAAACTGATAACATTGTCTTGGAAGCTTTCAAATCCAGAGGACAAAAAATACCCAGGCTTACTACATGAACAACAATGAAAGTTTAGTCAAATTTCTTTTGGAAGACATGGAAACGTTATGATGATAAAATAAGCCATAATCATTTCTTCCCTGTGTATATGTGTGTCATATCACTTAATTTTCCAGAAAACTGTGGGCTGTAAAAGCCATATCTCCTGGACCTCTTTGGACTTCCGGCTCCAGACAAACTTTGCTGAGATGACAGCTGATTCTGAAATCTCATGAAAGGCTGTAGAGCTTGCATCCTTGCTGCATTCCTCTGTTTGATATCAGCAAACGTCAGAGATTCCCATGTGGTTCTGTCCGCAGCTTCTAGAATCCATGGTTTGTCTGCTGTCTGCTCCTCACAAAGGCCTTCTATTAGCAGATCCTGTGGCTCTACTTTCGCTCCGTATGTCTTTTCCAAAGAGGCCCCTTGGTTGATCCTGGGGCTACTAATTTCTCCGCTGGTATTGGGAGTGCCTTTGAGGGCAGGAAGGATGGGTGTGTAGGTGGCTTTGGACGTCATGCCTTGTGAAGAACAGTGGAAGAGTCCCAGTGAGAGCTTGCTCCGTGATCTTAGAAACTGTCTTTGTTGCTGTTCAAGTTGTCTTAGGTTGTACCTGTATTCCAGCTCAAGGCTTCGTATAAGCCCTCTGTGCTGCTGGACTTGATATCGATGAAGCCCATCATTACTCAAAGCATTATGTCCCTGCATTTTCATCCTAAAACTGTTAAAGCAAGAACCACATTACAGAGATTAGACTTCTGTACAAAACACACTGTCTAAAGCACCACAGTCTCAAATTTATAGCTCAACAGGATCCAATAAAATGTTATAATAAAGAACATTCATGTTTGTCAGGGCATCTGTGTCCCAAACCTACCTCTCAGCAGTTTAGATCAGGATGTGACCATTAAAATATTTCCTAATAAATAGAAACCATATTGCAGTCTGTCCTCTTTGATGCTCCAGCAAGAGAGCTCTGCTCTATATTGTGTGTCCTCTTGCAAGGGGGAAACAGTTCAGTAACTAAACACCCGATGGTTGTAATGTGATAGCCTTATTATCATTATTCAAAATTGTCTGGATTTCTAGTGTTTTAGTGCTTTAGTCTGGCTACTGTTGGCCTACTAATTCAATGTGATTACGAGACCTTTGACTGATTTATTCACATTAGAAATATGTTCTATATACTTAATGTAATGAGGCGGCACTGAGATGGTATTGGGATTCAGCAAGGTGTCTGTGCGGGGGTCCGTCTACTGTATACATTGGTTTACTGCTATTGACTCATGAGAAAAGGACAATGACAGACTCTTCGAGTTTAAATATTTAAATCTGAGATCAGATGACAAGACATTCTGTTTAGGAGGGAGTATTTGTGGACAGCCTCATCAAAATTTCACACATGAGATCCTATTCACTCTCACATGTTAATCTGCTTTTAATTATGAACAAGTGACCAGCTTGGACTGTTATTCGGCGACACTGATTCAAATAAAGATTAAAATTAGCTTCATCCAGGTAAGAACATCGAGATTTAAACATTTAAGCAATTTGATTCATTTCAGCAACTATTTCAGGATGACAGAGTATTCTTGAGGAAAATCCAGGTGTCATGTTTAGAATATTTCATTGCAAACAGCTACTGAAAGACTTTTGTATGTTCTGTGACAAGAAAGTTAAACGGACATAGGAAGAAAGGCAGATGAAAAGAAATAGCTGCATAGTGCTAGAATAGCTGGTAAAGTCCTCCCCGTTATCTTTAAAGGATCACATTTAGATCACAATTAAAATACATCTTGTTAAGACACACTGGAAAAGCTGTTGTAAGTTATTCACACTGTTCCCTGTTTTTATAGGCTCACACTTTCATATGCTTCATGAAATATTCACTCATCAGAACATGGTTCGTGGGCAAAAGACATTTTTTCTCGCACAAACTCTGCAAAATTGCAATACCTTTAGGTAAACACCCACATTAGGAACACACTTGTGACTTCTCTCGGGCTTCTCAAATGCAAATACAAAACAAAAAAATAGTTTTAATCTGGATGTTATAGACTGAATCTTCCAATATCTCCGGTCCTCATTAAAAATTCAGTTCTTTAAGGAATTAGAGAGGTGGAACTTAGTCAGTTCAGTTGTTCAGTTTCCTCTTTATATTGCATAAAGGTTCATGTCTTGTCAATGGGGAGGCCATTATAAGCATATGATATCTTTTTAGTAATTATAAAAGTCTTTTTAAAAATGTTAGCAGTGTGTTTGAAAGAGCTGTGGTCTGGTAATGTGAGAACATCATGAGGTAAGTGTTTGCATTCCAAGGTGCATGTGAGTCTATAAAAAGGCCTTGTAGTTCTTAGCCTTTATGTGACCTTGATGAACCACCATGTTATACGGCTGAAACACAGGAACAGAAGCAAATAGAAATGCTGAGATCAGCCCAAAAATGTACATGACAACTGTATGTTAAAATGCGAAAGCACTGAAGATACAACAAACTTTTCCTCAAAAAAGTTTTCCTCAACTGCAGAAAATATTTTTATGTAATATACTGAGGGAAGCGATTAAAGCACGGTTGTAGCCCCTAATGTGTGAGCCTTCTACTTGACCTGAGGAGCCAGTCGGGTCCAGTCATTAAACTTACTGGCAAGTTATGGAACTTGACAGATCATGATGAAAGCTATGGTTATGCTAATAGATACACTCGGAAGTGACAGAAGCTTTTTTTGCGCCCATGTTTTGTTAGTTCCTCACATGACAAAACAAATGATTTGGGGGGACATGTCCCCACTAATATATTGGACTGGCCTTCTGCTCTTAAGAAATCTGAAGGCACGCACTGGTGACATACAACTAATTTAACACTGCAACCATGTGCACTGCATTTAGATAGGTAGGATATTGCATTTTACAAAGCATTTAGGTGTTGAGCTACATAAGGAATACAATGTAATTTATTAGAAAAATACTTGAATTTCCAAAAGAAGATGTATGTTTCAGTGACCACAGTTTAGTGATGCTAAATAAAAGTAAAATAAGCAACATAAAGTTAAAAAAAATGTTGGTTTACAGAGTAGCTTCATATAGAAGTGACAGTATGCAACAATGGATATACAACTTATGGAACTAGGTATGAAAGACTAATATCATATAGTTTCAGTATAATCTCTGAATGTAAAATGAATGACTCTGAAACCTTATTTAACCCATTTAATTCTAATGGCAACAGTTGTTGCCGTTTTTCTTTCTTTTATTTTGGAAGCTCTAAAAGTGTTGTTTTGGCTTTGGGCAGCTAATGCAAGTTAAAAAAATTAAAAAGAGGTT
>JBBPDH010000001.1:27811447-27823100 GCA_037974565.1 Clupeocharax schoutedeni
TGTGTGTGTGTGTGTGTGTGTGTGTGTGTGTGTGTGTCACCTCCTCCCTCCTCTGCTTGTCTATTGAAAGGGCTTGAGCTCTGCCTCTCTCCATGTCTATATTACTTGGGGAGGGAAGGGTTTGGGGTGAGGGGTGCATTTCAAAAGGAGAGATTAAGGCAGTCTTTTCATCAAGCAGCCTCTATTAGCTCATCTGTGCACTGGAACATGCCACATCCAATCCAACAGCATTTACTGGCCACATTAATATGGATGTGGGGTTTAGGGTGCATTGCCCCTTTTAATTAGAGCAAAAGGGGTCATGCTAAGATGAGCACACCCTGTGTTTAGGTGCAGGATGCCCCCCAGCGATCCTTTCAGCACTGTGAGCCCCCACAAGCATACGCTTTCTCTCCAGCAGAGAGGATGAAGAGGATGCAGAGTTTCTAATGGGTGTCTGTACAGTCCTAACATGGTTCCAGAAAGGGTTCTGTGAAGCCAAAGAAGAGCCATTTTTGGTTCTTTAGGTTTTGGTTCAATGGATGGTTCTTTTAAGACCCTCTGTGTATTGTTGCTATTCTATACCAAAGATTGTCCACCTAGAGACCATTTAAGAACCTTTATTTAATTTGATCTACTACTACTATAACCACACACACACACACACACACACACACACACACACACACACACACACTAACACCTTCTCCTATAGACTATATTCTGGCTTCTTTTTTCTTTGAGGCACCCTGCTGATTAAGCAGAAGGGCTCTGAAATCGAGTTTGTTTCGCTTTCTGTCCAAGGTCTCTCAGGCCTCACCCTACAGCCCTTTATCTAGTTTCCTTCCTCTTCCCAGAAAATCTGAACTCGGTCCAACTCTCATGGTTTTCTTTAGGACCGCTTAACCAGAACAAAAGCCTGGATTTAAGAGCCTCTATCAGTGCTTTTGCTAATTCAGATGTTTTAATTGGCACACTGACTTAACAGAGTTGGTTTAGATCAGCTCACGCAGCCAATGTGTTTTTTTTAAGCTTGATATGCCATATGCTTTTGTGTATGTGTGAGATTTTTGTCGGCAAATGTTTTGATTTTGTGTCTTTCTTAATACAGGCTTTCTAAACAGAACAAAAGGATAGTGTATACTGTTATAGAGTATTCTCCCCTGCTGGACTCCTGCAACATGACAACAGATGACTGGGCCACTATCGGGAAAGACATTGAGGTACAATTACACAGATGCAGAATATTCTGAGTACACATGCTACACTTAAAATAACATTATAGGAAATTTGAACTTACTGAATTATTATTATTATTATTTTTTACATAAAACTGTCGTTCACTTAAGCTTTGTCTCATTTGTTGAGTAGGTAGTGATCATGTGAGAGGGTTTTGACAGTGTTTTCTCTTTCCGCAGAAACACTATGAGAAATACGATGGCTTTGTCATCCTGCATGGTACTGACACCATGGCCTACACGGCCTCAGCCCTGTCCTTTATGTGTGAGCATCTGGGCAAGCCCGTCATCCTCACTGGCTCTCAGGTATGCCTGCTGGCGTTCACGTTACTCCTGATCTCTGTCAGCATAACTGTAATGATCAGTGGCAGAACATTTTGTAGGTTTATGCTTGAATGACCACTTGCAACCCCTAAAACTGTAGACTTATTTAGTTTTAACCACCAACTATTTAGTTACTGATTTTGAAATAATATGTATATTATGCAGTCACATAAATGAGGAATTGAAGTAATTGGATTTTTTTTTTGGTGTAAGGATAGAAATCATTAGTGACCTTTGGTATTATTGAATTGGTGTCCTAACAATATATGGGCAGCTGGTAGCCTAGTGGTTAGACCGCTAGGCACCTCTGAGGTACCCTGAGCAAGGTGCCGTCCGCACACACTCCTCCCCAGGCGCTGTGTTCGTAGCTGCCCACTGTTTAACCCACATGAATGGCTTAAATGCAGAGGCAGAATTTCGTGCTGTTCACACTGTGTGCTGTGGTGTGTTCATGTATGACAGAATGGTCACTTCACTTCATGTATCGCGAGTCAGAAAGTATTGTAATTCTATAAATATCCTGATTCTGTGCTATGATTATTCAGCAGTTAAATGTAGCAAACTGTTGTATTTGATGTTATTTGTGCAAAATTTTATAATAAATTTATAATAAACTTAATTCACAGTTTTAAAAAAACTAAATTTTCTGCCATAGTGGCATAAACTACATTGAACAAGTGTTTGAAAATGGTTTAATGTTTAGAATGTTTCGTTTCTATGCAAAACAAGAGCTGGTCAACATGCTCTGAGGCAGGAGTGCTCCTCCGGGGCAGTAAAGAAATGTAGCCTGTTCCTTATAAGATTATTTTCCTTCTGCACCTCAAATTCAAACATACATCAATTATAAATAAAAAGAGATTTTTTAGTCAGTGTGGCAAAACGTAAATTGCAGCACAAAAGAATCGATTCTTTTTTTTTGTTGTCCCCATCACTCTCTCACTGGTGACTGTTTTGCATTTGACAGGTACCGATCTATGAAATGAGGAACGATGGGAGAGACAACCTGTTGGGGGCACTGTTGATTGCAGGGCAGTTTGTCATCCCCGAGGTGAGTGCCTGAGGTTTTAAGAAGTCAAGCAGCCTCTGACAGACTCATACTTTATTTTCAAATGCGTTATGAACTATCAGACATGACTGTTGATACATGGTGGCTTTGCTGTAAAGATGTACATTTTGGAAATCTTCAGTACTAACAAAGGCCAGAACTGACCACCTGTCTCACATTTTTCATCCACTAAAATGTAAAAACATGTGCCTTTGCACCTGTAATAGCACAAATACAGTTGGAATTTACTGACCTGTCTGTTAATGGACAAAAGCGCTATGTGAAAATCACAGTAGACAGTCGTTTATTTGAGCTGTTGTGGAGGCTTTCCTTATGCCGCACATCAGTCTGTTGTTTCTTTTGTTTAAAGAGAGTGATTTACTCTCAACCATCCCCATGCCACCGGTTCAGCAAGTCTGGTCAGTTCATCTGCTCTTGCAGGGTGTTGCAATCAACCCATACTGGAGTTGTAATCTGTGAAAGTACTCTTTATGATAAGTGAAGAAAAAGATTTTCCTTTCTTTCTGTTCAGGTGTGCCTCTACTTCCACCATAAGCTGTACAGAGGCAACCGTGTGACCAAAGTGGATGCTGGGAGTTTTAATGCTTTTAACTCCCCCAACCTCGCCCCATTAGCCAACGCTGAAGTGGACATCAAAAGTAATCTCGGTCGCTAACATGTTAATCAGCATCATGAAACTTTCTCACCAAGTTTTTGACACAAGTTAAATGAATGGCTTTTCTGTTCTGCTATCACAAACTCCATGTGTTTTTATCCTCCCTTTCTGCAGTAAATTGGGACACGGTATGGAGAGCTAATACGACAGCAAAGTTCAGAGTCAACACACAGATGAACCGCAATGTAGGCCTCCTGCGACTGTTTCCTGGAATCACAGCTGAGACAGTAAGATTATATTGAAAGGGATGGGGGTTTTGGGTGCTGATGTCACTTCAGTACCTCTTGGCAATGTTGGCTTTGTCCTACTGGACCAAGCGGTCATGGGTTTGAATCCTACCTTCAGCACATCACCGCTGGGTCCCTGAGCAAGACCCTTAACCCCAGGTTGCTCCAGGGAGACTGTCCCCTGTAGTTAGGGAATGGAAGCTCGGAATAAAATCATCTGATAAATGCTATAAATGTAGTGTTTTGCAGTTGATAAGAAACGATCAAGGCTGTTTTGATCAAACTGCATAATTTCTCTGTGCTTTCACTGTTAAATCTAATTAAAAATAAGAAATAAAATCTAGTCTACTTCCTTTGTGTAAATGTCTGCACCTCGGGTTTGCAGTATGACAGATCCGCTTGCCTATCACCAGTACTGGTAGCTAAGTAATGAGACAGAGTTATGGAGCATGTCTAATTCTTCACAAAGGAGCAAGGAGTTGGCACTTATACCCTCACTCCAGCTTTCATTGAGAGCAGTATGGGGGAAGGAGCACATATTTACTACCTCAATCTGGCTCTTTTGCCATGCTACGCCTCGATAGCTTTTTTTTATCTGCTTTTATGACTTTAGAGCCTTTTTATGACACGTTCCTCACATACAGTGTAGATTTTATTTCATTCCTCCTCGTGTTCATTTAGATAGGAATCGTTTTATCCAGAGACGAAGTGGATGTAGTTGTTTCTGTTGTGGAAATGAGGTTTCGGTTGATTACTAGGAACTGCTGTTTTTTTACATTAAACATTATTTGTTTGGATCAGTATTACATATAAAATTAGACAGATCACATTGTCATTGGATTTAGGAATATGGCAAACAGCCAGAGAGGATCTTTAATCTTACAAATTCTTTTTTGATTTGAAACATAGTTATAGTTTATAGTTTCATATCAAATCCTAGGAACTTCCCTTTAAACCCTTAAAAGTGGCAGCTACCATTTCAGATAGTGATCCACAAGCAGTTCTAGATTATTTTCGTTTAAGATATCACTAGTAATAGGTTAGCAGTACAGTATAGCAATTTTCAGGACAGTGTGTAAAAGAGTAAATATGAATTTAATGAAAAATCACACAAGAAAATATATGCATAGCTCTCAAATAGAGATAGTACATCTGTGCTTGGCTGTTCAGGTGCTTGGCAGAGCCTCCAGATGTGCTGCAGTGGAATGGGAGCTGGCAAGATGTTAATTTAATCTTTGGCATCGTTAATTCCTCTCTCTCTGGGACTATTTGGCCAAAGAGGCCCTCAAGTTAGGCAATGAGGTGGTGTGATAGGTTCTGTTTCCCAGCGGAGCCCTTCACAGCAGAGAACAAATAAAAAAAAAACTGAGCTCGCAGCATTTGCCAGTGCACTTTATGTTTGTTGGTGAAAAACATTGCTGTTAACTAGCACTTTGTGTTAGATTATTGTGTACCTCAAGGGATCGGCTGACTAAATCAGAAAAGCAGCCTCACAAAGGATATACATAGGTATGAAATCCCAAGATAATTGTAATGGTAATGAACTGTCCTCTTTAACAGATGTGTTTGATCATAATGAGAGTATGAATATCAGCATGTTTCTCGTTTGTCTAGGTTAGGGCCTTCCTGCAGCCACCCATGGATGGGATTGTGCTGGAGACCTATGGCAGCGGCAACGCGCCTGATAACCGCGCAGACCTGCTGCAGGAGTTCCGAAAAGCCACAGAACGAGGACTCATCATGGTCAACTGCACACAGTGCCTTAGGGGCTCTGTCACTACATCATATGCCACTGGCAAGGTGTGAGAACATGCATGAATATGTATCTGGGTTGTACACAAACTGTGTATATGTGAGTGTACTGGATATGGCGTTTATGAATACTGTTGTACAATTTCACTGTCCCCTTTCTCAGGCTTTGAGTGATGCTGGACTAGTGGCTGGTTGTGACATGACTCCAGAATCTGCTCTCTCTAAACTCTCGTATGTGCTGGCCAAGAAAGACCTCACCACACAAGAGAAGAAGAAGGTAGCCTGACCTTGAGGCTTTTGTGCATTTTCTGTGTTTGTGGCAAAAAAGCAAATCCATACTAGACTACCGTATTGTGCATAGAGGCCGTATGTGGGTATAGTTTTGCTCCAACTGAGAAAAGCATCAGAGCCAGTTAATTACAGCTCACTTCCTTTAAACAACTCACTTGACTGCCTTGAAATCTAAAATATTACTGAAATGTGGGCTGAGAGAGCATGTACGTAGATTGGGAGAGGCATATGCTAAATTTTGATTCTGTGTACTTACATCTACTGTTTATTTGTTGAATTCATAATAAAGAGTGAAAAATTGTGTTGGACATGTGACATTTTGAAAGGCTCGGTTATTTTATTTCTAATCTCTTAATGTCTCCTAAAATAAATTAACAAATATTTGAAACTTTGCATAATAGTGTAGATTCTTTTGTGCCACTGATTGCACCAAATAGCTGCATCATTTTTTTTTTTGGGCCCCCAGATGCTGAGCCGTAACCTGCGTGGTGAGATGAGCGCTGACTTTGAGGGTGCCAAGCTGAGTCTCTCTGATAGTCGCTTCATTCAAGTCATTGCTAAATCCCTCAGTATCAGTTGCAAAGAGGTTAGATCCTTTAATATGCTTTGGAAAAATATGTTTTACTGTTAGACAGTACTTACTGCTATCTTCTCCAAACATTAGCCTTATTTTCAGTACTATAGTTTTACACTTCTTGAAGTGACTGTGTTTTGATGTGCACAGGAGCTGGAAGCCATCCGTGATGCTCTGACCCCCACACTAGCCTGTGCTGCTGCTAAGATTGGTGATCTCGAGGCCTTAGAGGCAATCAGGGAGATGGTAAGCTTTTGTATGAGTCACCACGGAAAGCCAGTCCTCAGCTTTCCCCCGGTTTGTGGTGCGTTTCTAACTGAATGTCTGATAAAACATGGACTCTTTCATTTGCTGTCATTCAGCATGTAATTACTCTGCCTTTACATCATTTCCTTAAAGCATTCTCCTATCTCCGCTGAACTCCCAAGACCTGTTTTCAGACAAGTTTTCAGACCTGTTTTAGTTCAGCAGTTCCGAGACACACATACACACCCCTAAAGTGAACTCAGTGCTTTGTGAGTCAGAAAGTGTATTTGCTCTCAGTTTAAAAGCTTCAACAAACTTTAAATGTAAACCTTTATTTATTAATCTTATACTTGCATCCAAATGATCAGTTTGTACTTCAAGTTAACAGACAGTGGCTGACTATGTAGTTGAATGTTTTATGCAAGCAAATTCACGTCAGAAGGTTTTGACTGAACCAGCCACGTTATCTCAAAGAAAACATGAGTGTCATGCTAGTTAAACTGAATGGAGGAAAAAAAACATGTTTGTGTCTTGTTGGGTTAAAGTGAGAGGTCATGTTCCGATAAGTCCTTTAGTGCACAGACGAGATGGCATCCATCCCTTGTTTGCAAAGGCCTGGCACTGATAACCTTGCCATCCATAAAGCTGCACTTTAGCAGTAGATTTTGCGAATGTGTTTTCACAGTAAGAGATCAAGGCCATTAGACCAGTGCGCTTTGAATTTTTGGGCCAAATTAAACAAGGTTTCCAGTTTTTTACTGTATACATATTAGTGCTTATTTTTGCTAATTAAAAGTCTGACTGTCAAAACTAAATGGGATAGTTGGGTTCTAGTCGTTAGAATGTTGCTCCTGCAATCAGAAGGTTGTGCGGTTGAATCCCAACACTGCTAGTGACACCACTGAGGTACGCTTGAGCAAGGTGCCACCCCCACACACCGCTCACTGGTCGCCCCTCATTGGTGGCAGCTCACTGCTTTACTAGGTGAAGGGGTTAAACACAGAGAAAGTATTCCACATTGCTCACGTTGTGTGCTGTGGTGTGTTCACACGTGACTATAAGGGGAGACTTTCCTTTAAACTTTGTATGCTGTAATCCATTAAAATCTAGGATTGTTGTGTTGTAGGTACTATGAATTATTCTGCAACTACCTGGTAGTTTATATAGTACAGTAGTATATTTAAAGAAATTGAATGATTTCATCAGGATACTATTGACATTCATTTTCTATTTCTTTTTAAATGTTTCTCACAATACTCCAGATAGTGTGTGGTTTTCTGTGCTGAGTGACTGCTCTTTTCTGCAGGGCAGTAACTTGAGTATGGCAGACTTCGATGGGCGGACTCCTCTTCATATTGCTGCCTGCGAGGGTCATCTGAAGTTAGTGCAATATTTACTGGGCCAGGGAGCCACTGTCTACGCCAAAGATCGTTACGGGGACACACCCCTTCGAAATGCTGTTCGGTTTAGGTAAGACCAAACTGTACGAAGGTAGTGTCACTATCTATATATGAGGTTCTCCCAGTGAATCTATTGGTTGGTGCTGTATTTAGCACTATAGCTATAGTATCTGTACAGTGAAACCCCCAGGGAATTGGGCCCTTGTGAGCAAGTACACCAGTCGCACCAAGGTTGTAATGTGTTAAATAAATGTATCCGCTTTTACAGCATTTTATTCTTCTTCTAATTTTTGCTATAATTTGTTGCCAGGGACTTTTTACAATGATTTTACATCAGCCCTAGCTATTCTGTAAAACAGAACAACACAGAAGATGGAATTTGTGTGTGCGTGTGTAAGCTGCATGTGGTTGATGGCATGTGTTGTTGCACAGGTGCATGACAGAAAGCGTGGGTGTCAGTGGGTGGGTAAAAGTGCGTGTGCATCTTGTTCTACAGGTCTTTTATCCTCAGTGCCCCGCCGGCTGGTGTCCGAAAGATCTCGCATTTTTCATTTCGGCTAAACCTTTTAACAGGGCTCAGTTTTTTGTTTTTTTTTTGTTTTAGGTTTGCATTTAATTGTGTGCATTTGCAATTAAATATATAAAGGTTCAGCACTTAATTCACATTGAAAAGTTTTTAACGCATTTGAACATCATATCTCTCTGTGACTGACTAATGTTTTCTAATGGAGCACGTCACTGAAATAGAGGGGATTACTTTTTGGCACTGATGTGTATCCGATATGGTGTTTTTAGTGATTATTATTAAACATTCTTGTGATGATTGGATGAATCAAGTAATCTATTTTTGAAAGACTCAACAAATAAAAATGGACTGAATTGAACAATAACGAAACATGCTCCTCAAAGACTCTAGAAAAAATGAAAGCTCAAAAAAGACCCCAACAGCCGTTAAAAACAGTATGGCGCAGTGGGAGAGAAATTTGAATCTATTATGTTATTAAAGCGTGGTATCGGCTTGTATCTGGCTTAAAAATTAACCACCACACTATCAATCATTTGTCTTAATTATGGTCTGAGTTTTAGTTTGACAGTGATGATGTACGAGCAGAAAGTTTTGTGGCAGATCTCAGGAGGTTATCTTGCTACTCTTATGCTCCTAAAGCTGCGCTGTTCAATTCTTTCTGTTCTACATTATCCCTATCAGCAGTGTGTGCATCTTATTCTACAACTTCTCCATGTGTAATCATTAACTGTGTGTCTGGCCTAATTCCACTGTGTTGCGCATATGGAGCACACTATCCTAATGGCCACAGCATGGTCTATCGAGCACACCAAATGATAGTTAGACTCAGGAAACTAGGGCAGAATCGCTTTCCCCTTCATTTTCTCCAGTCCCCCATAGACTATCAGCAGTCTCTCCACATCTCATCCCCTCTCTCTACGGAGAAGTAACATACAAACAGACCAGGATGAGATGTCAACCTCATTAAGGGAGATCGAGGGGAGGGGGTGCACCTAAATTACAGTTGTGTACTGGAATGAGAGTGTGTGTGTGTGTGTGTGTGTTCTTGTGTGTGTAGGAATTAGCTATGCTGTTTAGAAGCCTTGACAACAATGATCATTTAATTAGAGTAATCATGAGACACAGATTCACTGGTGCTTATTTTTATTCCAGCTGCTATATATTCTGAGACATTAGACACATTTCCAATCCTGAGGGAGTGGCTCATTTCTCTGAGCTGGAGTTTCGATGTCCTTTGTTACAGTAATGTGCGTCCTTGCTTTGTTTTAGCGATCCTTGACATGTCTGTTTGTGCTGGTTGCCCTGTAAACTTACTAATAAACAGCAGCAACACAAGAACCCACCGATTTCAGTTCAGATCTGCAAGGAGTTCATAATTATCCACAATAGCATGAGTTTCTGGAAACTGAAATTAAATCCCTCTGAAGTCCAGATCAGTCGAGCGTCTATCATTAGACCAATTTTTTGAAAAGGTCAGTTTGATGACTCTTCTCTTTTACTCGGCGAAGAGTGATTAAGAAAGGTGTCATGTTTCTATGAGGAAGAGAACATGAGGGGGGAAAATGGGTGTGTTATCTAAACCAGCCCTACCTGCTACACTCTTCATGGCTGTGACTACTTCAGGTAGGACCAACTGGATATTCAACAGGCACTAGATATACAGAGAAACGGGCAGGGTAGGGCCAAAACGTGGCCAAACGTACTCGGAATAAATTAGTTGGACCACACCTGTCATTATGTCGCACAACTGATTCACTCTACACAACTAATACATAGCCAAATAATCATCGAATCATCGGTCTTGGTCACACAGTAATACATCAAAGTATGAATGTCCACATTTGCTGGTGATTATACTGCGTTTTAATTGTTTGACATTCTTACAGTCCTAACATTACAATGTTCCCATTATCTTCTGTAACCAATATGCTGAACTATAGGGGCTGTCTTTTTCAGTCAAGTGTAGGACATGTTTGTTTTGGGAGATTAAGTGTCGATGCCCCGACTTGTCCCAGCCTGTCGGGACCATTACAGCCACCGTTGTGTTGTAAACTCATGCCAACAGTTGCTAAGTGTGAGGCTTAATCAGACGTTGGCCTATACAGTTGAGTTCCCATTTTCAGGAATTATCAGAAAGTAACTATTTCTATCAAACTAATCATTCATTATTCAATAGCAGCATCAGTTCTTGACAGTGTTAACTGTATATGGATTAGTCCTGGGTCTCCAGTATTTATCACAGTATCAAAAAGGATGATCTTCTCGGGCCAAAGTTAGGCTACAGCTTCAGCTCTATACTGCTGGTCAGTTATACCTTTGGCTTATGGAGTACCCTTTTTCCCCCTCTTTCTGCCAGGCATAAGGATGTTGTGAAGCTTCTGAGAAAAACTGGTGCCCATCTCTCTTGGGATGAAATGGAGGACGCTGGAACAGAGTTGTGCAGGTGAGACACAGAAATCCCCCTTCATTCGTGTCTTGTGCGCCATTCACGCAGGTCTGACCAGTCATTCAAGGCCCTCACAAGGTTTTAGAATGTTCCCTGACTGCATTACATTGAAACAACAGATATATGCATGCTATTTAACTCTTGAAGCCAACAGGAGTTAAACAAGCCTGTTTGCATTGTAAAGGAACTGGTCATTCTGACATGTGAGTGATGTGTATTATCGGTAACCAGTATCAATTTCCTTCTTATTTAATCATAAGAGGTTTGGAGTAGTGGCATAACATGACCCAGTCGTGGCGTTTATTGGAGTTGTCCAGGTTAATGGGCCTGTTGTGTACACTCTTCAGGACTGATAAGCTACAGCGGCTGTAATGAGCACAACTGTTTAACAACTACTCATATCAGTGTTTAATGGCTGCAGATACAGTGGGTCATGTGTATTTGTTTGTGTGTGTGTGCGCTCTTAGGCTGGCAGCATGCGCAGACTTAGAGGGCCTGGAGGTTTGGCATCTAGCTGGGGCCGATGTGACCATGTCAAGTTACAGTGGGCAGTTGCCCATAGAGATGGTAAGTAAATGTAAATGCAGCCCATGGATTAGAAAATATACATCTATACATAAGTACATAGCAAACTTTGCTGTGTATCAGTTCATAGACTCCCTGTTCCAAGTAAAGAAAACAGCAGCTGTTGTTGATCATCGGGGAGCGCTCTTACACAGTTTAGTGGACAGTTCCTCTTTATTTGGACATTTTCCTTTACCTCTGATGATGATCTTCTCAGGCCATGCAGTCAGGCACTGAGGAGGTGGTGCAGTTTCTTCAGTGGGCTGCTCAGTATCGACCTCAGGTAAAAATCAAACACACACACACACACACACACACACACACACACACACACACACACACACACACACACACACACACACACA
>JBBPDH010000001.1:27853699-27869631 GCA_037974565.1 Clupeocharax schoutedeni
GTGTGTGTGTGTGTGTGTGTGTGTGTGTGTGTGTGTGTGTGTGTGTGTGTATGTGTGTGTGTGTGTGTGTATGTGTAAGCGCGCTTGGTTGGTTCACAAATAGGACTGGGTAGTATGAAGATATTTGTCTTTATCATAATTATGTAACTTGCCAAAGCAAACTGATGCTTGGAAGCCATTACAAAGCAATGTGGCTGCCTGCAACAAAGTAATGCTCTGTGCTTGTGTGTCTAGGTGTATTTTGTCTGCCTTACAAATGAGAGGATAAAGGTCAGGTATAATCTCTCAGCAGCTCTTATGACCATAAGCGAGAGCAGTGCATTCATGGTAAGCCTAACTGACGAGTGATTGGAGTCTAGGCAAAAAGATACAGCTACATTTCCTAGACTTGCTAAGATTGATTAGGTTTCAGCAACCCAGAACTGCTCCGATCTCCGTCAGCACACAAAGGGCTGCGCGCACACTTGTGTTCCTCTCTCTTGATCTCAATGGGACACTGTCAACAGAGCTATTCATTTCTCCCTCTTAACTCTGGCCTGTTTTTTTTAGGAACCGCACTGTTGTTTGCCTAGTAAATGTAAACACTGAGTGTGTGCGACGGGCTGCATGTTTGTGCATTGCGTGATGTGTCCTTGGTATGCCCTTATTTAGTCTCAATTGTGTGGAGCTCATGCTTGTATGTGGGCACCATAAATCTGGGCATGGAAATGCCAGTCAAAGTTCACGCCCAAGCTCATTTCACGCTTCAGCCTTTGCCACCATGTGTGGTGTGTGTTTGTGCGTCTGTGGGGGTGGGGGGGTGGGGGGGGGGTGTCTCTTGCCATGTGGCAAATGTGTAGTTGAGAAAACTACTATTCTGCATAGTCTATTATAACTTTTTTCTAAAAGAGGTATGATTAGTCTCATTTCTCTCAGAATGCTGCTTTGTTTTGCTTTTGTATCGGAATGCGCTCATTCAGCCATTTAAACGCAAAGCGCCTTTGCTCTGTGACGGACCGTGCAGCATTTCTGTACTGAGTGAATGTGTACAGATCGTAGATTGTACACATTCACATTCATTCAGCTCAAATTCTTTCTCACTTTCTTCTGCTATTATATTGAGTATTAACTGCTTTCAGGTATTGTCACATCACAAAGGTACAAAACACAAGGTACACTTATGTGCTGGCCCAGCTGTTGTGAATGCTTTAGAGGCTCCTGTCAAATAAACTGTGATTGCCTGTGATTTTCTTCCATCATGTTAATTTTCTTACAAAAAAAGAACATGAAATGTAAGGTTTCAGATGCAAGATGATTCTTTTCTGGTAGTTGATCTCACAGAATCACAGAGACGCGGCCGAACATGTGTATGTCTGAAATGCACTGGTGCTGTCACTTCATGCCTGCTGTTTTGCTCAGGCAGAGATTTTCTCTAAAAGATCTAAAACAGCCATTTTAAGTGCTTGTTCTGTAACTCATTTGATTGCTTTGTTTCACTCAGCCCAAGGTTCTCAAGTGGCAGCGTTCCACTTTGATTATAAAGAAGTGGCAGCTTCCATGCACTTACTCACACTCATTCTGTAAATCCAGGTCTATATCTGTACATATATTTCTAAGTGAACTCCCTTTTGCACAATTATTGTGTATTTGCTGAATTTAACGTACTGGAAAAAATAAAGCATTTTGCATAAGCAAACACACTAATAATATAAAATATATAATACAGAGCTATGTGCTTTTGAAGCACTGGCAAAACTTTTTAATGGCTGATGATCTGTTTTATTGATTTAATGTAAAATGTCATATTCACAGTACAGGGTGAATTAAAACAGCGTTCCTCCAGGCCCAACAAAAGAGACAACACAAGACTACACAAGTGCAGACAGGACTATACAGGGTGCAAAAAGTAGCAAACAGTATAATAGAACAGGACAGGGCAGAACCGCATACAGGACAGGACAGAACCGCATACGGTGCCTTCGACAAGAAACAGAAACATTCCTGAGAGTCAAATTAAGTTAAAAAAACTTTAAAGCTTAAAACTGTCCAAAAGTTTTTTCCAAGTACATACAATGATAGGTACTGTTTAGTTACTTTTGCTTTATATGCATCTATGGATTCTGTTTGGTCTGTTTACAAAGCTGTAGTTGTTGTATTTATATACGTTTGTATAAAGCTATTTATTTAGTGGTAGTTTATATCATTATAGATGTTACATTGATCTTTTAGCTACTTTTATACAAGCTTATACAAAATTGGTATGTTAAAGACTTTTGTTTTTTGCACAGCATTGTATGTCACACCTTTATGTTTCATGCTTAGCCAGCAGATACTGCAGCATCGTTTTCTGCTACTCATTCTCTTTGGGACCATTGACACTGTCATAGTCGTCCTTCACAAAACCACAAACCCTCCTCTCTTTTCACAATGACAGTGTTTATGATGTCACTCTAGAAGGCTAGTAAATGACCCAATCTGTCACCATAGCAATGCTGTCACACCGCAAGTGACTCTGTATTACCCCCTGTGTTACAACGACACTGTTTTTGATGTCACAGTGGAACTGTGGACCCTCTTTTGGAGGTTTTAGTTACTTTAGTGAGTTTTTATGATGTCACGGCGAGTGTCCCCTTGGAGAGCTTGTTTTTTTATCTCTGCACTGTGTCAGCTACTTTAACTCACACCTCCCTTTATGAGCCCCACTGCTGTCTTTCCCACGCAGACTATGACACTCCAGTCCTTAGTGGCCACACACGCGCCGTTAAACGGAAAAGGCAGGCCTTTGACATAAGACCGTGAACTTGCAGGAGGGCTCAGAGCTCCACATTTTGGTGCTTTTGTTCACATCCCTGAAGTTTTATTGTCAGAAGCTAATTGTCAGTCACTGTGCCACTTTTTTACATCGTCTTGGGCCCTGCGGCATCCGTAATAAAAAAGGGAGTGGTTGATGTGAAAGTGTCCTGTGCACTAGTTTCTCATGCTATCTGAACCATCAGTGATGAAGGCCTTTTCTGACTCCCTTGATCTTCAACTAAATGAACAGTTAGTCTCTAATGGGGCTCCCTCAGCTATCAGAATGTGTTTTGCCTGTTATGGCATGTTTTGTCTGGATAAAATTGTTTGTTGATTTATACCAGCATCTAGCAACTGCAGATAAAAATCCTGCTCTAACTGACGGATACATGTTGTTGTGAGCGTTCTTAAAGATGCAATTGCCCATAATTCTAACCCAATCATTTTCACTTTCAGTGGCTTAGATCAAAAAACCCTTTAATACGTCGACATGAAGAACTATCACCTACCACTGATATGACAATCTGTAACCTATTCTTTGTTATTCATCCCTAGCCATGTTGTGATGCACACTGCGGGATCTAGGAATGTTAACTCTGAGGATGTCAGACTCTTTGAAGTATGCATGTTGTTTCCAGACTGTGATTTATGCAGTTAGCTTGCATATTCTGAGCCAGACTCCTTTCAATGCAAATAAAGATGTGCATCTGTAGCAACACCGAAGTCCTTCCTCTTCCTCAGAAGTTATCTTCCTGTGCCAGTGGCCTTGGTTATGTACCTGCTATGATTTATGGCTCTGCCCTCAAGGGAAACATCCTTCCAGCCATAGTGTCCAGCCGTGGTCTAACTACTGTCCTCAACCTTTCCAGCTGTGGCCTAGAGGTCTTCAGGTTGTGGGAAACTCACCCAAAGAAGAACATGTAGCAGCAGGGGTTGTTCTTTGACATTCACGACATGTCCAGGCAGCTAGTGCACCAGACAGCAATCCCAGTGGTCTGTTCACACATTTAGCCGGTATGTGAGTGTGTAGGTATGCAGAGGGTGCGGTGGGTAGTAATGAAGGACACTGACCTTGCTCTATGAACTGGTGTAATTAGTGGGATAACTTGCTTAACTTGTGTTTCAAAACAGCATAAATGATCGTTGATCATTTAAGCAGTACATTAAATGTGTGGTAATTTTAACTCATTAGTTCAACCCTTTGGGCCTTTGGTACAATAATGATGCACTTAGCCAAAAACCTGAAACAGTATTTGCACAGACACTGACCTGGATATCAGCCAGACGTGACAGATGCTACAATGTAATAATACATTGTTTAGTTGTTTAAACAGCCAACTGACTTTTATTGTACAATTTTAAAGAGCAAGTAATATTATTCATGTTGTGAGTAATAGGAAGTCAAAGAAAAAATAGGGGATCCCTAGTTCTGTCCCTACTTAAAGAGACGATTAAAGGGAAATTTGTTTTCCATGACATTTTGATTTGTGCTAGTTAGCTATTTTTAAAAACTCGGTTTACTGTCAGGGTGTATTTCCAAATGTGTTTTAGAGTGGGGGAGGGATGTATGTGAGTGGTAGACAATGCTTAATTGACTCTTACACAATGGGCCAGTGAAGATCAGAGAGACCAGCGAACGGGTTTGTTGTGTCTCACGGTGAGTAGCTTCCTGAACACATGAAAGAATAGACACACTGCCCAAAACACCAGCACAGATAGACCAGGAGCCCCTGTCAGCACCTTCCTGCGGCCTTCAAAGAGATCAAACACTGGAACCTCAAACACACACTAATGCATAAATCCCACCCCTACACGCGGGGAGACAGCCCCACAGACGTAATGCATGAAAACTACTTTCATACAGACACACAAACAAAAACACACATAACTCCGCTTTTTCCTTATTCATTTTGTTTTCCCTTTCATGAGCTGCTTGTCTACAGGCCTGTCACTATTGATTTGTGTTTGAGTAATCTGCTTATTATTCTTTTGATTTATTATTATTAGTATTATTATTATTTTAAGGCCAAAATAACAATAATGGCTCCACACAGAGCCATTGAGAAATTTCCCATTCTAAAGACATGTCTCCATCTGTTTATTGCTGTAAGAGAAAGCAGAAGGAGAATTTAAAATATGCCTTTTTCTGTGTAACTAAACTTCTGTGTCTGTATAACTCTGTGTCTCAAGTTTTTCAGACTAGGTGTGTGTATCCTGACACACAGTATTGTGAGTTAATAAATAATGGAGCTAATAATGAAGCTTGGACCTGCTGTGGAAGATGGAACGAGCTGATCCAAAATCAGTAGTATAAAGCAACTGAAGTGACAACAGCTGTGAAATGGATCGGTGGTAGCTCTTTTTTAACGTGATAAAAATAACACTGCTGCAGGTCACACCCTGCATAGGCCTGTTTTCAAGACTGTAGAAACAGGCCACTGGCCAACATACATAAATACTGTGCTTTCCTATTCTGTCATTTCCTGTTTTCACTCACACAAACACAAGGGGGATGTAGTGGAGGGCAATGCTGGAAGCTGTCCTCAGGTAGCACACGCACAGACACACACCGCCACTGCTAACGCCCCGCTAATGAGCTTGGCCTGCCGCTGGTGTTTAGGAAAGGAAGCGTTTGTGGGAATGTGGTTAATCATTCCTGAAACTGTGCCCTCCTTCCCAGGATGGTCCCCTTGACCTGTGCACAATGCATACTTCCGAAAGTGTCGACCTACTTTTGTTTTTCTGTCCCATTCCATCCGTCACTCTCATCTGACTTGCTGTGCGTTGAGAAGCCAACTCCTCTGTTCACACCCAACTTCCTCCAGTGAGAGTTGAGCTTCTATGATGTCAACATGTCAGACACAGCACATTCTCATTCCATTCCTCACATCCCCTGCAACAGCTTGTTTAAGAGGAAAAATGTCTTGGTGCACCTGTCTGTCTGTGTTAATTCATTTAACACATGGAATAGAGTTGAATTTTAGACGTGTTAGGAATAAAAGAGTTATCGTTCATTTAATTAGCTATGAGCTCTTCGCTAAACCTTACATTTTACACAAACTAATGCATTCTGGTCATCTTAATGGTTTGTATTGCATTCCATTAAAGGTGAATTCCACAGATTTGATAGGGGCCCAAATCCTCAAAGCACAGGTTAACAAAAACATTGTAATCATCAGAAACCAAAACACACGTTTCTAAACCATTTCAGATTGCACAATGATTTCAGATCTGCTTTCAGATTTTTTCACTCACATCAACTTTTGGAATTATGAGTAATATTCGATTTGCAATAGACTTGCATGTTGTTTTTATTAAACCACTGGCACCAATCAAGCAACTTTTGAAGTCAGATAGGCGACCACTGTGGCATAGAAATAATGATCAATGTCAGTCAGCTACCACTGTCTCTTCAAAAATGCTTAGCAAATGATTATTATATGCTAATCATATAAACTATCATGCAACATATACCTATCACAAAAACTGGGAAACTTGATCTGAAATCAGCTTGAAAAACATTACAAACGCCACATAAACATATCACTAATCGATACCACAATAGACTTACAAGATTTGTCCATGTCTAAGCCTGAGTAATGATGTATTTATTTGTTCAGTTATATTGTTTGCATAGTGTGTACTAGACAAAGGATAGATGATGTTTGCTTATTAATGATTAAAGATGATGCCTTAACAGCAGATTAAAAAAATGCATGTTAGTTCAGCCCAGCCAAGTGCTGTGAAAGCCTTTGGGTGGTATGGGACATTTCTCTCATTTCATACCAAAGACACAGTCCCACCGCCTCCATAAAACCATTACCCACTACATCTGGAGTTTCCTAGATGCTTAATTAGATAGGAGACTAATAATTAACCATGGGAAAAACACTTCACTTTATCTCTTTCTCTTTAGCCTGGAGCCAGTTTGAACCAAAGCCTGTTAAATTCCAATAGAAAAAGACAGGTGATTAAAAATGCCCAAAATGGTCAAATAAAATTCTAGAAAATTATAAGATATGGGCTCTTTAAACAACAGAACCAATATAATTGTGGGCCAGACATTCCGCCTCCTGCAGTCCATGAGAAAGTAAGCTTGGGCAGGAAGTCGCAATCTTGTTATACTTCCTGTTGCTGTGCTGTGTTTGGGTGGAGAAGGTTTGTTTTAGGCTTTTAGAGTGCCAGACCATGTGCAAGCACTTCACTGATGATCATCAACATAAATAGACAAGAAGAGGGATTGTAGTAGTTTTAAAGGATGTTGAATGGGGTGTGGCATATTTGTGACATTCGTCTTTAAATATAACAGACAGAAGAATCCTTGACTAATCCCTGACTGAAAGCTTATGTGTGTTTCAAAGAGTGGATTTGGACGCTGGGTATGTAAGTAATATTAACAGTTCTGAAGCTGTTAGTCTGTCTGTTCATGAGTGTGTGTATATGGACTGGAGGACCGTAAATCACCTATTAAATAAGCAGTAATGCAGCTGGTGATGTGGTGCACACATACTGGTCTTGGCTAGTATAGTGATTGCAGAGGGGAGAAGGGAGAGGTCAGTGCTCCTTGAGGCTGGACAGACCTCCACAAGCTGCACTATTAGCCAACCTTTGAACTCTAGCCTCTAAGCCTGCCAACAAACCCTCAAGCGTGGACTAAGCTCATGGTTATGCATCATTTAGCCACATTTATTGTATGTGCTAGTGTGTGTGTGTGTGTGTGTGTGTGTGTGTGTGTGTGTGTGTGCATTTGTATTTGTAATGCATGAGTAAGTAGAGAGCAAAGATCAGATTTTGCTGTACATTAACCCCTTGAACTGCATTTGAGTACACACTCTCATAGTTACAGAACTTATTTGCTTCATAGGAGTGACAGAGTATTTACAGATACAGTATGTGTAGTTGTAGCACCTCCTAAATATGACATTTCCATGAAAGTATCCCTCTTTACATCCAAGATACTGGCTGGTGAATGCACACATTTTTGCATTGTGGTTACTGACTAGGTTGTGCTTTTCCACAAATTACCCTGTATGATATATGCATTTGTTTGAAATGGTTGTAGACAACCAGTGCTTTGTGTCTACTTTGTTTCAGGGGGCACTAGTGTGAAGGACCAAAAATTGTTGAAAAAAAACCCCTACTTGGACAAATATGCTGGTTCATCATAGTAATTAAGCTTTCATATTCATCAGTAAATAATATACTAGCTACCAATAGACTAAGCCTCTAAAAAGAATTACTAGTGGTTACTGATTAGTAAATAATACTAATAATATGCAACTGAGTCTCAAAAGGACCAAGTGTCTGTTTCACTCTGGTAGTGTGCAGCTGAATGGCTCAGTGGTAGCTTTGGCAGTAGAGAAGCCATTGAAGTAACGTAATGGTCACATACAGTTATGGGCCCACATTCATATGTAAATCAGCCTGGATTCAGCCTTGGCCCTGCTTGCTCTCTCAGCTCAGACTGACACCTGTGACACCATGATAGGAAACCTATTTCATGTAATTGATGTGGCGGACTGAGGCAGTGCAGGTGTTTGCTATAGCAGAGATGCATCAACCTTGTTTATTCCATGTATTGGAGGGAAACTCGTGCAGATGCTGTGCTTAGAGATTGTGACAAACTAGACTGATTCAATTTTAATGCATAGCTCAAATGTAGACATAGAGGAAGAAAACAGGAGAGCTTGGAAACCACTGCTATATGAACATTTGCTGTATTTTTTCAGTCTCTGTATTGAGTCTGCAAGGCAGCTTTTTCACCAGCACAGACAGTCTAGGTGCCAGTGAAATGAAGCCAATTCACAGCCAAAAGGCAATGGCAATCATCCCTCTGCCTGTGCCTTTTCTTCATGCTGGGTTTTTCCTCCCCTTTTGTAATTTTGCCATTTCAATTCAGCCCATTATAACTCAGGGCCACCCTCACCCTTCTAACCTCTCTTTTTTGAAAGCTCAGTGGAGAGACTTTTCCTTGTGCCATACAAGGCCGTTTGCAGTCTCCTCTATTGTTGCTCTCAGACGAAGTGACTAAATAGCCATTGTTGTTATTCTTGATAAGTAAAGCTCTTAACAAAAAAAGAGTAAAAGCAAAAAAATAGGAGGAAACCTTCTTTTACAACCCTTAAGTGGATTAATGTGTGCGCCTGTGTTTGCTTGTCCACGTGCCTGGTCCAGATAGAGATAGGTTCTGGGGATTCTCGGTCTCTATCTGAGCATCTTTATTGAGTTTGTCTAGACATCCCTGTAAGCCCGCAAAAAAAGCATTCATTCCATTCATGCTCCAGGGCCTTTAGATGTTTCTATCAGCAGCTCCACTCTCTAAATACCTGCTGCACAAAGAAAAGCCTACATTGATAGATAATGGGAAATTAGAATTTCATTGCCAACTGCAGGATTCACATTGTTGCTCAACACGCTAAATTATCAGGATTAATTGTGTTCTTTTGAGGCCGTTCACCCAGTATATTTACTGATTAATGTGCATTTCCAGATACCTCAACCAACAAAACTCATTGTTCTGTTGACAGACTGGTGACAATGGGTTTTTGGCGGGACAAGAAATTGACTGGTCCAACGTTTTTGAGTTTCCTGGTTCTTATATATTTGGGGGATGAATGTTGATATGGAGCTTTGCCTATGTATAGCATGGAAGGTTTTCATGTGCATTTTTTAAGTTTATTTTGGACCAGATTAGTTTTACATGACTAGCAGTGATAATTCCCAGTGAACATGTATAATATTTGTTCAGTCTGAATGCAAAGACAGTAAGTAGACTGTTAATTTGGTAACATTTGCCTACTATAAAATGAACTGTAGGTATAACCCTATGTTATTTTAACCTCACTGATAACATTAACAACTATAATGTGTGTCAGTGGTTGATGGTTGATGGTTGGCTGTAAGCTCCACTTTTTAATGGAAATGCCATAATTGCATCATTGCTCAATTATGCACAATTGCTCCCAATTCTTTTTAGAACAAATACAGTTTGAAAAGTTTCAGATGATGCACTAGTCTGCCTGAAAGTTTTTAAGCGACGTATCTGACAGATGTGTACCACATGAACTATGCAGCAATCATGGCACTCTCAGAGGTTTGCCCACTTAGACTAGTTAAGGGCATCCGTCTATGTTGTGAATTACAGAGCCTAATTATGCTGATATGCAGCTTTGGATAAGCCTTGGAAAACTGAAGCACAGTGATGACTGCTATAGAGAAAGCAATCTCATCAGGACATGCTGTGCTGTGGATTGTGAAAGAGGGGGTCTAATGCAAATGTGTTGGAGTGTTTACCTCTTCCTGTTTGCGTTTTTCAGTCTGTAATTAACTTCTCCCGCTCTCTTGCGTGATGGTGTGTTTGTGTGGGGGGAGCTGTGGGAGAAAGGCTAGACTTACTCCAGCTGCCTCTCCCAGCCCTGGCGGCCATCAGGAAACGAGGGAAAGTTAATGGAGGTTGAGTGGAAGTTTGCCTGAGCTGTTCAGTTAATGCAGTTATTTGTAGATGTGTGTAAATACAGCATGTGTGCATGTCTGCTTTAGTAGGGCGTTTGGAGACAGCTGGAGTTTTTCTTCATGATTTAGATCTCGAAGCGTGTAATCTCCATAGTGTCTTTGGGGATGTTTACCATCTCTTATTTGAGCCTGCTCAAGTCCAAACTTTAGATCATTTTTACAACCTAAATAGTCCAGTCATGCTTATACACTGCCTCTCAAATTTTTACTGGTCTGTGCATCTGTTTTGGGTGGTTATTCTATAGTTGTTCTTTAATAGCATGAAGTATGTATATGAGTGTATATAAAATGACCATGTTCTAATTAAAAAATACAAAAGCTATGTATTTTTATTGTTAAGTGTTCCCAGTCTAAATTGGGCAAGTATTGAAATTGATATTAGCTTCAGGCATGGAACTGGCATTCCTTTTTTTCCTGCTGATTTGTTTGATGATTTTTATAACATTAAAAAATTGCATACAAACCAGAAAAAACACATTGAGTTGAAATTCACATAAATGCATTTGGGATGCCTGCTCACCAGATACGTCTTCCAGATCAGTCTGTTTAAGCCTGTGATGTCCAAGCCTCAGCTAAAGAGCAAATCAACCATGTTATTGTCTTTATGGCCTGTTGCTTTGAATAATGAAATTGACCAAATAATGCACCACCAACATATTTGACTGTAATGAAAAAGTGGCCATAAACGGCTTGTTTTGTCATTAATCGGGAACTAACAATGAATGAAAAAATGTTATGTGTGGCAGAAGTTGGATTTAGCACATGTTAAAATTATTTAACCTAGAGATCAAAAAGAGGTCTAGGTCCTAGTGGCTATTAATGAAGAAGGTTAATGTGCGATTTAAGCAGCACAAAGATGCACTGTAGAACTTGTGCTTTCAACAGAGATTGTTTATCATTGTGATGATGAGCTCCCTTGGATTCTGGCGCAGCCACAGAGCCTTGTGTATTATACCGGGAAACACAATGAGCCGGAGCTTGTGGCTTGTTTTCTTGCCCTGTTGTTAGTGGAGCCCACCATAACCATGAAAAGTCTCAGTCCCATGCTAAATCTCAAATATCCACCTAATCTCCAGTCACTCCCAAGAAAGGCTTTAAAAAACAAACAAACTACCAAACAAATACTGCTGAATAAAAGTTAAGAGCTATCTGGTGGGCTTATGTGCATTCTCTGACAAAGGTATTTTAATTGAGTTAGGCACGGAAGCAGTTGTACACACTCACACACATGAGAAAACACACTCACACACATCAGCATCTCACAAGTGAGAGAAATAAAGGTTCTGGTTCAACTCCAGCAGCCGTAATGTAGCATGCTGTTTTCCCAGATTAGCCGTGGGCCAAATACAGCTTGGGAGTTGAAGAAGGCCACATTGCGGTTCCATGTGCAAGATTGCGCTAAATTTCTGCAATTTCTAAACTTCACACCTGCATGCATGACCTAATGCTTTTGTTGGCACTCAACTGTGTGTTTGTGGCAGTAGGCGCCTTTCAGATGAACGGTTTAAGGAATAAAATATAAAGTTTAAATGGTTTTCTATTGATTAGACTAGGGATGTACCGAATATTCTGCCACTGAATCTTTTTTTTATGCACCCGAAACAGTGATGGCGCAATCAACAACTGCAACCTGCACGACTCAACTTGGATTAGAGTCAACTTGTCTACTTTGTGGGCGGATTTTGATATATCTAACAAAGACATAAATATTTTCATAGATTTGTAACAAAATTATTCTTTCAATAATTTAATAATAATAATTTCTTTTGGTGTTTCGGTTTTGGTTTTCGGCCAAGTGTTTCCTCGTGTTTGGTTTTCAGTTTCGGCCCAAAAATATAGATTGTCAGTACAAAGCTTTGTATAAAAAAAGCCCTTTTAATATATATTTGAAAACGCCCACACTGAAAAATTATTCATGAACGGAACCAAGACTATGTGTAAACCTTTTTTTACAACAAAAAATTTGGAAAAAGAAGGAAGATAAGGCCATTGTTCGACGTAGACCTGACAGTGGCAGCTGGATTGATGCATGGGAGAGGGCAGAAGAAAGAGAAAAAGAAAGAGCCAGGAGCAGTGAGACGGTCAGTCTGATTGGGGGGCTGTTAGTGTTAGTGAGGGCAGGGGGCTGTCCAAACAATCTGAGAAAGGAGTTGTTTCTTTTGCAAGCCCGAGTGAGCTAGAAAAGGTAATTAGGTCAGCAAGTGATGAGAGGTTTCTGTGATGGATTGGCAAACACACTCCCCAAACTCTCTAATAGCTGTTTGCTTCTGGTGAAGCTACTGGTATTCCTGAGGGGAACAGAAGTTACTCACTGCATTTCCTCCACTTTTACAGGTAAATGATTTTCAACAATACCAGGGATAAATAGATCTTAAGCTATAGGAAAATGCTATAGGTAAGTCATTGATATAGGTTCGATGTGGGTTGATGGGTCTCCAGCAGTGAACAGCATGATTTGTAGCAGTTGAAAAGCAATCAGTTCTAGTCAAGAGTATTCATTCCTTAAGCTTGATGATTTTGCATGTTTCCTATAGTGGATTGTTGCATCATGATTTGTCCAGTAGCTGATTTTTAATCTTAAATAAATATATTTAGATAAACGTGAATATGCAAATAATAGACTCTTGCACAGTCCTCTACGTTTTATGTATAGTTTATGATTAATATGCACTGGCCTCACTGACCCATGTTAGGAAGTTGTATTAATGTTATTGAAGGATGTTACATCAATGAAGAGGGCTCTGGAATTGAGTCTGCTGTTTTTTTAACAGCTGGGGTATTGCTTTAGACATGTCTTTAGTTTTATTTGTTTATATTGCACACTCACGGTAAAGGGAATGATGACTAAAGCTGAATGATAAATCAGGTAACGATAAGAGAAAGCACCAGCTGCTCCTTGTCAGATTTGTCGCCCTAGAGAAACAGAGACAGACATGAATTTCAGGGAACCCTCTGTCTCCCCTGTGAGTGTGAGTGTGTGTCAGCTTTTCCTCAGCCTCTGCAGTAAATATGTAGGTGTTGGGTTTTAGTTTATTTGACACTTTACGCTTCAGAGTGGTTTCACCTACCTGCCTGAGTGTTTCTGTGGGTGGTATTGAGCATTTAAACAGAGCGGACTGATTAAATCATTGTAGAAAGTAGATAGTTTCCCCTGACACTGGAATGGATGCAGTGTGTTTTCATGAGTATTACGCATTATTAAACCAAATCGTAAAATTGGGGAACTGACTAAAATCTGAGCTCTTGGCTTGAAACTAAAACTGGCAATCAGAAAGCAAAAAATACACAGAAACCGCCAAAACAGTACGTAGAACAAACTGATCACTTTGTCCCGTGTCTGCTGTGATCTGGCGGACAGCAGTAAAGAGGGAAGTCTATAGTACAGTAACATAATTTTAAATGGAACTTCAGGAATATTGATATCTCAAACAGTTTGACAAATCTAGTTTGATCTATAGTGACAAAACGTGAATGTGGATGGAGATCTTGCTATACCGTGCGAGATCTTAATCTTGCTATACTTTCTTTCATGATCTCTCTGCTGCTATTCTTCCCAGCAAATGCCAGAAAGTCATTAAGTCTTCAGGGATCCAGCTCAGCACCCAGCACAGGAAGAACCCCCCTACTCCAAAGGATTGACTTGGGCATGTGTGTCCAGGGTCAGTTGGGATTAGGCCTGGATGTGGTCTTTAGTGGCACAGCCAGGGTAATCTACGTTAATGGCTTGCTGTGCGAAGGCCCTGCTTTCCTCCTGTGTCTCTGTGGGCAGGATGGCGGCAGCTGCTTGTCCTGCCTTGCTGTCCCACCCTCCTCCTCCCTTCACGAGGAAACCCCCTCATTCACTTACCTGTGGGAAAAATTGGCTCGCTGTCCCACTGCTCCCAGCTGTTCACCATTAAGCTGAAAACAATACAGCAATTTCTATCCACAGTGTCTTAAGGTACTTTTAAGCTCTGCGGTTTATATGGAACGTGCTCAAATCGAAGCTTGGTCCAGTGTGAACCCTTTCCATTAGCGCATAGTGTTAGTGAGTGTTTGTTCAAGTAATACAGCTTCTGTCTCTGCTCTGGTGTCAGGTAGCATAACCAGACACATAACTTTGCATTACTGTGTGGCTGAGATTAGTCACTGTTTATAAAATAGTCAGCACAAATATGCAGACTAAAAGCATGGAAGTGTTTAGAGGAATGGCGAGGTTCCAAATGTCCCTTACATTAAAGGTGTAATTGAAGTTGTCTTTTGAAAGCCTTGGCCAGTACTTTGCTTAAAAGCATCTGTTTTTGGAAACGATTTACTTTTTACTCTTTGTAGATCTTTAGGTAAGCTTTTTTGAAATATAAAAGCCATTTGCTCTCTTTCCCCAGTTTGGAGAGTGTAACAGTTGGATTGAACCTTACTCCAACAATGCAGCACCACGTTGAATAAAATGGATACATTTTATTCAATACATTTTATACAGTGACTAAAATTATAAACCAAAATTGTCCAACGTTTTCCGCTTCCGTTTGTAAAGATGTGGGATATGCCAGGGATTGCACTTTAAAATGCGCTTTTACTCCTTTTGATAGATGGTTAAAATGCAGAGACAGTTCTGAAATAGTGTTGATTAAAGGCTATTACAATCAGACCAAGCTGTGCAGTTTCCTTCAGCTCCATCATCAGCTGTGTCACTACAATCTAATGTCAATGCAATCTTGTATGTACGTTTTTACCATTTCTGTACTGCTTGTTTCTTGTGTACAATTGAACATTTTCCATCCATTTCCATCCATTACTTTCCATCCATTACTCACCCTGTGCTCTTTACAGTAATATGCTGTATTTAATGAATGCAGGTATGTAATTTCTTAACATACAAGGTTTTATTTAGACAATGGTGGAAATGTGCTTTTGTTGAGAAGAGGATTATAATATTTGTGTGTTTGTTTGGTGCTGAGGGTTGATTTTTGTGAATTCCAGAGAGAACTAGTCGCGACAAGTGTGTAAAAAATGACTTAGTAAAAATAGGAATCAGAGAAATCCTGTTTTTAATCTCCACTTGAAAATTGAGTGGCCACAGCTGAGGCTGTCTATCTGCGGCACATGGGTCAAGGTTTTCAGATGAATTCTTACATGTCTCTTCTCACCCCCCAGCCCCCTTCGGTTACATTTGTCTTTCTGTCATTTTGCCGTTTCATTTCTCGTCCTTTCTCCCCCAAATCACCTGTATTTCCATAACCCCTGCCTTGTCTTCTCTCCTCTCTCTTTTTCATCATACCCCCTCTTTCTCTATCCTCTCTCAGTTTCTCCCTATATCTCATCATCATAATTTCGGCAGGCAGACAGACTGAGGGCATGCAGTCGTTTATCCTGTCTCTCCCTCTCCTGTTCTTCAGAGCGTTCCTAATCAGGAGATAGTGTCTGCTTTCATTCATCCCCAGAGCTTCATAAAAATCTGAGCTGCCTGGCAATGAAGTAACACAATGGTCTGCAAACCCCCAGGACAGGGGGTCTAACCCTCATCATCACCCCCCTTTTTGTTTATTCTCTCTCTCTCTCTCTCTCTCTCTCTCTCTCTCTCCCTGTTTCTCTGCCCTCTTTTGCTTTACTCCCTTACTTTTACATTTGTGGAATGAGCTGCTGCATTCTAACTCAATATAGCTTCACTT
>JBBPDH010000001.1:27871649-27896549 GCA_037974565.1 Clupeocharax schoutedeni
GTGTGTGTGTGTGTGTGTGTGTGTGTGTGTGTGTGTGTGTGTGTGTGTGTGTGTGTGTGTGTGTGTGTGTGTGGTGAATCGCCTCTGGCTGCCTCCAGCATGAAGTTTGCACAAATGCTCTTATTCTCAGGCCACAGTGTGAGGTCATGTTTATTTGGATGCCTTTCAAATAATTGATTTTAGCCCAAGAATCTTCTTATTGTTGCTGACACCAGTTAATGCCACCTACTAACTGGATTTTCCCAACTGTGCCACATCCACATGGCAAATGTGCCTTTTCTCTGAGACGCGTGTTATTGAAATCGTGTGATGCAGCATTATACGTGGACAGGAGAGAGAATGTACGGTAAGCAGTTATGGAGAGTAAAATAGATATTTTCACTGGTATTTCTACCTGTACATGGCTTGACAGTGTACAGATTATGCTTAGCCAAGAAGACTTGTTTAAGGGTGATGGTGACATTACTGATGGGCGTTTTGTTGATGTCACCTGAGGGCTGGTTGTTGTTTGCAAATTCAAAATCCAAAAAGTCAACAGAATGCAAAGACAACAACTTTATTTTAAAAACACCACTCTTGCCTCTGTAGTTTTTCTTCTGTATCTCCGAGTCCTGATTTAGCAGCACAGCAGATGGAAAAAGATATTGTAACTAATCTCAAAAGCCTGTGCTGGCATGGTTAGAAATGAGGTGGCTTTGGGAACTGTTTGGCTTCATGGTACAAAAGAAGCTACAGACTTTCTGCATGGGGTGCTGCAATACTAAAAAACTGATACTATCAAATGTAGGATCACAGTATTATATACCTCTGCAAACATGATGTTAGGAGCAACAAGAGATTCATACGTTGCAACAAAGGAAAAGCACGCATCAGACCTTTCCAGAGGTCGGGCTGCATATCCATCATTGACTGCATAGAAGTGCACTTTGTATATCAGTATTGTTCTGTTATGGCTTGCAGCAAGATGTTCTGGCCTAGACATGCCTCACTGTGTGACATTGTAGTTTTAATAAGCGGTCCATAAAAGTATTGATAAAAAGTATTGAACTTCTGATAATTTACCCGAGCGACTCATTTTCATAGATAACAGTGGCACCATTGAGATTCCAGCTCAGGTCTTGGTAATAGGACACAGACCTCGATACCACTTGCGCCACTCGGGAGCCAGTTCAGATCCTCTTTAAAAATTCATACTTTTTTTGGAGAGGAGTGACACAATAAGAAGTGTGTTTAACAAATTCCACTTTTAGCCGGAAGGAGGCTTTCAATTGTGCTCTCAGTAGAACTGGATGATCTATAATAGATATAGGATTTTGAGATTTTTAAAAATATAGCGTTTATTGTATGACTGCTGAGAGAAAGTGAATAGGTGGAGGTGGATTTATATAATTTTAGTGAGAGAGAATAATAAGATCCAGTATTCTGATAAATACGGAGTGCTGACGCTGTATAATATCTAGTAGTCACTTCATTAGAGCTCAGTCATGAGGAGTAACTCTGCAGGGCCATGGCAGTAGACCACACCACACTGTACCCCATTATTTTTGCGTGCAGTTATTGCTGTTCCCCAACTGAATGCAATATGTGTGTGACACAGCTGAAGGACAGTTTAGTGGGTAGCAGACTATCTGCCTCTGGGAATAAGCCTATTCTATCTATGGTCATGATTACCACTGTCACTGGGTGAAACTCAGAGGCCCTATAAACATTTACTCAGCTCGTAGCTCACCACTGCTCCAGAGACTAGGTCCCTTTATGCTTCTCAAGAGACCTTTTTCTGTGTGGGTCTATGTGTGTGTGTCTGTATATGTAGGTGTCAGCAGGAAAGACTAGTGATTTCTGTTTTAGTCATTGGTGTCATGCATCTGAAAGCATATCACACAGAGCATAACATTTTTGTTAAACTCATTAGATCTTTGGATACTTCAGAAATAAGCTCAGGTTTGAAACGGATGTGCTGGAAATACAAGAAAGAGACTTTGTGACTTATACTGGAATTGTAATACCAATATCACAGATGACAGTACAAATTACATCTGTAATCAGTCATGTTTAGTATTATTTAATTAAGTACTATAAGCTTTTTGAGCACTCACAGATGCTCCTGTGATGAATCAAGACATTGACTTGCTCTAACATGCAATTATTTTAGCCAAGATGAATGTGCACATTGTCACATCAAGAATATCAATGAATACAATGTGACTGTATGCTGTATCAAATCTTAACTTTCTTCTAATGTAACCACAGCACTGAATTTCAATATTGCCGTTGGAGTATCATGCTTATTTTATGTAGTATTAATTCTGACAGATGTGAGTGTGTGATTCTTTACTGAGCTGCTGTGCTCTGAGTAAGCATATGTAGTGTGACCTCACCTGCCTACATGCCCCTGTTGTTGAGTGGAAGGTGATTATTTCCACACTGTGTCTCTTATCGTATCTCTCCCAGCTGGGAGTCTAATCATATGTAAATATACATGCTCCAGGTTCGTGTCTGGACTCGGCTGTCTTCCCACCCTCCCTGCCTGCATGTCCCCATCAGTCTGTCACTCCTTCAGACTACTGATCTGTTTGTATCTGAGAAACAATGATATTGAGGATGTTAAAAAAAAGCCCCCTTTTATAAACTGCATGTTTTTATCTTACTTTAGAAATTGGTTGAGGATAGTAGTTTACTTTTGACAGAGCTGTAAGAATGCATTATGGGCATTTTTAAAGCATTTTCCTTACTTTGTTTTCTTCTTCTTGTAGGACCCTGGTTTTGCCACCTTCCTCTTCGAGCAGCTGCAGGTACCGGACTGGCCAGAGCAGGGTGGGCATGCGGGCACTCGGTGCCAGGTGTGTGCCACTCCGGTGCAGCAGCTGAGGCAGCAGGCTCTGCAGGCTCTTCAGGAACCGTTTTCCGGTGCAGAAATGCCAGCGCTGCCTGTCAGCACCTTCCCTGGACAGCCCACCAGACTGACCACACACAGTGTGGTCACGCTGTCCTCCAGACCACCCACTTCCAGGATCCCCCACGCAAGCCACAGCATCCTGGCCGTGGGGGAGCAACGGCGGGGCCTGGGCTGGACACCCAGCACCAAGCCCAGTGTCCAGGTGACCGTGGGAGGTGGCCCACTTACAGGAGCACTCAGCTCTGTCACCATCCAGGCGCAACAGTACCTGGAGGGCATGTGGAGCATCTCACGCGTCAACAACTTCCTGCCTCAGCCAAGCCTGGTATGTTCTTTCAAATGTGTATAAAAACATAGTAAATGTAATTATTTGGACTATTAGTTGTCTAAACATACGACCAAATATTTTCATTCAAAATGTTTGATTTTAGGTCACATTGTGGTATTATTTTCAGTGCTTTTGACCTGTTTTAGTCTACAGTTTATTCATTTGGAATAGAAAATCACATTTTTTTGGTTTTGTTTTTGTCGACACTGGAGCTACGGTATATTGTTTCTTTTGATGAAGCAAAGTAGAACACTGTTGTTTGAACAATTGAAAATCATGTCAAATTCTGCCCATATCACTTCTTTTAGTGGTCATAATCAAACATTCAAAAAGAAATATTTCTCCCCCTATTATTATGTACTCAGGGCTATTTCCTCTGGATCAAGAACCCCTCATTTCATTTAGTTGCTGTTTGAATGAAAATGCAGCCATTGGTTTTTGTAAGGGGTGGCAGTCATTTACAATTACATGTTGCGAATGTGCGCTGCTGAACAGTGCAAAATCATGAACATTTGGACAAAACTCCAAACATCCTTGTTGGAGGAAGTGAGAAGCAGTGTTGGAGCTTTACGTCTCATTGATTTTTCTGTTGTGGAAGCAGGGTAATTACACACCTGTCAACTTGAATGAGCAATGAGAAATTTTAATCACCTCCTTTGTTATTGTGGGAACTATCAGTTAAAGCAGCATTTCTAGCCTGTAAAAGGTTTTAAAGCCGCTGTAGTAATGGGCTGGCTCTCAGGCTCTTGTTTTTCCACATATCATCGATTTGTCTGTTTTAAATGGGGAATTCCATTAATTATTTAAAATAGGTAAATTGTTGAAATGTTAACCAAGTAATTTGGAGTGATTTGGTATTTTTTTGGAAACAGGGATCACAAAGTCTGTAACACAAATTATTGACAGTCTTTTATGTATTTTGTGTATCTTTTGAGAACGGCAAAATGGTAGCAATAAACCTTTGTCACTGTTGTGGGGTTTAGAAATAAATAATCTCTCAGAACTATAATGAAACAGAATTTCAGGCATCAGGCAGTTTATTCTTAACCACATTTATTCTAAACCATGTTTAGACTCTGATTCATGTAACACTTTTCTGTGGTGCTGCTTTAAGATAGACCCTTCAAACATCTGGTTCCTATCATTCTGATTTAATGCATCAATTGCGAAAAATGTAGGAAATCACACTGAAATTCTGTGTTTACTATGAGATTCCACACCAGACAGTCTGAGTCACTGCACTGTGGCTTAAGCAAACAAGTGCTGCATGCCACAAGTGCCAAATCAACAATAACGGTTGCTTTTTTAAGACCCTTTGTGCTATTTATTGCTCTGAATTCTCATTTCATTTGCGTGTTTATTTTTTATTGATGCTGGTTTTAAAACACTGCCTCCAATCTGCCCCTTTTGTTCCTGGCAGGAGGTATACCCGTTCATGAATAGTAGAGGTTAAAAGTGTGAATGTGGCTGAATTCGCCTCTTTGCTCGAATGTCAACAAGTGCTTTTGTTCCAGCGAGCCCGCAGCCGGCGAGGCTTTTAGCAGCCAGTGTGTGCTTCGCATTCAGATGGCATAAAGAGCTTTGATTTGGAAAAAAGCTGCAGAGATGGACTTCTTTCACAGCATGTTGTGGGGACCAGCAGTGAAAGCCTAGTGACATTCACACACTTGTATCCATGCTTACACACATACACACACAAAAAAGCATCCATAGGGATAGTGTTGTCCCCTCTGGCTTCAGGACATATGCTTAGCCCCCACCACACTGAAGCGTGCCCACCATGATTTGGAAAGGCTTCCTTTCTTTCGTGACACGGACATGTCAGCGGAGTGACAAAACCGCCAGTGTGAATGCAGGGGAGCCGAGAGGCAGGAGCTTTAATTTGTAAGAGTAGCGGCGTGATTTCTGTGGGGAGAGAGAGAAGGGATGAGGGCGGACAAAGGCCTAGAGATGGACGGGGCCTGACAGCAGGCCTTTAGAGAGCAGTGCTGGTGTTGCGTCGCCTCAGGCTGCGGGCCTGGTAATGGGACACCTGTGAAGAAGCTGCTTTAGAGGCAAAGACGAGCAGGAGAACAGGAAGTGAAATTCAAGGCACAAAGCCAACGACTGAGTCTAGGACAGCCATCCACTGGGGAAAGGAAGAGAGCGATGAGTGTCAAGGGTGAAGTGGATATGAATTGGATGCTGAATAAACACACACATGAGTACATGTAAATACACACACACACACACACGCACACAGACTCACATACACAGAGTGAATCACACAGCAAAGAAACAAAGGTTTTTTCACAATATATAATCAATTTCACAATTTACTCTAACAATCAAAATATAAGTATAACGTCAGTCAAGTAAGTTTGAGATTTTGGCCATATGCACAGTACATGGTGAAACAAAACAATGTTCCTGCAGTACCATGGTGCAACACAAGAACAAAAACAGAAACAACACAAGACTTGAGTGCAAGATCCAGTTGGAATGAACAAAATAGGTAAGAAAATTACAAGCACTACATATTAAATAACATTATGATTTCTGAATTTCAGAGCTTTCCAAAATAAAGTGTGAGAAGGCCTTGTTGCGTTAATTTTCTTACCTGCCAGTAATTTCTGCTTGTCTTCAAATATAGTAAACATTTTGCATTTACATACAATATGCTTTGAAAGTGGTCACCATCTCTATAGAACTTTCAATGTGATTTCAGTGATCCAATTTTAGTCTGATCACAATACATCTGTCACATTCGGCCTGTGCCCGTCCAGGAAGAATGCGCAGATGCAGAGTTCCATTTTCTTTTTAATTATATTCAATACAAAGATGGCATGATGGCCAGAACTCAAAGCAAAGCAAAACTGGACAAACACAAACCAAGGTTAGGGTGAGGGTGGACTGGCAAAGTAAAACTAAAATAGACACAGCTTTATATGAACAGGCACAAACCAAAGACACAACATAGAAAGTGAAGTGAAAGTGATCATTAGGTCATACGTGAACACACCACAGCACACAGTGTGAACAGCACGAAATTCACCCTCTGCATTTAACCCATTCACCAAGTGAAGCACAGGGCAGCCATGAACACGGCCCCCGGAGAGCAGTGTGTGGGGATGGTACCTTGCTCAGGGTACCTCAGTGGTGCCTAGCGGTCTTGGGATCGAACCTGGACTTTCTGACCGCAGGGCAAATGCTCTAACCACTAGGCTACCAACTGCCCCACATATTTCTAGTCAGATGGCGGCTGACAGGGCATGTGACAGCATCCTAGTTGTTTACACCTGGTTTTGCATGCGGGTAAGTGAAATCAGTGGAAATTAGAGGTGGGCATCTATTAATTTTTTTTAATGCCATTAATCGCATGGAATCTTTGCGTTAACGGCGATAATCACTACTCACTGACTTAGAGGGTTTTAACAAACTGTTAAACTGTTTGTTGTAATGTAAACTTGTGTGTTTGGGAAACTGCTGTTGTCTGTGGGTATGTAAATCTCCATGTTATCTGTCTTCTAATAAATTATTAGAGCAGATTTGGCATGTATTAGCCATATGTGTTCTGGGAACGAACTACTGGGAACGAAGAGCAGGGGTCGTCAAGGGGACTTCACAGACCCCTAAAGAAATGAGGCAAAGAGAGAAAGGGGAAAGGAGAGAAAGAATATGTATGCATGGTTGAGTTGACTGCTCAGTTCCCATTTATAATTCTGTCTCTTGCTGGATATGTGAGGTGATATGAACACCATATGCGGCTGTAGCCTAATGATCTGACCAGAGGCTACAGCACGCTTATCTTACTCTGTCTCCTTCTGTCTGCCACTCACCGAAACAGGTTGACAGGAAGGCTTAAGCCCCACACCTCTTCAAACAGGGGGTTTTCTGACAGCAGGTTGACACACTGAAGGTCTGTATGAGTGTGCATGTGGGTGCATGTTGTGATAGAAGGCTTGGCACTGCTCTTTCCGTATCTGTGCATGGAGCCATGTGCTGTCGAAAGCGTCACCACTTGCACAAGTGTGAAGCTGTTTTTATTTATTGTGGCTCATGTGGAACTGGAGAGCAGTGTGCCGTGATCTCCCTGCTTGTCATATCGCTGGTCTAGCGTAGTTGTGTTTTTTTCCACTGGGGTTGGAGCATGAGAGCATTCCTCTCTGTGGTGATGTGGGCTTAACACTTGAGGTCTTCTTGAATAGCCCCTCAAACCATTTCATCAGACAAAATACACTATCTGTGCAATCATGGGTTGCATTCATATCATGAGCTGTCAATGGCACAAATGCCATTTCTTCCTTAATGTGGACACAAAAGTCTATGCGGTCCTAAATTCAAGTGCTTTTTTTTAATTTCACATATAACTGTCATCCTCCAGTGTTCATATTGTGACAGCTGTCACTAACTTGGAGTTTCTGGCTGTAAATGCTGCAGAGGCATTATTGCATCAGGTCTTATATCTTCTCTCTATTAGTCATGAAGAACTGAGGATCTTATGCTGAAGGCTTGTGCTGTTAGTTGGTTTATTTGTTGCTGCTGTTGTTCATGACACTTCACAGCATTACAGTAAAATCTAATCACCAGTGAGTGTACATTTTTCAAACATTGGGCTTTTCAATTACTGGCAATGCCCTGGGTGAATAGAGGCGTTCTGCAATGCCCTCTGCCTTGTGTGAAAGTCCCTATTAGCATCCTGAGATTTTGATGTGTGCTGCTCGTATATCGTCTTAGCATTATAAATAGTTTCGCTGTCAGGGTACTTTGACATATTGCGTGTGCTGGAGGGCATGTGCTTTATAAAAAGATTGTAAATTATGTTATTTTAGTTGCGAGACTGTGAATCCAGGGCAAACATGGAGTAAGTCAGTATTCACAGTGCCTGGAACGCGCTGACAAAACAGATCTTGCTAAGATGACATGCCGTGTTAAAGTCAAGGTTGTCAGTTGTACAGTGTGTTTAAGTCTTGGCAGACTCTGAGAAATGGCTCAGCCTTACATGCTGCTCTTAGTGCTCTGCTTACACACAAAACAAGCTTTTGGCAGTTGATATTGATCACAGCCTTATGCTGCTTAGTTCCTCACTGAGCTTGCAGACAAAGTGGCAGCCTGGGCTAAATAAAGATGTCTCACAAAACTGAAATAAGGCTGGGTTTCAGCAGGAAGTTAGTTTTTTTTATGACATTATTATTTTGTGCGAAAGTTTGCATAAGGCCTTGTCCATTACCATAACTAGGGCAATTAATTAACACATTAATAACCAAACTCATTCACACAGGCACATGATCCTTGAGCCTGAACCTCAATTATACATTAGGGACTAGTCGACTTCAGAGGCACAATTTGACGCCTTCCTTCCGAGAGAAGTCAACTAGTCGTGTGTTTTGTTTTTCTTTTGCCTCTGATTGGCTTAAGCTGACATGCGTTCCTTGGTTTACCCAATTATTATAGTCCCTTCATAAAAAGGACGGTAAAGTTGGCGCAAGGGGAATCTAAACACAAGACCACAACAAGACGAGAGACACGCAGCAGAGAAGACAGACACACATCACATGTATGGAAATACTTTACTCTAGACACACAAACAGCACTGTGACCTGCACAATCTGCAAGTCAGTGTTAAAGTATTGTAACAGTCCCAGCGTTTTGCATGGCATCTGAAATGGCATCCGCTAGCTAACATGGCTAATGCTAGTGCTGTAGGGAGTCCTCCAGTCTGGAGGACACTAAATGGCTGTCGCGACTTAAGCTGATTCCACTTTCTGTTGCACATTTAAATTGACCAGAAAATTCAAGGCATTCCCTTTTGTTTCGTTTAATTGTCATGTTGACTGTTAATCTTACAGAGAACTTTAATAAAAGTTGTGTGATGACGTCATCAAATGACTAATCGACAGGACTCTGTCTTTGCTGATGGACAAGTCGACTTAAATCGTTAATGACCTATTATACACAGTAATAGTATTTATCTAATGATTTACTTCACATTCACATTCACGTTATTCATAGAACTAGTAGTTCATTTCATGTTATACATTTTGCTGAAAGCTAAAAGAGTTCATATAATACCAAAAATGTTTGTATGACTTACAGTAGTAGGCCCTTTTTGGTGCTATAGACAGCACATTTTCAAAAGGGGAAGAACTGTTTAACTAGGTAGGGAACAAGAAACATTCAGCATGTTCTTAGATCTGGTATAGGCCTACATAGGACCACTGCCATTACTAAAAAAACACTCTGAAGACATTCTGAGGGTGTACACAGTGCCTCCCCATTTCAGCCTCCACTAGTGTCACAGATGGGTCTCCGGCTGTTTCCATCATCCCTTTGTGGATCCCTGAACCTGGTTTTATTATCTTCTCATCACCCCTGTTTAGGAGGACCCCTGAGGTCCTGGACTGCCACTGTTTGCCTCTGCATGTGTGTCTCTTTTTCCAGCTGCTGTTGTACTGAAGATACTTTTATTGAGGAGAGGCTGGAACTGTTTCTATGGGCAATTTGCAACTTCTCTTGTGGGAGATATTTTTTTTTTTTGGTTGGGTATTGCTGGCATTTACTGTGTTTAGATATGTTATGCCAGCATTTACATTTCTGTACAGAATGAACTCAGTGTTTGGTTCTCTATTTAGTTTTTTTGAGATGTTTTCCGTGTACTAAAACAGAGTGGCCTCTTTCAGACGCAGGGTCCTGTTGCTGAGAGCGAGCAGCCTCTGCCCTCAGACACGTCCATCTCTACTGTCTCCCTCACCTCGTCCAGACAGAGGAGTCCAGTCCAGTATGGTCCAGCAGCACCCATGTCCTCCAGCCAGCCTACCTCAGCAGCAGCCTCTTTCTTCATCAGGTAAGAATCTTCATCTGAATAGGTTGAAATAGGCTCCTTCACACTGATACTAGTCACACTATTTTAGTTTTAAAGGCTTTTTGGCCAGAATTAAATGTTCATAATCCAGATGCAGTTAGTTACTGAAGACATGTTCGTTGTCTAAAGTGTGCTTACTTAGTTTTGCCAGGTTGTCACCGTGCAAACTGGATGTACAACGCAACAGTATTGAGTTGAGTAATCTCAAACAAAAGTTTATATGTGCTGATTTTTGGCGGAACCACCAGCCATTTAGTGTAGAATGTTCAAATGGATTTTTAATGGCAAAAGTGTGTGCAGACATGGCAGAAAGAAAAAACTGAGAATGCATATTTAGGATTTGCTACACACTACACATCAACCGCGTGATTAATTGGTCTCTGGCTGCATGGAGAGGAATTGCCACGCAGCCTGAAGATCCGCTCTGTGAACTGCCACCTGTAAAAGTGCTTCCAGGTCACACAGGCAACAGAGAGGGGAGACCTCAGACGGAGACAAGGTTAATTTTTACAGGATGATTTATAATTGCACGCCTGTTTTCTTTGGACTTCATCTCAAACAAGCGGATAGGCAGGGAGGCATTTCTTTGTCCCTGAGAGAGAAGCTTGGGAGGGAACGATAGAAAATAGATTTGTTTTTTCCCTCCCATTCGCCTGCTCAAGGGAAAAGAGACGAGAAGAAGGAAATGATGATGGTTACCACCTTTCGGTTCATTGCGAATATTAGATCCTGCCAAGAACGGCTGGTGCTTTTGTTAACAGTGTACTTAATTATTACTCGAGACACCCTAACATTCATCAAATCCTTGTCCAGGGAATGAACTTTAAACTCAAATGACTTTGTTGCCAATAACTGGTATAGAAACAGACACCTATGTGTTATAGTTTGAGCTGATGCTGCTACAGGCCTATTGTCCATGTATTTTTACCATTAAGTTCAAATGATCAGTAGCAGGCACATCTGAAGCTGAGTGTATATTTTTGATTGTTTCTACCATTCCAGATCATAACTATTCATTAACGTAATCTCTTCCACTGGAGTACTGGAGTTAATCAATGTACCACATGTCTGGGGCTCCACAAAAAAATACGAAAAACAAATTATTTTATCCTCAAACGGAATGATAAGTGGACTTTTCCAGTAAAAGGCAGAGGATGCAGGTGAAGGAGAGAGGAATGTCCGGCTCTATCTCCATCTCCCTAGTGTGTGGCCAACGTGTGCCCACTTGTACAACATGCAAGTGGACTTGCTGGATCAGCAGCGCTTCTCTTGTAAATGAAATGTTAATTAGAGTGCAATTAGAGTCGCGCAGAGGAGGGAAAAGCAACAGGGGAGGAAGTGAGCCCGTTTGCTCTCATCCTCTCAGCTCACTGATCTGCTCTCATCAGCTCTCCCTCACATGCTCGAAAAGCTCCTCGATCATCGGGGACTGGATGTGGGTTTCTATTTCAAATGTTTGTTTTGTACCATTGGTTCATTTGTTAAATGTAAAACAGATTGGAATATCAGTGATACCATTTATTTCAGATTTCTTACACAAATAATATTTAGGCAGTAGCTGCTATGAATGGTTTAGATAGTAATATGAGAAATTGGCCAGTGGATGTGGGGAGATGGTGGAATGATGGGGGCCATGCCTGGGAACGCCCCAGTGTGAAATAATTTTTGTATATATAAATGTTGTATACTTGAACCCTCCTACATAACATTGGCCTGCCAGATTTTATAGTGCCATATTCGATCAGGACACATTATGTCCAGTAACTGTGTCACATCACCTTTACAGGTAGTTGCCAGGACAGATGTTATGTGTTTTATGCCATAACACATTTGTGTCACATATTAATGTAATATAATCATGTTATCCGCATATCAGCTACCAGTCATGGTTCTATCTTTGGACTGTTATAAACTGCCATCACATTGTTATGGCAAGGTTATGAGTGTTAAGTAGTAAGGTACAAGTACCATGTTTTTCCCAGACCTATGCATTCAAGCCCATAACCTGTAAGGTCTGAATCTTTTTTCTTGAGTAAAGAGTGTGCTATGAATTTATTATGCAAGGGATCGGCAGCAAAGTCCGGTATCGCTTAGAGGACCTAACATTTTAAAGGTTTAAATTTGTTCACTTTTTGAATTCTTGAGCTTTAAGACTAAAATATTGCATTCTAGTTGTCAAGAAATTAACTCACTAGGATGGCCATAAAGTTGCCATTGTGCTTATTAGGAGTTTCCGTGGGCTTTTTGGTTTCTTCTTACTATGCACATATTTAGTTTTAGGCTGTGAAGCTGCTTTGGACTCATCTGAGCATTAGATCTAACAGAGCTTTAGCACTTGTACTAACAAATAGCTTGAGGATGGGAGAAGACCATGGAGGACTGTGCTGAGCTATGAGGCGGGGGGAGAGTGATGGATAGCTCAGAACGATCTTAGTGCTCAAGCCCCCAATCTCAGCGTAGGCTCCTGTGTGACGAAGCATATGATTAGTGTATTGACATTCTCTGCAGCTTCCATAATGAAAACAGACAGAGATGCTGGCAGGGCTCGAGACCTCTCTGATGCTCGGTTACAGTCAGCAGCCCCTCACTGTGCAGTCTTGTGTATTCTTATTCCACCTGGGTGCTCCAGGAGATGAAAAGGCCAAAGCAGCACAAATGGAGCCCTCCGAACAGAGGCATGGGGAGAAACACACTGTGCTGGTGGTAGATGGGAACTGGGCTAAAATTGATTGAAAGAATATAATGGTGTTTAAAATGGGCACATGCTCCATTGCTTTCCAAATGGATGAGAGAGAGAAAGAGTATGAGAACAGAGACACTGCCAGTGTGGATATGGAAGGAGAAAAACAGTGCTTTTGAAAAATGTCCGTCTGGGGGGCGGGGGGCACGGGTGTCAGCCAGGGGAAGTAGAGCACTGTGAGGGCATACACTGCATGTGAAAAGTCTTAGCTAAAACTGCAGGGATGGACATTTTTTGAGAGAGTATGTGTGTGTGGCTATGTGAACTTTTTGTGACAGCTTGCAAGGCTGCTGAAAATCTGAAACTTTTACAAACAATGCCAACACCAGTTTTACAGTGGTACCAGTTTTACACAATGGAGTCAAATATCTGTAGAAGGATCTGGGAGTTGTGGAAGCCTAAACAATTTAAAATGTCCAGTAAATTAACAGTAAAATGTTTCTCTTTCATTAAAAATAAATGTCAATATATTTCTGATGGACATCATTTTGGCTCTTTCTAATTATTTTATTTTGTAATTTATCTACCCCTTCATTACAGCCTGTAATCCAGATGCCTCGCGTTGTGTTTCTAGGTTTTTTTTGGTCCTCATACGCCCTTACACATATTTCACTTTATTTGTGGTCTTTTTCTCATCTTTCGAACTCTCTCTGCCCCTTGTTTAGTGGTTGGTTTCTGGTCAGTGGAATTTACAATGAAATGAAAGGAAACCAAGGCTGAGCCTAGTTGAATTCTTTCTTTTTTTCTTTTCAGTGCTGTTGAATTGGGTTGAACCATCTTGCTGGTTTATATGAGTGTTATGTCATGGCAGCCTGGTTTTCTCATTATGCAGCCATGTGTTATTGGACAAACTTCTATATACTTTATTGCTGTTATTTACTTCTAGTCATGTCTGTTGGTCTACTCAAGGCCAGATCTTCAGGCATTCACCTCAGGATTACTGTTGATACTAAGTGTCATGGCTCGGCCAGTGGGCGTTAGGGGTCATTGTTTTTTGGTTTGGTTTTGTTTTGGTTTTTGGGACTTTTATTTTGATAGTTGTTTATGGTTTGTGTTTTCACCTGTCTAGTGTTTAGGGAGTACTGATTATGTTTAGTATTTAAGTTCAGTCTGTGTGGACAACAGACATCGGTCCATCGCCTCTTTATCCTTATTCCATGTTTATCCTGTCCTTGTTTGTAGTGGCCCTCGAGCCAGGTTTTGTTTTAGTTTTCTGCCTTGTTTAATAAAGAACCTGATTTCATGAATGTCTGCCTGCCTGTCTGTTTGCCCCTAGGTAAATCACGGAGCCGGTTAACCCGGCCTCCCGTGACAATAAGAAGTCCAAAGAGCAGTAATGCTGGCCGATTCTATTTGCTAATAGATCTATTGCTCATGCCCTAGAAGTTTGTTTGTGGTTGTGCATGTGTGTGTGTGTGTGTGTGTACAAGAAGAGCACAGCTGTTTGGTGGTATGCAGACTTGCAGTGTCAGTAAGTAGCATGCATGAAGAAGTGTTCATGCTCTCTTCCAGATGCTGGTCCAGGTGAGGCTGGGTGGTAATGACTATGATTGGAGCAAACATTCCACCATAATTGCCCTGCAACAATCCAGACTATCCTCAGACAAGGCCTGCCCTTTGTAGCTGACAAAGTGCTTTGTTACACAGGCCTTAGGGAGTAACCATAGTAACAAAGTGTTTTTGGCAAGTAATACAAAGGTAGGCTGATGCTGCCTGTCAAACGAGAAGCTAAAGAGGGCAGCAAAAGAGTAAGGGCCAATTTAATGCATAGACTTATGATGTGTTTTAACATTGTAACATTGTTTATTCTTTTTACATCATGTCAAAATTTCACACTATTTTGGGGAGATGCAGAAGAGGTTTGTCTTGAGTTGATTCATTATTGCTGGCTGACTGTGGCTTCCTCTGCAGATATCTAATTATTACTTAATCATTATCATCAGCCCTGGCTAAATTAGCCTAGTTAGCCTCGAATAACCTGTATTGCCCCTAATTCGAGAAATGCCCCCAGGGTGGCCCCATTTAAAATCAATTAGGTACATAAATGCATCTGTTTAATCACATTGTTAAGCTGATTAGCTTCCTATTCCAGCTTTAGAACAGCAGCATAGACAATACAGCTAGGCACTGTAAACAGTTGGATGCCGTCCTCTCTCTTGTTTATGAGCTATGCTAATAGGAGGTGGTCTTCTCCTGGGTGAAACAGGGGGAGGGGGGAAATAGAGTGGTTGAGAGGGTGGAATGGGGGTTGTTTTTTGATGGGAGGGAGGGGTGGAGGAACAGGGAGAGAGTTCAGAGTTCACTCTCACTTAGCTCTTGTGCACAGACACACACACACATGCAAACAGATCTCAGTCAAGCTGATAAGGCTCCATAGACTCAGGATTTGTTGAGACTAAGAGAAAGAGAGAGACAGAAAGAGACAGACAGACAGCGAGAGAGAGAGAGAGAGAGAGACAGAGAGTGGAGAGAGAGAAAGAGTTAAAAGATGGAAGGGTAGAGTTCAGAAAGGGGGAAGAAGAAGGTAAATGGTCTGTGTGGCTGGCTGCTTTTTGAGTGACTGCACTAATCCCTGTCAGGGACAAATTGGCAAAACAGATTAATGCTGAGTGGTGTTGGCCCTAGAGCGGAGCTGGAGCCTGTCACACAGCTGCATCACGGGGACCAAGAGAAAAAGCGGTGCAGCATGAGTGCGTTCCAAGGCTGAGGACACACACACCCACACACATCCTCAATTCTGGGCGCTCCTACCCTAAGGAAGTCTCACACACGCAGTAGTGCAGGAATGGACATTGAGAAGGACATTCAAGCACGCTGACCCATGGTGGGACAGCTTGGACTGATGCTCCGCACTACTGCGTCCAGTTGGAAAGAGAGAAGAGCAGAGACCGTGGAGGACACACATTGGGGCACCACCATGAAACTACAGTAAGTTAGTCCCTCTGAGTGCACATATGTGCAAGTTGTTAACTTCCGATGCTTTTTGTTCTATTCACTTCTTTAATATCGGAGCTGACATGTTTTGACAGGTTGTTGTCTGTGTTGTCTGCACATTTGATGCCTGTGACTAGGTTCCATAAGCTTTGAAAAGCAGTCATGTTAGTCGCGAGTCAGAAATTTGGTGCAATCATCCCTTGCTTTTGTTCCATATAAATGAACAGTTTGGACCCAGCAGGGCTCTGGCTGTAATAGGATCAGCAGTGGCTTGTTGTGAGTGCAGAGATTCTGCTCTGTTGTTTTTACCCTGTGTTTACTCTGGAGCTGAACGACCAGCTGGTGGTCCCCAGTTGTAATCAGGCTATCATTCCCGTGTGTGTGTGTGTGTGTGTGTGTGTGTGTGTAATGGTTTTGGGGTATAAGACGAAGCAGCTGGGGATGAGTGGCAGGGAAGGAGGGTGGGGCACCAAGTGAGCAGATAAGCCCAGGTGTGAAGGGCTTGCACTGGGCCATGAGCCATTTTGCTGTGTGAGTGCTGAGGGTGGATGCTGGAGGTGTTGATGGATCTATCACTCTGACCCTGTAGCCCTGGGGATCTAGCCCACTTCCTGTCCTCAGGGGTTCTAATGGGCAGTGGTGATGTGTCCAGATGGATCACTGTTTACCACTGTCACAGCCAAATCCAAACCTCAATGCTTCTGTGCTGTATATTTATTATTTTTGCATCCCAGAAATCAGTGATACTGCCTGGTGGCCTTAATGCAATTATACTATTGAGATTTGAACAGTGGTTTCTTCTACGGGGCTCCAGTTTTTTTCCAACTTTAGGCGAGAGATACACCAATCTAACTTTTTCACTCCTGATATGGATCTCAACTCAAGGAACTATATAGCTGTAACAAAAAGCTCTTGCTGTGGATGCTCTTGAGGGCATGTAGCATAGAACATTAAGTATGAACTTACTGTTCTAGAATATTAGTTTAATGTTCTAATCCCAAAAAAATGCTCTAGTATGTTGGAGCAGTGCATCTTTAGACTCCTAAAATATCACTGTTTTTTTAAATGTCCCCTCACAAAGCTGCTTTCTGCTGCTTCCCCCCCCCCACGTCTTCCTAACGCATCCCTCAGGTTTTGTTAATAGCCCCTATTCCCTGACCTATTCTCCTCCAAAACAGTTCACACTGGGCTGATTATCACCTTTAGGGAGTACCCTGAACACTCTGAAGGCTCTTTGTTTTGTCTTAAAGAAGACAGGCTTGCCTTTGAAGGGGATTGTGAAACAAATGTAATATGTCGGCAATTTAGCATCACAATTGAACCACTTGTGTGCAGGAAATGTCAGATGTGTGTGCCTCCTTTTCAGGGCTTTTCCCTGCTTTTCTTGTTGCTTTCTGGATTTCCCCCCTTTTGAAGTATAGGGACAACTGGAAATGTACACGGACAGTTCCCCAACTGACCCAAGAGCACATTGTTGCCGAGCAGCTCCCAAAAAGCCACCTCATCAGAACCTTTGTGTGTAAATGCCGGGGCAGAGCTGAGGCCAGCACAGCTAGGCTGCATTCCTGTCTCTCTAGAAGTGATGACCACGTGGGACAAGTCCACTCTGTGTCCTCAAGTGACTACTTGATGAGTTGTGAGTTAGTGGACCGCTGGCTGCGGCAGCATCTTTTATTGTTCTGCTACTGTGGATGCATGCAGAGGAGTACACTATTATTTGTACCAGCACTGTAAGTGATGCGCCCAGCACTTGGGGACCTCCATTTGCACCTTTAAGTGTAATTCTTATCTCAAATAACACACAACAGAGTCTGAACCCCTACTGCCAAATCCAATATGACAGCTCAGCCATTTCAGTGAATATTTTAAAATGTGTGTCAGCATATTGTGTTGCTCTGCTGACTCAATTGTGATTTATTATTTACCATGATTTGGTCCAGTCACAGGCTAGGAAAAGGGCATTTTCATGAGAGCCAGCCCTTGCCACCAAGGGACACAAGCAACCATTAGCAAGCCCTCTGGACACTAAGAAAACTGCTGATTCATGACTACTCTCCTGAAGCCCATAGGACTATAGGAGAGCCTCAGTATACTCAAACACACCATGAAGAGAGGAAATGGAGTAGAGAGGACGCTGTCAAATCAATCAAACTGGAAGTGCCTCTGTGGCCCAGGGACTGGCCTCCCGCTATGAGATAGAGATAACTTCGTTTGTAGGTCTTCAGGTGGTGCAGAGCCATTCTTGTAGATAAATAGAACATTTGTATTGTATGTAAAAACAGGACAACATCTCTATTTATCAATCAGCAGGCTGCAGAAATCTCAACAAATCCCTAAAGCGGAAATTTGATCTAGTACAAATGGCCTTGTTTGCATTCGTCCCTGCAGCATTCACATGTCAAAAAAGATCAAGCGAGTCTCTTGGATGGTTTTAATAGCCCTATCTCTCCATTGGTTCTGTACAGTTTCCCAGATCTCATGTACGCTGACTCTGAGAAATAGTGTGAAGACATGTAGGTCAGATCACAACATTCTTACAAGATAAGGTCGACTAATCTCCCATAAAGGGTTAGCAGTTGCATCGCTTGGAGGACAAAGCCTGAGTTGAGAAAGGATATTAATTGTGTTAGCATGTTGGATGGAATATGCATTGAAGGTTTTATGACCTATTGTCTATTTAAAACATGTGTGTTTGTGGCCATCTATGAGGTCATTCAGTCCACATTTCCTTTGTTATGACCAGAAGAAAACAAAGGTTGCAGCCCCCACCCCCTTTCAAACCGGTAGCTTCTGAACTGCAGACCTGTGTGTATATCTGATAACAGCCTTGTGTCTAATTAGTCTGCAGGCTGCAAGTTGATTTCCCTAACCAGTGCTGCTCAATTTCACAATTCATTCTTATTCATGCAGCAGCATCAACCCCCACCCACACAAACTTTTTGTGTTTCTAATGAATTCCCTCACAGTTGTCACTAAGCATATAGTGGGTCATATTTTACACATTTAAGACAAATTGGCAATAATTTTGATTGGAATTTCCAAAGCAGGTAATTAGGCATGTTCTTCCATTACTGGAGTACTGACTTCCTGCTCCCTGACACATTATAATTCCATTCTCTCTCTAAACGTTCCTTTCCTTATGTTGTATTCAATATTGGGACTAATTTTATAGACACAAACTAAGCCTTGGGACTAAAGAAAGTACTTTTAATGGAATATCTCTGAATCTCACACATTTAGATTGACAGCAAGAACATTGATCCAATGAAGAGGCATCACTGAGCACTGCTGTACTGTAATGCATATGATTTACTGCCATTGGCAGAGTGTCTTTTAATTATCTTGTATGTTCTAAGTCATGGCTTTGAAAACAATAACCTCCCAGACTGGGTGCTATCCATCTTGCTGTCAGTGTCAATAGTTCTTATGCATAATAAGAACTATTGACGTATTTCCTACTCTTCGGATAGAGCATTACCTTTTAAAGTCAGGGCTCACTTTTCAGTTATTAGTCTAATGAGCCGATATCCAGTTACAACTGTGAGCTGTCTATGCTGGTTACCTTCCCTGCACATTTATGTTGTTCTATTTCCTGACCTGCGCATGGGACATGTTTGACCTGCACCCTTATCCTGTCTCCTTCATCCAGAGTATCTCTCGTTTACCCCTCCTCTTCACGGCTCTGTCACTCCAACCCTCTCTCTGATTAATCACACACAAATGTTCCCAGCAGCCACTGGGGCTGTTTGTTGTGATAGCCCCAGAGTGAAGGAGTGCAAATAAATAAGCGCTAGGTGTCCTCCATACCAGACAGTGATTAATGAACGAGGGATGTGGGGAGATGGTGGAGACCAAGCGCACACTCGTCCTCCCTCCTTTGTTAATTCACAGTCCCCACAGCCCCTTTAATTTGCTTTCAGCTTCAATGTTGTTTCTTATATTTCTAATTTAACATGTCTGCGTTGTTTGAAAACTGACCAGAACATTTAAACATAAAGGTGGAGATATATAGAACCTGCACTGCAGTATTGGGGCGTCCCCTGTTGCAGAGTTGCGGATCTCTTCCTTGCAAGTAGCTGCACATGTTTGTGCTGAAACCGAGAATTCCCCATTCTCAGTAATCTGTGAGAGAAACCTGATGCTGAGGGCACGCCAACTGTCACGCTGTTTGCAGCTGTTAAGGGAGAAGGGAGATAAAAGGAGACAATAATCTCCATAAACAGAAAGGTAGGCTAGGTCAAGTGTAAAGGAACGAAGTCTTAATTATCTGCCAGATTTCTGCCGGTATGGAAATCATCTTCGTAGAGGTTAGCTGGCTGTGCTTTTTCCTTGAACGGATTCTCCACAAAAGCTCACCTAGATCTCTCTGACATCCATGAATCACAGTAAAACATCGCACTAAAACATCTTCACAAAAAAAAGCTGACAACCTGTTGGTAACTTCATTCCGTGGCTCTGCAGCGCTCTACCCCAGGGGCCCAGGACTGAACGACGCAACTCATTAAATAACAAAAAGGCCTGGCCATGCTTTATGGCTCCTGCTCGGTTCTTCCCTGCCGTGTCTAAGCCATCAGCAGCCAAGCCAGGATTAGCTGCACATCCTGTGTGTTTGGGGATGCCATTGAAGGGGCAATTTAAGAAACTGCAAACAGAAGACAGCACTAACTTTAACCCCCACCATTTCCAAGTCCTGCCTTTTCAGTACTTAAGACGGAGTCTTCCAGTCTTGCCTTGGCCTCTAGCATTGTTGGGAGATAGGAGGCTAGACTTTGCGGTGCTGTTTGGGGTGTTGGGTGAAATTGTTGTCTGAGTTTTACTGTTTTATTAGTCACATAACTAGTACAGGAAGCAGGACATTTCAAGTTTTGCACCTACCTGTGGGTTTGCTAGTAAACAAAAGCTTTCATGGGAACAGACAGCAGGATTATTTCAAGAAAAACGTAATTGGTAGTGGCACATTGCTGCTGGTTTCATCTGGTGTGTATTTTTTGTTGATGCTAATGCTTGCACCAGTGTGACAGGTCATTATACTTCATAGTTTATTAATGAAATAGGAAAGTTCTCTTAATTTGGACTTCAAAGCAAGTCAGCCAGCTGTGCAGGCATTTGTATGCTTAACATGATTCATAATTAGGTTAGCCCTTTTAATCAGGTTGGTTTATTGTCTCTGTTTAAATTTTCTGGGCACTCTTTTTACCTTAATATCCACATGCAATTACTACATACAAAATAGATGAAGGGATTTCTTTATTTTTTCCTCTAACATACTTCTACAGAGGGTGGGAAAAGTGCTAAAACAGTCGCCATTTCCAAACGCACTATGGACTCGGGGATTTTTTCTCCCCGTTTCTTTCTTTTTAATTAGAATGTTTTCCATTTAGACTTGAACTGCTTCATTTATTTTGGGCTGGCTGGGGATTCCTGGGCCAGACTCGCTGAGGGAATAAAGCAATCCCTGCCTGGGCTCAGCACGACCCAAGCCATCATTTTTCAGTGTTCCACTCTCAGGCTCAAAATGATTTACCTTCATTCAGACAGCTGCTGACTGGCTCCTGGCCAAAATGCTAAGCTCAGAGAGGGATCACGCAAATGCTCCAGCAAGGCACCTCAGAGCCTTGTCCTTTATTTTCTCACATCATCCACATTCAGCACTTTTTATACTTTCATCTCTTCCTTCTGCTTATGTGTCAATTACCTGTTTTTTTATCACATCCTCACTCTGGTTAAACCCATCTGTTCTCCTTGTTTCTTCATCATCTTTCTTAAATAGTTTATGCCTCTCCATCCCTCTTGTCAGAATATAAAGTTTGTGTGAAGGCACTTCCTGGTACATTTAGGAAGCAATTCCCAGCAATTCTCATTTATATCTGAAAATTCAATTATGGCAGTTGTGAGAAAGGCATATGCACACATATGCAAAGCATATGGCAACAATGGTCTATTAGACTAAGTCTAAGGACTTTCCCTTTGTAGCATATTTCTAGTCTAACTTAGTTCCACTATTTTCCGCTGATGAAATAGTCCTGTGTTACATTTTAGACTATAAATTTATGGTTTGTTTGTTCAACTTTCATGGTTTGCTTTGCGGTTAAATGAGTCAGACTAGTATATCATGCTCTCTCAGAAAGGGGGAAGGTGACTCCCCTTTAGTGGCCATATTTCCAACCACTTTGTTCTATAAAATGCATGCTGATGTTATCCAGTTTAGACAGAATTGAAAAACGCCATTCTTTATGTGCTGGAGAAATATAGCACTTTGCAGTCATGTCATATGTTATGGTATTAGCCTGGCCTGTACCCTGTGAGACCCTGCCAGGAATGGTGCCTTCCAGTCTAGAGGCCAGGCTGTTGATAATATTAAGCTTAAGCTAAACTTAGACATTCGAGAGAAGACTTTAGGTAGGGTTAAAATATGCGCATAACTTGAAGTAAATTGACGGCTAACTAGGTCACGGAGACAGGGTAGCGGTGCTTTCAGGTCTTAGGTTTACACTGTAAATTGGTTTAGAACAATCTGAGATCAAGCTGTAGCCATTGTGGCCAGATTCCATGTGGTTTATTTTCATTTTGGTGTAAAATATGCTATCACAGCAATCCTAAATGCTTTTGTGTCAGCTAGTATGATCATTTCTGAGCTATGAATTCCCTCGTCATACAAAAAAGTGGAAAAACAGACTAGTTTCCATTTTCATTTGGGTGTAATAGATATGGATCAGTGGATGCAGCTGAGGCAGACACAGCACCTGACAGATTCTACAAAGCTAGAGCCAAATTCCTCTCAGGCTGAACTGCAACAGAGAAGAGAAGGCATGAGAGCTTCCACACTTGACTATTAAACTGTATTGAAAACCATAAAAGAGTGGGTAGAGAATAAGAGAACGCAGAGAGAGTAGCGAGAGAGGGTAAGTAGGGACAGAGAGAAAGAGAGAGAGAGGGAGAGTGGGGAGTGAGAAAGGGCTAAAAAAGAGAGCAGTGAGAGTAGAGGTTGGAGGGAGGGAGTGATGAAAAAAGAGAACAAAGAGAGAACGGGAGAGGGAGTAGTTAATGATGAATGAATTAAGAAGACAAAGGAGTTAAATAAAAAGAGAGAAAGCGATGTGGAGAGAGTGAACAGTGATTGACAGGAGTTGTTTTTATCAGAAGTGTGTGGTGCCGTGAGGCAAGCTGTTCATGTGGACAGCAACAGGGGAAACCATGCGCACAGTTGAACTGATATCATATGTCACTTTTGCTATTTGTTCATGCTCAGTTGGAGCGAGTGTGTACCAGTAACTCCATTACAGGGAGGTATGGTGCTAGAGACCCATGAGCTCCCTCTGTCCTTCTGCTGGTTTCGTTTCCCTTCATCCTCGTTTAGTCCACAAAAAGCACAGCGTTGTGTGTCTGTGGTTATCTAAAGAAAGTTTGTTTACTCCACATATATCCTGGCTTGGCATTCCGCTGGCATAACATGTATAGCTACAGTTGCATGACTGAGCATGTGTTTGGATGAAGCTAATCTTAGCCAAAGGCTTGGAGTAGAGGGTTTGTGTGTACTTAGACAACTGTCAAACATGAGACCATGACAGAAGGGTTTTTAATGCTCAGAAATACCCACAAGCACTTAATGCACATGCTTAATCCATAGTTCGGTGTAAGCCAGCAAAATGAAGTGGAGGCTCAAGAGTGTTGACTAGCGGCCTCTTGACCCTACTATTAAATCTCAGCACAATACGTGGCCTGGACTTGGCTGCTGTGGAAGGTGACATCATCTTTCAGTGCACTTAGCATGATGTAACCATTTTCTTAATCAGCAGAGGAAGACACTGTCACCATGTTACCTGCAGTACTTACTAGTATTACAAGTTAGAATTGCAAATACAACAGATGTTACCTCTTGTACCTCTGAAAATGGTGTATAAAAGGGTTGATGTTTGTTTCTTGCATTTTTTGGTTTAAACATTGAATGAAAGTTGGTTTACCAGGTTAATGATAGTCCTTAATGACATTATTTCATTATCTTACCCATTAACTGCAGCAGAACTGCCTTCTGCTCTAGCAGTGGGTGATATCATCAGACTCACAAAAACAGAAGCCGAATCTGTGACGGCCTGAGGACACAGTTTCAGCAATCAGCATTCTGTATTGGCCTACAGATCAATAATGGTCATTAAGGAGTCAGGATAAAGCTTCTTTTTTTACTTAAAAATCTTACATCCCTTAAAAGAAAATGCACAGGTAAGTGTGAATTAATGTGATGTTCACTTTTCTGCTAGTGTCTTCATTAGCGTAGGCCAACTGAATGCATTTTCTTGAAAAAAAAAAAGGTGAACTCGTGTTACATTAAAAGATATCTGAATGGGACAAGGGGTGGGCACAGATGGGTGTGCATGGGTAATGTAGTCTGATATCAGCCTGGGTGATCTGATCCCTGTCTGAATGGCCAGAGCACTGTTATCTTGTCAGGTGAAAAAAACCCACCCTGATACTAAAAAGCAAAATGTCAAGGATAGTAAATAGGGCCAACCTGGCAATTAGCCCCAAGGACTATCTTGACAACAAGAGAAAGAGGGGGGTGAGAGAGAGGTGGGGTGGGGCAGAGAAAGATCCTCACAAACAAGCTAATGGGTCTACAGGGCTAATGACTCCACTGGCCAGAGGAATTCTTCTTGCTAATTTGACAAAAGCTGAATAGTAGAAAACAGGGTCTGGGGATATTATTGACAACAAGCCAAATGGTTTTGGTCCACCCAAGAGTAAAAGGTGGCGTACACATGATAAATGCATCGACTTACACACATTTACACAAATTTCCTACATGTCACCCCCTCATACAGGCACATTTCCATTCTGTCATTGGTGAAAGCTTAAGGAGCCTTTTGTAGCCATTGACAGAACACATTGCATTTATCTTCAGTGGCATGGTGTGTGGGTAGGCAGAGTGTGCACTTGCATATGAGCCAGTGTTTTGGTAAAGCTTTGAATTGCCTATGCTTTTTATTATCAGTGCACAACCACCTCTGATTTACCAGCAAATTCTAAAACTTGCCCGCATCCAGGGATTCATAACAGTTGCCCATGACACCTCCGGCACTGCTCTGTTTCTATTTCTGCATTTGGTTATTACTGCATTCAGTTAAACCCACAACTAGACCACAAAACCTTTATCTTTACATTTTCTG
>JBBPDH010000001.1:27903818-27915338 GCA_037974565.1 Clupeocharax schoutedeni
TTTATGTAATCCAGCTTTGGGTAAAATCAGATAAACAATGTTAATGTTTTGTTACTTGTTGCTTATTAAGAACATGACTGAATGTATGAATGCATGAATGAATGTATGAATGCATGAATGAATGAATGCAAGAATGAGTGAAGAAAAGAAGGAATGATGGAAGGAATTGACTGCAAAGAAATTGGAGCTGGAATTGGTGATAAAAATTCATGATCTATGCATCCTTAGTCTTTCCTTCTACTATTCCTTTGCTCCTTTATTGGACAGATCTGTAAGATAAATCTCACGTGAACGGTACAATTTATGTCAAGACTAAGGTTGGTTGGGTTACTGTAGAGACAGAAGCAACAAATGGTTGATGTCCGGGTTAATGACTGAGCTGGCCCCATTAGCTACAGTTTCATGTTTCCTTCTCAACACTGGATGGGGTACTAGGGCGTAATGTGGCCATTTGGTTTGTGTGAAGGACCCTGTGGAGCGGGAGAAAGAGTAAAACCTGCCTGTGTTTACTTTGGCTTTGAGATGGGGGCTTTTGACCTTTCAGTTTTGATTTCATAGTGTTGGATTGCAAATGTCAAGCTATACCATTAAATCAATCAACAAAAGAGTGGATTGATTTTTTCCCCCCTCCGACTTCAATAAGAGGAAACATTTGCAAGGCCCTTAGAATCCCTCTTCCCTGTGGTGTGCAATGAACTTTTGGCTGCTTTTGATGGAAAGCATTCTTGACAGAGTGTGCGAACGATAAATCAGGCAAAACCGTTACAATTGTGTGACTTTTAGTCGACATGTGACAAAACAGAAGTTTGTTTTATGAATGTGAACATTTGACACCTAAGAAAGAATACAACTTTGGGCAACTGCAAGTAGTCTTACTTTTGTATATTTCTGTAAGAAAATGGCATACAGTGTCAGAAAGACAATTTGAGATTGGTGCTTTCTGAGCAAGTAAAGATTCAGGCAACATTCCCGGTGATAATTAGTGCGGTGTATCTTACATTACTTGTAAGACTGCAGGACTAAAGAAGTAAATGTTAGATTCCAGAGACATGTCTTGGATATTCAACTGCATTTTGGATCAGCAGAAAATTGTGTATGCTAATTTCTGTGCTGTGCTCTTCAACAGGGCTGCACAGAAGCTGAATCTTTCGTCCAAGCGGAAGAAGTCCCAGCCGCCTGTTCAGCAGCCCCCAGAGCCTTCCATCTACCCCACCAACTTCAGCAGCATCCTCCAAATCTCCCCACCGCCCGCTCCACCATGCCTGCTCAGGGCCGGCTCGAAGGCCAAGGAGAACCCTGGCATGGGCAAGGTCAGAGAGATAAACACACACATACTCACACAGGAACTATGAGCATGCTTGCAAATGCATTATTTTTGACAATGAATAAAGAGCAGTATTCTTAAAGTGAAAGAGAAACGCAAAGCCATATATCTCCCTGCTCAGTGGGGAACACACATGCAGGTTAGGTTAAGTGGCACGATAAATGCGCACATACAGAGCGTGGGCTGTCTGGCACAGCTGCATAGAGAGTGCCGCATTTGTCCGCAGACTGCTACCCTGACTGGCCTGGGGCATTCTGGGCTAATATTGTGGCATAAGTCCCAGAAAATGTCATCAATTCACTTTCTATGGGAGGGACCATTTGGAGGCACCGAGCAACTCATTCTGTTTGCTTATTTTGAACAAGCACTGAACTGTTCTAAAGGAAATGCCTCAATCCATGCTGTTGCATTACAGAGCTGGCTGTTAAACGGTGAATAAACTTTGCAAACAAATAATAGCGAATGGACCAAAATCATTAATATCCTTGTTGAATATGTACCACCTCTCTCAAAAAGCAGTGAGTAGTGATGTTTTTTTTGCCAAAAAATGCACAGAGAAGATCTAACTGGGAGCTACGCCAATGGTAGCAAGTGTTTGGTATGCACCCTCTTTTGTCTACTGAGTATTTTATTGTACTCCATGTTACTCTATTTATAGTAATGGAGAAGATTTGTACCAGATTAGTTACCACCTGCTCTATGAGATGATTGTAGCACATGTTGCCAAAAGCTCCAGCCTATTGAGGTGATTGTTAACTGCCCATTGAGAATGGACTCATTGAGACTCAGCTTCACTAATTAGTTTCCTTTTCCCGCTACCGATGCACACACATCTGCTCTGTCTGAATACACTAGACTGTTGGCTTGTTAGGTGCTTAACTTTTTTTAAAAAAAAGTATAATCCCACAAAACATGCTCGCCTGATATTTGTGCATTTGTAGAGTACCCACTAAACCTACATTGTTTACTCAGATCATGCAGCATTTGTGCCGGGAATTGCATAACCTTGTTACATAGTTGAGTATTGCACTGATGGCCTACTCTGGTTCTCAGGTCAATGAACCATACAGTGAGACAGGACAGTTAAGTGGCTAATGGCTATGTAGAGGTTATGCGGAGCTGAAGGGACAGAGCCATTAGTACAGATAGCAGGAGGTGTGAAAATCCAACAGTCTCTCCGAGAACCCCAGAGCTCTAGTCTCATATCAAATGACGGACAAATGTAAATATAGTGGAGACAGTTAGTTCAACCTGAGCGCAGCTCTGTCTGGGTCATATATGGAAGCCTGTTTCCAATGTCATGGCTGCTCTAATTTGTTCACCATGTGTACACGTCCATCAGTGGTAATCAGCCCCTGTGGAGCAGCCCAGCTCGGGTCGGCGCTACAGTGCAGGCATTCTGCTGGCCACAGGCCATGCTATAGGATTGGCAGGGTGGACATTATTCCGCTGTGCTGGAGCCATAGTTCTGTAAATAGTTCACAAGATATGACTTTCTTTGTGCTGTTTGGAATACTATGGGAGATGTATAGGGAATATACTGTACCTGTGTTAGCTGTGCCATGTGCTGCGGGGCTCAGACCTGTCACCAATGCCAGTCTCTCACTGATGTGATCATGCAAGTATTAATTAGCGCAGTTCCTCAGCTGCTACACATGCTCTTGTTGCCGCTGTGTGTGGTCGTCTGTCAGAAGTGTATGGCACTGCAGAAAGGCACAGTTTCTCACATCCTCTGTATTTTATAACTGCATTTTGTTGTATGATTAATGCTCCTGCCAAATACTCACATTTGCAAATCTGATTATAGATTTGTGAATTATGAAGATTTGTGAATAAGGTTATACACGTTTTATTGTTGCATTCTGAAGCATGTCTGAAGTAACCCCATATTTGATTGATATAAATGATTTGATGATATAGGAATAGTAGCTTATATAGCGCTACATTCCTTCATGTAGCAATACTGTAAACTTATTTAATGTTTTGTTATTCTATATCCAGGAACTTGAATAAAAGAGAGTGTATTCTTAATCACGTTATTGCCGGTAATTTGCTGAAATAGTTTATGTGCATCCAGCATTTTCCCTACATAACAGTTTTTTTTTCATCCCCCATTTCTCGGAGCAGGTGAAGGTGATGGTGCGCATCTGTCCGTCTCTTGGGGTTCAAGATTCGTCTGAGTCCCTGTCCTACCTGAAAGTGGACCAGCGGAAGAAGCAGCTGACCCTATATGAGCCCTCGCCACTGACCCAGTCCAGCTCAGCGCACTGCCGCACACCACTGGCCGCCCCAAAGATGTTCGCCTTTGATGCTGTCTTCACCCAAGATGCCTCACAAGTAAGTGCAGCTGAAGAGTGGGAGCACTGTATTCACTAGTTGTATTTTTGGTTACAGGGTTGGAAACGTCTTTCTGCGTATTCGTCTGTGGAGGCGCAGTTAACTCGATTCTTCTGCTGCCTCATTGCTCTATTATTGTGTGTTTGGGCAAAGACATTTCCTCAAGGGCAGGAGGACATCTGTACAGCGCACATATACACACATATACACACACACACATACATTCTGGGCAGGGCCTGAGGCTTAATGCAAAAATGGCTATGTTGGGACAGCAGCATTCTTCACAGTATGCATTCAACAGCTGTTTCTTTTAAGTCCTGAAAATGGTTTGAATTCCGGCCACAGATACCGAACAGCTCATTCTCAGTTCAGTGCCCAGACTGTAAAGCCACAAGGGCGTCCAAATTAAGACCACAGCACCTTCCAAACACCCACAAATGAAGACAAGGGAGACACTTGCAGTCCTTGAGAATGATTAAGTGAGAACAGTTTTGTTGTGGCTTTGTTCCAGTTTAGCTCAACATTTTGATGTCTGTATTGGAAGTCTCTGGCATAAACCTGCTACATAACGGACTCTTTTGTTTTAGATGTAGAGTATCATACAATTATAATATTTTTCAACTAATTGAAGTTAAGAGTTATTACTTTTCATTGGAATGTGATTTAAGTGTAATAATAAAACCAAATACTTCATTATATATATTTTGAGCAATACAATGCATTTAATCTGCTGTAAACACTAATGTGACATTGATTATTCAGAATGTATAATTCTGACAATTTCTGTCTGTTTCAGTGAAAAGTGAAAAAAACTGCATTACACCATGTTTTGTCATTATTGGTAAAAACTGCAACTTAAAAAGAGTTAAAATGTTCTAACTCTTCAAAAACTGTTCAAAATCTTCTAAATCTTTCACTGATACAAGAGAGAAATTATTGTAGTGAATTGCTTTCTGTGTGCCATTTTTCCGATTTTAGTCACTTTAAGTGTGTGTGCATGTGTAGGTTGTGTGTGTTATTTGATGTATGGAAAGAGATTGCTGCAGAAGCAAACTGTCCCTGTGGACTGGGGCTAGTGGAACAGATTGTAATGATAGTGCTACAGAATGCAGCAGCATAAACTTTCACGCGTCCAAGGAATCCACAATGAGCTTCTGCTTTGTTGGCTCAAGTGTTTGTGTTATTTATTTTGCTAATGATGCACACAGCAGGAATGTCTACTATTCAGACTGACTAAGGATATGTTATGAGAATTCCAGTTTTATACAATACGCTTTCGAGGATTTTTCCAAGATATCAATGTCATATACAATATGCACTGTTCAAACCCTGGCTAAAATTGTCATTAAGGACATTTTCTTTGTTTCCTCAGGCTGAAGTGTGCTCAGGGACTGTCGCTGAAGTCATCCAGTCAGTGGTGAATGGAGCAGACGGGTGTATTTTCTGTTTCGGCCACGTCAAGCTTGGTAAGCTCCACCACTCCAACTGATATACTGTCTTAGCTCATCATTACATCTCATTAATTTCTGATGGGTGTAATAAGGAGCCATAGGTCTTAGGGCCAATGGTTTGGTTAAGAGAATTTATTCTGCTTATTGGCAAAGTGTAAATGAAAAAAGTTTCTGTCTTCTCATTTCCTTCAAGAGTTGAATGACATTCTCAAGTGAACTAAGCAGGTGTGTGTGTTCGCATTTGTGTGTGGTGATTGCAAACAGAGAAGCCAGAGGCTACTGAGTATAATTAAAAGCTTGGTAATTGACCCTCAAACTGTTTGAGGGTCCTGCGTCATTGCCAGTTCTATTCATTCCTGCAAAGTGTTGCAAAATTTTGTCTTTTCTTGCCACATGCAAAATCAGCCATTACTATTGTTCCCTAATATATTTGAAAAACAAACAGTTGTTCTCTTCTTGCACAGAAAACATATTTTGCTTTTGTGACACTCATAACCACAGCTTTCATTTAAAAGATAAATGGTAAATATATAATATAAAAATATATATTGTTGTATAACACATGTAAATATATATATATATGTGTGTATATATATATGTATGTATATATATACATATAAATATGTATATATATATATATTATACTATATTATATTATACTATATTATATGACACATGAATTAGATCATCAAATAGCTTGACATGGTACCTGCATAATCATATTGACCACATTGCATCACCAGCAAAAAGGCTTGAACAGTGATGTGTCGTCGTCATGCCAGAATCAACAGATTTCTCTCGCCCCCTCACCAGGCAAGACATACACCATGATTGGCAAAGACAGCTCTTCTCAGAACCTTGGCATCGCGCCCTGTGCCATCTCTTGGCTCTTCAAGCTCATCAGTGAGCGCAAGGAGAAGACCGGTACACGCTTCTCTGTACGGGTCTCTGCCGTGGAGATCTACGGCAAGGACGAGAATCTGCAGGACCTGCTGTCTGATGTCTCCACAGGCAGCCTGCAGGACGGACAGTCCCCTGGGGTCTACCTGCGAGAGGATCCCATCTGTGGGACACAGGTTGGTTGTAACTTTCTGTTTACTTTTTTCCCCACATGGCCCATTTCAATGTGTTATTTGTGTCAGGGAACGATCAATCAGTTGGTACAGATGAATGAGAGCCGGTCAGTTATTCAAAAAGCAAAAGGGAAAATGTGCATCATGCTGAAATAAGAATGCCATGAATTGGAAAGTAACAGTAATGGCACAATATATTAGTTATTAGTAATTAGGTATTAGTAATGTTTATGAATGCGATATGTCTCATAAAGGAAGCAGCAGTAACCTGACTAACCTGAACTGAGCTTCTCAACTTTCTCTTTGATCATATACTTATCAGACAAATTTGCTCCCAGGAAATTGGAAATCGAATCTGTCTCACAAAAAAATGATTGCCCCACCCCTTCTTGGTATATGTGAAATGACCTCTGTATGATCATATCTACGATCTGAATGGCTTGTGTTTAATCACACCTCACCTTGCAGTTAGTAGCAGTTACTGTGGTGTGTTTTAATGTAGCCTTGGCCAGGCAGGCAGCTGTTCTTATGGTTTTTCCTCCAAGGCCCTACTGCATCCATCTGTGGGTGCTGCTGCTGTCTCTCTGCCTACCCCTTCCCCCACCAATCCCTTCACTGGAGGAGGGTAAATAGTAGGGGGTAGTTGGCGTTTGGGGGTGGGGGTACGGGGTAGTTGAAAGTGCTGCCAGGTGTTGGCGTCAGATGTTGTTTTTTGGGGGTCCATATGAGGCCAACACTTCAAAGGCTGCCTGGAGGCTTGTGAAGTTGAGATACGGGGAGTCAGGCTCCACTCTGTGTTCCTCTCAGTGTTCTCCTCTGTCTCCAGCTCCAAGGCTGGCTGCTTGGGGAGACGACTGCCCATTACTGCTTATGTTAAGCTTGAGTTTAGTCTGTGTAGGGCTGATGATAGCATTTTGTCAGAAAAAAAATCCATTTGAAAATGGAAGTGAAAATGATTGTAATTCAGAGATTTTTTTCCTTTGTCCAAATGTTCAGTTTTCAAGATGTATTTGGTGTCTCATGTTTTACTGTGGATCTAAAAGGATAATGTAGCTAGAAGGTAATAGAAATGCTAGTCCACCTGTATGCCTGTATTATCATTCCACTGATGTTGTTCCATAGTGGCCATTCCTTTAATGGCCCTCTTTCCTCTGAATTGGGATTGCACCAGGTCCTCCCCTTCACCTTCATCATGGTTTTCGTCTTTTCACCCACGCAGGGGCCTTTTCTCATGGTCATTGCTACCCTCAAGTGAGGCTCTTTCCTGGGGCGGAGATGCTATATTTTCCCCTCTTGATATACTGTTCTCTGAGCCTCTTAATAATCCTTCTCCCTCTATATGCATATTGTCTCCCTGATTGCCCCCGAGACCCGGTCTAATGGGCTAGCTGTGTGTAGAGTGGCTCAATTAGCTTTCTCTCTCTCCTTCAGTATCAAGGCATTTTTGTTTGTCATCATGGATTTCATTACACACACTCACACACACACACACGCAAACGCACGTATGCTTGCAAGCACACAGACACACACCGGTGTATGCATATCTCTTTGACTCCACTACTGCACCTCTCTTTGACTCCAAATTGCATTTGCATTTTTGTACACATTGCAAATTTGAATTTTGATACGTATTTATATTTAGTATAGTTCTCAGTAGATGAGAGCTGAAAGATTAGTGTACTTTTCAAATCATAAGGTGCTGTAGTTTCAATATGCATTTAGCATTCATGCTCACAAAAAAAGCAATAGGCCTGGGGTGTAAGGTATTGAAAATAATTACACTGGTGATATTGGTCCAAAAAAATAACAATATTTTTCCCAAATTGTTCATCCCAGTAATGTCCAGTAATTTGTTGTGTGTACTAGAGCTGTTACTATCAATTATGTTTTTGATAGGGGGGCAGGTGGTGGGTGTTGTGGGGTGGTATGGGGTGTCGGTGCACACATGCAAAGTCTTGGCCGTCGTCCAGGGGGGTTGCAAATTTACTGATAGAATAATTGAGTGATTGTAGCGACTATAATGTTGTAGTGCATTATACTACACTACACTGTGGTAGTAAATGCATGGTGTTACATGATCTGTTACTGCCTTGTACTTTGGTCTTTATTTACACTGTTCCATCTTAAACTTTTGTATTCTTCATACCATGCATGCAGCTAGAAGTACTGATGCACTTAAAATAAGGTTGAATTTGCTCTCTGTCCCTATTCTTCAGCTCCAGAATCAGAGTGAGTTGCGGGCCCCCACAGCAGAGAAGGCTGCCCTGTTCCTGGACGCCGCCATCGCAGCTCGCAGCACAAGCCACCCTGAAGCAGATGAAGACGACCGGCGCAATTCACACATGCTCTTCACCCTTCACATCTACCAGTACCGCATGGAGAAAAGCGGCAAGGGTGGAAGTAAGTGACTGTTTTAGTGTGTGTGTGTGTCTGTGTGGTTAATTGTCTCCTCACACATTTCAGTGATGACGAAACCCCGCTGTGCCATTAATCGATGCTCTACATTTCCATTTACTTTCCTTCCTCACTTTTCGTACTCACAGAGGAGGAGAACTTCATCTCAAACTCATTAATCTAATAGCTGAGATATTACAGACCAAATCAGAGCAATCCCTTCACCCTCTCATTTCTCTTCTCTCTCCATCATGTAGAAGGTAAATCAATCAGGTCTGCCTTGACCACTTCATTAAACTTTAATGGGAATTTTAACAGACAGTAATAATTCATGAGCAGCTAACGACCATAATCATAGTGTAGAAGTACCTGTCACAGAGTGATGCTGTGGTGCTCATTAGCATAGGTAAATGCTGAGTATCTGATAACACAGGAATAACTCTGCATGCTTAATAGGCCCCCTTGTTTCAAACGGACGTGGACAGCTGACTACAAGCTTTTAGAAGAACAGAGTACAAACACAGCACTGAAATAAAGGGAAGATTGTAGCCAACCACCCCCCTCAGCAATTATGTAAATGCATTTTGAATGCATCATGTGAGAATGTCTTCATGTCCTCTCAGTACCCCTCAGTACATTGCTGATGACATGAAGAATAAAAGTTATATGATGGAAGGAAATTGCTTTTTAAAGAGATTTTGTACCATGTGCTCCACTGAAATCTCTTCATTTCCAAAGTTCACTAAAGGTTATAACACATCATACTTTTACCCCTTAAACTTGAAGGGCCCACACTTCACTTCCACACTCTGCTGACTTAGAACATTCATTATTATTTTTATTGATATGTAATTGTTTTTGAACTTGGCTTTTTAAGATTTTATAATTTTCTAAGATTCATATCAGGTTTGTTGACAACAGTGTGTTCTGTATATTCAATAACACTGTAATATTTAACTGTCCTTGAAGTGTACTAATTTTAAAATGAGGTGTTCTCATAGTAGTTACCAACTGTAATTCTAAAGACTGATTTATCGAGCAGATCAGTTTTAATAGATTCATGACTTTGATAGAATTTTTTGTAAATTTTGTAAGCAAGTAATCATGACAGCTCTGATGTGAAATGCCCTGCATTATCCAGCATTACACTATTCGTAATCCTTTTCCGTTTGTTACTGTCATGCACTTTATGATTTAAAGTTTATGGTTGCACTTTTGTGTTCTACATATCATGCACATTTCACCACTGAGAATGGCTACAGGTTTCTCATATTCTGACAGAAAGGCTGTATTGAAAAGAACCAGCTCTGACACTTTTCCTCAGCTCCAGAATGTTGAATGTCATGGCAGCGAAACAGCTAAGGCTAAGCAGCTATAACTCTAAAATTAATAACTGAATAATCTTGCAGTTTAAGGAGTTAACTTGACATTTCAGTTGGATTAATTACATGTTCAACAAGTGGATCATTTACTTGCCTGAGTTTAGTATCCGCGGCAACGACAAAATGTTTGTTTACTGTGTTTAATGGCTCCACAAGGGAATGATGAATTACACGTCTTTTGACTTACTCGCAAACATATTCTGTGTGTACTGTGTGTGTGTGTGTGTGTGTGTGTGTGGTCTGTAGCTTAGACAGCTGTTTAACTGCTACGGTCAGGTTTGAATCATATCAGACTACAAAGATTACTAAGAAATACATCACGCCCAGCCATGTAGGTGGTACTTGTATGTAGGTGTGTGCTCCTCTTTACATGTCCCGACATTACTTCAGAGTGGGTGTGTTGTGCTATAAGTTCTCTGACATTATTCGGGTTTGTCACTACAGGATATTATTTTCTATTGCATGGGCAGCTGCGGTACTAAATTAGCTACTAAATATAAAGCTTTGTTATTGCGAATTGAAGAACACTTGACATGATCTGATGTGCTCCAGTCATGTGACTTTTTCCAACCTTTATGCCCCTCTCTCTCTCGCTCTCTCTCTCTCTCTCTCTCTCTCTCCCCCAGTGTCTGGAGGTAGAAGCAGGTTGCATCTCATAGACCTGGGCAGCTGTGAGAAGGTGCTTAGTAAGAGCAGAGATGGAGGAGGTGGTTTATGTCTGTCCCTCAACGCCTTAGGCAACGTCATTTTGGCTTTGGCAAATGGAGCCAAACATGTACCATACAGGTAAGTGAAAACATAGTTACATTGCATGTGGACATGTAAACGTACCTTTTAGAGGTTTATTGTGATTAAATTTTCCAAAGACGTAATAGAAAGAGTGAACACAGAATCAAAACTGTCAGCAACAACACGTAGCGTGTTAGGTTGTGTTGACGGGTTTATTATCAGGTTGGTATGCTGCTAATGTCTCGGTTCATGCTGATCATACATGAATCATTGTGTGAGTGATCATATATGACTTAATGTGGAGACCTTCCTACCTCCTTTTTGAAATTAGAATGTGTGTTTTCTGGTTTAGATTAATTGCATAATCAAGAATGAAGGGGAAAAAACCTTGATGAAAAATAAGTCCTATTCTGGTTAATATTGTAATGGACAATCGTGGACAATTTTAGGACACGTTCGATTTTTCAGACCTGGTAAGGAAATTCAGTCTGTAGGCACTGTAAACACCTGAAGAGATGTTAAAGACATTCTGTATTTTTGTGGACATTTTGTATTGTTCAGGGACAGCAAGCTCACAATGCTGCTTCGTGATTCACTTGGAAACATCAACTGCAGGACGACAATGATAGCACACGTCTCAGACGCCGCAGCTCATTATGCTGATTCTCTCACCACTCTCCAGCTGGCATCTCGAATCCACCGTGTGAGGAAGAAGAAGTCCAAGGTCAGTGGAACTTTAAAGCTTTTCATTTTTTGGTGTATAATTCCAACAATTTGCTGGAGTATATTTACTAGGGATGAGCGAGTACAGCATTATCTGTATCTGTATC
>JBBPDH010000001.1:27944216-27954700 GCA_037974565.1 Clupeocharax schoutedeni
GTACCATTTCATGCTATTCATTGGACTTGAACTGTTTGAATTTCGATTAAATAAAGCTTGAAACATTGGGGTGTTCTTAAACTTTTGACCGGTAGTGTAAGTATTTCTAACCTTCTGCTCTCCCCACATTTGGGTTCATTTCATTATTCATTCGTTTCTTTTTTAGTTCATGAATGCATTACTTTAAACCCTTCTTAACCAACATTCTTGGGATTCAGAATTTCTCTGGACAAATTCTAGTAAATCATTCAAAAGAAACTGTGCCATTGAATCAAATGGAGTACATTTGAAGATGTGTTTTGACTTGACTGGTCTAACATTCAACAGTTATACTGAGCTTCTTTTGATGGATGCTTTATTTTGATCCTTTTCTGGTTCTTTTGTTTCTTTCGTCATGTTTGATTTGTTTTTAATTTCCTCAGGGATGTGGCGGGTGAGTGAATCACCCGGTTAACTCCGCTGAAATCTTGCCGAATTGCTGAAAATGATAGTGCCTAACCCAATCAAATAGCCTTAACAGCCACGCTCTTCCACTCCCTGCTGAATTAGATTAGGAGAGAGTGAATGCTGATATTAACCTAGTGATGTAATTACCACCACAGGTTGAGTGCTAATGCAGTTTTTAGGCTTGCTGAATATTCCCCAATCCGATTTGGCTCTTACACCTCCCTCTAGAGTAGGTCCTGTGTAATTCGTAATGGAGGTAAGACCAGTGCTATATCTCTTCGTCTTTGAAGCGACTTTGTGGGGAGACGGGCTCTGCCTGACCCTGACCTCTGCAGTCAGGTTTAGTTATGGTCATCCTCCGCTCTAATGTCTTTGGTCAGCTTGTGGCAGCTCAACTTGTATTGACTGCAGCTTTGAAATGAGGAGAAATCCTGGCCAGAACATGAACCATGTGTGATTGGTCATTCATTTTTCAGTACTGATGGTCATCGGAGGATCACCTAGAATCCATTGCATTTTTCTGTTTTGTATGTTCTGTTTGCTTCAGATGAATTTTTTACATTCCTCAGGATGGTAGCCCATCCAGATGTTTTTCTTTAATATCTGACCTCAAGCACAGAATAGCGGATCATCATAATGTAGCAGCATGTGGAAAATTAGATTTATGAGAGAATATTTTAAAAATAAATAACCTTATAATTAAATATCCAATAAAAACTTCACACAGAAGTCGCCAAGAGCGGTTCAGCTTCAGTGGGAGAGGATCAGACTTGGTTGCAGGGCAAGAAGGTTTGCGATTGCTTGTGCGTGTGTGTGTGTGTTTCATAATTTGCATGGTCCTGGACTACGATTGTGGCTCAAGGTCATGAATAGTGAAACAGGGTCAAGACGATAAGCAACCACCAGCACGGGTGGACTCCAATTAAATTACACACTTGAGGGAATCATCAGTATGACACTGCTGATAATGGCCTGGAACAGCCTCAGCAAATACTGTGAATATAGTAATGCCATATCACCACTAATGGATGAGACCTTAAGGACAAACACATGAACATGAAAAATGAAAATATGATCATGAATGTCATTTTTACCTCTGAAGGTAACTGTTACCGTTAAATCAACTATATAAAAAAACATAATGCTTTTTAATATTTTTTCATATTTTGCTGTTTTTGTGTTGTGGGTCAATCATCCTATCAGCGTCCATCTTCTGTATTCGAGCATTTAAGCTTGAAGAGTGTTGGACTCTTATAAAGTGATAAATGATGGTTCATTAACAGCATTCATTTTAGTGCCATCAGAGCATTTTTCTAGCTTAATCTTTTGAACTGTCTAAGGCAGGCCAGACTAAAGGCTGAATATTTAATATATATATACTCATTGGTTGGAACAGGTAGCTATGGTTGCTCTCTCTGCACCCTGATGATAAATACTAGCTCTATGGATATTGTGTGATTGTATAATGAAGGTTATGTGAACTCAGCATTAACATGAAAATAATTTCACTATTATAAATTATTAAAAGTTATAAATGCACTGCTTTTAAAATCCTCAGCTTCCCTTTATACTGTGTAAACGCAACTAATGCATCAGCTGATATGGTATGATTAATATACATTTTTATGTTAGAAATGCTGTCTGCTTCTCCTGTATTTTGGATTTATAATATTTTCTGATGACAACAATATTTATAGTCTAATATAGAATATATAGTCTAAAAGAGATTAAAGCCATTTCAACAATTTCTCTCAGCAGTTAGAGTGATTTGTACAAATAAACAGCAATCCAGTAAAGCATAAACTTTCTTGCTTTTATTTTATCTTTGACAGAAGAACATGAGGTTGCTCCTTGACTTCTTTGTGCCCTCCAGATGTTGCATGGATTTGTTTTGGGTTGTTTTGCATGGATTTGCATGGATTTGTTTTCCACCAGGCGCACTTGATTTAATTTAATGAATGCCTGATTAACTGCATGGCAAATGTAAATGTGTTTCATCAAGCTGAGCTTTGGAAATGGTTAAACAAGCTTAATATATGACATACAATCGCATTTTGTTGACTTTTTATTGTATTTATTTTAATGATTTTTAAACCAACAACTGCCTATTGAACAGATACCAGGTTTTCTCATTTGCACAGTACAGTATGCGCATATAACACTAACCTAAAACAGCTTTAGCCTAAGGTACAAGGCTGTGTGGCAGATCTGCTGGTTTGGAGCAGATATGGTTATACTCTCCTCTTTCTCTGTTACTCCCTGAACTCCTGATGCTCTATCTATCTTGGCATTCTGAGCATGCTTTGTTTGGAGTGATGCCTGTGCGCCTCTAGTGCTTTTGGTTGAGTGCCTGCCTTTTGTCACAGTGCATGGTGTGTCACACTCCACCTCTCGTGATATCAAACCAGCTTCTCTTCTTCATTTGGCTTACACTTTAAGCTATTGTTTTGATCAGTCATACCTTATATCGGATTCCATGACAACTGAAAGGATAGGCATTAATAAAATAATACCCATTAACAAAGAGCATTTACTTCGACACATGCAATTGATCTTGGGAGAAGCTATTCAGTCGTCTATTCTTCCAGTGCTCCAGAACAGCTGCTGGGATGAGATGCCTCTACAAAACATGCCCACCAGTGGTAAATGTGTTCAATAATCATCCAGGCTCAGAAAAGCAAATTGAAATCTGCATTGATTTGTAGCTCATCAATACAACTGACTTGACCAAATCCATGCAATCAAAGCTCATCCCAATCGGGCATTAATTATCTTAGAAATTGCATCTGGTGCCGTCCTAAATACATGCTGTGGCAATCACTTTGGTGACAGTGTGCCCTCTGCACTGTCAAGTTAATGACACGTTTGCTAGCTTTTTGCCTGCTGCTGACATGACATCTGAGACAGCTGTGTAAGAGTAATACGTTAATGTATTGGTTTAGTTTAATTAGTATATAATGTTTAATGGAACATGTTTAATGGCAGATATTTGACATTGCAATGACACCAGTGGAGACAAAGAAAAGAAAGTATGACATCATGGACCTCTTGTGGTTCGGTGGTGCTAAAAATATGGGACAAATTCATAACGTGTATTTGATAGCATTGTTAATGGAATGGTAGACTGGCTGATTTTCAGAAACAGAGGGGCATGCCAAACCCTGCCAAATCCTCATTTACACACTGACGTGTCAGCACTTTGTATGAGCTGATTCAATACAGGCATGCTGACTTAATTACACACAGCGCCAGTCAATAGTCTCTGCATAACAGACAAGATGTCCAACTGACAAAGATTAAATTACTGCAGATTTCCTGGGCAGATTGGTGTAACCTACTTGCTTTAATCTCATTTGTTTTGTGTGGTATGTAATTACTGGAAATTGTTAATTGAACAATTGAAACTACCAGTTTCTGAATTTTTTTTTCTTTTCTGATTTTTCTGCCTTTGAAGGTGAAAGTCCTAATGAAGTCATACATTGTTCAACATTCTTAATAATGCCCTTGAAATATTTACATGATGGGGTGATGCTGAGCTGCACAGAAAAAATAACACCAATATATGAACATTTTAATCTTTAAACCACCAGTCAGGGATGGTTACTTTAATGCGTAATGTAGTTGTGTAGAATTTAGACTTTGAGTTTAGAAGCCAAAATAATGGTCAAGTTGCGGGTTACACAGAGTGAAAAAGGAAAAATATAATCCTGTAACCAAGGATGATAATAATAATAATAATAATAATAATAATAATAATACATTTTATTTATAAGGCACTTTTCATTAGCAAATCTCAATGTGCTACATTAAAACAGCAAAAGACCACAATAAAATGGGTAAAACACAATAGATTGATAAAAACTATGTATCAACAATTATATGCTTTCCTAGATAAGAAAGTCTTCAAATTTGCTTTAAAAGAGTCCTGTTTCTGTATAGCTTGCAGCTGGACAGGAAGTTGGTTCCAGAGCCGTGGGGCAATAGAGCAAAAGGCTCGGATGGGATGGTGCAGAACAGTTAAGAATGACATTTTTGGTTTAGTTTTTCTTCATAGCAAAGTACAGTTTGGTCCTGTTTTTGAACTAGTTTGGAGCCCTGGGTCCAAGAAAAACCTTCTGCAAACACGTGGGCCGGCTTTTATTTATTATGAAGGAAAATTGGAATTTAAATAAAATGTATAGAGCAGTACACGTTTTCTTTAAAGCCATGCTTTGCTGGTGATGTCTCTGCCAGCCTGCAACAATTGATTCCCCCACAAAAACTATATCGAAAAAAATGTTTGCCTTAGCGGTGTCTGTGTGGCAAAATGTATATAACTGGTCATTGTTCTCTGTAATTTAACATGACATTCAGCTAGCTAATACATGAAAACACATAATGATACGGTTCCAGCAGTACAGGAACCGCTCCTTTATTTCAATGTTTTGACTGGATCTGTAGGATTTAGCTTCTTTCCTTACAGTTGCCACTGCTCCTGCTTCCCAGGCTGCTGAAATGGCATGTTATGTACAGCAAAGTATCCGTTTAAATAAAGAGTGAAAATATGTTCACCAAGGTTATCCATGTGATTTACCTCATCCATTTACACAAACAGAAACAAACAAAATAAAAACAGGACACGATTTCAATAAAATAACACAATTTCAACCCCTCACACTCTATAATTTACACAGTGATTAATACTGTATTGATTTTTCCTGTTATTGATATTTCAAATGTACTGGAGAATTACGCTCTGGTGAATTTTTTGGCATGTTGAAACTCAATCTATTAACTCAATCTATTAAGGGCTATCTCTTGTTCACCAAACGTTTTCTCTTTGTTTAGAGAGTATTGTCACCTCATAAGCATAGCAATTTATAGGAGGCCCTATATAATTTGATAAGCTAAAAGAGGCATTTTGTGCTTCATCCTTCCAATATACATACAAGCCCTGAGATTGTGTAGCCATGTAAATCTATGCAGGCCAGAATAACGTTTTTTTTTTCCCCCCTGTTTGTGGCTGTTGTGAGACACCAAAAAACCCCACAATTTTTATAATCTTCTCAGAATAATAGGGCTGAGGAAGAAGGCCAAAATAGATAGTATACACTACCTTCCTATGGGGAGGTTGGGAGCCGGGCTGCAAACCAAACCAAGTTTATGGTAATTACTCTGAAAAGATTCCATGAATAATTCAGTGTTTGGCAGGGGGACCTCCAACAGTAGTTTTATCCCAAGCTACTACTGACTGAACACCTGTGCTCAGGACATGGTGACTAGGTATGAATGTCCTGATTTGGGGGGAAAAAAAGGTATATATATTTTTGTTACTAGCTAAAACTAGCAGAATTTTACATGCCCATTTTTACAAGTCATGTGTGCAACAATCCCATGGGCCAACATTATAATTTCATGCATCAGAGCTCTTACCAAGCCCCCCTCAATGTATCACCTTCTCATATATATATATATATATATTTATTCCTGTTTTTGGCACACATGTGTATACTGTAGATCTATAAAGAGTGGGAATTAATTGCAAGCACACACAGACAGTAGTCATTATGAAGGGGAGAGGCTGGTGATATGTACTGCATTATAATTAGTGCTGGTAAATAAATAGTAGTCTTCAGGGATCTTATTTGGCAGAAAGGCTGTTCCTGTGCCATGCGCTAAAGTCTGGTTTGTTTTAAAGGCGTCTGAGGTATGGCTCTTAATGATTCTGTAGGCAGTACACAAAAGCTAAAGGAAAAACAGATGGACCATCAGACATCAGAACAGAAGAATGTACTTGGTGTGTTTTTTTTTTAAGAAACAACGTATAGCCAGCAGTCCCTGACATGAAGGCCGATTATAGCACACTAAAATTCTTTTGTGGGGCTGTTTGTTTATTTATTTATTTATTTAAGATCTCATAAACTGACATGTCTGTTTCTTTGTGTGGGATTTTGTCAGGAAGCAGGCACTAATTGACACACACACACACACAAACACACTTCTTATTGCGTCTCATATATTTTTCATGCCGTTTTTTTTTTTCCTGTTGCCAAATAACATGATGGGGGTTTGAGATAGTCCCCCTCCCCAACACACACAGTCACCCCTCTCCAAATATCACTTTTTAAAGATCTACATATTATGTGACTTTTATAGCAACTGCTCAAACTGCATTCCTTTAAAACATCATCTTCAGATGCCATTTCATTCATACTGAATGAGACTGATGTTGCAGTTATTATGGTTTTTTCACTCGTTCAAGGTTCCATCAGTTAACATATCACAGGTCAGAATAAAAAGATTCTTTGAGAGGTGAACTGTATTTTACTTTTATTCTGGCACTATACGTGCTTGCCATGGAACATGAACTTAAATAACATAATAAGAAGGAAACATTTTAAAGAGCTGGACTTCCACATCTTGCTGAAATGCTGTTATATGCCTTGTCTGGACTGTCATTGTGAAAAGGGATTTATAAATTAAACTTCTTGTTGCCATTTGTTGAAGTAAATGTTTTGATTATAAACTATGTATGATGTAATTTGTCAGTAATTGTTTCATTTCAGTGGCCATCCACTGATGTTATTGTGGCGTGTCGAGCAGATAGAGGATATTTATTGCATCATAATATAAACAAGATTCTTACATACATCCCAGTGTTTCAAGCTTTTTTTTAAAAATTGAAATACAAACAGTTCAATGAGTAGCATGAAGTGTTACAAAGGACAGTGCTGAACTGTGAGAGGTTTAAAAATGTTAAGATAGTGACCTAAAACATCCAAGCTCTGCCAGAATTATCTTAGAAAAAAGAACAAGATGGTGGGCGGGAAAACATGGAGTGGCCAGACGTCTCCAGATTTAAACACCATCTAGCTGCTTTAGGTTGAACTGGACAGAAAGCCCACACACTTATGGGAACTTCTGCAACATAGTTGGGAAGAACTTTCTGCAGAACAAACAATGAGATATTCAGGCGCTTGAATTTCAATACAAATAGAAGTTTAAAGAAGACAACATAAAAACCATGATCTGAACCAGGAACCTCCAGATTATTCAAATGAGCATAAAATGTATGAGGCAGATCCATGTAGAACCAGTCGTTCTTTTTGTTGAACACTAGTTCCTGTCAGGTAAATGAGCATGGGCTTGTTTACACTAAACCATGTAAAACAAGTCATTGTTGTAGCAGCTTTCATTGTGATTTGATTTACCACATTTTAAAAAGCCCCACCCTTCTCTACCCAATGTGTTCTATAGTCCTGTGTAGAGTGAAATGAATCTGTGATGTAATACACGCATCCTGCCCATGTTATTCAGATGTTCTACATTCTTTCAATTTGCTTAATACAACACCGCCTTTCAGTATGCAACACTGTTAAATGCCTCTTGATTGCGATAGGCGGACATGTTCTTCCTCTGACTCCAAGGAGCCCATTAATCAGAGTGATGGCATAATCGACATGAAACCCAACAACAGGTACAACTTGATCTGAACTCTCAGTGAGGTGGACAGGCTGATTCATGATCCCAGTCTGGCCAATCTGTAACATTCTTCACCTGGCTCTTCATCCCCAAACCTGATCTGGCTGACACATATTTAACTCCGAGATGAATGGGGCATTGGTCTGTGCCCATGTGTCACCGCACGGCTTGTAGCTGGGCGAAATAAATAATGCGGGCAGCAGACAGAGCTCCAGACAGCGCATCAGAGCAGGCCTAAAAACCCAGGGTAATCCTGTACGGTCTTAAATCACCAGTAGAGAAATATGAGCTCAAGGTTATTGAGCAGCGGGTGAGTGATAGAGACTTCCAGCACGTCGGGCTGCTCCAGAAATGAGATTTTACTTCACACAGTGTCATCCTCTGCCCTACGGCCGTGTCTGGTGAAGAAGGGACCCTGGATTTATTTCTCCACGTTCAGTAGTTATAGCTATTCAATACACATTCATCGGAAACACTTTAGTTTAAGGACCAAGCATAAGAGCTACGAGGGCCCCTGAGCATGACAGAAATATTCAGAGTGTGATCATAGTTTGAGTGAATAGATTATGCCTGAATGGATGTATCTGCAAAGAGAAGTGCTTAGAGAAGTATGCCTTTATCGCACAACAGTGTCATAACATCATTTACCGCAGACAGAATTTTTAAATTTTGTCTTAAGAAAGTGCAGAAACCCCATAAAACACAGGGTACACATGTAATTAAAGCTATGTGGCAGTTGCTGAATTACATGAATAATCTGTCAGGGTTCGGTCAGCGGCCCTTTGAGGCCGCTGCTTTTTTGGTTCTATGATTCAGTTCGTGTTTGGGATTTTGGGGCCTTTTATTTTGGAGTTTGGGGTTTGTAGGTGTGTTTGCTTTAGTTTCTTGATTTGCTGTCCATGTGTCATGTGTTTTCTGTTCCAGCTGTCCTGTGTTTAAGTGTAATGGTTTTGGGTATTTAAGGTTGTGTCTTTTGTTCCTGTTTGGTCTGTGTTTCATCATTTAGAGCTGTGTCTGTCTTGTACGAAACCTCATCTCGTTTTGGCTTGTGCCCTGTTTTGCTTTGAGCCCTCGCGTTCCTTTTCTGTTCTAAGTTTGAATAAACAACACTGCATGGAGTCCCGCCATCCTGCTCCTTTGTCCCATGTAAGCTTTCGGTCCCGGGGGATTAGCCCCCGCCACCGTGACATAATCAAGATACTCACTCTGAAAGTTCTATCAACACCACAGTATTGGTCAATTACTAAAAAGTACCATTCCCTAAAAGAACAAACTATGCATATATAGATCCACATACTTTTGACTGAAGACTGTTGGAAAATGTTCAACAAAAGCAATTTCCATAAATGCTTACTGATATAATCTCAGCACCTGCCACTGGCTTCCATCATATGCGTTTTTTGAGTCAGATTTTCTATTCTTCTCCACAAACATTTCAAAGTCGTTGTTTGTAGTGATCATACGCTACAGAGTTGGCAGAGAGAGATAAGGTAGTATTCCTTTGACAAGCTATTGCTGTGGAATGAGCCTGAGGTGGCTGGAGAAAGAGGACGGAGAGGAAAGTAGAGGGAGAGGCCTGAACTTAGGATTTAGGAGGGACAGCTGCTACCCCCTCAAGCAGGTTCTTTACCCAAACGGTTCTAATGAAAAGTCCATCTGTTTGGAGGAAGGTCCACTCGTATGTCTCTGCGTTTGGCCAAAGGCATTTAATTCTGGAGGTGTGTGTGTGTGTGTGTGTGTGTGTGTGTGTGTGCGTGTGTGTGTGTGTGTGTGGTTGTGATGAGCATGTGTTGCTGGCTGTGCCTTCCGTGGCCTATGAAGAGGAAGTCCTGCAGTGATCCTGCGACTCTCAGACTCAGACAACACAACACAGCCTGTCATTATTATACTCATCACACATGCCTCCACAGATGGGGGCAATCCAAATTTACACTCACTCACTCTCTGTCATTGTGTCTGTCTCACTCTCTCTCTCTACATTTTTGTGTCACTTTGTGTCTCAATGGATGAGTGGAAGACGCCCACCCATGAAGAAACATGCTCATACTGTCATTCAGGTCTTTCTGTGTGTAGACATCAATTCCACAAGCTCTTAGCTACAGCAAGCCCTAGCCTACATCATGTTTGGTGTTCTGTGCTGTGTCTCCAGTTATAATAAAGTTCCAAAGCCTGTGATATTGCTCAGGGCAAGCTGGAGGATTAAGGGCCACCCACACACACTACACTGTACACTCCTAGTATTTCATCAAGTCCTGATATATTGCTGTCTTTGCTGTTGTCTTTTATGGTTTTATATCATGACATTGCAGTATTGTGTCTGGATTTTGTAAGTGAGGCTCATAGGGTAAGCTCGTTTGAATAGTACATGCAGTACACTGTATGTTAGAGAGCATTTATATGCTAGTAAAGCTGTGGGCTAAACCGTGGCTAATGACTGCTTTCGGGTTTAAAGGGGGGGTCACATGTGAATGAACTTTGTTCATCTTTTCAGGCTTTTATGTTAATAGATCCTGCACGAATGCACTACTACCGAATAAAGAACAGATATGGACTAAGAGCTTTTTACCCTTTTGTTT
>JBBPDH010000001.1:27958814-27987764 GCA_037974565.1 Clupeocharax schoutedeni
ACCTGTTACCTGCTTTTATACTGGCGTACGGTCATTTCCGGTACCTCGTGACCGTACGTGCCCGGTGTGCGTGACACGGCGGGAGAGAAAGAGAGAAGTCTGTCACCTTGAAGAGCGCAGGATCTCTCCAACCCAGTTCCATTTGCTTTACTTACTCTTTTGTTCAAGAGTCAGACTGTTTGATAATTAATAGTCTGAACTGTTGCTATCTAGACATTCTAACCCTAATCATCCCAGATACATACTGAACATTGTATTCAGTTTGAATAAAAAGGGCTTGGTATGGTAACAACTGAAAAGCTTTTTCAAAGCCAGATTTTAGATGTGAAGCACCTCATGGACCTGCCTTGTCACTCACTCATGCTTAGCAGGCTGAGGATTCTCCAAAATCTTGATGTTTCCATTTAAATACCAAATAAATACATTATTAATGTAATTCTGTAATTAGTTATTTAGTACTTAGTACTTTCACTTCTCACAGAATTTCCCTGCTACAAGTGAATTAATGTTGAATTACTTGAGACGGTTGTTCTCATCCATAATAATGTCTAAAACAAGCATCCTTCAAATCGGCCTCTGCCCTTATCCATTTCAAAACATTGCACTGGTATACGTGACCATGTATTGTCCAGGCTGCTGCCCTGTGCTCAGGCTTGGCATCTCATTAGCTGTGTTCTGCTCACCTGGAACTGTGTTCTGCCTCTGTCTCTTCTGTCTGCTGCTGAAATAATCAATGCTCTAAGCCATGATCAATGGGCAGAAAGTGTGCAGTCATTTTAGTTAATTAAAAGCTTGAGGGAACCAGGCATGTTGGGCTGCACATCCCACATTTTGGGCCCTTTAATTAACGACTGCACAAGGTAGCATGGCTGCTAGCTACTGGGAACATCCTGCCAGTTTGGTTGAATATTCATCAGGCATTGTTAAAGGCAGAATCAGAGCGCTGTTGTTTGTGGGCGTGTGCCGTCACCCCTTAGGGGGTCCCATACCCCTGCCAGTGACTCCTACTGGGAGTGAAGTGGAGATGGGTGGAGAAGCCTTTTGAAACGATACATCAGACAACATAAATGTAAAATAGATCCTGTGAAAACGAGTTCTGTCTGTGTGCGTAGACACATGGAGCATATGAATAGCTTACTGTACATGAAACACTCACTTACATGCTCTCAAAGGCCCTTTTCTCATTTAAAGTGGATGTTAGATTTAGTGAAGATAGGGGCCTCTCCTCATGCTTCTTTCACATTGCTTTGGTGGGACGGTGGCATTTCCTAATCAAACATGGGCAATTATCCTTTGCAAAATAGACTGCTACGGCTTGGCATCGAGACAGAGATTGGCATTGGTGTTTTTGGCAACCGTGAAATATGCTTCAATACACTGGAGGAATGGAGAGAAAGAGGAAGCGACATTAAATCCCGTCAGATAAGACAGAGAAGGGAAAAACACCAGTTGTTGTAAACACATGCTTTTCTAGGATTCTCACACCCCAGATTGTATATTAAAAATATCTCCATGGTTCCAGCAAAGCAGCACAAAATCATGATTTAGCATTGATGGAGGGAATCAAAGAATCCAGATGGCACATTATCTTACTGGACAGAAAGTCAGTTTGTTTGGAAAGGCCTGTCATTTTCCTGTAAAGGGTGAGGGAAAGCCAAGTAATGCAAAACAACCACATTATTACTTTTACTCAGTCTAAGCTTTTCTGATGGGCATTTACTAAAACAAATCTTATTTCCTTGAACAAACCTGTCTGTGCTTTAATGTAATGACAACATTTTATTATTTAAAAAAACGATTCTGTTTGCATGTGAACCCAAGTATCATTCTGATACACACAAAGCACTAACACTAACAAAGGGTCCAGGGTAAAAGAGAAACATGAGATAATTCAAGAGTAAAAATGAAGGCATATGCAAGGCATGAAAATGAAGCAAAAAGCACAACTAATGAAACACAGGTGTAAATAGACTAACTAGACATGGGGAACACCTGGGTAGGGGAGGCGACACAAACACAATACAGGTGAAGAAGATCTTAGGGGTCAAGGTGGTCCTAACACCAAAATGAGAACAAACTCATAAGACAGAAACATAATAAAAATATTAACAAAGACACACAGTCACAAAACAGGGACATCGCAGGGGCAACCATTACAGTCATTCTCAGCTTCAAAACAGTCATCATGACAGGTTAAAATGCTTGTCCAGCCTTGCAACAATTGCTTTGAAAAGAACATTTGGAAACATGGATAGATCAGTAATGCAATAATAAGCAGTTTCCTTCAGGATCAATACAGTTTTCTGATCCTGATTGATTCTACTTTTACAAATTATTCAGATAGGCCTCCCTCATCATACAATAGGAATAGATTGGGGTTCAGTACTGAAAATGTTTCATCTGAAACCAAGACCAAAAATTAGGGCTTGCTTTGACAGTGCAAGATTTTCATAGGTGGCACCACAGAGCTACAAAGCATCAATTAAAAACGAAGAAGACGAAAATACAAAATAAACTGGTTAATTTTTAAATTGTGAATTTTAGCCACAGGCTACAAACTGATTTGTTTGGTGAATCAACTTTAGATATATTACAATGTACAGAGAAATGACTTTGATCAGAACAGACAATTTTCTATCTAGCTGCTGCGTGTGTAACTGGCATATGTTTTGTCCATTTGCATCAATAGATTAGACACCAGCATGGCTCCAGCTCGCACATGATGGCTTTGCTAAATGTGTGAGAATTGGCCCATTTAGTGCAGGAATGTGACAAGTTACCTGAGTCTGTATTTATTGAACATATGGCATGTAAGTCTGCCATATCCTCTGCATAGAGACTCGCATACCACAATGCTTCACTCAAATTGCCTTCTTGCTGTGAATATAAGACATGCATTAACAGCAGCAGCATGAATTGCTTAGTTAGCGCTATCCTAGGGCTGAGATTTACACCTCCATAGGATTAATGTTGCCTGTGTTTGTATGTAAGCATTTCTCTACCGTATTTAAAGCTACTCATTTTCAAATCTGATTCATCGCATATATGAAAGGAAAGGAAGTAGTTTTAAATTGTCCCTAAAGAGCTTCCCATAATTTTGCAGCCATGTTGAGATAGGGATCCTGTTTGTGGAATTTCCCTGGGCTGAGTTTCTGATCAGATAAGCGAATATGGATTGTGGAGTAGTATCTTGGATATGTATTTAACATAGTCTCAGTTATTCACCCAGACCATAAAAGGTTCTCTAAAGGTATGCTAGGAATGAACTATTTGCATCCGTAAAAAACTACTTTTGTAAATGAAACCAGTGTAAAGAACCCTTTAAAGGTTTAAAAATACAACATAATTTATATTTTCTCTTTCAGGTATAGATTTTCTAGAACTGTAAATTCAAGCAAATGAGGAACCTTTAAGTGTAAATTGTTCCGTATATATATATATATATATTTATAGCTTTTTTGTTTTTCTTGTTAATCTAGTTGTAAGAAACCAGCCATTTATTTTTAAGGTTTGCTTCTCTCTCCTGCTTTGTCTTTGTACTATTTCACTCAAGAACACACACAGAGAAAACACATGCCTTTTAGGACTGTTGGAAGTCTTCATGTAGGTCGTCACCTGGAGGTGCTGCCTGTCCCTCAAGGCAAAAGATTTGAGCTCTCTAAGGTTTTGTCTCAGCTGACAAGCTTTTTGCTTTTTACACAGACAGGTCTCTGTTCCACGTTCACCTCAGTCTTGCCTGCATTCATCTATCATTATAAAGAAGTGGGTCTGCAGGTTTCATGTAGAAATGCTGAAAAAAGTACTCTTACATTTGTTCAGATGCTCTTATCCACATCAGTGTATATAATGTACTGTAAGAGTAGAGATTTTTTTTCCACAGCTACTATACGAAGCTGCTCACAACACACTGTTGTTCTGAAGAAGAGTAGAAGAAAAAAGCTTATGAAAACCTTGTGAGCATGCTTTACACTGAGTTTTTAAAAATAATGTGAAATGGCCTTGGCTAATAACTATTTTGATTTCTCTAGGTTTTAATTAGTTTTCTGCTAACTTAGATGTTGAGTGTTGTGTTAGTAAAGGGCTAATATTTGGGCGAAAGTAGAGAATCCACCCCTGAGGTACAGTACAGATTTACAGAACGTCTGCAGTTCTCTGTTTGGTGAACAGCCCATCCCTCACTCCTCTCTGTGTCCCCTCTCCTGTCCTGCTGGCACACAGTGCATCCTGTCTGGTCCCATTATGTCTCGGAGGCTGCATGCCCTGGTCAGCCACCATCGGGTTGCGGAGATGGCAACTGGCCCTGTGCAAGAGGACACGGAACAGGAGAGTGCCAGTACATCGCACTGATTAAAAAGCTCTGGTGTCAGAGGAGGGAAGTCCAGATAGATGGAAAAAGGGCTTAGGGCGAGGGACATCTGCCCTTTGGAGCACGCAAACAGATGGACACCTGTGCGGTGTCTTACAACTCAATAAAGAATGAAAGGCACAGAGGAACATATAGCGGAAAAACTACCCTGACCTTTGCACATATGGGTCATATTCACTTTTCTAACATGAGCACTTTCTCACTTCACAGCACCATATACTTACTTCCACTAATAATATATATTGTAAACTGTATTTTTATTAAACTTGGTAAATATGAGCAAGAAAGACTAAGAAAAATGGTCTTCGTTGAACTTCATTGACTTCATTGTTTATCAGGTTGATGCTGCAGACAAGAAAATTTCAACCATTATTAAACAAAACTGATTTTTTGTAACAGTTCTGTGCAAGATCATGTTAATAATTAAACTTTTATTAAATGTATTAAACATTTATTAAACAATAATTACATTTTCATAGACTTTTTTGTTCATATTTTCCAAGGGTTAAAATAATTTTACAAACCTGTTAGAAAATAATTGCTTCTTTGTTTCACAATGGGGGATAAAATACTTATGCAAGTCTCCTATTAGTACATACTTACACTCTGACAAAAAGAGGTTGCCCCAAAGGGTTTTTAAGTGATGCCATCGAAGACCCATTGTTGAGTTATGAGTTTGAAGAACCCTTTGACCACATAAAAATGTTCTTTGCAATTTTTGTACAACAACCTTTACATAACATTAGGGTTGTTCAGGAGATTCTTCACACTCCCGCATTTCATTTACAAAAAAATATTCCATTCAGTAAAAGATTCTGTGGGGAAAAATGGTTTCTCCATATGGCATCACCCAAAGACTCTCTTGGCACCTGATGCGGTTGGTGGTCAGTAATTCCACTACTGTAACCTTTTGATAGGTGCTTCTTGTATTTCATTTACTCTTCAAACACTCTTCGAACCAGCAGCATCCATGTAGCAAAAGCTCTGATTTTAGAACATAACAGATAAATGTTTGTGACCTCCTTGCTACACTAGTATTTGAGGACTGGCTTAAGGACTGGCGCTCGTTTGGGTGTGAGCTGGTACTAAACAGAGAGAGTTATGGTGATTGTGTTGCTCAGGGATACAGCAGTTTTCACAGCTCGGCACCACAGAGCGCCGCTTACGACCACTTGTCAGGGTGTTTGCCTGTGATGAATGGATACTGTCTATATGACGAAGTCTTCCAGGGAGGTTGTTTTCTCGCAAATATATATTCAGTCTGGGTTGCAATTCTTTTCATCATAAAAAAAAAAAAAGAATCGAACAGAGGTCTCAACACAGTAAGAATTTATGCTTAATTAATCACATGGGAGACAATTAATCAAGGTCTAATTTTGCTTTAATGTTTCATATCAAATTAGTCTTTGCATTGGCTGAAGTGTAACTACAATCTAACAACATCTTAATTTCCGCAGCCTGCCGGGCCTGAACAGTGAATATTAATTAGTAGATTAATGTATTTACCACTTGGCTGGATGGTGCTGGAGTGTGAGTAGAATTCTGGTCCATATTAGATGTAATTTAGGCAAAGTGAGATGAAAATGGCAAATTTTTGTGCCATATTTTTGTCATATTGTTATGCTGTGTGTATATTCCAAAGTATATATATAGAATGTCATGCAATATATTTTCAGCACAGGCCTATTTTTGTCTGAAAATCGTAGATTATACACTTTTCTTTCTAAATGAATTACAAATCATTCCAATTATTCAAAAAATGTGATGTTACGCACTGAATGTTTAAGGGTTTTAGTCATGTTAATTGTAAATCTTTTAAAATAATCACTGCGCCACGGGTGCTGAGCCTGCCTATTATCAAAAAGGAGAAATGACTGATGTTAATGACAACAATGTTTTTTACTGTTTTTGATGTAAAACATATATGGATAGATTATCTCATTGCTAATTCATAAGGCTTTTAGATGAATAATAGATGTTGTCCTTTGAGACAGCTGCCCTTGCGCCTGCTCCTCTTATTATTTAGGAGAAGAACAGATAAGATCACACTGGGGTTCTCTTATTGCCTTTTGTTTAGTTGTAGATACTGTGAGGAAGAGACTGGCTTTTTTGACTGTCTGAAACTTTTTACATTAGAAAAATGTCAAATTGCACTTGGGATGTCTTGAGAAATATTCTCTAGCATTGCTTTTGAAATTCACTTTTTGATCTGCGTGAGGCCAGTTTAGAGATAAACCAATCTCTGCAACAGCCATCTCTTTCTTCACTTTGCTTTAAAGGGGTAAATATTCTGCTTTGAATTTCTTTCCAAGTCTCGTGCTCTAGAAGAGTTTTCTGGGAAAAATTGGATGCATTTACACTCATTTTGTACCTGCATTTATTTAGCAGATAAGATAATTTAGCAGATAAGATAATTATATCGGGTGTGTTTTTTTAAAGAGTGGTAGATGAGGATCCAATTGCAGCTAATGCACAAATCATATGCCCTTCATTATAATGTGCTATGTTTGAAATAATAATAATTAAACATCTGCCTCATTACAATTACTTCCACTTGTAGGGAAAAGGAATGCCCTGCAGCCAAAGATGAGAGGCTTTGCTCCATCCACCCTGCATAATCTATCCTGAATAATCAAGATAATTACCCCTGCCATGGTGTTTTTCCAGTGGAATTACCATAAAAACTCTGTGGTAATGCCTGCTCTAATGATGGGGGAGGAAGTGCTCACTCACCCTCAAAGGGAGAAGGAAGTGAAAGATAAGGACTAAGTTGTAATATTAGTGTTTATTCCAAAGAGAAGTGTTAGTGACTGATTGAAAGGTAGTGGTGTGGCATTTTAGCCGTGGCAGTAAGTCTGATTCCACTTTGAGAAATAACTGATGCTCATTACAAAAAAAGGTTAATATTAATGGCATAACAAGGGCCAACCCCCAATCCCCACAGTAACTGTCCTTTAGGGAATACTCAGATTTAATGGCCTGTTGCTAATTGTTAAAACAAAATAATTCCTTTGACCTTGGCTCAAGATCATTTGTCAAGATAAGTGTGTTGTTTTGTGTATTAGTTGCCCCCTGATGTGATTAAACTTGATATTTCATGAATTTCTGATTAAATACTTGAAAAAGCAGGTGGTAGGCGTAGCAGGATGTCATGAAAGTTGTGGATTATTTTTTTTAAAAAAGAACTCACACTGGTTATGCTAATAAGGGGTGCGGGAATCAATAATCTATTCAGTTTTGCCCTTTTGGAGTAGAGAAGGCTTCTGTTAAAAGAGTGAAATGCTGATTTGCTGTGTAGAGCTGAGCTAAGAGACTGCTGAGCTGAGGGAGAAGCAGCATTTCCCCACTCCCAGTCCATCTTCCCTCACATTTATGGAGCAAGTGGACCAAGCAATCATATGGCCGTAAAGTGCAATAAATTCTAGAGCAAAGTTACTGTATAATCCATAATGATATTAGTGAGGTCTGGTCAGACAGTAAATACCAAGGCTGGTTGCAGTGCTCTGTGAAGCATTACTAGCAGAGCTCCTGCTAACAAATACACTCTCAGTGACGCTCCCCTGTCAAGGACCGATTTTCAAGGTTAAGTACTTCTCAAGCCCAGCCTTATTTTTACAAGATTTGATTGCTGTAAGAATGTGCAGCTGTCTAATTCCTTCTTGGCATGACTTACAGACACTGTTCAAGAATGCACATGCTTCAGTGAAATGTCTTGCACTTTCTCTTTTCTTCCTTCTGGAAGCATTTTTAAATCTCCTTTTAATGATAATGTGGCTTCCCGCTCTACCTGCACTGAGGCTGTAAATAAAGACATAAGCTATGAACACGTGAGGGGAAAAAAATGATCGCATGGGCAGAGTTCTGAACTTGGGTTGCTATTTCACTCCTGAACCACAAAATTCCTACAGTAAAGCTAACTGTCTGTCAGTCACTTTGTTAACTTTGCTAATCACGTGTGAATTAACAGCAGCGTTTTCAGTTCAAGGCATCTGAAGCACACCCTAACTATACAGCCCTTCCCTCATAATCACACCCGAGCAGAGCAGTCTTCTCTCATTAGCGTGGGGGTTTGTAAATGCTCCCTGCTCCTTTGATGTTCTCTGAGATGCTCACTATTGTGCCTGGAACAAAGAGGCAGCCCCACTGGGACCAGGAAGGCTAACTTTTCCTCAGTTCCGCCAGGCTTTTCAGAAACTGTTTGTTGGGAGGAGATTCTTTGTTTCAGTGCCAGCACCATCACCGATGAATTTAATTATCACTGAGCTCTGCTTTTCTGGGATACTTGCAAAGATGCCTAATTTTGCAAAGGACAGATCTTCAGCGGAATACAAATTGACACTATTAATGGTGTGTGTGTGTGTGTGTGTGTGTGTTGTGTGCGTGTAAGAAGAAGAAAAACTGGCAAAAATGAAACATGGAAGACGGAAAAAAACTGGGAGAGAGAAATGCAGGGTGGAAGCTAATTCCTGCCATGCTAATATCTCGGTAATCTACTAGCCGACTCCCAGGACTGCAGGAGTGGACAGGAGTGGTGACCTCTAGACTATAAAATCAATGTCTTAAATACTTATTTACAAAAAAGGATACAACTTTGTCCATTTTCTTCTTGTGCACAGGGCTACTGTCTGAGCCTGGGAAGGCCTAGGTCTCCTGGTGGAATGATTAGGCCCCCTCCTAATGTTAAACCCAAAACAGTATCCAGCTCCCAGTATATGGGCAAGCTTCTCCCCACCAGGACATGGCTGCTGAGAGGAGATAAGACAGGAAAGCAGGGGTCCCTGGCCCTTAGTCATACCGCTGGAGAAAGATTGGGAGAAAAAGAATGAAAGAAAGAGAGACATCCAAACCAAGCCCTTATTAGTTAGCTCTCCCGGATGTCCATGGGGCTTCTTACCTGAATGCCTCACGTTTAAACATCTTTTCTCTGTCTGTCAAAGAATGGAAGTACTTTTTAATAATGTTGCTAAATAACTTTAGGACAGAATGTAAAGACTACTAATGAATCGCTACGAAAGACTTCTATTGGTCTCGTTGCTCTTGTCTGCATGTTACACAAGCATCTCCTTTGGCATAATTAACTATCCAACCCATTTGAACTGGATTCCATTTCGATTTGTTTCCCCATGTTTGCATGACAGATATGGTTGACAGGGCAGGTGTAGGTATAATCAGGGATTGCTGTTAAAGCTTTGGCCAGCTAATACTGTTTCTGTCCCTTTTTTTCTCGCAAGCTAGAGTGTACATTCCTAATTAATGTGTGTTGCTTCAGTAACCTGCAATCAATAAAGCATGGATGAACAAACTCTAATAGCTTACAAAGCTTAACAGAACAGATCAAACAGGGCTAAAACCAGGTGAGAATGGCCTTCGGATACATCAGCCTTTCATTTTATTCATGCTGAGAATGTTTACCACTCATTCTGAATGACATCTGACCAGAGAACAGATTTCACTTGTTACTAACAGATAACAGATTCATTCTATTCTTAGGTTTCTTTTTTATTTAGCCCTTATTTATGGATGATTAGATCATCAGCCCAGGCATATGCTTTGTTCAAGGTCATACCAGCATCAAACCCCACCTCTCTGCTGTAACCTATTTAGTCATCCCACCCAGGGAGTAAAACAGCAACCCTTTGGTACTAAACATGTTCCATTCCTGCTGTGGAGTGTAGCCCACTGATCTTGGACATCTGCTCTCTGTTCTGCAATAGACACAAACAAAGGAAGAGCTAAAAGCATAGCAGCATTTTTCAAATAAGGTTTCATTCATTTGATGCATCCTTAGGTAAAGATAGTGGACTTCATCAATGCAAAAGTCATTAAAGTCATTCAACTCATATTTCGTTTAGGAAAAGGGAACCAATGTGGTTAAATAATAGTGATGAACAAAACAATACTTTAAGCCTGCACATGTTTCAGGGCAGGGCTGCCTGAGCCAGCTGGTGAGGTGCTGAATGAGGCGGTAAGCATTTACATGCACTGCAGAACGCAACGCTATTGACTGCTTGGAAAGAAAGCAGTGGAGAGGGACTCATCTTTGAGTCTTCATTACAGCTGCTTTGTGACACCTCCGAGAGTGATGTGGTGGACAGTTAAAACTGCCGTAAATATTCAGGACAAGTTTACAGTGCGTGCTGAAGTGCAGGTATAAAAACCACATCTTAATGGCTCCTCAGTTGTGGCAGAATTGATTCTTTAGCTCCTGGCTCCATTTTGCTGCCTTTGCTGATCCTCTTGACTGGAAAGAGGTAGACTTTTGTGTGCTCACCATATCTCCCTCTATGCAAGCTCTTAGCTTTCTTTGCTTCTACTTGATTCATTTCATGAAATTGTCTACTCTGGCTATCTCTCGTTTTTGCTGCTTCACAGGATCTACCAGGGCCAAATTCCCCACCGCCCCCCTAACTCGCTTTTGTGATCACAGCCTCCTACTGTTTTATTGACTATCCCACTAATTGAAGCTTGCATAAACAAAGATCTGGAAGTTGGCTGTGAGAAGTCTCAGTTGATTGGATTGGGGGAGGGCCTGCTGAAGTCTTTTTTTCTCCATCTCTCCCTGTGAAGTCATCCGATGGAGTGTCTTATGGATGGAGCTTGCGGGCGGGCAGGTCTTTCTCCCTCTGGCAGGTACACACCGCCTCTGATCATAGATCATTGATCCCAGCCATCAATACTCACCGTCACGCCAGCATATCAATGCCCTCTTCCCATTCTGGATTAGGATGAATTGCTTTCTTTCTTCCAGAACTGGCCAACCATTGATTTAGGATGGCAGATCGGGATGTACTGGTAATTAGGCCTCCAACTTCTCCCTAAGTGATTGTCTGCTCTGCTATTTTATCACCATTTAAATCTCAAAGTCCTGGCATTGCAAAAGCACAGGCACTTGGCAAAGACCCAAGAAGTAAAAGAAATAAAGGAGATTTTTAAAATTTGACCCAGGGCTTGAATTAAGTGCCACCCCTCTAAAACAGCTATTGTTAAACTGTTCTCTCCCATCATTTTAGGTACTATATCTAGCAATCTAACATTAAGACTATCAATATATATTTCATATGAAATGTACCAATAACTATGAAAAAAGCCCAAAAATCTTTGTAAGCTTTCTTGAGTTGTTTAAATTCATAGCTGGCTGCAGCAGATAACCAAGCACTTAAAACAGGGTAGTCTAAATCTTGACATCTTAGTAATTTAATTAAAGTATGAAATGAGAGATGCATTTTCACCTGTTAAAAATAGGTTTAAAATAGTTATAATACAGTTCATTAAACACGTTCCTATTTTTTGTGAACGCTGAACTGAATCAGTTCTCCAATTATGAACGTGCACGTGAGCGATGTTCACTCTTGCAAGACTGAACGCACCTGTCACGCTTCGGTCAGTGGCCAGTAGTGGTCACTGCTTTTCTGTTGTTTTTTGGTTCTGTTTCTGTTCGTGTTTTGGAACTTTTATTTTGACCTTCTGTTCATGTATCACGTGTCTTGGGTTATCACCTGTGTTGTGTTCATGCACTGATTTGGTTCTGTATTTAAGCTCTGTTTGGTGTGACACACACCATCTGTCCATCGCCTCACACTCCTCTAGTCTGTTGACCTGTTCATGTTTGGAGAGGCCCTTGCGCCAGGTTTAAGTTCTGTTTTATGTTTTGTTTAATAAAGTTGATTCAGCATGGATCCCTGGTCTCCATTCTGGTCCGTGCCCTGAGGTAGCTCATGATGGTGGACTAACCCCCACTGTTGTGACAGCACCTCACATTTTACATTTGCTGATTACAGTCTCCCCTCCTATGATCCTATATCCACACATGTGATTGGCCAGAAGGCCACCATGCTGCCAATCAAAACAAAGTTCTGCCATGAGCAGAGCTGAGCCACAGAGAGAGAGAGAGAGAGAGAGAGAGAGAGAGAGAGAGAGTGTTGAGGAAAAAGAAGGGGGGCTTCTCTCACTCAATGGGAGTCGGCTCTTCTGATGCATCACACATCACTGCTGATTACAGGCTAGCATGGTTGGTGCCTCTATAGAAGGCAGTTCGTTTAAACATTTTTGAAGAAATTGGTGTAGATTTAGATGGGGAAAACTACATGTTTTGTTTACTTTTAGTTCTGTTCTTTTCTGAGCACTTTAAAAGATATTGCCTGAATGTTGCATTTTAGGCAGATACGTTTTGTTTACATTTTGTGTCAATATTGTCTGAATAAAATTTCCATATACAGTATACCTGCACCTTGTTTTTTCACTTTCAGCATAACATATCCCAACCTCAAAATAGTTTTTAATTGTTCAGTGGTATGACAGATAGAAGTAAATAATAAAAATAAATAAAACAATGAATGTTTGAAGTGTACTTTGAACTAGTTCTTTTTCAGTGTGAACTGGCACAACACTGATTATAAGGATGCCTTTGTAACCACCTGTCAATGGTTTTAATGTTGAGTCTGACTGTTGTATCATCCAATTAACTGGTGCAGTGTGACTCATGCCAGTATATGAATTTAGTCAAATGTGGTCATGTGGTCCCTGTGTAATAATATACTTAACATTTTTGTTAATTCTCCCCTTTCGGTATCCCTCAATATATCCAATCTTTTTTTCCCCCAGAGGAGATCGAGGTTAAACAGGGTCAGCTCCCCCCTCCACCTGAGTGACACGTGCTGTGGATGACTGGGAGAAGCCGGACAGGGGACAAACACAAGGGGGCCCGAGGTGAAAAATAAGGGGGCGGGAGGATTAACCTTGTACATAGAGGGACTGGGGCCAGTCAGCCCACCATCTGTCCTCAGGCCTGAAGAGATGACCTGTCATCATTGTCTGACCAACTTGGGTCATAGGGAGGACTGCAGTGGGAATTGAGGTGGTCAGAAAAAGACAGAGGCAAAAAGCTCCTGGTATGATGATAAATTTACATTGTAGTCACTGCAGTTCTTGCACGAATATGCATGCTGTGGGCCATCAGTCTTTTACAGCAATACAACATCTTGCAGGGGCCATTTTTGCCGTTTGTGGAAGTGTTTTTTAACCTCTAACCACTGTAAATGTCACCAAGAGAAAGCTTTCATGAGAGCGACTGCAACTCTCCAGATGCTTTCCAGTGATTTCGGCTGTGTTATCAGCTGTCTCTCTATGAACATTTATTCATGAAAATTGTAATGTATTACTATTTACTGCAAAAGACGGAATATGTGCTGTTGCTAGGCACTTTGGTGAAGGAGTTGCAATGGTGAATTCCAAAGAAATGACCCCTTGGAATGCAAAAATTTAAAAATGCCATATTATTTCTGGTACCTTTATTCAGACCACCCCTCCCGAATGGCTACATCATAGCCCCAAATCTAGCAACTGTGGTAATATTCTTACATTAAAAAATATATAAAAACCTACCACTGATATCATTTTGCTTATTCTATCGTATTTGTGACGTTATTTAATTTTACCATACCTCACTCATACCTCACTCGTGATTCATCTGGTTTCTGTCACTTGTACTACAGGGTTTGCATATGGCATGCTGTAGATAGAACACATTCCAGACAACGTGCCAGACAGTCTCTGCTTCCTAGGGGTCATGGTCTTCTTGAGACCATGACACTTTACTGCTTCCCAGTCTGTACATATATTTCAGAGAAGGTGTCAGAGGGTTGACATTTTGGCATAATTTAGCTGTTAGATGAGCAAAGCCTGTCACTCATATAGGGCCGAGAGCATGTGGAGCTGACCTCTACCCCAGCACACTAGTGCCTCATTATCACCTACTCCTCATCTCTGTACATCCTAATATCACTGACTTTTACATACACACACCCACACACACACTAGCAATACTGCATTTAGCTACGCTAATGTAGCAAACAAGAAGTAGAACTTATACGATTTTACACCATTTGGCATACTGTTGTGTATGTAAAAAAGGTATTAGTATAGCTAAACAGTACAAACCACTTAAATTAGCAGAGCTCAAAAAATAAAGGCCATCAGTTTCCTTGATGGGTGTCAGTTCAATAAATCAAAAGTTTGTATAATGTGTAACGTTAGGGTCTACAGCACATTTTAATTGTATGATGCTTATATTACTGAGAAAGTTTAGACTAATATATACTGTGGCAACTGATGGTCTTGAAAGAGAGCAGAATTGTCTTAGTCTTAGAATTGTACTTAAATTCACAGTGCAAGCCTGGATTCTGCCTGTACTTTTGTCCATTTTAACAATAGTTGTCATAAAACACATAAAACTATCAGAGTGTAACAATACCACATAGTAACAATACAAAATAGTTTGTAATAAATTGGTGATGGTGTAGGCATAGTTTGCACAATACTAAATGATAGGGTGTCTGCTTCCTTTATGGTCTTGGCTAAACAGCTAGGGAGAATGAGAATTGCCAAAGTACTAATTTAACCGTATTAACTAAAGAAATATAATTCTGTGTAAAATGCTTATTCCCCTCAACCCACACATAATTGCATATAAGGAGCTTGGAAGCCATTCAGCAGTAACACATTCAGGGTAGACATATTAAACTTTAAATCTCAAGCTTCCTCTGCTTTCCCTAACTGCCATGTCGTTTTAGGAGCTACTGCTGACTGCTGCAGTTACTTAAAGCTCAGTCTTGTAAAATGAGTCTATTTAGAAGAAGCAGGGTTCCTCTGTTGTGGCCCAAACCTTCATAAACAATAGAGACGCAGAGCATTTGGTGGCACTTCAAGGGACCCCGTCATGGCCTGCCCTAATGAGAATGGTTTATTTTCACAGAAAGAGAGAAAGAAAGCAGTTTATAGTGTGATTAGCTTACAGGAATTCTGCTCATGTGCTTGTTTCACACATGACTTCAAAGGCATCACTTTCTAAATTTCCTGGACATTGAGAGCAACGGGTTTACAGCTGCCTCCTCAATGTTCAAAGCGAGTGTGTAATCTGCTGTGAATCTGCCACTGTCACTGGTTCATAGGGCATGGGGTAAACATGATTTTCAGCAGTGAGGCTAATAAAAAGTGACCAAGAGTAGCAAGAGGCTAATGAACCCCTCTATAAAGCGGCTTTTACTGCTTTGTGCTGCAAAGAGGGCTCCGCTAGTTGCAGGAGATTTTCTAGAAGCTAACCACTTATCTAAGCGTGGGAGCTGTCAGCTTAGTTCAGGCCAACATGGTGCAACTAAAAAGGCCTGTGAACAAGGAGGCAGGAAGGGGATTTCTCTAATTGGCCTCTTATAGGCAAAAACACCAGCGTGTTTCTGCTGTCCCATCAATTCTGTGCCATTGAACATGAGGATATAATTGCACCAAATTCTCTGTAAAGGACAACAAATTAAGAAATTGGTTCAAATGATCCATTTAGAAGAGTTCTGGCAAAAGTGAGCTAAGCTGACTTAATGGAGCTGTGCTATTAGTCTGTTGGGTGTGTGATGGTCAAGACTAATCGTGCAGCATGATTAATGCTGTCACACCTGACTAATGATGTCTGGATTCTAGTGACCCTTACCCTAGAATAAATGAGGGACACCATATCCACCTGTGGCCACTTAGAATTTGTCTAATGACCCTTCTTGTCAGAAAGTGCCCCTTCAGACGTCTTTTAATCCACAACAGAACCCCATTTTAAGTGAAGCTTTGTTGACCCTTACTTTTGAAACATGCAAATCCCAAGGAAGATGTTCATGTTCAGAGCTAACTATGTTTTCACCATAGTATCCTGGACCTTGACTTTAACACATTTAGTGCAAGGAGCTATTCATCTTCTAAAAAAAGTGCCGCCCATTCTCATTCAAAAGGCCTAACAAAAGAAGCTTTCACACAACAACGTCACAACACTTGTTAGACCACCAGTAATCTCTCATACTAATGTACCTTAAGCCAGTTCTTCATTTGAGAGAAAGTAGCTAATCGTCTTTAACATGTTCTGGCTGAGACTCCTGCTCATGAGTCATACTTTAAAGACTAATGTATACTTTCAGTTGTTGTGCAGAGTTGTTCGGTAAGTCAAGGCACCTCCTTCGTTTTGTCACAGATAAATGGGAACTGTCTGGAAAAGAAAAGAATACTTTGTTGACAAAAGGACCAGAAGGCAGCTTTAAGCAAAACTGACTTTGACAAATAGAGTTTAAATGGGAAATGACATAGGCACAGATGTTCCAAATTTGTTTTATTGCATCTTATGCAACAAAGTGGGCTTCAAATTATAATCTGTATGTCAACAAATGAGTGCTTCATGCTTTAACATGTGCTACTGAACACTATGAAATGGGCAAGACATATCATCCCCAATCATACATTGTGTCTTTATGTCACACATTTTGACACTGATGTAAGGTCACAGTATCACATTTGGTGAATCCTGGCTCAAAGTGGAGTTCCCTCTGATTGGCCTTTTACAAGAAGTCTCACAATATCACACAGTCGTTTCACACATCGAACCAATCTGAGGCTCGATCGCTGCATAGCACATATGCTCATATGCACATGCGAGCAGACCCCTGCAGTCTGATATCATGCCTCTGCCACTTCACTACATTAATCCCTGGCTCCCTGCTGATGTATAAGAGAATATTTGTCTGGGTCTCTCTTTATCATATTTAATGGGAAGCATTTGAGCAAGTGCCGATGATGTGCTTTGTCTGCTTCGGTTTTGTCTAAACGCAAAGATCATATCACAGTGAACGTCACTCCATTTAATTTGTTAGCTATGCATGAATGACTGCAGTATATCAGCATTGTCCTTTTTTATTACGACGATAATGAAATTCCTGTGGAAAACGCTAGTGATTATGATGTAATTTACCGTTACCATTCATTTCTAGGGTTTCGGTTTTATCTGGAAGCCATGAGACCAAATCTGGTCTATCTGGACTATCAAGATTAATTAACAATCACATATTCGACTTTCATTTATAAAGATCGCGCCATCTCAGTGTCTCCCACAGACAAATGTGATGTCAAGACCTAGCATTTTAGCATTTATCTTAAACTAGCATTTATCTTCAACTTCACTGCATCCTTGCAAAGAGCATCCGTGGCTGTTTCTTCTGGCTGGGTCATGAACCCCCTCTCCAGGTCGAATGGGTCCGATCGTTAACATCATATTTAATCAGGCCTCAGAGGCATTTCACCATTAAGACTACAAGCTCTCTCCAGACCCTGAGCAGAAAGACTCAACTTAGAGAAACCCTCTTCTTGCCTTTAAAAGGATTTGTTTTTTTAAGTGGCGAGTCTAATCTTTCCTTGCTTTCCTGCCTAGGTCATTCCTTTTAAGACTAGAAGCCTTGTAAAAGTCGTGTTCTATAAAAACCTAAACAGTTTTGCAAGAATTAAGGTCCTAATAGAAAGAGGGGTATATTTGTAAGCTTCTTTTTTGCTCTTGGCAATTTACAAAGTCTTCTGCACTTTATCCTTATGCCAAATCTCCTATCATCTACAGAACATAAATCCATAGTAAATCCATAGTTGTTTTTAAAAATAAACTAATATGGCATGAGCCCTGCAGTGGGCTGGCACCCTGCCCAGGGAGAGTCCCTGCCTCGCACCCGTTGGCCCCGGGATAGGCTCCTGGGCACCCACAACCCGAGTAAGGAATATGCAGTTACAGAAATTGAATGAATGAATAATATAGCATAAATGCATAAGCAAGGTGCCACCATGAAACTTGGTTAACTCATTAAGCCCTCTGCCATTAAGTAAGCCTGTGCATAACTAACTGTTCTTATTCTATATGGTGACTCACCAGAATATGTTGTACATGGCTTAGGAATTTTGCTTGATATTCTTAATGAGCACTATCCCGTGTTTCATCTGTTATATGTGCCACTCAAGCTTTGACTGCTTCAATCTCTTCTAGACCTCGCTTCATGCTCTCCTTTCGTTGGTAACAGTTGGCTCATGCACCTTTTTACAGGCAGTGTGTTTTCTTGTCTCATGGATGGAGTGCTGCTTCTTTCACTTCATGTTGTGTGCTTTAGAAGCAGTCTAATGCAGGTCCATAGTCAGTAATGAGTTCTCTGAGGTCTGGTCTGGACCCCAGTCATTTTTGAAAAGCTAAAAAATACAATTTGAAGCGAAATAATTATCAAAATGAAAATTAAACAGCAGCTGAAAATGTGCATTCATAATTCATTTCAAGCGTTTTAATAGTGTCTCCTGTGTGTGAGTGAGTGAGCTTGAGGATTCAGTGTCAGCATGATAGAGGATGCACAGCTCATGAACCACACAAGTGCACTTCACTGAAAGCAGTTTGAATTCACACTGTGTATGTGATCATGCAGCACTGTGACAAAGGGAGCACAAGCAGCATATAATTCACTAAGATAAAAAAAACTGATCACTGTCTATAAAAACATTCCCAGAGACCTGTAATAGTGTCCGGTGTAAAGATAATTGTATGAAGCATTTAAATCGAAGCATAAGCCAGGCTACTCTGGCCATGTTAAAGGTTGGGATTCTTTCATCTAGCGTAGACTGACTAATGTTTCACATAATGTCATTAATTTAAAAAAGACAGATAACATACAGACTCTGTTCTGCATCCCTATGCCCCTGTGAAGGTGAAAAAATAAAAGTATTCAGCTATTTCTGCCTAAATATTCTTTTGTTTTGTCATTTCAGTGTGCTGACCCCTGAACTCAAGAAATCAGGAATTTCACAAAAGACATGTAGGGAGGGTGAGTGGAGTATGTTTTTGCTCTAGGCTCCAGCGATGTCACCCAGAGTGAACCCAAAGATTAAAACGACTCACTTTTTGCACATACATGACATATAACCCTTATTTTCAGAATTTGTGATTAACATCATGAAAATGTATTTCTTGCAAATAGAAAGATGCCTCCTATTTGTAATGTGTGACTGACCAGTGATGCCATGCCGGTATGTTTCTTAGCCGAGTTTCTTATGTCTTTAACCATAATTACCTCTTTTTAAATGGGTTTTTTTACCTGCCATTGTAACAAGCGATCGGGCGTTAACGGCGATATTTTTTTTATCGCACGATAAGAATCTCGTGCATTAACGCCGTTATTGGCCCAGCTCTATTTTATATATATATGAAAGCTGAAAAATAAGAACTAGCTTAGACAGGACTGATTAATATAGCTACGCACAAGCTGTTGATTCACACAATCTGTGATTGTATGTTAAATTTGCTGTGATGTACCCATTTGTTTTGTTCTCCTTCTGAACTGTTGTTTTTAAGCTCACTGGTGCCACACATAGGCCAAGTTCTAATGCCAGGGTGCTCAAGGCCATTGTTAAATAAGAATGTATTATTTTTAGAGGTAACGATTATTTTTTTTTAACGCCGTTAATCGCAAACCCGACAGGTTTTAAACGTCCGTGAACAAGCCGAAAATGCAAGCGAAAGTGAAACTCAGTCTGGGGGAGAGACCTAAACAAATATAAAATGTGCATGAACTGGACATGTCACAAAAATAACAACGTGAAATTCATCATAGCCTGCCATCATAGCGCGCCGTTAACGGCACAGCACTAATTATTTTACTGCATAAAATTGTGTATTTATCTCATTTCCACAGCTGCGATAATGCTGATTCCTGTGTGTGTTTTGTTGCATTAGTTAGGTCTGAGGATTGACACTATGGCTTAAACTGTTGAAATCTTGATGGGTGTTATTGGTAATGGCCCTAACATCCAATACATTGTCCAGCCATCACTGCTATAAGTGCTTCCATAGAGAGGTGTTTTCAGTTGCCTTATCTTTGAGCATTGTCTCCACAAGTGCAGCCTCCAAACCCCAAATGTGTTGTAACACTGACAAAATTACATGAACGTATTTCATGTAATGAGAATGAACTCATGACATTCCTGAAGGTGCCATCAGCTCATAACTCTTTCAGTCTTACACTGCATTTACATTCAGGGAGTTTCTGGGAAAAAGTGATGTGAGGTCTAGGCCTGTAATTGATGGCAAGACAAGGAACGATGCCAAGAGTGAATGTATGCGTATACACCAATAAAGAGAGAGAGGAAGAAAGAAAGAGAGAGAGGGAGGGAGGATGAGAGAGATGAAGAAAGAAAGAGAGAGAGAGAGAGGGAGGGAGGATGAGAGAGAGAGAGAGAGAGGGAGGGAGGGAGGACAAGAGAGACAGAGGGAGGACAAGAGTGAGAGAGGGAGGGAGAAAGAGAGAGAGAGAGAGTGGGAGGGAGAGGGAGGTAGGGAGGATGAGAGAGAGAGGGAGGAAGAGAGAGAGAGGGAGGAAAAGAGAGAGAGAGCATGAGAAAGCACGTGAGAGAGAGAGAGTATGAGAGAGAGAGAGGGGGAGGATGAGAGAAAGAGAGAGAGAGCACGACAGAGAGCGAGAGAGAGAGAGAGAGAGAGAGAGAGGGGAAGAGAGATATTTAGCCACTGGCTGGAAATATACAGTACTCTGAAAATAGTAAAGCTGGAGTGTGTCATGACGTTTTAATCCTCTATAGTTTTTTGAGTGTGTGGGAGCGAGTGAGTTCATTTGTGTAATTGTGTAAATGCACTGCAGATAGAGAGAGAGAGAGAGAGTGTGTGTGTGTGTGAGAGAGAGAGAGAGAGAGAGCACTTAGTGCCTACAGATGTGGCATGTAGGTGTGCAAGGCCTGGAGAGAGCTCATTAGAAATTTTGTCCCCACATATATTAGACTAAAAGTAAAGGCCACTGCTGGCATGCTGAGAGTTTGTAGCCCAGAAGGCTTGCCATATGGTAGATGATAAGACTCAGCCACCCAAACTTTTATAACACTGAGGATGAGGCTTTAGTCTGCGACAAAACTGCTGTCTAAGGGCTTCTGCAGAGAGCAAACTATGCCTGTGTGTGTACCTGCATGTTTTAGTTACTTTGTGACCCAATGTTCTCAAATGTCCTCACTATGATAGGAAAACCACACAAGCTTGTAGATTTCCCATAGTTCCTCATGGGGAAAATATGAAAAATATGTGTAGCCATAGCATTATTTTGCTACAATACTTTTGCCTGTCTCGGTGTCTGTGAGACTTAGGTAGTCTTACAGAATGCAGGTTGGATATGGGTCTTATGAGCCAGATGTGCATGTCTCTCCATGCATGAGAGAGGCCTATAATTAAACTCAACTCACTCAGTAACCTTAGAGATTGTGTGCTTTTCCCCTTTGTTTTTCACAGTACCTTTAGAGTGGGCTGTCTGTTGTTTGGTGGGCTCGGTTGGAACCTGCTGTGCTGTGTCGCGTCTCTCAAGTGGAAACGGGTGGCACTGTATAGTTGGTTTATGTTCATTCTCTCTAGGAGATCTGAGAAACAAGGCAAGTTGAATTAATGCCTCTTAACACCTAAGCACAGCCTCAGGTCCTACCCGGTGAACACTGACATCCTGACATCTTTTCACACACAGGATTACTGCCAACAATACAGGTACAAAAAAAGAACAGAAGTGTTTTTTTTGTTTGTTTCAGGCTACAAGTGAACTTGTAAATCTTTATACATCTGTGGTAAACCAACACAGATCAGTAAACCCCCCAACATCCCTTCCCTGCCCTTATTTTTCAGTGCTCTGGGCAACAGACATGCCATGAGCGACAGATATGGTGCCAAGTCAGATAAGCTTGTAAAACCACAAGGAACCTTGTGCACATTTTTAGCTAAACGGACACAAATGCTGTCAGAATGCCTGTGTTAATCACCCTTAGGAGCTGAAACACTGGCATGGCAATAAAAAAGTGCGGGAAAACAGAAAGAGTATGTGTAAAACCTGAGCAAAATGTAGATTTACTTGCTGTTGTTTCGAGGATTTAGTCAGGCAACATTAGGGGTCATGAACATGCACAGTAGTAGTGTGGGTTGAAGTAACTGATTTGTGATAAGTATACTTGCCTCTGGACCAAGAGGTCATGAGTTTGAGACCTACCTTCAGGGTAAAGCTCTTGAGTAAGACTCTTATTCCCAAATTGCTCCAGGGAGATAATAAACATCTGCTAAATGCCGTAAATAAAAGCATCTTCTAAATGCCGCAAACATAAATATCTGCTAAATGCCGTAAAACTTCCACATTATTGATCATCACCAGGCATTTGAAATGCCCCTACTCCAGCATAATCTGCATCACTTTCCATGGGTCTGCAGCAAAACACCTTTCACCTTTCACCATATCACTGATGCACAATTCCATGTATATTTTACAATACACAAGTGAAGTGAGACAAAAGTTTGTTGACTCCCATAAATCGGGCTATGACTCTGAACAATAGCTACAGGCTTGAAAATGCCCATATTCACGGTTAGGGCAAGACCTAAAATTAAATCAACCAGAGCTGTAGTGTACCTGCCTAGAAGAAGATGGTCATAGAAATTACTTCAATAATAAAAGTAAGAGATTTTCAGAAAATAGTAACATTTTAGCAACACTAGATCTCCAAAATTAAAACTAAATGCCAGTTCCATGCTAACAAATCATTGTGCAAATGTGCCACAAACATCAGTTCCTGGAGTTAGACACTGTGAGAACTTTGACTGGAATTGGATTCTATGGTTAGATGAGACAAACCACAAACACGAACGGTGGTTTTGACAAAGAAAGAAAGATATTTATACAGAAAAGAACCCAAATTCAACCCTAAAACATACGTTTCTGCATAACAATCTGTATAACCATAAAGTAACATTAGATTTTAAATGCAAATCCTTCTGGTTTGGCCAAAAACCTTAGGCTGGGTCCTGTTTAGATCATCCAGAAATATAATGATCCAGAACACACATCCAAATCCAACATGGTTTGATGGCCACAGAATGATGCTTTTGGCCATCCCAGTCCCCTGAAATAAATCTAATTGAAAACATGAGGGTGAGCCGAAGAGTTCAAAACCCAAGACCCTGAAGAACCTGGAGAGATTCGGAATCGTGGATTGGTGTCAGACTGCATGCTTTATATTGTCCAGTCTCATCAAACATAATAGGAAAAGGTGTAGTGCTGTTGCCAAAAGAGCTAAATAGAAGAAAAACATATGTTGTATTATCAGTGAATATAGTGAATGTTGAGAAGAGAGACATGGTGATAGCAGTCTTGCTTTAATTTATCACTTACAGATCAGACATATACAATATTGCACACATGCGTGGACCACGGGTTTGTGTCTGACAGATTCGAGCCCTTCCTATATATAAGAGCTAAAATAAAAAAATTATAAACAGCACTGTTTTTATCTGGGGCATCAGCAAATCCCATTCATTTATCAGTTATTATTATGCACTTAAAATGTCTAACAGTGATGTACAGTGAATAGCAAAATAGCAGCTTTGCCTCTAAGCCAGACATGGTTTATTAAAATCAGCAGCCTTTAGAACTGTTCTCACTTCTCTTTAGTCTTCAGTTTGCCAATCCTCCCCTGAGAACAGGTATTTGTCTTTGTCTCCTTATTAATATTCTCTCTCTCTCTCTCTCGTGCTCCGTCTCTCTCTCTATTTCAGTGTGTGTGTGTTCCATCTCTTACTCCTTCTTTTTCATTTTCACCCTGTCTAAAAACGATGGCCAGAGGCTACGAGGTGCCCCAGGGGGTTTGAGTAGAGTGGGGCACACAATTATCTAGAGCATGATACCAGCCATCCATGATGACACCTTTTTTTGGAGGGGGGTGTGGTAAGATGACACATTGAGTGCTGGGTGGGTGTGGGTGCAAATGAGAGTTACCTCTCCAAACATTACCTAAACCCTTCACGGCTGCACCAAAGGGTCTGACATCCCTCCTGGGACACCATACAAAAGCCTTCATTTTAACAACATGTTAAAAGAATGAGCTGTGCTTATATTCTGTGTGAACACATTATTAGTAACAGACTAATGATCCAAAAATTAGGTTACATTAACCTAAACAATGGTTTTGCTTCTCCTGTGAAGAGATACAATGTGCAATTGTACTGACAGTGAATTTTGTTGTCACTGTTGGCACTTTTCCAGACCATCCCTGTATCACAAATTTAGATCATGAGGGCAGCAACAAGGTTTTTCTGAGCTCCACATCAACTCCTCAGACATTCATGGCATGCAGTTCCCTGTGAGTTGTGGAAACGCCAACTGGTGTTCCTGTCATTTTGCAAATGAACACAAGCAAGTAGATTCAAGCTGCAATTCACAAGAACAGACAAAAAGTACTTAGCATTCTTTGTATATAAACACTTTTGCTCTGTCTTTTTTCACTGTGCTAGCCTGTTATATTCAATCTTCTTATTTTGATATGCTCCGTTTATTTAAAATTGTTCAGGCGCACTGCAATCGTGCCATTCCAAAAGTCTTCGTTTGTTATCTTGGGACAGGAAACACTGATCTGCACTATTTTCAGCTGTTGGTTGCTGGTTTACACACAAGACCCTAATGTAAACTAGCTGACCAACACGCTTTGCTGATACTTAAATACTGTGGAACAGGGAGAAGTGAAATGCTGTACAAGTGCTGTGAATTTACTATTATAAATGTGTGTACAATTGTATTCTATGCTGTTTTATCATGGTTTTTTTTTCATACTAACATTAATATTGTAGCGATCTGGCCTGGGAAGGGTTAACTGGGTTCACTGTGGTGGGGTTCCATGCTCGGGCCAGGGGTGGCGTGATCAGCGTGCGAGTTGCCATGGCAACTTGCGTACTTTTTGGTTGGGTTTATAAAAGGGGAGGGGCGGTACCAGTGGCAGGTTGTGAGTTCGGGGTTGGAGCTGGGACTGAGGAGGTACACAGAGAGAGAGCAGGAGAAAGAGTGCAAGCCAGCACGGGGGCGGCATGCTGCTGCCCCCGTGGCTGTGGGGGAATGATGCTGTGCTTGGTGCCCAAATAAAAACCACAAAAAGGAATTCTCTGCCTCCGTCTGAGTGTGTGTGTCGCCTTCCTCCACCGTTCGCTACAATATATTAGCTATCATGTAATAATAATTTCTTTATTAATTATCCTGGTTGCTCAACTGGGTTGTTCAAACTGGGTGTGATAATGGAGATCTGTTAAATGTAATGATTTAAATAACATTTCCCTTTTAAAACAACTTAAAGCAAAGTATAAAGAAAACATGTCTCTTGAGTACTACTGCGTTGCTTGTGTTTTTTGTGCCCATTTGTTGGTTGATTTTGTTCTGGCACCTAAACAAGGTCACATGACTAAATCTCACTGACAACAAGGTTTGCTCTTTAGTCGATTAAACTGCAGTGAAAAGTAGAACTCAGCAGGACTGTGAGTGCAGGGGCCCACCATGTGGGTGAACTGGTGTGCTATTGTTGATACAGTCTGTCTTTATTGATCATAATGATCTATAGTGATCCAAAGTGTCTGTGTTAGATGGACAGAGAGAAAAAAGAAGCAGCATGAATCTGTACATTATGGGGATGAGAATCCATCTGATTATGGAACTGGGTTGCGATTTTGAATCAGCCACTGCAGAGTCTTTGTCTCAGAGTCATGATTGTATGTGCTGCCATGGAGTTTGTGTGTGTGAGGGAGGAGTAGGAAAGTTAAGAGCATGTAGACCAGTAAGGTGGTCATTTTTTCCATGTTTACGTTGCACTACATTTCTGCAATTATCTCAATAAAATATGATCATTGTAAACAACAAATATATTAACATAATCAACATCAATATATCAATACTAACAGATATTCAACATTAAACATAAAAAAAAAACAAATCCGTGTTTAAAGTTCTACATTACGGGAGCTTCTCAATGTTTGATGAAGTCACTGAATAATTAATGTTTACATGAATAATCATTAGTTTGTAAACATAGTAAACAATGAATGTATACATGTTTGTTTAAATAAAAGCATACAATCTGTAGTATTTTCAATTAGAATATCGGTACAGTTCATTTGTAACTGATGGATATTCAACCTCCACCATTAAATAATGAGTCCTTTACTCAGTCAGAGTTTAAGGTGAAAAAAATCTGTAGTTTTAAGCAAGCTGTTGCTCCTGGATAATAGCCAGAGGAAGGGTCTGTTGATTGGCAGGTGGTGTCCTGCTCTGACAGACACTGGGAAGGTTGTTGCTTATTCAGAGATATAGGGGAAATGCAGAAAAAGAGAAAATGAGTCTCAAGGGGCAAACCAGCCATACAGGCAAGCCTTCACCCTCACCCAAGAGCCGTGCAGGGAAACAGAGGATTATTTAAACAAGTGAAAGGGGGTTTCTCTTTGCTTTTCAAGTCAAGAAAATCATTCTAAAGATGTGTTAAAGGGTTTTATACATTTTATCATCATTATTGAACTGTTTTTGAACTTTTACTAGAATGGGCAATATTGTGACATCACGATACGTTCACGCCACACATCACTATATTTAGATATTATGTAAGTAAATCACAATATTTAGTAGATGCCTTGAAACCAATTAAATGCATCAACAAAATGTTTGCACCTCACTGTAAAATGTCTTCAAAAAACGAATCACTGTGAATGGATTCACTATCATGTTTACAAATATAAATTAATAATATAATCTAATGAGTTTATCTAACATGTTGCTTTGCATTTACACATAATTACAGAATTCTCCCACAGAGAGAGATTTCCGCCTGATAAAGTGTGGCTGATTGCATTGTGGTAAGCTTTGGCTTCATACATGGTAAGGGATAATTTCTTGTTGTCTGGTCTGGCATCTGTTATGCAGAATTATGATAGGCAGGATATGCTGACATTGTGCCAAGGTGGAGATACCAATGAGGGTCTGGCGTGGTGGGCACTCTGATTTGGCACTGGTATTGGCAGCATGATCACTGTGGCAGTGTGGGTTGCAGGGGCACCGGGTACATTGGTCTGCCACCATAGTAGTCATGAAAATTTTGACCACATGGGTCTTCTTAAAATACCCATGTGGTCTGTTTGAGACAGACACAAAAAGACAGAGTATACACTGTAATGTTATGCTGACCTGGCTCCTTTTCTAGAAATAATAGTAATATTGTAAGGCCTGGCTTAGGAGATGAAGGGGAGTGGCAAGCAGGCCAAATGGACCAACCCAATCCTGAACCTCACTCTGGGACCTCCATCAGGCCAATTATGTGGAGATCAGCTTCACCTGAGTACTAGGGGGCAGGAACTATATATAGTCAGTGTTGACAAGTTCACAGTGCGAAGTATACTAGCCTTGTTAGTTACCAAGCCTGCTTATATTGCCTTTGATGCCTGTTACTGAGCTTATTCTGTTTTCTGGACTTCCCTTTTTACTCTACGGACTCTTTTTTCATCTTGGATTATCTGATTTTGACCTTTTGCTCTGGACCTTTGTTTTTCACTTTTTTGCCCTGCGGACGTTTCTGTTAAATAAACATCTATTTTTTGTTAAATAAACTTCTACTCTTCTCTGCGTTTGGATTCTTTCACGTATTCATCACAAATATTTGTAACACTATGACACACACACACACACACACTCTGTATATCTTTTGTTCACTACTAAAACAAGAGGTGAAATTCAGGACATAGTCATTATTTCATGGCAAAGTATATTTTTCTATTCTGTTCTATTCTATATGTGTGTCAATCTTTAGTTGCTTTAAATGAAATAAATCCAGAATCCAAGTGCTGATTCGCTATAATGCTTACAAATATAAATTCATTATATAATCGAATGAGTTTATCTAACATGTTGCTTTGCATTTACACATAATTACAGAATTCTCCCACAGAGAGAGAGTTCCGCCTGATAAAGTGTGGCTTTGGCCAGAAAATGCAGAAATGTCATACAGCACGCCTCTCTTTTTTATTCTCTCTCTCTCTTAATTTTACAAGCAGGTGGTCATCCTGCAGTTTCTGACCCTTCTGGTAATATAACACCATCATGATGTGTCTTGAGGGAAATTCTCGTTTATTTGTTTATAGGATGTTTCATAAACAGCAGCACATCATATAGGCAAACACCACCTGGAAAATGTCACCGCGGTGTCAAGTGTTGGGAATGTGGGGTGCCCTGTGTTCATTATGAATAAGCAACAATTGCGCATAATTGCTGCCATTAGTGAGTATTAAGTGAGTACTTGTGTGGCCGTCCTAGGGGTTATTCTCCTCCATGCCAGCCCATTACAGCTAAACGCCATTTAAGGGAGACAGCATATTTAGTTCATTATTCCTTTAATTGCTTGTTAATGTCTGGTAATTATGGCCATGGTTAACACAAAGACTCACCACTGTATATTTAAGCAGAATTCCAAAATCACAGAAAGTCATTAAAGGAGAAGTGCGGGCCAGACTACTGAGCCATCCTTCAGTTGCCTTCAGACAGTCAATAAACAATCTGCATATCTTTAGTCCATCAATATTTAATACCAGCCAACTAAAGGTCTCTCTCTGCCAGACTCAGAGAGGTTTGATGTTTGATGCTTTGAAATGTGCCACAAGCAGCAATCACAAAGCTCCCAAAGGATTTGTGTGTGTGTGTGTGTGTGTTTGTGTGCATGCTTTGCTGAAATCATTTGTGTGTTTTATCTATGGACTGTATGTGCTTCTGTTGTGGGTGTCTTTGTTTACTTGTATGTGTGTGTGTGTGTGTGTGTATATGTGAGTACATGTATGAGTGCGCATGTTTATGCTTGTCAGTGCTATTGTATTCCACTTCACTTTTACGGGTGGCTGGGTGGCCTAGTGGTTAAGGCATCCGCCCTGCGACCAGAAAGTCTGG
>JBBPDH010000001.1:28001592-28021125 GCA_037974565.1 Clupeocharax schoutedeni
TTTTGTGCCAGACAGATTTGGGGAATGTTATCAACACACCCACTCATTGCTGATTATTCTGTGGACGACCACTTTATTCACATGTGGACATTGTCTGACCTTTACTACATAACTGGCAGGGTAAAGTCTGATTAAAATCTGGGTCTGGGGTCTGTTTTGAGTCCTTGCCCTCTCATATACAGCTCCTTGGCTTATATCTAGATAAAGTAAGTCTAAAACCACAGTTCGATACATCACTGACTACAAAGACTAGCCAGTTTTCAGCCGTTAATACTGGAAAAAGTGTCATCAGCTCTATAAATAGGGGTATTTAATAAAATATACACTTTGAAGTTGCAACAAGCACTCTACAGTATATGTTAATGACAGTTATAAGCCCTAAGTAAATCACATGCAATGGCTTTACAAGCTTCTGATGTCCATGTTTAATCTAGAACAGGCCAAAAATGTGCATGGGTTTTGAGATTTATGACCCAAACGAAATATCTAGCTTTAATAGTCACAGTTCACCACTGTGTGAATGTAATACATCCTTTTACATTAACCACTACTGCCCAGCATCATTCCTGCTTTTGGGTTCATTAAAAACTTTCTCCAGCTGTGGCACCGTCACAATGCTAAAGTCAAGATCCAGTTCATCTTCTGTCTTCTGTACTCTTTTTCCCTTTTCTGTCAAATCGTGTCTGTGGACCTGCATTTTTTATACAAGCAACTTTCCAAATAAAAACTCTCTCAAATCTAAATGGATTGCTAAGTTGGAGTTGGGCTCATAATCAATGCACTCGTAATGCTAATTGGATATACAACCCCTTCAGTGTTTTATAGCCTACATTTAATATCATTTGAACTTATTTCTGCCTGAAGATGTCATTTTGACTGTGAGCTCTAACCTGCAAGCAAAGACATGTTTCAGACTATTCCATAATTATGCTAAACCGTGTCTACTAAAAGGGTGCCTACTTTCTGCAAGAAATTGTGTTTAGATATGAATCAGAAAATGAATTTCAGTTAATGAAAAAAATGCCGAAATGCAATTAGCAAAGAATTCTCAGGGCCTCATGTAGATTCATAAATATTGTTCCTCACATCATGGAAAACATGGATAAGGAATGGACTTAATCTCATTAGTTCCACTTTAGAATTACTTATAGAATCTGATGGGCTCAATCCAGGCAAAGGGGGGCGTGTGATGGTGCAAATAAGCCATTCTGAGCCCTTGATGTGTCATTCAAGTGATTTGACCTTCATGTGCATTATCTATTAAAACACCCTGCATGGAGGGAACTACACCTGCACCATATTTTAATGGGCGGCAATGTACACATTTAAATGCCCACATAAAAGCAGACAGACCTAGAAGCCAACCAGTATGTAAACTGCCAAGGACCTTTTTTATGTTTTTTATATGCACAGATTTTTTAGGAGGTAAATAGGACAATATTTCTCCCAAGTGACCTTGGCCAGGAAAGTGGCTGGAATGAGTAGGTAGAATGTGCCTATTTTAAGCTTCAAAAAGGACAGAAATTAACCTCAATTTCATAATCTTTCATTTTTATTCATTCTTTTGTTTCGGTAAGATCTCTTACAGCCAAAGCATTAGATTCAATTTTGTCCTTATAAATGGCTATTCAGAGCTATGGCCTCCATTCAGTTTTTTAATTACTGTTAATTATGATTCGCATAAAGCTTTTCAGTCAGTGCCTTCAGAAGCACTGGGTCTACAGTTGAATGGCATGATGATGAGGACTCGAGAATGGCAGTGCTCGGAGAACAGGAAGCAATTGAACCTGCAGGATAAAGAGTGGGGCAGGCAAGGACGGAAGGAAAGCACTGCAGCTTCTTTGTTATCAGGCACCAGGCTCTAGATTATGCAGGTTAAATCTCTCTCTGTGTGTATACTGGCATGATAGTGGTAATGGAAAAGGAAGTAATTATTGTAAATTGAAATGATCTTAGAGAGATATAGCGAAGTTCAGTAACTTATTATTGCTTTAATGAAAGCTTAAAGGAGCTTTTAAGAATGTCAAGTAGCATTTGAGTAGCTTAGTATATAGTCCTTCAAGGTAGATAAATCGTGCCTTTATCAGTTGCATAATATCTCTTAGAGATGCTCAACTGGACTTGGCCTTGAATTAACCTTAGTCTGTCTCTTATGACGACTGCATTATTTATGTTACTGTAGACACAGCCATGGCCCTCATCATGATATGCTGCCTTTTTCCTCAGCTGAACAGCCAAGACCCCTGTAAATTATTTCTCTATCATCATCCTCAGCAGTTGTAATTGATAGTGATACAAACAGAGCATGTTCTGACTAAGCCACTACAAAGACATTCACGGTTGGTCACTAATGAAAATAAAGACATAGGTGTAAGCTGAAATGTATTCCTATAATGAATGCCGGAAATTTGACTGTTTTCAAGACTGCCTTTATTTTGCCTAAAGGTTTTACTGATCTAGTTATTTAGCTCAAATGGATTAACAACCCATGTGGGCCTGACAAATTCAGGGAAAAATGCCAAAGATATAAATGACTTTTGTTACATTTCAGATCACACTTTTTTTTCTTCTACTTACAAACACAAATGTTTATCAGAAAGTTGAGAATCTGAATACATCGTGTTTTACAGCTGCAGATTATTTACAGATATTATAATTGTTAACTATCTGGTGAAACATCAACAGCTTTGGTTTACATTTAGGGTTACAGTTACATTTTAGGGTCAGGTTAAGTTTTGGGTTAGGATTAGGTTTAGGGTGCGATAATCTTTTATATTTAACTTTAGATTTAGTGGATACCAACATGTCCTAAATGGCGGGTTTAACGTACACATCGCGAGGCTTAACGTCTCTTCAGTTTCTGCAAATTTGCGGTATTTTTCTTGCTCATCTCGGGGCTGTTCATACAGAACAGCAGTGCTCTGACATCGTACACCCGACAAGAGCTTCTGGATATTGGTTCTTCCATCTGTAAATATTAATCAGTTTCTTCTTGTACATATACTCATACCTTATATCTCATAACTTATAACTCATACTTATACCTTTATCCTGCACTTGCTGCTTATTGCACTTCAGGTTAGACCTAAACTGCATTTCGTTGCCTTGTACCTGTACATGTGTAATGACAATAAAGGTGAATCTAATCTAATCTAATATTTGAATGTTGAAATTTGGTTTGAGCATCTAGAAAGCATCTACAGTGGACCCTCCCAATAAAGAGTTAGCCTTAATGCTAATCCCAAACCTAAATCTGACCCTAGTGCTGTTGATAACCTCCTGGGTTTCACCAGATAGTTGGTTAACAGTTAAAATGTCTGTCGATAATCATTAGGGGACCATAATCTTTGAGTGTGACCCTGATCTGTTACCGAGGAACAGGCAACAGGCACATGCTATCCTCACAATCTAGAGGTCACAAGTTCTTTTATTTCATTCCTGAAACTGTAAAGCTGTGTGGAAGACCACACTCACCACACCCTATCAAGTAAATGAATCTTTATCTGGTTTATAGTATTTACTAACACTCATTGTGTTATTTTTTTAGATGAATGATGGTTTGGTTATTGCCATGAATACTTAGACTTCACAGATTAGATTAAACTGATCTATGTAGAAAAGAACTTCCAAAGATTACAGATAACATTAAGCTTTCACATCTGTGGCCAGGAGTCCAAGAGAGCACAAGTGGCTTTGCTCTATCTGGGGGAATATTATGCCCCCTACTTCTCCCCCAATTGCTCAGCACAATGCTAGCCAGCATTATATAGAATAATAGAATATGTCTGTAAAAGTATGTCAATTATGTAAGTAACCATTTCAAAAGGTGTGCTGTATTGCCAGCAAGACTAGAAGACATAATGACTTTTGTACCAAAAGCAATGTATTTATCATTTTTTAAGATTATGTTCTATAGAATATTCTTTGTATGATATATATATACACTTTACTTTTGTAAAAATAATCAACTTTCAAGTGAAATGATAATGGGATTCAGCCCGAACCTCAGTGCATGTCCAGTGAAATATGAAGGGGGTGTGGTTGATCCCCTCTTCTGATTCAATGTCTCTTTCTTCCAGTAAGTTTCAGCTATAAGTATTCAGATACACCACACAGACACAAATAAGCATGCAGATTAATGCTGCATATTGCATATGGTAATTATTCATGTTTGGCAGCTGACCAAGCAGAAAGATGTAATCTCTTTTAAACAAATGAGAGAGATGTGATGATATGACTAAACTGTTTAATCAGCACCAGACTCTTCCCTCTATTTCTCCATATTTGGGAATATCAAATTCAAATTGATGTAAATTTAGTTCTGCATTAAAAAGGCTGTGAAATGATAACGATCATTAAGTGGTCTATACCTGAGGCTGTTATCTAAACCACACACACACACACACACACACACACAGACACACACACATGCAGTGGCAACGTTCTTGGTGAAACATGCTCGTGCACAAAAAAGAAGAAGAAGGCCATCTACACAGAGACTTCATAACACCTTTATAAACATTGAATAACATGGCAGTATTACAACAAAGTAGCAAGAAGCTATTCTTGAGTGTTTATGAGGTTGTGTCAGCATTTGAAAGACACCGTGAGATATTTTAGGAATGTAATTGATGCTGGAAATATATAAAGACCCCATATTTAAAGCGACAGACCCTAGTTCCAGTTATTATACAGCTATGAAGCATCATTCTGAAGAAATGAGGCTTATTTGTCAGAGTCCTATTTAATATATGTTAACAAATATTATTATCATATATTATATATATATTAACATATATAAAGTGATACAGAAACAAATATATGAAAATGATCACTTTAGTTTGAGGACATCAAAATCTTTCATAGATATAAGGGCAGCCACAATGAATAGATGAGACTCAATTACCACCTGTCATGATAAACAAAACACTTCAATTTATTGCACATATTGATGCAATGTTTCTCATGTAAAGTGGGTTAAAATTAAGCAGTTAATCCCATTTGACAAAAAATATTTATTTAAAGGTACTGACCGATGAGCCTCATTGCCTCATTGCCTTCAATTACTAGTCATTTAAGGCTAAATAAGTCACTGCTTCAATCTTTTTCCTCTCCTGTGCACCACAGCAGCAAAAATTTTATCTTCATTTCACCCACTGTCTAAATTGCCCCACCTTACCTATCCATCAGGACCACTTTTGGCATCTCAGTCCATTAGTTCTCATGTGCTAAATTGAAAGCACACTTATTTGCTTTACATCATTGTTTGATTAACATTGCTAATGGAGGGCTTCCTCGCTTGTGTGTTGCAGGCTGATGTGTCTATGCCAAGTGGCACGGTTAAAGGGTGACAATAAATAAATTGGTCTCTGCCGAGATAACCATTTCTGAAAGCCCAAGTCTGATTTGATGACAGCCATTAGCTTTGGTGGCCCAAATTGATCACGTTGTCTACAAAGTCAACCTACTTATTAACCAGCATGAAGCATTTGGTGATTTCCACGTTTTTCCACACTGATGCCCAGGTCCATGAAATGAGATGATTGTGTTTATGTGCCCATGAGGTGCTGCTGTATCAATTTCAGGAGACATTAGTTACATTACAAACGTGATATCATGAATAATTTTACATCTCAAACCTTCCTGACCTTTTATGTGAGATATATTCTGTTATTTTGGACTACACCCAGTGTAAAGAATAACTGGGATTTTTAAATGGTGTAAAAAGCTCCATTGGGCTCGGTGCTTTTAAGAAAGTCAAATCTGCTCACGAGAACAAAGGCTCATTGCTTTGCCATTCTTCTCTACATCACTGAAAAAAAGTGAGTTCTATTTAAAGAAGAATGCCGTTTTTCAGCACAGAGAGGTGTGAGTAAAGGGGAGCATTTTTGCTTGGTACACTTCCTTTGATTCCTCGCAGTTGTCTAGAACTCTACAATAGTGCTTCTGTAGCAGGGCTTTTTGTTCCAGTACAGTAGGTCAGTGTCTCAGGTCTTTTTTTCTGGCATTCAACGCCCACTTACTGCATGTTAACACAGCCTCTCTTTCAGAGACCTCAGTGAGGCTCCTGTCTCCATGTCACCTTTATCTCCCTGCCTGCGCCCCATGCATTCAAAGCCACAATAAGGACATGGCTGACAAACGCAGCTCCCTTGAGACGCTGCCCTCCTTTTATATTGTCCTGCACTTTAGCTCTTTCACTCCTTTTCCCCAGCGCTTGTTCCAAGTGTGTGGTCTCACCTTTCCTCTCTGTATCATCTGTCCTTTTCACCTTGTTCTCCTTTTCCCAGTCATCCATGTGATTGTCTTCGTTTTCATCTAGGCCTCACTGGGTTAGACAAGGTTATGTGCCTTTTAACCATTAAAATGTGCAGCTATTTCCAACAATTACAAAAATAATCATTTCTCTTTAGGAAGAGCAGATTCTGTGAGAAGTGCTCTCTATCTAAATTCAATCAATGACACATTAACACTCCACAGACCTTTTTTTACTCCTGAACAGTGAATACAAGTTATATATTGCCTTGATGTCAGTGAAAAGCTGTAGGAGGTCTTATAGCTGCAGCCATTTACTTTTGTGAAACTCTGGAAATTACTTTGTTTTGCACCTATAAAAATGTTTATTGTTAATATTTCAAAAACATTCTATTGTCACAGGTTATGTGAACGTGTGAACAGGGGAAATTGGGCCCAGGGGACGACTCAGCGGCTAACATCCTGTTAATGATCCCAATTGTCAAAAGCTTTCTTTTATATAGCGTGTCTTTGTGTGAAGTGTTGGACATACTAGTGTTGGGCATACTAGAGCATGCCGACCCTAATAAAAACTACATGCTTCATTTTCATTATTGTATCAGCACATTGCCTCTGTTATTGTTTACACTGGTCACTTTTGTATTCCTTTTGCAATTGGGTCTAACTGAAGAACTGCTGTAGATTTTGACTGTGTACTTTCCTAGTGTTTACAACTATGGCCACAAACAAAAAAAAATTCTACCTTTTCCAAAATATATTTTTAGAAACTCATAGTTTATGTCATGGGATCGTCCAATGAATAAAACTCATTTACTCACATAGCTGGAAAATAGTTGATTATGTAGGATTTGAATTGTGTGTACAGCATTATTTTGTAATATCACCTTTTTGTTACTTTACCATGTCTTGATATGTAAAAGTGTGTAATGTAGATGTGAAACTGTCAGTGCAGAACATAAAATTAATGTTAATTAATGTTATTAAAACACATTACATATACATATACAATAACATAACCTGATGTTTAAAATACATTTAAAAAATTCGTTTATGTTGATCAAGCAATTTTTGTTTACTTTTCCACAACATCTCATTTTGCTTTTGGTGCTTTTCCCTCGTTTCTCTGCATTTTTTTCATAATCACAACATTTGAACTTCTAATGCTCTGATGCTATTTTCTGCGTCTTTTTAGAGTTAACAGTATTATTCACCTGCTCTTCAGAATCACTTTCCTGCTCTGCCTCTCTCTCCTCCTGCCTCTCTGTGTTTTTCTCTCCGTTTCACATGATGCTGGTGTTCCTGACAGGCTGTGTTGGATTCGGAGGAGGAGCTGGTGACCTTTGCTTAACTAATGGCTCCTTCATCATAGGCTGCTCACCATCAGTGTGAGCTTCCTCTTTATTGCTCTTTATTTCAAATTAAAGCAGGAGCAGTGGCCATCCATCATGGCCAGGCCTGACCTTTATCAGAGGAGATGACTGGGCCCACACACACACACATAACAGTTGCACACACACATACATGCAAGGAGGATAAGTGCAAGCAGAGAGTCTCTATATAGGTGGTCCTGAGAAACAGAAAGATATGTGTTTCACAACAGAATATCTTGGATCTGCCAAGCTCCATTCATTGTGGCATTACAGGAGTGGTTTTATACAGTCCAAGATGGCGTCTGTGTTTGGCTATGCCTTGGCTTGTTCGGCTGCCTGCGTCCACTCGCATGCACTTTTTACGTGGTTTATCAGTTTTATGTTTACAATTTTACCTAGTGCTGTCTCTGCACACATATATTCGCGAATCACAACAGGCGATCAAATGTGCCATGGATATTCTTCAGTCTCAGTGGAATTAACTTGTTTTTCCACCACAGCTGGATCATGGAATTGAGTCTGGAGTGCCCCCACTGCTGATGGTTATAGGCTTGCTGCCGCCTTGGAGACCCCGTCGGAGGAAGCGTGAGAAGAGGGCCGGCCATATAGCCGCTCTCTTTGCCAAAACGATGGTGATAAATGCTTGCTCCATCGCTAACAAGTCGTTTATTCTTAATGACTTGTTCTGTCTTGTGTTGCTTTGCCGGCTTTGGAGAGACCTAGGAGTGGCGGATGGACGGGAGCTTTATTTGTGGCTGTTGCACGGCCGATTTCCCTGAAGCCTTCTGGTCTTGGGCTAGTTCCTGTTTTCCCGGCTAAACCATGTCCTGTTGGCCATCTGGGGGTGCGGAAGGCCACTGGCCCTCATGGTAGAAACCCTGAAATTAAAGGAAATTGCTGCGTAGCTTAATCCACTTTTCTGACTCCCTCTGTTCCTATAGCCGCTCTCTTTGCCAAAACAATGGTGATAAATGCTTGCTCCATCGCTAACAAGTCATTTATTCTTAATGACTTCTTCTGTCATGTAAATCTGGACAGTATGTTTATTTCTGATATGGCAACTCAAGAATGAAATCTCGCATCTTTTAGAGTTATGTCCCGCAGACTGCTCGTCTGTGCGCCACGGACTTCTGGCCGAGGAGGTGGGACTGCTGTCATTTTTAAAAAGACATTTTTATGGCAAACGATTTCTTCTTACTCTTACAACTCTTTTGAAATGATTGTCTAAAATTGGACGACCCCAGGCCTTGTACAGTATTTTAATATATCTGGCTACACACACACTGCTGCTCATATGTTGGTTTTTACTTACGAGGTTACTCTTGACCATTTGAAGATAAATGAAGTAATCTTCTATTGTATCATTTATCTCTGAATCTCTTCCTCGACCAGGTATCACATGTAGGCACTTTATTGATGACTCCGCTTTATCAGAGGTTTCTTCTCTTTTTAACTTTGCAGTCTCTTCTGATGAGAATGTAGAGGCTCTTGTTCATTCTTTCAAGGAACACTGTGACAATATTCTTGGTAAGGTTGCCCCTTTTAAAATTAGTTGGCGTCTAATTAGTTGGGGTCAGGGGAGAAAACTAGGTCTGTCTAGTTTTCTCCCCTGCCACCAGATCCAACTCCCTACCGGGTGCTGATAAGTTGACAGCTCTCCCTTTGTTGGGGACGTGGCAACTTGCTAGTGAGGGCAATGCCTTCGAATGCCTCCCTTGACTGCCCCCTGTGGTGCTCTTTCCAGCATCCAAGAAGGGCAGGAAGCCCAGAATGCCATTCAGCACAGAAGTGCAGATGACAGTCAGAGACCTTTCCCCAACAGGGAAGTGACCCTCTAATTTTGCTTAATGCACTGAGCTGGGGGGCCACCAGTAGCTCCAACCCCTGTCCAGCGCCACTCACCCACGGCAACTGAGCATCCAACCCCTCTCCAGGTGATTGGCTCCAGAACACAAGGTATGTGTTGAGGAGAGCCCAACGATTTCCAGCCAGTATCTCTCCAGCTCACACACAAGCTCAGGTTACTTCCCCACCAGAGGGGTGACATTCCCTGTCCCAAAACCCAGTTTCACCAGCCAGGGATCCGTCTGCCAGGCCACCACCCATTCCACAATGCACCAGACCCATTCAGCGCCTCCTGTACGTGGTGGCCCCACATGAGGATTGTTCTGTGTTGTTTTTTTGGGCTAGGGTAACATGAACCGTTTCTTCCAGTCTTTGCCTGACCTATTCCAGTCTTTGCCTGACCTATGCCCTAGGACCAGTTTGCCCTGGGAGTCCCTACCAGGGGCAATTGCCCCCGACAACCCCCCCACACCATTTTAAGATGCCGATTCCTCTGTCTAGTGTAGTCAAAATCCATCAGATGTCACAATGAGTTGGATTAGACGATTAACATTTCTCTGATCTTTTGATGTCTGTTATTTCATTTTGTGACATTTTGTTTTGCAGCATAAACATGAGATACTGTCCCCTTCCTTGACTACTTGCAGGCTAATCAGTAATAAGCAGCATGTGCTAGAAATGAAAAATGTGACAGCTAAGTCCATTACTTTCTCATATCAAAATGAACAGCCCCTCTTTTCCCCCCATTTCTTTCCTTTGTTAAATCCATTAAGTGACTGAAGGACTTTTGGGAGATGAAGGTTTTCTATGTAACTGGGCCCTTAATTTCCCCCCTGAGTCATGGGCACAGTCATTACATATGAAAAAAATGTCTTTTTCATTGTCAAACGTCTTTTTCCCTGTAATTTTTTTGAAGGCTCAGGGACTCTGATTTAAGAAAAGCGCTTTATGCTAAGAGAGCTTTGTCCATGATACCTTTTATGCAAATTGTGCAAGAGAGAGAAGCAGCAAATTGCAATGATGATGTGCGAATAGAAATGTTAAAATTCAGAGCTGAGTGGCTTTATCTCGCTGGATAATTGCAAATGTGATGATGCACAAAAGCACAAGTATGGGAATACACTTCGCACAGAATATTACATTATAATGAAAACTACCATTGTACAAATCTTTTCTGTGTAACATAGTAGATGGTAGAAGAACGTAGCTGGAATGTGCAATGCATACTCTTGAATATATTATGGTGCTGTGGGTGAATGTCTAGTTCTCTGATGTTCCTTGATTCTAACTGTCATGGGTGTCCATGTAATGATCCATTTCTTCAGATAGAACAATTGTGCAATTTGTATCTATCTTCTTACATGGGGTGGAGTACTGAAATTTACAGAAGGCCTTTGAGAAGTCCTTACTGATACAATTTTAGTTCAGAGCTTTATCTGCACCTTTAAATCTGCAATCCAGAAAGAGAATTGCAAGTATTCTCTCTTATTTTAACAATAATATGGACATGAGCCAATTCACCTTTTATTCATGCTAGGAAAAGAAGAAGAAGAAAAGGAAAAAGTAGAAGAATATTACTGTTATTGCTCCTTAATAACATCTAAAAGTGAGCCTGTACCCACAGGCCATGTCTTGTCCATTTTTCTTTTATTGTTAATTTCCTGTTAAAATCCTGTGCAATGGTAGAAGATAAAACACTGCGTGTGTTTACAAGCCTACTGTTCAGTGAGCTGGTTGCTCCATTTGTAGGATTGTTAAAGGGCAGTAAATGGCTTGTGAATAATAAAAGCAGGCCTTTTTAAAGAAGCCCAGTATTGAATTCTTTCTTGATAATCCCCCAGTGTATCTTTATAATGATGAGGTTAATGAGGTGAGCTCATGAGTTCAATTCATTTTCCAAATGAATACAGCTCCTTTTTATCTAGCTCTTTCTGCTTTTTTACAGTTTCTTCTAGGCATATTTTGAAGTGTATAGCAGTGAGGAGCAATTTGTTAACATGGGAGCATCATCTAATTTGAGACTTTGTTTCGGTGTTTGAGAAGTTAAGGAATACAATAGTCACACATGAATAGAATGTGATACAGGCTACAGTAGTAGCAATAATTCTTTTGTACACTACAGTACTGTCACGGTCGCCTCGCCCTCCCCCCGTTGATTCCGTTCCCCATCTCCTGGGTATTCGTTTTGTTATAGTTTTATTCAGTTTTCATAGTCCCAGCACTTCTGTTCTCTTTTTACTTTCGTTTCTGTCTCCGCGTCTGTCCCGTGCCCGTATCCCAATTCTCCTCCGTTCCTCCCTTCTACCCTTCCTCCCTTTCAAGTCCCCACGTTCATTTGTATTACATCCCTTCCTCATTGGTTTCACCTGTTCCTCATTATGTTTTATATTTAAACCCCAGCTTGAACCCAGTACCACATGTCTGTTTTTGTCTTTCTCTGCGTGTTGTGTGTGTTCTGACTTGTTCCTTGCCCTGAATGTTTCATTATATTAATATTGTGTTTTCTTGTGTTTTCTTTGCAGGCTCGTGCTTCTGGCAGTCTCTGACTCCTCTTTTTGTGCGTTGATTACGCTGGATCCTGGTTACCTCATGGTTACCTCGCGATTGTATGCGAGGGGGATCTCTTTGTGTGTTTTTTTTTTTTTCATTTTCTTTTTGAAGCACAAGCCTTGCTGTTTTGGATTATCCTGTTTTCTGTTTGTTTTCAGTTGTGTTGTGATCCTGAGTTGAGTGTTTCTGTTTTCTTTGTTTGTTTTTGTACTTCACTATCACTTATTAAAACCTTCATTCATCTAGCCTTGGTGTCCTCCCCTTCCCTTAAACGACTTGCGTTATGTGCAAAAGTCAGATACCATTATTCTACAATCCCTAATATAAATGATTCATACCTACAAATTGCTTTTTTAGCATTAGAAAAAGAACTGATGAAAATATAATAATGATGAATAATTATTTTTCATATGTGTCCAAAGCTCTTCCTGACATGATGTTGCTCTTTCAATAGACATTTTAGGTCATGATATATTTCCCGTAAACCAGCACTTATGTGTTTACAGCAACTACACAAGCAGCAGTGGTCACACACTCATCCTTTGTCTCCCTGTACAAATAGCTACTTCTGATTTAGCACAATGTCAGCAATGAACATAACAGTATATGAGGAGACCATAATTAGACCTACTGTTTTTTGTGATATAACACCAGAAATTGATAGCAGAAGTGAATAGTTTGTTCAGTCTGCTGACAATACCTCACACAGTGGTACATTGCTTCCTCCTGTGATGCTTGTATTTCATCTCATGGACACATTAAATTAATTTTAGAGCTCTTGCACTACGTATATTTCAAACAAAAGCAGAACACATCTTGAGCATGTGTAAGTGTAATTAAAAGCAAATATAATGTTACCCTATCATTCACACAAGTGACTACCCAAACACACCTCAGCTGCCTTCTCATGAGCATCTAAAATGGCTAAACGAGAGATTTCTGAGATCAAACAGGGTCCTGGAGGGCAGGTGTACAGCACAGTTTGATGGTTCTCCTTTGGTGAGGTGAAACAGGTGTTTCTGAGCAGGGAAATCACCAAAATATGCTAGACCTGGAGGTCAACACCCCTGAAATAGAAGGAAATCCACTTGCATAGGGAGGGTAAAGTCAATGGAAAATAAATGAAAATGGATCTAAATAATCTTTGGGGCAGAGAGAAGGAAAGGAGAAATCAGCAAAAATCCACAGGTGTTTTTCATCCATCCATCATCCACTGTGAGAAAACAACAAATGGAAAAGGCAACTGAGAAAAGGAAATACAAAAAAAATCACTAAAATACTAGGAACAGTTTTAAAAGAAACATGAATGCTTGTTTTTTTTTTTACATTTAAATTTACTGGAGTTGTTATAGGGCAGGTGGGTCACTGACAGAAAGAAGATAGCGGATTTTTGTTTCTAATCTGCAAAGTCCAAGGTGGGTTTTCAGGATGCAAAGTTACACATTGCTGCACACGCAACGGAAACAGCACAAAGATACCAGTTCCCTCCCTCTGTCTCTGCAGTGCATATAGATAAGGATAAAGGCAGGCAGCTATCATTCCATTTCATCAGGACAGACCCTCTCTGCATGGTGTGTGTGAGATTACACATAAAAACCATGACTATGTGCCAGCTCTGTAAAGAGCACTATCTTGAATACAGCAGCAGCTTCCATGCTGTCACTGATGCAAGCCTAGATTATTTCTGTCTATACCTCATATTTTCCTCATAAGTGTTTTGAGACAGTTATTATTATTTATTATGATGTTATTATAAGTGTATAAACTTGGTAATCAGGAAAAATATCAGCCTTCCATTCAATATATTTTTGCCTACAAGCAGAAATAAGGGGATAGGTATACAAATGTCAACTTTACAGTATTAAAAAGTAGGAAAACATAAGAAATCCTTATGCATTTTACCACATAACTAAAATACATTCAATGTGTATCCTTATAGCTGTCATCATTTCATTATTGTGCATTTTCGTTTGATTGAATAATGTTATTTCTTTGGGGGTTTTTTTCCAGTGCAGAATCTCTTTTCTGCATGTTTTATTTTTACATATCTGATTTATCTGCTTCAGGTATACTTGGAACAGATTTTGTGTAAGATGTAAATTATGCACCAATAGGAGTCCATCTGTGATATTCATGATATTCTCATGACAGCAGTTATGAGAGGACTGGGCACATTGCCAATTAATTATCTTTTATTAACTTCATCTGTTTCAAAAAATATGATTAAAATAACTGCTAGTCTCTAGATCGCTCTAGAAATTGAGAGATTGGCTAATCCATATTAAAACTGGCATTTCTCCTAATGTTCTATTTGAATGGGGATTTAAATGTGTAATCACATGAAACATTATCATTATGAACACTTGTGCTCTAATGTCTGGTGCTACTAAGTGGTGGTATCTTGCATTGGAAGCCTCTTTATGCATGTAAAATGCTTTGTAGGCTATGAAGACGAATTTAAAGGAATGCAATAAAGTTTGTAAAACACTAACCTTCATTATTCATAGAATTGGTATGAAAATGAAAGGAGTGTTCATTCAGCACATTACAGACATCATATAAGCCTCTGAAGAACCATAATTATCTAATATTATTGTGTTGTGCTCCAGATTCTTCTTAATAGAGATGTCAGCATCTGCTGCATTCATGGATCAAGTTATTCCCTTTCTTCTCAGAATCCTTGTTTACATGGTAGCTCAACTCCAGACAGGCATGAGCTATTGTTCCCCTGTCCTGTACACACCACGCTGGCGCACTCATCCAGAGCCTTATTACTTTATCTCGCCTCCACAGCCGAGCGAGTCTCCTCACTAAGTGCTCTTTCCTTTCTCTCCTTGAGGAGACCTACATAATTTGTTGTGAGCATATTTGGGAGCCGAGAGAAGAAATAGAGAAGTTCACACACATATCTGATCTGGCTTGAGGCCCGAGAAGCTAAGACAAGCTCAGCCGCAGCAGGAGGAGGGGAAAAAAAACGAGTTCACTCAGTGTTTTATTCCTCAGCTCCTCTAGTGTTCTTCAGTCATCCTGTCAGGCTAAAATAAAGTGTATTTTTTCCTTTGCATTTTATCACCACTTTTGGGGAGGAAATGACTGGTCTACCATTACTGGTATGCGACCACCGCAGGAAGCTGGAGCCCTCGAATGTGCGCCGGGGTCTCCAGTGCCCGAGTGTGATTGACAGCTTTATGATTTGAGTGTAAACCAACCCACACCACGTCTCCCACCCTTGCTGTAACCTTGGTGCTGACAGCAGCCCTCTGCAGCTGTTTCAGTGGGAGGTTTATGAAGGAAACTGAGCTTCCCCCGAAGACTGCCTTTCAATCACAACATCCCTCAAGCTCGAACTTTCATTTCAGGGTCCTACACGCACACAAAGATGTTCCCATACAGTAGGCTGTAGTAGAGTAAAATCTGAAAGATATGTAGCCTATCTGAGGTAATCCAGAACCAGTTTATGGGGAGACTGGCCACTTCTCATTATACCAACAAGCACATACTGTGTCACTGGTGTGAAACACTGCTTGGAAACAATTAAAGGCTACTTGACTCAGTGGTGCCACAAAGTGTGAGAAAATGTGAGTGAGTTAGTGATACTTTGCATCTCTAAACAAGACTGCAGAATGAACAATTGTGTTTCAAGATGTTTCGGTGCATGAACTTCCCTTAATCTTGTTAAGTAGAAAGATGTACAGTAACCCCTGTGAATTTGCAGTTCAGAGTTCAAGGCTTCAGTCATGGATTTTTTTTAGAACCGACCAAATAATTGATCTTGGAAATCTGCTGATATTCTTGCATTTTTTGCTTTTTGTGGGACGGTGAATACTGCTGTACTCAAAGGCGAAGGTTTGAAAATAGCCCATCTGAGAGCATTATATATTTCTCCTTGCTGCTGATTGGCTGCTTCCCTGTGATGCATCTCCGGCAGAATTCCTGCATAACAGTTTCCCACGTGGAATGTTCCTCTAAGTGCTTTTACGTTTTGTTCTTCTTAAAGCTCTGTATTTTTATTACTATAAGTTAAATTAATTTATTACAATGAAAATATGCATGCATGAATTACAGTACAGTTCATAGAGGGGCAACATCTGTATTTTACATTCTAGTTCTGCAAGTTCTTCTGCAAGAGTTCCGTGTAAACTGTACAGTATGAATACAGGTTTACCTGGAATTTTTTTTTTTAAGGGTAATGCATTAAGCGGAGTTTAATGCATTACCCTGAGTTTAAATTAAATAAAATTTTTTGGGAGTCTATTTGGGGGCATATTTATGGTTTACACTATAAAAAAGTTTATACTTTTTTATATATTTTTACCAAATCACAAATTCACAGTTTTTCACAATTCATGGATGCTCTTGGAATGTAACCCCGTAAATGTAGGGGGTTTGCAGTATTACACTAATAAAATTCTTTAATGACATCACATTTTAGGGGTGTTTATGCTTTCATTTCTGATACTGGGAGCTAAGTGGTTGAGGGGCTGATCACCTCACTGCCTGTGATTTAAGTGTTGTAAAAGTGAGTCAAATGTTCTGTGCAAAAAGATTAACCATGTACAATGTACAGTTTTTTGGACTCTCTCAGAAGCATCGGATCAACTTGAAAGACATTTCTCTGGTTAGTCAAGTTCAAACCGTCCTTTCAGGATTCCAATACATTCTGTTAGCATGTTCATTTGAACAATTGTTTTAAGTGAGTTCTATAATACAGTTCTAAAAATACATTGTGTTAAGCGTTTACTCAAAAAGGAAATTCAGAAGTACAACAAAAAGATTAGATTAGAAATATCATGTGAATCACACGCTTGTCAATAATTGGAGAAATTTTACCTTACAGAGCACGCAAGTAAATGATTGTGTAAAGGGATACGATGTGGAAGCGCACTTCTCTGTGCACAACAATGAATCAGAATCTCAAGGCACCATTTGAATTCCAAGCCAAAGGCTGCTTGGCAAGGCTAAAACATGGCTACCTCTGATCCACACCCACAGATTCATATTAGTCAGGAAAACAAGAGCTAGTGTGCTTGTGGGCAGAGCGAGAGTTTCCTGAGAGGTACTAAGCTGTATGATCTGAAGCGGTGTAGAAGCTGTGTTACCTGTAGCACAGTGTGGGCGTTAGCAGCTATCAACGAGTGGTTAGGCGCATTATACTCTCCACTGAAACTCAGTTTGCACTGCTGGAGATTGGTTCACAGCTGGTGTGCAAACACTCTTAATTCTGTCTCTGTCCCTGCCCCAGCCCATGGAGGGCCATTATTCTGGCTAGCAGTGCTCTGGTAATTGGGCTGGGACTCCATCACCCCCTCTACAGGGCACAGGGTTGGTATTTATGTTAATGGCTAGGGCAATTAGCCTCAGGAAGGGAGAGAAATCAAGAATTCCATACACATCCAAGGCAAACAAGACAATGAATGTCTTTTCTTTCAATTAACCATATTTTATTCCTCATCAATAAACACACGTTAGAGTTTTTTGGCTTTAAGAGCTATTTACCACTATCTCTTCTATCGTTTCAGTTGATGATCCTTCCCTCTATGGGGACAAATGCCCCACAGCATGACATTACTGAGGTGCATGTCCCACACCATAGAGGTCAAGTATTCGCGGCTGTTCTTCTGTGTATGTCACACATGCAGTTTCACACTTGTACTTTATAAGGTGAAGGGTGATGTTATCCTGTCACTTTTTTACTTTATTTTCTCTGCAGGCCTGTATCTGTGGCTTGAGCACAAATAAACTGTAATAAAGCACTTTATTAACATTTCTTTGGAATGTTTTTTCACACTACAACCTTATCATGCTTTACCTCTGGATGTAGCTCTAACTGACACATTGGTTCATATGGGGATGGTGGTGGCCAAGTGGGTAGGATACTTGCCTCTGTATAAAGAGGTCAGGGGTTTCAATCCTACCTTCATCACATCACCACTGGTTTCCTGACCCTTAACCCCAAGTTGCTTCAGGGAGACTGTCCCCTGTAATTGGGGAATGGAAGTCCAGCCTGTCCTCCATCTTGCATTTCCTTGGTTATCCTACCGCCTGTTGATAAGCACTTAGTTGACTCATTGCCATAAAAATATTCACTTCCAAATATATCAGCCTTGCTTGGTTTTTACTCTGGTAGATCTACATCAGGGGTGCCCGACTCCTAGTGTCTTGCACAATTATTGATTTCCCTTCAAATACACCTGGCCAAGCTCACCTGTGAATTGCCAGGTTTTGTGACTGCTGGACCAGACTGTGCAGGACATTGATTCTAGAGGTCCACAGTTGGACCCCAACGGTGTGTGTGTGTGTGTGTGTGTGTGTGTGTGTCTGTGTGTGTGTGTCACTCAATCTGCCACTCTTGGACAGAGGGTCTTCGGGGATAATGATGGCACAGGGAGACTATTGACCCTTGAGTTCTGTAGAGAACAGAAGACTTTGATGGGGGTGCCTCTTGACAACGATAATTAGAAAGTGTTTATGCACAGCTGACATTTAAATATTTGTGGAGGGTTCCAAATAATCCATAAAGGCCATTCACCAAGGGTCCTGCACGTGATCGCAAGTGACATTTAGGTTTGTTACGGACCAGTGCAGAACTAAATCACATCACCATGATTCCGTGAACAAATGAGCCGAATTACAAAATTATTACCTTATTTGTCATCATCTTGATTTAGCAGAGGTAATATCCATAAGAATAAGCTTTAAAGCCTCATTTGCTTTTGACTAATCACTTTGTCAGTCCATCTGCAAGACTATTAATCAGCAAGTTTTATTTTTCTGCTGAAAATGTGCTTAAAATATTATATGTTCTGGAAAATTGAGCCTTGAGTTTTACCAGAGCTTATACCATTTAGGAATTCCAACATTCTACATATCCACATTACTTTTCACCATTGCGTTTCCTTTGCTTTATGAGTAACCGAATCATGAATTATATTAGATATTCAAGCATGGAAGTCAAAATGCATGTTTCTGGTGTATTAACATGGGTGTACCATTAACTATGGGTTGATCCCATTAAAGTATTTGGGGTGCATGGCTTCCATGGGCCCTGGTCGGAATGCCGTTCCTCCACCAACCCCTACATCAGTAGTTCTGCCATTGACCATTGGTATTCTTCATTGTCTTCATTACAATTGAGCCTGTCCAGGTATGATGAGTTGCACTCACTTGTACTGTAAGTCAATAGAAGTAAGGATTTATATATTTATAGTCATTAATATATGTATAGTCATTTTACTTCAAATGTACTAATATATGATGTAACCTAAATCCCAATCATCCACTTTTGCATACCCAGCATATTTTGCAATCAATATAAATGTGGCAATAAATCAATATTTTCCAATTTTTTTGGAAAAAAAATCTGCAGTTTTGATATAGTTTAGGACATTACATTTCATAAAATGCACTAATTAAAATATTAGGGATGAGCGAGTACGGTATTATCTGTATCTGTATCTGTATCCGTTAACCATATGAATTATCTGTATCCGTATCTGTACTCGGGCTGGGCGGG
>JBBPDH010000001.1:28027773-28040184 GCA_037974565.1 Clupeocharax schoutedeni
GAGAGAGAGAGAGTATGTATACCCATTTGTACATTTGAATTAGTCTGTACATTGTTCTAATGCTACAGTGGACTGTTGTACAATGCAACCATCGTGTGTGTGTGTGTGTGTGTGTGTGTGCAGAGTTTAATAAAGCAAGCACAAACATAGAGACTATGTTCATGTCAAGATGAGATCATTCATAGAGAAATGTTGAGGATATTTGTGTACATTATTAATATTAACACATTAACTATGACTTTTATACAGAAATATTATCTCCTTGCGTGTTTAAGATGTACTATATGAAAAGATTTTGATCGGAATTGATTGTGTTAGTTCAAAATTTATTGTTATATACTGGCCCCCATGAAATAGCTTTGCCCCCCCCAAATAAAAAAAGTCTAGCTCCGCCACTGCAAATATGTAATCAGTCACAAAATCTATAGGAACATATGATATAAAATGAGGGTTTGGATAAAAATCATTGTCTTTATGGAATATACAACGATTTAAAAATAACGTTATTTTGACAGAAATGTGGCACCTACTATATCTCTAATTACACAAATACAAGGTTATAATTATACAAAGGATAGGAATACTTGTAAATGTGTTAAATGGTCATGACATTATAAGATGAAATGCCACACAAATGCCTCTACATCATCTGCATATTTCCAGTCCACTTTTAACTGATTTTCAGCACTAATGATTTCAGCAGGGCCTTGTCTCAGTGGTTGTCAGGTTCCTGATGAGCTCATTCAGCTGGGGGGGACTGGGCCAGGAACTCGGTGGTTTGGATTGTGGACCTGCCTGTAGATCAGAGCTGCTGTCATGTGAAAGACAATAATCTTGAGTGAAACATTTGACCTCTTGAGGTCATCAGAAGTGTAAAAGCCACCCAGGCCTGTGAATATTTCAGAGGGAATGGGGTGCTGGGAGAATGGTCCATTAGAAGAGCATGCACCCAGAGCATAATCAGACACTGGCTAAATTACCCACAGCTGGAGGCCAAGACTGCACTTCGAAGGAGAATTTGTGTGCGTGTGTGCATGTGTGTGTGTGTGTGTGTAATTATGATTCCATACAGGACAGTGTTCAGGATTCTGACCCTGACCCACTGAGAGGTTTGATGGTTTATGGGCAATTGGACTACATTTAATTCCGCACACAACGGAGGCCCATTATGGGCATGACTGGTTCACTGCATTCTGTAACCCTTTGACTTTGTCCTCTAAGAATGCACATTTCTGGGGATCTGATGGTGTGAAGAAAAAGATATAAATAAAAGAATTTAACAGAATTCACATTTCATTAGAAGCTCTTTCAGCTTAATCTCAACTGATTGCCTGTATTTCCATGTACAAACAGGAAATCTGCTTGCTAAACCCAGATTTACTGGTAACCAAGTATCTAAAACATACTTCTGAAGAACACTTGAATAATTCAAGGAAAGGTATTTGTAAATTAAGCTGTAAATCCGTGTAATTTTTTCCCCCCAGAGTTTGGACTTTTTTTGTTTTTAAAGTTACAATAGAATTTCATGTTTACAGTGTCAGGTATGGATACAAAAACGCCATAATGGCAAGCAGAAGTAATTCTTTTTAAAAAATTTTCCAGAACTTTGATAATCATAAGATGATCTCCAGTACTCAAACTGTTAGACTGCAGCGCAAATGTTGATTTATCAAATTCAGCTTCTGCACAACGGCTTCCACAATGTGAAAAAGATTCAACTACTAACTACAAATAATTCCTCAAACATTTTTGTCCATGATAGTTAAGAATATGATGCAAAACAGGTGGAGATTAAGTTGAAAAATGTTGGAATAGTCCCTTAACACATCTATGCAGAACAAACGTGTAGTAAATGTAAGAACACACTGATATTACAGTGTCCTCAGTGTCTTACAGAATCTTTCCTGATTCTTTTCTTTTGAGATTAAGTCGGCTCCTGGTATTAAATAAAGAATAGTGTGAGGAACATCTTTTATTTAGAAGGCTTCCAAGAATGTAAGAAAGAAGCACATGACAGAAAAGTAAAGGAAAAATAGAGAGGGGTTATTTTCCAGGGACATGCATGGACAGGGCCACAGCACCGAGAAGCTGAAAGGGGGATGCGAGGGAGGAGCACAGTGTGGCAGTGAGTTTGTGTGGAGGAGAAGACTGTGCATACTTCAGAGCTCGAGTAACTGATTGTTATAAGGAGGTGAGGGATGCACTGACATGTTTATAAGAGAGCAGCTTTGTAATTATCACCGTGAATTATTATTTATATGATCAGCTGACTTTTTTTAAATTCAGGACATATCCTGCAATTTGACAGGAATTTACAAGGTAAAGTTACAAGCTGAAAGTGTGTGCGTGTTTCTGTGTCTCTAAGGGCATAGTTTGGCATAACTGAAACTGAACCTGCTGACTTCAGAATCCGGAGCAGGCTGCACATACATTCTATGGACAAAAGTAGTGGGACACCTATCCATGACATCAATAGGGACTTTAATGACATTACTTTGAAATACAGACCTTAGACTTTAATATGGAGTTGGTCCTCCCTTAGTAGTTATAACAGTTTCCACTCTTCTTGAAAGGCTTTCCATAAGATTTTGGAGTTTCTGTGGGAATTTGTGCCCCTTTATTCTGTAGAGCTTTTATAAGGTCAGGCACTGATGTTGGACAAGGAGGCCTGGATCACAATCTCCATTCCAAATTAACCCAAAGGTGTTGGAAGGGTTTGAGGTCAGGGGCTCATCCAGTCATGCTTTTATGGAGCTTGCTTTGTTCCACAGTCACGTTGAAATTGAAAAGGTTCTTCCCCAAAATGTGTCCACAAAATTGGAAGCATGACGTGGTCCGAAATATCTTGGACCTAAGCTGAAGCAATAAGATTAAGCCCTTCACTGGTAAAAAGGGGGTGGGGGGTGGGGCAGCCCAAACCCTGAAAAACAGATGTATCTCAATATTTTTGTCCATATAGTGTGTTAGGGTCTGATATACACATCACTTCACTGATGAAGACCACTCAGATATAACCAGAGAAGCCACACTCATGTTTTCTGGTCATGCCTTACATACATAATTTTGGACTCAAATCTTTATGTCAGGTTTGCTACTACTACTAAAGTGGAAGGATAATTATCCACCATCCTTTGAATCCTATCATTATTCTTAATGTTTTGTTTACTTCCCTAATTATTTTACCTTTATGCCACCACTGTACCACAATTTTTATGTGACTATGTATTAAAATGTCATATGTACATATGTTATACTTAAAACTCTCTCTCTTAAGCATTGGCATGTTTCCACCATTTTTAGAAATATGGGCAACTTGAGCAGAAATGATAGTTGGCAAGCACATCATATACTACAAGCTGACCATGAGGTGAGCTTCAAATTAAAAATCAATATAGAACTTACTACCACTTAAGCAGGAAATATGCTGTCTCAGGGGAAAGGTACCACCCAGTGGAATGTCCACAGGCAGGAAATACACGTTGAAAATATGCTCTTCACGAAATGAATTTCCATGAAGAAAACCAATGAATATTCAAATAGCATTTTTGTTTTTCAGTGAACAAGCAATATTTTGAATAGCGAGCAGCTTGTTCAAGTCAGAAGTATTTATGGATGAATATATAATGAGGCTAGGGAGTGGAAACGTGGACATTTGTATGAGGGTGCATACATGTACTTACACATACACACACACACACTCACAGAATCACACAAATATGCCTCATGTAAACACGTTACCAGTGATCCATGAAAGTAGTAGCAGTGCTACACTGAATCTCAAAGCCCACACTTCCTTCAAGTTCCCTCAAGTTCCCTCAGCATCAGTGTTACTGGATCTTTCTTCTGATTTTAGCAAGAGCAGTCTCTGCCTATTCTGCTTAACAGTTTAGGACTTGGATTCAGACATTACTTTGGGTTATAAAAAATTAATTCAGTGTATCTGAATGCTGCAGGCAGCAAATTTAGACACAAACCACATCAGGAGTAGGAGTGCTGATCTAGAGCCAGTTCGTGTTACAGTAAACTCCTTATGATTGCTTTGTGGACACCAGCCCAAGTGTTGCATGAAATAGCTGTATGCAGCAGTGAGATTATCACTTTCATTTTAGAATACAAGTCTCTTGCTGCTGTTTTTGTGCTTGTTTTTCATTATTGTTTCAGTTTTTTATTGTATTTTAACATGTTTATATTATGATTCTTGTACAGCACTTTGGTGCAATGATACAACTGCTGTAAAGTGCTATAGAAAAAAACTTGACTTGACTTTATATCATATTTATATAGAAAACTTCTGCTATTAAACATACCTTGGCTTATTGACCCCTGGGGTAAGCGGAAAACGTGTACATTTGATTTTCTGTTGAATTGTTTCTTTATGAATCATCCATTAAAACAAGGGCACTGTAAAGTCTGAGATTACTAGTGATATTCTAGATGTTTTGCTCTATTAATCTGCATTATCAATTTGGAAAACTCTGACAGTAACAAATGAGGAGTGAAGAATGAATGACCTTCTACATTTCATTGAACCCAGACTTTCCTCGGTAATGGCAGTCATGTTTGAACTTAACTTGAACAAGTCGAGTCAGAATCATCCATATGTTTCTCTTCATTTAGAAATATCTTGACTTTTTATTGATGTGTCTTAATGCAATCAAACGTTAATCTCTAAAATCTTCGAATCCATAAAAAACAACTGGAACCGCCTTGATTATGTGATTTTAAACATGCTTAGAAAAAACATTTTAAATGAATAATAAAATTAAAATACATTACACGGACACCAAATCACCACTCTATACATGAAGTAGTTAAGACTTGACAAATAAAAAATATGCAGCTCACTTCTGGGAAAGTAAATGTACACAATTGGACGTTATGGACCATGTCGTACCTTTCAACACACAACGATCAGCTCTAACATTTAAAGCGCCTGCCTAATATTCTGTATGTCTACCTTGTTCCACCAAAACAGCTCTGACCATGGGTATGGGGCATGGACTCCACAAAACCCCAAAGCTGTGCTGTCTGTCATATTGGTACCAAGACATAAGAGCATATTGTTTAGTATTGTAAGTGGCAAAGAACAGGACTAGTTTGTCCAGCACATCCCATAGATCGAGCCAGCATTCAGCTTTCTTTATGTTTCTCAACCCATTCCTGAACATTTTTCCCAAAGTGACAGGGGGCAGTATCCTGCTAAAGGAGGCCTCAGTCATTACGAATATTACTGGTGCACTGGTCGTACCTCTTTGGACCACTCTTTGCTGGGATTGCCCCATAAGACCTGCTGTTTTGGAGAACCAGATGTCAAAGTTTGGTCTTTGTTATAATTGTTCATTTGTCCTGCTTGCAACACGTAAAGTTCAAGAACTGACTGTTCACTTGCTATCCAATGTGTCCCAGCCCCTAACAGATGCCAGGTAAATATTAGGTATTTAACGAACAGTCAATCCCCTGCTAGGAGATAATCAGTGTTTAGTAACCAGTCATTCATGTTGTGAATGAACACTGTACATTACTTTCTCTGAACTTAAATTGATGGAAGCCTTTGGTATGACATTTTGGGATGAGCAGAATTTATACCATTTTATAGAGCTTGTCCAACCTAGTAACAGTGGCTATGAAAGGCATTTGTGGGCAGAGCACAAGGAGTTTTATAATGAATTTGCCTGACCTTTTCAAATAGCACACAACACTGAGCTAGTAGAATACCATGAGGGCAGTTTGGACAGGACTCCCATTTCTTAGGAAGCTCAAGTAGTGTTTTACAGGTATGGAAAACAGTCACAAGTTTCCAGTGTTCATGTTGTTTCTGTGCAGTTTGTAAGGATTTCACCTAAAACTCATATGAAGAATTAGGGAGATTTTGTTTTTTGATTTTGAATTTGGACCCAGTAGCCTGGAGACTGATCGGATTCCCACAGACCATCTAAACAGGTAAATAGATAGCTGAGCTGAAGATTGGCTCATAAAAACCCCTATATGAGTGCAGGTGTGTCCATTACTGAGGCTCAGGCGATGTGGTACTGATGTGATCCTTCTTGTAATGATCTTTAATGTTTGCGGTGACTTCCACGCCAGGCAGAGTTTAGCTAATATCCTGTTTTTACAGCACCACTGCTGGAGCTGATCTTGCCTGGGAAATGAGTGCTTTATCTACTTTATACGCTCATTTTTCTTTTAAACATTCAGTTATTGGTGCCATTCCACCACCCCCGCCCCCCACATCTCTGTCATACAGTGTATGTTCTGGAAAAAGTCTGATGTATTCCCTACAGTTTCATGGCCTTTGTTGCTGTTTTTTTTTAGCTGGTGTGTGTACAGGTGTGTAACCATGGCAGGTGTGCAGCTATTGTGTTGGAGAGCAATGCAAACATTCATGCGCCTCATGGAGAAACATGCATTGCACCACCCCCCACATTACATATTCATACATGTATGCACACACACACACACACAAATGCAAATACGTTAGCACATAGAAATTCTCATTTAATATCATACTGTTGCAGTGTTTCAATTGTATGTCTGAACAAAACATCATTATAGACAGGAAGAATAACAGTTGAGGGCTCTGAGAGTGTTTTCAAGTGTTTGTTTGTGTGTGTGTGTGTGTGTGTGTGTGTGTGTGTGTGTGAGAGAGAGAGAGAGAGAGGAAAAGGGCAAGGCCACTACACAGCACATGCCAAACCAAAACAGGCCTGCCACTCAGAATGAATGATTGCCTCTCGCCACAAGTAAGGAAATGTCAATTTCACACTTTCACCCCTCCCCCAAACACACACGCCGTACTCCCTGGATCCTGTAGGGTATTCCGAATCTGTAATCATTAGAATAACACCAGGGTGTCAGTTTGTGTAATTTTTTCTTGGGATATTTGTTGGAGATCATCACAGTAACGTGCAAAGAACGCCTATACCTTCTGAGCCTCGGAAGACAGAGGCTATTGCAGTGAATGATGACCATGAAGCTATTCTTGCTTACCTTTATTTATTTTACTGGACTCTCTGTGCAATAATTCAACGTATTTTGTCAGCATTTATTCAGGCCATTAATACCATTTGTCTACTTTAGCCAGTCAGAGCTCATTGTTCACCTGTTTGAGGACACACACACCTTCTTTAACAGAACATCAAAGTAGAAATAGCAGTGTTGATTCTGCACCACACACAGAACGTACGATAAGTTGTTTTGCAATGGAAGGCTATGGAAGGCTAAATGAGGTTTACTGAGGGTCCTACAGCTCTAAATATCGGACCAAAAAACAAACAGCCCCCTTACTCTAAATACTGGTCTTATATGTGTTTACCACACGAAGGTTTCCTCTGTAGAGTGGTGGTGGATCTATAAGGTTAATAGAGCTAACGGGCTGATTCATCTTTCAGCAAAGATGCATGTTTGTAGGACATAGCAGAGAATGGGTTTATGGGATAGAGTTGCTCTCAGAGCTGTAGATCAAGTTTCAGAATCAGTTTGCAGAAGATGAGGGACTTTACAAGCATTTACTCAGATTACAAAGTGTGAGCACACACAAGACTTTACTCTTTGTATTCTTCTGCATTCTTGCTTGGACATTGCCCCGTGTTACAGTCAAGTATGTTGGCAAACACCCATGCGAATGTCTGCACATGACATCTACACATTCATAGACTGAGAGGTGTATACACTAGCCTTAATTCAAACGTCTGCCAGTTTAAACTGCACGCCAAACACAATAGCCTCAAAACACAGTATGTTTTTAAAGTATTCAGGAATAGATGTACAGTAACACTTTTTGGAACACTCGTTGGAAAGGTCTCCTGGAGATCAATGAAGTGGAAAGGCTCAACTCTGGTGTGGAATTAGAAAAAAGTGCTTCCAGTCCCCTTGTGTGAAAAAAAAAAATTGCCACAAAAAAGCAAAAAAATTGCAGAAGATACTTGCAGTTTCCATGTTATTGTGGGGATTTCTGTGTAAAACTAGGAGTTTGGTTCTCAAAAATCCGTGACTCCTGATCCATGTAAAACTGGGGCTTACTGGAGTTTCTGACACTGTAAGTCACATAACGCATTTTGCAAAGCTAGCTGTAACAGCTAATAGCAGTTTAAAGTATAATGAAACCTGAATTTTGCTCGTAGTTTTGGATAATTGCTCTAATAGCAAAAAAATCCAGCATGTATATTTGTTTTGGTTCTTCTGTAATTTTATATAAAGGAAGGACTGTGTCCGTTTCTTTTTCTTTAAACTCTCATTTTAAAGATGGCTGGTGGATGTGGAACTGAAACTGCACTGCCACCTCCAGGCTCAAAGCACCTTTTAGCAGCCTTCACAGCTGCTATTCACCCTGAAGAATGACAAGCAATTTGACTTCATGAAATTTTAAAACCATTTTAGATCATTGCTTGGAACCATAGCTAAACTTACTCCCTCCAGGGGGGAAAGTGCCATTATTAGCTTTTCTCACCATGAGCCTTTCTCAGAGACAAAGCCACGGTGGGAGCATGTGTACCTAATCAACACACTGAGGCTGAAATTGTGGCCATATTATAGAGAAGACTGGTGCAGGCATGTGCCTCCTCTCTGTTCACCTCACCGAGACCCCTTCCCCACCCCAGGACGTCTAATCTGGCCCCAGGCGTGATTCTGAGGAGCTTTCCATAATGGCCACCAAGGCTCCCTGACCCTCCATGATTTATGCAGTTTTTCACAAATAACGGGCACCAAGGCCGTGCACACACACACTGATTTCCAGCCCCCACAGTTCCTGAATGGCCCTAAGCCCCCATGAGATGCCGGTCTCTGTAGCAGTTCTGCAGCTCAGGCAGCCCCATCTCCAGCAGCCCCTCTGCTTCACTAATGTCCTTTGGGGTCAGAGGCCATGCTGGGGTTGTCAGTGGAGCGTGTGTGTCAGGAGTAAGAGGGGTCTGCTGGGAATACTGCTTACTCATCCAACGCTAGGTGTGTCAGCAAGAGGCCTGAAGGTCTGAAGAGAACCTTGGATACACTGTTCGGACAAAACCACGTATCTCTGTTTTTCTCATTTTGAATGTTCTTTTAATTAATTTATTCATTTATTTTTGCTAAAGTACGTCATGAAGACGTACTTACTTGAGAGGTGAGGATACTGCTTGTGGGAGTGTATGAATAAATCAACAAGCAGCATATAGATAGACAGACAGACAGACAGACAGACAGACATATGTATGCATGCATGTATGTATTTGATTGAGTTGGTTGCACTGTGATGAAAATCGCAATTTTTAATCTTTTTTTCATGCAAACATTCACATTAATATTATTGAATCACTAAATGCAATAAGGGCAATATGATGAAGCTATTTGTGTCTTATAACTATATCAGCAGTATGGTAAGTTACCATTAACTATGGAGAATTATTGCAGCGTGTGTGTGTGTGTGTGTGTGTGCACGCGCACACATTACCATGTTTAGACATGTCAGACTCCATCGGTGCGTGTGTATATACAGTATATGGCTTTACACCTCTGCCTGTATGTACACAGCAGTCATCCCTCTCAGCAACCCAGGGCTTTACGAGGTCATGAATTGGGCCGCTTTTAATTGGCCCAGCATGAGGGAGAGAAGCCTGCAGCCACTATGAGCTTATCAGCTTCTTGCTTCTATCAATAATGCATGTCCGGTGTATTAACTTGCTCCGTTCTGCCTGTTAGGAGGAGCAGCAAAGTTCCAGCAGCATCTCACTCACTATAGAGTGAGAGAAGGATCAGTGCTGTTGGATAGATGAGCTGAGGAGCAGAGGTACTGCTGCATCTCAAACAGTCTGAAGCTTCCCCACACACACACTGTATATAAGCCTGACATTACAGAGAGCTAGTACAGGTGGATATTGAAGAACAATGCGTGGCCAAATTAGATTCCAGAAGCTTCCACACTGTCACGGTCACATCAAAACATCTATTTCAACATTCAAATGTTTCACAATGAATAGATCTATATGTTCAACAATCATTTGAAGTAAAATATTGTTACCTTAGAGGTAAACATTTTTCTACCATTTCTCTGATCTTGTAATTCAGGAAGTTAGGGTCTGTATACTACAAACAACCTTTTCTTTGCCCTTTTGAAAGAGTTTTGAAAATGTGAAAGTGTCACATCATACTGTTTTCCCTCCAGCACAGGAAGTATATGGAACCATATGGACCCTTTAATGGAACCCTGCATTGTTTATCCTGATCTCGTGAATAGAAAAGCATAACAAAAGGCAAATCAGTGTATTGTTCAGACAGTAAGGCACATTATTGCAGAGATGTACAGTGTTCAGATGCAACAGATTGTGGCACACACTTGTACTTCAAAGGCACGGCAACTCAACAGAAACCTGATGCATGGTGGGGGAGTGTCCCCTTCAGAAAAGGAGGCAGATCAATTATGATAATGTTTTGTGCACAAGCAGAACACAGCCTACGGGCAGGAGGGGGATCAAAGCTCTGGTTCTCTCCGGCCCCCTGTGTGACCCCATGTCTGATCCCCCTTTCTCTGTTGTAAGACCCTGTGGCAGCAAAGCATCTGTGTACTAAAGGTATCACTAGGTTACCTGCAGCACGACACTGCAACAGTTGCTGCTGAGTACAACTGTGCAAAAGAAATGTTATTAATGACTTTGTATTCAGGTGTCATTGCTTTTTAGTTTTGCCGCTGTCACAATTGGGTCACTACAATGCGACACCTACCCGAAACTTGTTGATACCTTGCAGTAGAGAGTATGGAGATTATGTTTTTACCCACAATTTGTGTATCTAGCTCTAGTGGTCAGGACCACTGTTGGCTGCGTATGATTTCTCAACCCAGCAGTGACAGTGAGGTGTTTAAAAACCCAGCAAGGCTGCTGTACTTGATGCACTTGTACTGGTAGACCACACACTAACATGCCACTACTATGTCAGTGTCACTGCTGTGCCCCATCCCCATATATAATTTCCCATGGTGAACCATGATAACTACAGCTAGACCCGCAGTTCAGGCCATGAATGCCAAAACATGGTTAAAAAAAGAAAAAGAACACCTCTGCTGCAATGCAATGAGGGCCAAAATTGATTACTGTTGTAAACAAAAATGTATTTAGTTGATACGACTTAATTATATTATATTTTAGTTATAATTATTTGGTAGTAATGTTTTTGCTGATATAATAAATGGGTCAAACTAAGCTCCCTATAGATTTTTTTGCAAAAACTTTGATTATTAACAAACTATCTGGTGAAACAGCACAAGTGTCAGGTTCAGAATTAGGAATAGATTTAAGATTTAGATTCAGGTTAACCTCAGTATTAGATTTAATTCAATTTTATATATTCAAAAAGTTCTGTTACATGGAATCTATATTTAGTTCAAGACAAACTGCGTCTAGGAAGCATCTACAGTGGACTCTCCAAATAAAGTGTTCCCTGTAAATGCTGCAGCAAATAAATATATTGGGCTTTACTAATTCAGACAATAAATATTGATTAATATTTGTACCATCAAACATGTCATACTAAACTACCATTTCCATGAGTAATACAAGGAAACACACTGTGTTACTTGGAAACAATCAGATCACATGGGTGGTGTTATGTCAGCTAACATTGTAATATTGAGTAACTTAGGCAGTTACCTATTGTTTTTATATTTTTGCCTTTTATGCCTCTTCACGATTGCTCTATGAATGTAATAGTTGAGGGTAAAATGGTCAGCTTCATTTAAAGCTGGTTTAATTTCTTATTTCAGCACTGGCTTCCTCAACCACAACCACATGTCATCTAATATTAATGCCAGCCTCAGTTTCAGACATGGGGAAATGGTGACATGCCATTTCGTTGTGGTGAAGGCTATTGCACACTAAGCACTTTGCATTAAATATCTTTTTAATACAGTAATATGTCAGAATCTGCACTAAACACCTGAATGTCATGTCATTACAGCCCAGTAGAGCAAAGATGATTTTGATGTGTTCCTATGATCATCAGAGAGAGAGAGAGAGAGAGAGAGAGAGAGAATGATAGACACAAGGGGAGAATATAGTTTTATTATAGGCCGCGTAAGAAATAAGAATCATGGCGGGGTTGCTTAGAAAATATTTTTCAACAATTGTGCACTTCTGTTTCACTTCTATTATGCAGTGTTTGTGTTTAGATCATTCTATTATTTCCTGTTTTATAGTATTTGCAATTTCTTTCCTATGGCAGCAAACACCCAGACCCCCTAAAAAGGTCCAGTTCCACCCCTCCTTTCTTCATCCCAGAGTTACACCCTTGTTTCACCCACAATATATCCTGGTGGTCTCTTTCCATTGATTGACAGGATACAGGGGTTACAGTCAGAAGATGTAAGGTTCTGCCAGGTTAGTGTTCAACGTTCCCAAGTTCACTCACACCACACCTTTACTAATGAACCTTCACTGGCTCCCTGTG
>JBBPDH010000001.1:28051430-28063620 GCA_037974565.1 Clupeocharax schoutedeni
TGAAGTTTGCCAATGAACACCTGAATGATTCAGAGAGTGACTGGGAGAAGGTGCTGTGGTCAGATGAGACCAAAATGACAGTCTCCGGACCTTAATCCAATAGAAAAACTATGGAGGGAGCTGAAGCTCAAAGTTGCACAGAGACAGCTTCGAAACCTTAGTGATTTAGAGATGATCTGCAGAGTGGACCAAAATTCCTCCTAAAATGTGTGCAAACTTGGTCATCAATTACAAGAAACGTGCTTGCAAACAAGGGTTTTGCCACTAAGTATTAAGTCTTTTTTTGTTAAAAGGGTTCAAATACTTATTTCCCTCAGTGATATACAAATCAGTTTCTATCCTTTATTTAAATTTATGATGTGCTATCTGTCACTGTTAAAAACAACCTACCATTAAAATGAGTTCTGAGACTTTTTATTTCATTTGTCATTGGACATACATTAATTGGACATTACAAAATTCGAGAGGGGTCAAATACTTATTTCCTCCACTGTATTTATTTTTGTATGTTTGTATAGAATATGTAAAATGAAAAAGCCCTTGGTAGATTATTACATACATTTTATGTTTGTTTTCCCCAATATGATAAATATCAGGAAATAATGTCATTATGCAGTAAACTGCAACAAACTTTCTACAGAGTGTATTAATAAAACATCATTTAACCAGGAGTTTTGTTTTGCACTCACTCGAGTTTGTATATGTGCACTGATCAGCCATAGCAATCATCCTGCTAAAACAGCTCTGACGCATTGAGGAATGGGCTCCAGGAGGCCTCTGAGAGTGTGTTGTGGTATCTGGCACCAAGATCCTGGCAGAAGATCCCTCAAGTCCTTTAAGTTGTGAGGTGGTGTGGATTGGTTTGCCTAGCACGTCTAAGTGGATTGAGGTCTGTGAAATCTTAAAGATGCCGCTGCCATTCTAGAATACTGTTGCCATGGAGGGGTGTCCTACACCTGTAACTAAGTTTAGGTAGGTGTCACCTGTTAAAGTAACAAGGTTTCCCAGCAGAACACTGCCCAGAGCATCACATTTCCTCTGCTGACTTACCTCCTTCCACAGGTAAGTGAAGCAAACACAACCAGTCATCCATATGATATAGAAGTAGAAGTGATTGACCGGACCAGATAATCTTCTTCCATCATTCCATGGTCCTGTTCTGATGCTCACATGCCAATTACAGGTACTTTTGATGGTGGACAGGAGTCAGCATGGGCACTCAGACAGATCTGCAATTACACATCCTCATATGCAGCAACCTGCAATGCAGTGTGTGTTCTGATACCTTTCTGCCATAGCCAGCATGAACTTTTTCAGTAGCACTCCATTGGGATTAAGCCAAAAGGGGTAGTCTTTGCTGTCTTGGGCACCCATGATCCTGTTGTTGGTTTAATGATTTTTCTTCCTTGGTCCACTTCTGGCAGGTAATAAACTGAGAACACAGCACAAGATCTACCGTTTCGGAGATGCTCTGACCCAGTTATCTAGACATCACAGATCAGTTCCTTGTCAGGTCCTTACACTTCAGTTCATATTTCCTGCTTCCAACACATCAACTTCAAGAACTAGCCATGCACTTGCTACCTAATGTACCCCACCGCTTGACAGGTGCAACTGTAACGAGATCATCAATGATGTTCACTTTATCTGTCAGAGGTTTTAATGTACAAAGTGTACATATCAGTGTACAAAGCCTCATATTTCAATTACGTGAAGATATAGTAAAAGTGTATATCCTAATAGTATATACAAACACATACTCCTTTACTGCTGCCTATAGAGGCACATACATTGTTTCATTACCTTCACAGTTACATTCAGGAGATTAGAAAACAGACATGTGACGTTTAGTGTTAAATAACTTCATAGGCTTTCAAGTCAGGATCTCCACGTGTTCCTCTCTTTTTAAGATATTCATATCTACATCCTCCGCATTCGAAACAAATGTCCAGTGTGATTATGGGACATTTGTAATTTATGTCATTTTATCAGCCTTTTGCAGTTATATATTGAGAACATGTCGTTCAGGTCAAAGGTTAGCGAGTGTTTATTTAAGTCAGTTCAGCACACCTCCACATGATAAGACATTAGTATGCATTGGGGATGTTTGTGCACAAGACACATCTGCTTCCTTTTTGCAGACAGGGTTCTGCAGAGAATTCCAATTTACCGTTTAGTGTGTGTACTGTTTTATGCTTTGTGCAGCGCTTGCTGGAGAAGGACCATGAAATTATTGCATAGCTGAGCATGTTGCCTACACGAATTTCAGTCTAAAGTGTAAACAGATGTGCCAAGTCTCCGATTTTTTCAAGTACGTCACGTGGGTTATCAAAATGCATCATGTGATATTTGACATTTATTTGTGAATAAGCTACAGCTCAGTTCTCATTAAATTTGTTGGGTAGGTTTCTGTACAAAACACCCAAATAACACATAATTTGTAACATTATTAACAGATGACTGAAAATATTTATGAATTCTCAACATATCCTGGGAATTATTTGAGCCTACTGACAAAAAACCCAAGAACTGTGAAATTAGCTCCCCTATAGATTCAAATATTACTACTGTAGTAGGTGAGAGAGAGGTGCATCTCTTTAAAAGAGATCAATTTAAACAGTTTATGCTGTTAATCTTTAAGTACATTTTATAGTACAAAATCTTAGGTAACAATGTTTCTCCATGGACCACGATGGTGCAACATGCAGCAGCATACAACAGTCACCAGAGTTACAACAGACAGTGGACAATAGGTAAACACCAAGTGTGCACGCTACATAAACCTTATGAAGTGTGGAGTATTGAATTATATGTATGATTACTGCACAGAAGGCAGTTAGCAGCACTGGACATTGTGCAAAGAGTGACTGAATATTTTAGTTTTTTGACTCTGCTTGCTCTTTTTGGATCATACGGTTTGTCTTGCCCCTCTGTACTGCTACTGTCTGTTCTATAATGACTTGCTAATGACTAACCTAGCTTTGTATGTCTTAATTTTTTTGTTAATAAAATTACAGAACTATTTTTTTATGTTGAGTCTTTTCTTTCCTATTAGCATTACATAGCCTAGCCAAATTACTTTCTTTCACATTCTTAAGAAAGGACAGAAGAAAAATCTCAAAATCATTTAAGCCACTGCTATTTTCAGTGTCAAGGCACAAATTGCCTGCAATGTGTGTTCTGAAAAGACAGGTTATAATGAAATTGCCTTAAATTGGCTGTAAAACTACACTGTCAGCATGCGACAGATTTTTTTGGGTGCAATTAAAAATGTTGCATCAGTTTTACGCTTGTCCTTTTGATCTTCTTTCTGAAGTTTGCCTGTTAGCCACATTCACCCTGTATACTTTGTGAAGGCAGTCTTTAATGACTGCTGAATAGTAAACTGCTCCAAAATCTCACAATGTGTTACTCCTGATATACTATTAATTTTTATTATTAAAAAAATAATAATAATAATTTTGCAACACTGCAATATGTTTTTAAAAATGTACAGAGTAACATACAATTAACAAAGTTGCAAAATTTGCAAATTTTGTATTATAGTGTTAATAATCAATTTATTTTGTTTTCAAGAGTTGCTCCCACATGTATCAAAGATGTTGCAGTGTGAGGACTTCCTGTGACAATGTTTTCAAATATGGATCTTCATGAACTGTTGTCTTGCGTCTGCAGCCACAATTTCAGTGACTGTGTCCTACGGTGGATGATTTCAGGGCATTCTGAACGGCACATCGCGATTTGCAATGTTGCCTTTTACAAATTCACTGGTATCTGGGTTTTTACCCATATTGAAAATTAAACAGTAAAATTTTTAAAAGTAAAAACGTAAGTAAATAAAATAAAACTGGAAGTTTGCAAAACATCACGGATAAAAACTGGTAGAAACAAAATAAGTAGAAATATAAACAATAGTTACGTTTTATTTCTGAAAGTAAAACTATAAATAAATGGTGGCCTTAAATTTTTGGCCACTACTGTATTTCCAAATTAGCACAATATTGGCACCTGCCCCATTTTTTAAGCTGGCATAATCAGTGAAATGTGAAATGATAGGTTGGTTACCCACGATGACATAGTCCAAAAAAAGGGCCTGTGCTTCCTCACTCCGCTGGGCCACTGTGAGCGCTTTCACCGACTGGAAAACCCAATTTCCTTTGTGCTCCACTGGCGCAGAGTGCACTTGGGGACCGCATCACTCAGACCATTTGCTTGCCGGGAATAATTGTGCCAGGACAAGACACAATGTTTATTCATGCAGTCATGCGTCTCTGGCTTTTCACCTGCCCGTATCTGTTGAATATGAAAATCTGCTCGCCCTTTGCGCCTCCCTGCTGCCACAAACACACTCACACACCTTTTATGCTACTTGGGCAGATTAGCATCCTGCCTGTGGCTTCGGGTCTGCATCAGTGATGTAGAAAATATTCTTTTCATGCAGAGTGTGGTTTATGTGGGATTACCCCATGTCAACACTTAGAAAGTAAATAATTGCATCTGATGAATGGGCTTTCCCTTGAAGGTGGTGAAAGAAATGAAAGCATTTACCCAGCATCATATGTTCTGTGTTTTTGCTGCATTCCATCTAAGAGAGAAATTATCAGCAATAATAAGCAGAGAGAAAGTTGGCTATAGACATGATGAAAAGAGCAGGGAGGAAATTAAGGGCTGGCCCCATCATTCTCTTCACTGGCTGGGATCCCAGTGGCTTCATTGCCAATTGCTGGACGCACTCCTTTGAGACCAGCTGCAGTGGGAGGGGTCAGGTGGAACAGCTGGTGCAACGGATGAAGGGCAGGGATGCAGGTGGCATTGGGCAACAGAGGGGAAGGACCATGGCTTCAGGTGGCACTCAGTGCCATTTTCTGGGGCAAGGTCAATGGCCTAGTGTCAAAGCAAAAGCAGTTGGCTGCCTAGCAGCACACTTGAACCTTAGAAAGGCCAGACATTCAACACCAAATGGTCCTAAAAAGCCAAACAACAAAGCTCATTTGGTGTTCTTCCAATACATTTCATTTGGAACAAAAGGAAATTGCCTACAAAAGATATACAAGTCAGTACAGGGTAAGTCCCTTGTAGGTATGCTGAGTGGAAAATTCAGACCAGCCAGCTCCTCAAAACCACATCGTAATAGCTGTAGCTTTAGACCCACCTTCGAGGCCTACTACTCCTGAGGTCTACTTGCAGGGATTATTTTGGTGTATTTCCAGCTTTTACTCATCATCTGATTTATTAAAAACATCTACCTTCCACTAACTGGCAACTGTACACAGCTACTACCGTTATAGGTTGCTAACACAAATTGCACATCACAGATGGGATACATTCTCTGTCAGCAAAATGAAGCTACAAGTTAGAGGTTTCTGATAAAGCATGCTATTTATGGAGCCAAGCCAAATGTAATTATTAAGTCTATCATGAAAACACAAATACCACTTTTCTACTGAACCAGGTAATTGCAGAAACAAAAGGGTGTTTTCTGTCTTCTTGTATGCAATTAGTCACACTTGCTGTACTTCAGAAATGTTGAAATAGAAACCCAGTTTCATGAAGAGTGGGAAACTCCGGGTTATCTGTCATGTTTTAGAATGGGATGTTCAAGAAGCTCATGGCCAGATGTCCACATACTTTTGGCCACTGACTGTGAATATAAGCAGTAGTCTAACCAGGTTTTAGTCAGAAATAGACCATTACATTAGTGGGGCAGACAGAGACAAAAGCAAGCAGAATACAAAGTGCCCAAATGTATACAGTAGGCTCGAAGAGAGAAGAAGGGGGGAATATTGTAGCACAGAAAGACGTGTGGGTGGAATATGATAGGATTATGAGCTGGTGCAATAGTTCAAGAGTGATGGAGAGCTTAACTGTGAGAAAGGAAAGACAGAATGAGGTGAGAGTGGGGCAGAGAGGGTTGGAGGGGTTCTCCCGGCAGATCTAAAGCATTAATTACTCATGATAAACCACAACGCCAGCGCTGTCACTGCCACCGCTCAGGACACTCAAGGTCAGCCTAGCTGAGACTGACACCTCTGTATAAGAGGGACTGTGCATGTTTTATGTATTAATTCATTACTGTCATACCTTGACAAAATATAAGTAACCTTCAAATTAAACTGACTAGAAGCTATAAAAATTCACTTCCAAATTATTCTTTACATATAACCATGAGAGAATGCATGTTGTGAAAGAAAAAATAAAATAAACATCTGACCATGCTACTAATGAGGTTGGTGGAGAATGCGAACAGAAATTCAATAACACTGTTTCAGATGATCTGGGCTGTTTTTCTAAATGAAAAGTTAAGAGGATTAGAGTTTGTTGATGTAAGAGGCTGGCAGAGGAAGATAAAGTAGGTTGGAGCTGTGCAGGTGTGGCAGCTAGACCTTGGCTCAGTGCACTGGCATCTGCGCAAACATGTCTACAGAGACAGGTATAGGATGTCGCAGGTTTCAATTGTCGCTGGGCCTTTTTTAAGGGAATTTAATTTTGCTCATGCGGGTAATTAAACGTTTATCTTGGTCAACTTTCTCGTTTTCTGTTTGTAGAAAAATCTCTTTGGTACAGACTTTCGCATCGGAGAGTTTGGATTATGCAGCGCTGCTACATGACGCATGCTGAAATTGGATATTTTTCATATATCTGTGATATTAAGGAGTGGTTATCCTAACCTCATATGAGGCTTGATATTGACTAAGCAGGATTTTAAATGGGAAAACACTATTAGCATGTCTGTACAGTCCAAGACTAGGTTTAATCCATTTGCCGGAAGTTGTTTTTGATCTCAGTCTCATATGATGACCAAGTCAATAAAATGACCAGGTTATTTTAGAACATCCATTCATCCATCTGTCTATTCACGCATCCATGTCACCCATTCACCCCAAATGACGTTCTCATCAGTAGCAAATAAACATGCCTGATGATGACAAATGATGGGTCTTTTAAAGTATGTCTATCAAAGCTATCTCTTCATGCCTCATCCAGCAGCACACGTGTATGGTGCTTCTTGGCAAAGTGGTTGGGCTCACTCCAGTGCTAATAGCCATGTGGTGGGAGCGTGTGGCATCATGTTCTCTGGAACAGAGCTGCCTGCCAGACTGCAGTGATGGAGGCTGGGACCCATTCCTGGTGTGTCCTTAGGAAGGAGACAAATTAGTCATGAGTAGGGGTAGTGGAATTCCCCCAGCCCAGAGCAGCCTCCTCTAGCCTCAGGCAGACAGGCTGAAAATGACTGATGCATCCACATCCAGTCAATTCTTCAACCATACGCACTGTCTGGGTGTGTTTACATAGCTGGGGTTTTTCTTCTGTAGGGAATGTTAACAATAGAACTTAACACTGCCATCGTTGACTTGTAGAATGGAAATAAAACTGTTTATGTGCAGATATAGTTGTTCATTTGGAGAGATCTCCTTGGTTCCTCAGACTTTCCTCGGTTGACTCTAAGCTGGATTGTGCCTTCATACGGTTCTAATCCAAGTCATAGTAGTGAAGTATAAAATCTAATCTATGGTCTGATTTTGTCCCAATTCCAGTCCTGAGAGCCACCTGCTCTGCATATATTAGGGATTTCCCTGTTCCCAGCACACACATGATTCAGTCGAAGTGGGTGTGTTAAAGAGGGGTAACTGCTGAAATGTGCAGAGCGTGGATCCAGGGTTTGAGAAAAAGTGATTTAATTGTTATGTTGAAGGAAAATTCTGGCACATTTCTGTTGCATACAGTCACTGACCACACAATCATTTAAACATGGCTCCCGGTACTTAGTAAGGGAGTAGAAAACTCAAAGATGCTGTAACATCTTCCTATTGGCTTCTCTTAGAAGCATGTTTTGAATCAATAGGATTTCTTTTCATTGTATGAGTGAATTATAACCTGTGGAATTATATGTTACTTATGAGGCAACACTGAAAACACTGGAGCATTCCTATAATTTTCTTTGATCAAAGAGCACTGAAGGCTGTCAGTAGATCAATTACAGTCAATATCTTTTATAATAGGCTTGTCTTCAATCTAAATAACAATAGGGATAAGAGTATATAGCTGTATAACTTCATAAAGCTGAATCTGGCAAGTATGGAACTGTGGAGCTGTGTGAACTTGCCTATTGCCTATTGATGGTCACATACCAGCTGGGCACATCATGTGACAGGAGATGCTTGGTGCAGAGCCTTCAGACATGCTCCTCTCTCCTCACCCCTCTCTGACCCTGCACTTCTAAATACACCAGACGCTTAAAGGATTCCAAAATATCAAGGAGTATTACAGCAGCTAGATTACTGGCCCATTCTTTGCTGTAGGATTAGAGTGTGCTGAATGAAGCAAGCTATTTAACTCAGCATCTCAAGAAGCTCTGAGACTGCGCCTTAGACACAGTGGCTGTCTCCTTGGAGGAATTACAGTATCACACTCACACATACTCAGACGACTCATTCCTTCCAGAAATTATTCACTTCAGATCGCGTATTAATCTCAATCAAGTCTGTGAATGAAAACATGTTAGTCTACCAAGATTGATCGATGTGGTTCTGGATTTTATTGATTAATTAAGCAATTGATCATTGCTTACCTTCCAGTCCCTCCATCCACGCTATGTGATTTAGCTGTCTGAACCATCCACCTACTCATCTATCATCTACTTAATGAATCAATCAATGTAGGGTATGAAAACACACACACACACACAACACAACACAACACCCTGAACATTCCACAGCATTATTGTCAGGAAGATTTGCTAGTCCAAGCAACATTACAAGATTTACTGTCCAATTATGTTTTAACTTAGATCCAAGTTTTCTGTCTTGGCGGAGCCCCGTTTGTGAGATGTGCATGCACACCTTTTGCCATAAGGTGAATTGAAAGGAAGGCTACAAGAACTGAGTCGCACGTGACATGCTGGAGACAATGAGGACCACAATACGTACACATGCAAAAAATCTGTATTCTCTGTGTGGCCGCATGGTTATGCTTCCAATAATATCTGATCTAAGGCCACATATTGTTAATCCCTTGCTCTCTAAAATGGTACTTTTATAGAAGAAGAAGAAAAAAACTTCCTAAGACTGTAATACAGTCTTGTTAAATATTTTGGTTTGTCATACAATGTCCAAATCACTATAGTGGGCAAAGTTGTTTCCAGTTCTAAATATAAAGTTTTGGTGTTCACACCAAATCAGATCTCGGTCACATTTAGTCAGTAATGATGTGCTGTTTTATTCCGGCAACATGGTGTGGCCTTAAACAGGACCTTTGGGTTTTAATAAGATATTGGCTAGGAACAGCAGATTCAGCCCCCAAGCAGTCCCATTGTCATACAGTCTTGATTTAAAAAGTCTTTTCAGGGTCAGTCTAAAAATCTATGACAGCTTTTGTTTGTGTCCAAGGAAAAGAAGTCTTTGTGCTGAGACTCTGGTGACTGTGAGCTGCAGCGATCGTTCTAATAACTTTGCAATCCATTTACATCACAAACCACACAAGGACACAAGGAGACAGACAGAAGAAGCCATGATTAAAGTTCGTAATTTAAGGACCCAATGCACTCAAAGGGAAAATGCGTTTTGTTGTTCTTCCTTACAGCTGTAGAGGAACACTTGGACTCTACGTGTGATGCATTCTGAAGACGGTAAAGTATAGCAAATGTTTGCAATTCATTTGTGGATACAAACCGGTTTTAAACCAAAAGAAACAGGAACAATATAACCCTTAGCAAAAAGTAGTTTATTCAAGTGTACTACTACTTATTTACTAAAACTGAAGCAGTATTTGTGAAGTTGACTTTTAATATACTATATTATATATACTTAAAATAGTATAGTGAAGTATACTTGACTTCTACTGATAAGCATACAGAAAATATACAAGGTATGCTTTTGTAAACCTTATAAAGTATACTTAAAGTATACTTTTATAAACTAAATGTTCCAATTTAGTTAAATTAGTATACTTTCTAGTACACTGCAAGTACATGGTCTGTAGGCTATACTTGCTAAGGGAAGTCAAAACAGGTGTACAGAGCGTCATTGATACATCAACTGTCTGCATTTTCCTTGGTCCCTCAAAAAGCAGAGTCAAATTAGCAGTGAAGCCGGCATCAAAATACGTTGATCCTGCACCTTTACACAACGTACTGACAGACAAAACAATAACACCAGGCCGGCGTCTGTGATCAACACTCTTTTGTTCACACCAATTAGCCACAAAAAAGATGTGACCTATTGTGTTGAACGTCTGTGTAGTGTACTTCTCTTTTCTCAGATGCAAAATGTCCACAGATTAGATTTGCTCTTTTCATACTCTTTCTCTGAGAAAAGGAAGGCAGTCAGAAAGCTGACCTCACTGCATCATTAAAAAATCTCAAAAACAGCCCAAGCGCCATCACATTTAAACAATCCCAAGTCCAAAAAGACCACATTTACACACATTAAAAGTTTCTGCAAGCCACCACACCATCTTGCAATAATTCGACACAATTTCTGGCTCTAAGAAATAAACAGCATTATATTACTTTATTACTCTGTCAGTATATTTACTCTAATCTTAACAATTGAATTCCAGACTCAAGATCAGTCAGGGTGTTTTTCGACTAGAATAATCCAGTATGTGCTGCTCTGTTACTGAAGACCCACAGCGCACCTTTTTTTTAACCCCATGAAAATAGCTTTGATATCTGAAATTATATCTCAGGCTTTTTTTACAAAGAGTTTCTGACATCTGGCTTCCTCTGCGTGTACATTATTCTTCACAAGAGGTGAGGATGGCCAGCATACCAAATGACTCCTCTCCCTGTGACCACAGTGAGTCCACTGGAGACTTCCAGTCTCATACTTTCATTTTCACTCAAGGCACTGCACTTTCAGGTCGTATCAACCTTCAGCCACTAACACATTCTATTTTGCTTCCCTATAACCATGGAAAAGGCACATATAACTGTCTGAAAAAACGAAAACAGGAGTGAAACGAAGGCAATGCCATTATCCAAGGAAATCTGTCAAAAGTTCATTTACAAAAACAGAGTATTAATTGCATGGAATCTGCCAGACTGTCTTTTTGACAGGCTATTTAGCTGTTTGCTTCTTTGAGAAGGCAGCTTAACTGTGGAGTGATAGCCTGATCTGCACCCATGGTTCATGTCCTCGATTTAAGAGGCAGTTAGCTTTCTGCTCTGACAGACTAACACTAATAATGAATCATCACTGAAAACATTTCATGTCAAACACTGAGAATGGTATCAACGTTGTCTCTCCAGATTGGGGTGAAGCAAGTCCATCTAAGCTCGCTGTTTCCCCCTAGTGGTCATTTGTTTCTAAAAAAATTCCTTTTTCCATTTGGAGGAAAAAAATCTTTGCATTTCAACAAAATGTGTTGCACTGTTTCATATTGACTAACTTGGCTGTGTTAAAACAAACCTTTCTTACATTTTCTATTTATCTCTTTTATATTTTTCTTCAGTCTCCTGCTCCAAGCCTCTCTTTTTCAAACTCTCAGCTGAATCATCCACAGCCACCATTCTGTGCCTAATGAATAACATTCATCAAAGTCATAATCGCTTTGATCACGATTAACACACATTGCTATGCTCTCTTTTCTGCTCTCCTCACAGAATTAAAGCTGCACTGGAAGTCTCCTCATCTTGTTTTCAGAACCCATCAACGCTATTCTTAGTTGACATTTGTTCTTGTTGTACATAAAAAATGTATGGTGATAAAAAAACAACCTTTAATAAGTGTAGATCCCTTGGGTTTCATGGAAGTTCTTTAAAAATTCTTTATTTCACTTACAAAAGTGATTCTTTAAAGAATCTTGAATGGTTCTTTAAAGGAGCAAAGGTGATTCTTCTATAATATGATTCATGATTTCAAATGACTTCTCTCATGATTCATGTGTTGCATGATTTATGTTTCATCTGATTCATGTATTGAATCAAGAATAAAATCAAAAAAATTCCTTTATCTATAGTTACCTGATAGTTCTCTTGAATTTTTAATGTTAGTTCAATCTGAAGTATAAGGGGTGAAACAGATGCACTTCATTTGCTTTGTATTTTTTCACTTCACATCTTTAGTGTAAAAGTTTGACCCTGGGAGATGATGACATATTTACATTACATTTATGGCATTTAGCTGACGCTCTTATTCAGAGCGACGTACATCAGTGCTTAAGAAGTCCACAACTGTTTCTTACCTGAAAA
>JBBPDH010000001.1:28104414-28115074 GCA_037974565.1 Clupeocharax schoutedeni
GAGGTTGAATTTCGTGCTGTTCACACTGTGTGCAGTGGTGTGTTCACGTATGACAAATGGTCACTTTCACTTTTTTTTCACTAATCAAAGTTTGACTGTAATACTTGATGCCGAGTTTGTCTTGAATGTTGACACCCATACAGATAAATGAAAAGTCAACAGTTCTAAGACCATTGCTGATAAAAGAATGGCTACAGTTGAATTAAAAATTACACATTGAGCATTTTTATACCACTGGTCTTTTTCATGGTAAGCTGATGAATGTGTGAGGTATACTTCCAGTCAAAAGTCTGGACACACCTTCTCATTCAACACTTTCCTTTGTTTTTATTATTGGGTACTTTGTATACATTATATTGAAAACTCTGAAGACAGCTTTGCACACTTGTGGCATTTTTAAAGGTTCAGGAGAGATCGACCTGGAATGGTATTTAGTTAACAGGCGTTCTTGCCCTCTTAATGTGTTTGGGATCATCAGTTGTGATTGTCGGGTCGGCACACAGTTATTAATCCAATTCAGATAATCCTACTCCACATAATGGCAAGAACCACTAAACTAAATAAAAAGAAACAACAGTCCATCATTATTAAACATATTCTGGTTTGTTTAACTCTTTTTCGTTCACTGCATAATTCCATGTGTTCCTTCATCGATTTGTTTGCTTTCAATATTAAGCTACAATGTAGAAACTAATAAAAAAAATGAAAAATCATTGAATGAGAACTTTTGACTGGTAGTGTACATAAACTTTTTTCAATGGCATCTAATGTCAAATCCTCTGCAGGTTAAGAGGATTTGACAGTAAGTCTTGAACAGTTTGAATTTTACATGAGTGGGGTGTGTTTGTAACAGTGCTGTGTTGTGTCTTGTACAGTTGTGTTATAAACAGGGAGCTTAGCACGCTTACACAGGAGCTCAACACCGTGGTAATAGGATTACCTTTCCCACTAATCCAAGCGTGTAGCGACATGTTATGATCCCAGCTCTAGGACATGAAAATGCTCTCAAAAGGCACAGGTGTCAAATGTTAATGAAGTTGTGTCTGATTAAATCTGGCAGTGGAAAGTAAAGACAAAACCCACTGAGTGGAATGTGGGACACCATTCACTGTGACCTGTGATCCTTGGCGTCCAGCAGCGGTAAATGATTTGGGTGGCTGGTACTGATGAGCACCTGTGGCGTTCTTCATCCAGTATGAGGAGCTCATCAGAACACACACTACTGGACAACAACAAGAGAAGATAAAGCAGAGTTAAATAAGGGGACACGAGGGAAGGCAACTGGAAAAAGAAGCAAATGGGAAAGAATACATTTCAGACACTAATACTTTTATAACAGCAACAGCACAAAACATGAATCCCCTATACTGTAGATTTCTAAACCCTTATTACTCAGTAACTACCATGATTTATTCAGTATGTAACATATTTAGTTTTGAGTTAAGACCTCCCTCCAGAAAAGAACAACCTTGCCATTCCATGAAGTCAGTTAAGTCGAGTCAGCTTTATTTAATTAGCACATTCTCATACACAGAAGTCAATGAGCTTTACAGAAGTAGAATAAAAATTTTTTTTATATAATTAAAGAAAATAAATGTTCTAAAATAAATAAAACAAAGAAAATACTTCAAAGAAAATCAATATAAGTGCATTAAAAATGCTAATATTTTAGAAGGCAGGGGAGAATAGTATAGTTTTTCAGAGCGTTTTAAAGCTACAGTTGGTGCAGGTATAATACTGATGGACAGTTGTTTCACAGTGTTTTGTTTCTGCACTTTTCGCCACTAACTAAGTGTCCTACCAGTAATATACTGTACTTCAAAAAGGGATGAATTTAGGGCCACTGAGTGACTCGGAATTCAATTCTGTACTGAATTGGTAGCCATTGACATTCATATGGCTGAAAAATGTAAAAGCAAATGTAAAAATACTGTAATATGAATTCATGTTCAGATTTTCTCACTGATAGTACAAATACTTCTATATCAGTTCAGTTTTACAATAAATGTTGGGACTGTATTTGATTGCGCTTGATATGACCGTTGTTCAGAGATTACAGCAGGTGGATCACAAATACCACTCATCCCAAAGGTGTTGGTATGTGCTCTGTCATTCCAGAGAATGTAATTCTATTGCTTCACAGCTCTTTTTACTTGATACCCCTCTATCTAATGCTTGGCATGAGGCATAGAGAACTACAGGCTCAGAATTGAATGGTCAATGTTCATTCCACTGGATTCAAGTTATAATAGCACTGCCACCAAGTGGATAACACACTCATCACTCAGTGGGATGCTGGGCAGTGCAGATGTCTATATGCTTGATGATCCAGGACTGGCAGTTAGTGTTCTCCTTCAAGCATGATTTGCTGTCCATTGATGCTGTGTTGTTCAACCTCTCACCACTGATAGTAACCTGTGACTGAGGGACTGGTAGAAACTGTGGTACTGAATTTAATTTTTCTGACACAATAGAGGTTTCAAAACAGAGAGCAACCTTAAAATATTAAAGAATATGTTAATTGCTAACAGCAAAAAAATAGGTGATCAAATCTATTTCTTAGCACTGTCATATGAATTAATGTTGAATTACTGTGACTAGTAATACAGTGATAAATATTGCCATATGATTAATACTTGAAACAGTACGTTTTGGTTCAATAGAATCATTCCAAATTATGCCAGATCTCATTGCAGTGCATTAGATGTCCACTAGAGGATGCTAGAGTAAAGGAAATGACAGAAACTGTTCATGCACGAGGATGAATTGAAATGAAATTTGAATTTTCATTCAGTGGCAGTAGTAGTTGTATAAGAAGTAATAGCATGTAGCAATAGCAGGAGCAGTAATAGTATTAGCAATGTAGACTACTTCTAAGAGTAATAGTATAAATAGTAAGTAGTGATAGTAGTACTAACAGTGCAATAAGGGAGAAGTGTAAATTTGTCATTTCTCTGCATTTAAGCCATTTGCCGAGTGAAGCAGTGGACAGCCAGGAACACAGCATCTGGAGAGCAGTGAGTGGGGACGGTACCATACTCAGTGGTGCCTCTAGCAGTCCCTAGTATTCAAACCCACAACCTTCTGAGGCAACTCCTTAACCGCTAGGCCATCAGCATCTATAATGATGGAGTGCTGATGAGTGCAGACCTATTCTACTGCCATCACATGTTCATTTTCCCAGCAATTTTACACCCACTGGTATAATAGGCTGTGATCCTGTAGATTTGACAGTAAATTCCCAGTGTGTATTGTGAATACGTAATAAAGAGGTGAGTCCCAAGTTTTGCCTGAAGTGTTTTCTTCAGTGCATCTGTGCCTAAACTCCGGGAGCCATTCTGGCAAACAGCTGTGACAGATCTGAAGCAATTGCAGCCAGTTTGTAGCTCATCATGTAAATTAGCTTTGTGGCCGGTAAGCTGTTCTGAAAAACCATTAGCAAACAAAGGAAACACAGAAATCCTGCTATTTACAGCATATTAGCTCCCAGTGGATTTCCCATTAGATTTCAGGCTAATATTTCCGTTCAACCCAAATAAAACAAAGAAGCCAAACATAGATACTGGAAGTGCTGTTAGGATCTATAAAAAATAAACCAGCGCAAAAAAACAAAAAGCGATTAACTGTAAAAGTATAGGTTATTTGGTGTGCCACTTACAATGAGTCTTTTGTGTACCTAGTCTACTGCATATCATATATAATGTCCCTGTAAAATTAATAAATGAATACAAAATATTTTAATCTCCAAAATGGTAACTTTACAGGAGAAGGTAAATCATTCTTTACTTTTAATGTCAGATAAAATGTGCAACAGTCTATCATGTGCAATATTGGGCGATGTTCTTATAAGGTGCTAAAACATTATCATTATGTACAATATCTAATGTGTAGTTGCCTTAGCATGTGCAACATCACTCCTAATATTTATTACATGCAATAATGTCCTCCTAACTACTATCTCTGTCATTACAATCCACATAACTGTAAGTTAATTATCTATATTATTTACAATTATCTACAGTATTTAATGTGTGTATATAGTGTAGTATAGTGTGGAGATTTTTCAACAGATTTATTCAGACTTCATATTTTATTTTGTGCTTTGTGTGTCAGACCAGTTTCCTCTGGGATCAGTAAAGTTTTTTTTTAAATTCTGATCGTGATTCTGATTTAGTAACAGTTCTGAGCATTTCTATTGGTTCAGTTATCTTTCCATAGACCAATCATGACATTCAAATCTGCCCACCAAACACAGGTACCACTGTAACCAGACAATATAAGGTAAAGTAGTGGAAACGTAAAAAGGAATCTGTTTAAACCAATATTATTACTTTATAAACAGAACATTATATGACCAAAAGCTTGCAGGCCATCTTATCTAGTGTCTCTTCTGAAATCAAGGGTGTTCATTTGTTTTGGGTTTTTTTTGCCGCAGTAACATACTTATCCGGGAAGGCCTTACACGTCTGTTACTAGACAGAGATTATGACTAATCCTGGACTTTTTAGCATCTATAGAGATTCTGCACTGAAAGATGGTGTCCAGGACTAAACTTAATGACTTAACGTCTGTAAAATGAACCCTAGGGGGCGTTATCCCAGACAGGGAGTTACATTTACATTTACAGCATTTGGCTGACACTCTTATCCAGAGTGACAAACATCACTGCTTAAGTAGTTTATTATTAATAGACTGCTCAACTGTTTATTAACCTGAAAACAGCTTAAATCCACATCAACTATTTAACCTAGATACTGCACATTCTGTGCACCTGGATTAAGCCCAGACCTGGACTACACAGTATTATGAATGGAGATTTTCCATGGGAAGAGAAATGTAGTCCAGGTCTTAATCTCCATCTGGAAAATTGGCCGTATATGTTGGAAGATTAGGATTAAATTGCATACAGATATACAGTGATGTTGGATGATTAGTTCTGCATCACATAGAACTGTTTAATACTCAAGAATAAAAGAAATAAACGAATACATAGAAAATCAATTAAAGAAGATTAAAAGTGCAATGGAGGTAACTATGAAGAAGCTTTTCTATTCTGCATGTTGCTTGTAAACAGTCACAGTTGGAGGCATTTCCTGCATTAGGAAGCATTTGGCATGTCAAAAATGTCTTTCTGCCCAAGATAAACACCATGGAAGAGATATACAGATTACTGAGACTAATACTGTAATGTATAATTTGGAAAGATTATATGCAGTGTTCCTTTAAGAATTTAAGAATTTATTTTAGGGTGGGATGTGCTTCTGTTTAGAATGTATGACATTTGCTTAGCTTTTTGACTGCTCACCTGCTGTGTTACTTCAGTTATCTTCAAGAGAAAATACAGATTGTCTTTGTACATGTTAAGTAGAGCCCGACCAATAAAGGATTTCAAAGGCCGATACCGATACAAATATTTGTCCATTTTAAAATCCGATATTCCGATATATCGGCCGACATATATATATATATATATATATTTATTTATTTATTTTTTTTTCCAGAAACGCATAACAAAACATGAACAGATTTCCTTAACATTAGTTACTGAACACACTTAACCGATTACCTTCACTCGCGGATAACCAGTTCTCTCCGCCCGACTCTGGCTGGATCGGCGGGTCGCAGGATGCGTGGCACGTTCTACACGAGCGTTGCCAACAGGGACGGCGACGCCGATACCGATAGTTTGGAAAATGCCTAATATCGGCCAATAATATCGGCCTGCCGATATATGGGTTGGGCTGTAATGTTAAGTAGTGCTAATGTTAATCAGTAAATATCTAAGATCATAAAACAATCAGGACTAGAATATTGGTATTTATTTTGTAAACTGTTAACCAACACAACAATACAACGACAACAACTGTCTGACTGAAGCAACATGAAACGCACATAGTTTCTTCGGTATTGCCTATAGTGTATAGTGTACAGTAGTCTTCTTCAAATAATAATGGCCAAAACCATTTGCTGATAATCAAACACAGATCCTAATAATTATAATAGTATCAACAACAACAACAACAACAACAACAACAACAACAATAATAATGATTTCACCATATAATGGAAAAGCAAACAGAAATTAAGAAATAAAATAAAAGAGTTTGGCATAGTGTCTAGGGCATCTAATATTTTGTTACAGTTTCCAAACAAACATCTACATGCCGCACATATAAGAACTATGAATACGGTGAACAGCAGAACTGGAACAGTAGCCCAAAAAACATTTACACTAGTCAACTTTATCATTATCTCCGACACACAATGAGACACAACCAAAGTCAGTTTTGGGGAGCCTGTCCATTTCCTAACCAGTGCATGTTATTTCTTAGCTTTTCGCAAGCAAGGAAGGTCTTGGGAACATGCGTGAGGTGGAGTTCAGAAGATGGTGAGATTTACTAACAACTCCAAAACTCAGGTCCGTTTTTCAAATGGATAGAAAACAATACACTGTACTGTGTTTCTCACATATCGTTATATTTTGTCTCCTCTTAGATCTTAAATCTTCCATATGAATATGAACTTGCCATATTTGGTATCAGCTAATTAATTCTTCACAAGCTAAAAGATATAAGGTGAAGAATTATGTAGAAACAGAAATGTAACATTGATCTGTTTGTCCTAATGACTTAAGAATGACTGTCTTTGCATTGCATTTCACAAAATGCTGAGTGACGAGCTGTCACATTAAGAGTTGATTTCCCACACCCAGATTAAGCCTGAACCTAAAGTGAAAAACTAGAACTGCAACTAATACTAGGGGCAATCCAGCTCTGGAAAACTGGAACTTAGAGAAACAGACAAATGCTGAAAACTGCACATCACCTTTGGATGTCATTGATCTTGTGTAAGCATTCATCAAAAACAATGGTTTGGGGGGTTTAGAAGCAGCCAGTGTGTGTGTAGCTTTAATAATAGATGTCTGACCTTCGACTTTGTCACTTATGCATTGATAAGAGGCAGAGGTGATTATGTATGGTTAATAAAGCAAAGGTGATTCACAAGCCACTGGAAACACAGGCTGTATGTTAAAATGCAGGTACAGTAATGAACCAGTTTAATTCTAAGGGATACAATAAGGCTCATAAGGTCATAACATCGAATTAATACAAATATATTCTTTATGGACATTCGGATACACAATTATTACAATGGACAACAATCAGAAAATACATGAAACTGTAAGATATGAGCCTGTTAAAACCCAGAGTGATGTATATACGGTGTGAGGAAGCCAATGTGGTCACACACATTAGGTAAGTCAATAAGTTTAGAACTGGTTGAAGCAGTTTGAATGTGTGAAGACAGAAGGTGGTAACAAAGCCCCTCTTAGGCTCAACAGAAAATGTTTGAATTTCACATGACAGTAACATCTGTATTCCATGTGTTTAGTTTTAGAACCCTGCAGCAAAATATGTCTTACAGTTTGATCAACATTAAGTGAATATACAGCACTGAGTAATGTTGCCAGGAGCGCAGTTTGCTCTGCCTCGGTGTATTAATTAACACAGAAAGAGCACACAGAAATGGGTGGATTGTAAACACTTAGTCACTCTAACCCGGAAAACAAATATTAGACTGCGTGCCTATATTCAGCCTTGCATTTAATGCTACCAGAAAAGTATCTGTCGTCTCTCTAAGCAGCATTTCATATTCATTCTTGCATTTGGTGTTGCAGATTATTTGACTTTTGCTGCATATTGAGTTTTGTATTTCATGCATTTCCTTTATGACTTCAGCCTGTGTTATTAAAGCTTCGGCAAGCTTATTTTCAGTCATGTTCTTCATGAATAAATCATCACTACATTGCAGGATTTTTAGCCCAGTTTCATACAGCACTTCACTCTATAAATCTTGCTCTGCTAAATGTACCAAGAACTATAAGAAATGCAGTGCACCTGCCCTTGGTGTTTACTACCCAGAGTTATGGCACTCCCTGCATGGCCTAAACCTAGGCACCTTGAATAAGTACCTTGAAAAAGCAGCTTAAAACTACTTTTGAATGGGTAATTTCTCCGTTTTGTCACCCTTTCTATTTTTAAAACCTTTGTTTTGTCTTTACATGTTTTTTTCTTCGTCTTGAGGTTTTGTTTTCGCGTGATTTTCATGGCTTTTCATATTAGAGTTTCAATATTTTATACTTAATTTTGACTCTTAAACACTTTGAGCAACATTCTCAGTGTAAAACATGCAATGTCATAAAAGTATTATTATTGTTGTTGTTGCTGTTGTTTTAATGCTGTTATTGTTGCTATTGATGTAATAATAATGATATGATGATGAAGATAATGATGATGATTATTATTAATATTATTATTTAATATCAATGCTCTATGTTATTTATATAGTGCTTTGATTGCCGTCTTCATAGTGCTTTTAAATCCACCTTGTTTTATATCAGAATCAGTTACTGTTATATATAGTAAAGTTTGTAGAGGCTCTAAATGTGCAGCCGGTAAGGAGCTGAAGCTCTCAAGCTCCCATTTCCTCAGGATACAGTTCCCTGCTGTGACTCCATCCATGAGGATCAATCTGATTGGCTGTGAGTCCTGTCAGTCTGCTCACGGTGTCCTATAGCGACCGGCCGGGGGGCGGGGCTGCTGATCTGTCACAGTGCACGCGTGGGCGGAGGCAGAGTGGAGCTGTCTGAGCTCCCCTCCGTCAGTGAGCCTCTTACGCTTTCCACACCCAGTCACCCTTGCTCCCTCCCACCCTCTTTCCTTCCCTCCCTCTCTCTCTCCCGCCTACGCCACCTGCCCTTGAGTCTCAGCCTCCGACAGAACAGGCAAGCAGCTGGAATTCTCTGCTTCTTCACAGTCTACAGACTCAGCCCTCCCTCCTCTGTCTCCACTTTCTCTTCACCCCACAGTCTCTCTGATCTGCTGTCCTCTACTCATGCCTGCAGGGCTTTCTCCTCGTCTGCTGGACTGACCTGTGATGGGATGGGAGGTGTCAGCTCTTGCCCTGCGAGGCACATGAACGTGCTTGGCTGTGCTGTGAGACGGGCCGTCCCGGGACAGGGATGCTGAACGGGGGGCGTGAGGGCCTCTTTGAGCTGGGCAGGCAGCTCCAGCAGGAAGGAGACTCACAGGCTGCCCTGCACTGCTTCCTCAGCTGCCTGCTCGGCCTGACCCACGTCCAGAGCTTCCACTCTCTGCCCAACTGTCTCCATCAGGTGAGCTTCAACCTGCAGGACCTGCAGAACCACATTACATGCGCCAGGATGGTAATAATATGTTGTAATGTTTCTTTTTATCTCAAGGCTAGTTACACACATAGTTTTATGTCTTTATTTAAAGGCTTCCCATAGTCACCTACATGATAATGCATTGATTTGAAGGATGCATTCATAGGGACCTTATAACGCACTCATAAGCATTTAATAACCCAATGAAAAAGCAATGCTTCAATAAATATGAATGGCTTATGTCAGCATGTCTAATGTATAGATGGTATGAAATGTTAAATGAAACAATTGCAATTACACTGAAGTAACAGCATCAAAACATCTAACATACAAGCCATAAGTGAAAGTGACCATTTTGTCATACGTGAAGTGAAGCAGGGGGCAGCCAGGAACACGGCGCCCAGGGAGCAGTGCACGGGGACGGTACATTGCTCAGGGTACCTCAGTGGTGCCTAGCGGCCTTGGGGATCGAACCCGGAGATTCTGGTCGCAGGGCGCATGCCTTAACCACTAGGCCATCCAACTGCCCCAGTGGAAAGAGGGTGGTGGTGGTGGTGGTCAAGTGGGTGCTCATTCGTATCCACTTGATGATGTTTTCTACTCCCATGATGTGAATGCTGATATAGGCTATTCATAAATAATCAAATATCACTTTTCAAATAAGTTATCCATTGCTTATGTATGAGTTATAAAGGGCCTATGCAGATCAACCTCACAAACAAGGTGTGACTGTTAAATTGGGCTTAATTTGAATGATTGTTTAATCGAGTCAGTGCACTGAGCACTAATTCTACGTTTAGTGAACAGACTGCACTCATCCTTCACTCTGCACGGCAGAAGGCAAACGTGCAGCTTGGGATGTGTTACATGGCTCCACGAATGGTGTTGTTTGTGAAACAGGCTTAAAACAGTTACATAAATCTCATGCATTCTTCAGAGCCATCATATTTGACCCAGATCCGTCTCTGCATGTATGGCGTGGAAGCTCAGCATGCGTGCATGCATAGGGACATGCATGGGAACGTGCGTAGCATCTGAAAGCAAGGGTAGTAGACAAAGATCTGTGTATATTAGAGAATGCAAGGTGTGTTGACACACTCACACACTGATCAGCTCAAGTGCACATTGCATGTAAAGTATGTGCTCAATGTGAAGTGCTGGCACACTAACCTAAATGATTTGAGTGCAGCACAAATGTTTCAGCATGCCAGCCAGCCCTTGCATATTTTACATGGACCAGTGCATTTTCAATTACTAACAGCATTGCTAACTACAAACGGAAAGCTTCCACATTTTTGTGCAGGATGTTACACACATACACATACAACCACATGCAGTGTGAATGTAAATGCGTGCTAAGCTAGGATTCACTCATTTGGGAAAGGAAATTTACTTTAAATGAGAAATGGGAACTTAAGGCCTGTGGGAAAATGGACCCTCTGCTGTGCTGGATGCAGAATCATAAGCTTAGCA
>JBBPDH010000001.1:28119029-28129247 GCA_037974565.1 Clupeocharax schoutedeni
TGTGTGTGTGTGTGTGTGTGTGTGTGTGTGTGTGTGTGTGTGTGTGTGTGTGTGTGTGTGTGTGTGTGACTCTGTTTTAGCCATCAAACTGAATCAGGAGTGAAGCTGCTGGAATACAGTGCACAGAAAAGCTGCTCTACAAACAGTACTGCACTTACATCACATATGGAGGCATTTCTTATTTGTACACAGCTCACACGGCAGTGGTTCAAACCTGTCTATTTTACACACACACTGCAGCAAATTGTACAAACAGTGAACAAAAAAAGGGAAAAGTGGCCTCTTATTTTTTTCCATGGCTGGATTTCTTAACCTCACACAATGTAGTCTCAGTTTCAGAAGAAAATATCCAACATGTTAACTTTACAGTACAGCAAAAGAAATAACTTTACATTATAATTGAGGTTGATGTAAAAATAATATATACCAAACCAACGTGGGCTATTTCTATGGGCCTGCCTAAAAATGTAATACAGCAAGTTAGCTTACAAGTAATTTACAAGTGGATTAGTTCAGAGCACAAAAGGGTGATTACTGGCATTAACTTAACATTACTCCCACTAACAAAGAAAAAGTAGAATAGACTACCAGTCTGTAGCCTCTATTCTCCACGCCAATGGTCTTTGCATCCAATGCAAATGCACTGTGGTCAGTGTTTCGGTGAGCTGCAATATAAGTAAATGTGATAAAACATTGTAGGGTTAAACACATTAGACCATCGTAGTAATATATATTGAGTGCACAAGTACAGAGAGGCCATCCAAACTGTCCTGTCCTTTCTTTAGTAACATAGCTTACCTTTAATTAGCTACTAACTTATCACTGATGCTGTTGCAATATCACTTCACTAGAGTGTCTCCCATCAAGGTTGGGTGCACAGGGCCCTTAATATCATATGACTTTTGCCACGACAGTTCAGTTAAGTGTTTCTGACAGCATGAATAATATATCACAGGTCAGGTTTAGGGAGCTAAATTATATTCAGAGTTGTTTTTGACATTACCAAGTACCAGCAGTTGAATGGAAATCCATTTCATTTTCTCTGTGTGACAATATGACATTGAACTGATAGAGATATCCATATTTGGATCTTTACTGCATTTTGAAATAGTCATAATTTTCAATAGAAAATATATTAATAGATCACAACATAACTATACATAATTGGGTAATATATTTTAAAATAATTTTAGCAAAGATAGCAAACATATTCATGACCCATTACATATAGGTTTCTTAAGATAATGCAGTGTAATGTCACTGTTAGGACAAACCCTCATATCTCAAAAATGGTAAAAGTGTATGAGATGGGGGGGAAACACAAAAAAATAATATTCTTCACACAATATATTATCAATGCCAAATAATCTAATACATAGTTTATATACAATTTCTTTGTTATAGAAAATATGTTAAGAACACTTATAATACATCATGTTAAATATCCTTATCCAATTGTTATAAATATAAGTCATACTTGTTTTATTTCTGATTAATGTGCCTATATTTTCAAACAGACAGGGTATTCATAGAAAGTCTTCCTGTGATTTTTATCGGTTTATATTCATAAATGTGATTTAAGCAGCAATAAGGCAAGATTCGTACCCATTTATCTTAAATGTGAATTTTCATCGTAATGTTCGGGAAAACTGTGACAATGCACAATTAATTATACTTTTTCCATAATAATTCATTATAAATGCTTCATTTGGTCTTAGCCTTAGGGCAAGTATTTCATCAGATAAACTGTTATAAATTCTGCTTAAAAGCATTAGAAATGAAGTCTCTGGGCACATCTAGTAGATTTTGGATATCTATAACCTTCAGGCTAGTATGTAGTCTACAATGTTAGAACTCCCAGTGCACATTTAAATCCATCCCACCCAGCTGCATGCTAAAAATACATGAGAAACTCCTGGGAATATGTGTCACATTCCAGAAAAAGAGCACTGCGTATTAACAGCTTTGGCAGGAACAACATAAATGATCTCTAATGGTGATTCACACTTGAGATTAAATACTGGTAATAAAATACCTAATTTTAGGACAGTAGCTTCTTGCCAGCTCATTCCATCCTGGCACCAGTGAGTATGGCCACTGTAAGGGAATGGCAGGAATGAGGCTGGGGGACGAATCTAAGGGCCCAGCACTGTCAGAGAACCCTATATATAAAGGATATTATACAATATTAATATTACATACTTTTATTGGGCCCAGGATTTCAACCAGTGAACCTGTCAGTTCGTACTCTTCTGGGGCTCACCTGGAATTCAGTATTATCCTAGAATCTGAAGATGCTCTCTCATTATGTTTGGTGCCATCAATGCCAGTGTAAGACGCTGTGCGTTAACTTTTTTATTTTTCATTTTTCACCACAAACCAAACCAGCATCAGTTCCAGACCAATATAGCTGAAAAAATGAGCTGCTTAGCACAAATCACAAGAAAGTTTTCTCCTTGAAGCAAGGGTTCAGTTCAAAATCCAGTATTCAGAATTTGCCACAATATAGCTCAAATATAACCAGTCAAAGACAAACCTCAAGTCTTTACTACTACTCATACTCTTAGCTGTACAGCATATTTTTGTTCACTTCAATAGTTTTTCATCCACTATGAAAAATATTACACACTGATGTTGATCAAATGATCAACTATGTTTTGCTAAACTGTCGCTTTGAAGTATCAGAGATATTTTCACACCTTGTAATACCAAAATAGACCCATTTGCTTGTATCTACACGTGAGTCTGTTATGTTCCTCACAAAGTGGGTCATTCAGGTTTATTTTAAGGACATTTTCCGTTCCAAGCAAAAGGACTTCAGTGGCACTTTTCAAGTGCGCAGTGTCGTCTTACACAGAAACATGCTTTTCCCCCTCCCGCATGCTTTTGTGTATGTATATAAACCCATAAATACTTTGCCTATTATTAGTTGTCATACATGCTTTGTATCTGTGTATGGATATAGAAGAGTGAAAACATCACTGACCAATCAGTACTGCAGAGGAGTAACGGTATAACTGTCTTATTTGAGCTCCATTACTTGATGTGAGAAAGATACTGAGGTGATACTGCAAAAGCTGATTTAAATTAATAGGAAATGAGTTTTTTTTGTTTATTTACTTTGGTCACTCATAGTGGCTAAACAAATCACAATTTAAACAGAGCATGGGGGGCTGGGCCGTGTGTGTGTGTGTGTGTGTGTGTGTGTGTGTGTGTGTGTGTGTGTGTGTGTGTGTGTGTGTGTGAGTGTGTCATCATAACAACCGGCTAATCCCTGTGACAAGCATGGCTGATCCTTCACTCGTATAAAACAGATGAGAAGGCGCTGAAGTTCATTCAGGCGGAGAAGATGTTCTATGAAGTGGCATTGATCGAGCTCACTGCCCTGCAGGGTAGCACAGGCAAGTCTGCTTTATGACATTATGGCTTTAACTGTTCCTCTCTGGTACCTGCTTCTTCCAGTTTGTGCTTCTGTGAACTTCACTAAGGGACACTAGGGTTCTGGGTTTGAAGGAGAATATACAGTTTGATGAAAAAGTTTGCAGATCTTCAGTCAAATAGCATACTTTGTTAATTTTTGTAAAAAAAAAAATTCTACATATCTCTACATAACATGTTAATAATTTATATTTTTAAAAAAGTCCCATAGCTTTTGCACAGAGTACATGTACAGCATTTAGCAGACGCTTTTATCCAAAGCGACTTCCATTCCCTAACTACAGGGGGCATTCTCTCCCTGGAGCAACTTGGGGTTAAGGGTCTTGCTCAGGGACCCAGTGGTGGTTTTGCTGAAGGCAGAATTCGAACCCATGACCTCTTGGTCTGGAGGCAAATATCCTACCCACTGAGCTAGCTCCACCTCAGCACAGTTCTACTTGTAAGCTAATCTCTACCTGTTGCATCTGTACCATATAGTTGCTAGCCATAGAAAATAAGTTGCATTTGAAAAGCACAGAAAACTGCTATATAATCCAATTTAGCATCACTGGTAATGGAATGTATGCTAAAGCTTGTGAGGGAGAGCATGCTGCATTTTTGTATTCCTTTGATACTGTGTGCGAGAAGAAATGTATTTTGTGCATTCTGCCTGATTTGCACACTGGTTTGATTGCAGTTGTGTAATTCCTTTGTGTTCATTATCATGGAGAGTATTTTGACTGTATTGTTACCACCGATGCTAGTTTAGATTGATGCGGCATTTGCTTGAATGATCAAAGTGCATTACTGGAATGAGCTCAGAGCTGCGAACTGTAAGAATTAGCATTCGATCATGCCATACATACACGACGGTGGCCAGGAGGCTAAAAGGAAACAAACACCAGCCTGGATTGCAGCCATAGCCGCAGAGAGCAGCAGTTTATCCCAAGTTCGTCTTTATTTACTGCGGGCCGCACCAGCATTAACGGAGGGAAATCGCCATCCATCTCCTCTCCTGACGCATGTCTGCATGCTGTTCCTCTGGCTGGCGGGCCGTGCTGAGGCAGCAGACTGCTGGAGCGTAGGCTCAGAGTGGGACTGCATCAGCCCACAGAGACAAATGGCTACTGTGTACGTTGTCTCATTAAAGAGCCCCTTGGCTCCATGGAATCACCGGAGTCTGACTCAGCGCTTGTGAGGCGGCTGTTACTGCCGTGGCTTCCTCTCTCTGACCAGGGATGGTACTTCGAGCACTCAGGCTCAGATAGCAACCAGCAGCTTTAATCTGCATCCCTGCATACATAATGTGTGCACAAGTTTGGTGTTTCTAGTTACTCACAGATGTGAATTACATTCTAGTTAAAGACACTGGATATAGAGTATTCCCAGAAAAAGCATTCCTAAAAGCCTTTTATATAAAGCCCCTCTTAGGGAGCTCAGTAAAGATCAGATCACCTCTGCTTGAATTTGTTCTTGCCTCATTTAGTAGATTACAAGCTCATAGAAATCTAAACTGCATAAAACATCTAATACCAAAACTAAACTCACGGTGCACAACAAGCAATAATGTCTAACATAATGTCAATATGCTTGTTATTATCCTTTTATTATTCTGGCATTAATATTAATGGATAACTGTTTGTACTTTAGATTCTTTTAAAGTTATACGATGTGCTATATTAGTGCCTATACCTATAACCAAAAGCATATTAATAGACATGTATACTTTCTTACTTGGGTTCTCCAGATTTAATCTTTACGTTTTCTATGTCCTTCCTTCTCCCGTAATAATGTTAAACAACTGTTTGTTGAGTGTGTGACTGTGTGTGCTTAAGGACATCTTTTTAGGAGTATTTGAATACTCTTTGCCATGTGGGTGGGGCAAATCCAGTTGCTCTCTAGTTCACTCCCTCTTTCTCTCTCTCCCCCCACCTTTTTATCTCTATGCCTCTCTGTCGGTTCCACACTACATCACATTGTTTTGCTTGTTCCATGTGTCTCTAGGGTTCCAGCTCTTGTGGCATATTCTCTAAGGCTTTCTGACTCAGTTTGTGCATGTCTGTGTATGTGTGTGTGTAGGAAGCTCTCAGGAGGACGGTTCTCTAGGCTCTCCAGGATGGCTCTCTCAGGAGGAGTTATCAGAGCAGGCCTCACAGGCCCAGGACCTTGAGAGACTGGCCCAACTTTGCATCATGAGCAAAAGGTAGGAATTTGCCTATAAAATACTGGTGCAGTGAATTTGCCTGGGAAATGCGGGGAATCTTTAAGCAGGTGTGAGGAGTGCCCTGTGTTTGATTTTATCTTGTACAGTGAGTAAACTGCTCTGTGTAGTTTTTCTTACTGGATCATTGCGGCACAGCATAACAGCAGGCCCCTGTAGGTGTGGTGTTAGGTGTACTATGTTGATCCAGTAACTATTCTGTCATGTTTATGCTACACCAATTTAACCAATTTCACACTCTGTATCTGTGTATTCGGTTTTGGCTGGACCTATTTTAATCCTTCAGATGAAAGTAATGAAAGTCTTTTTATAGCATTAGAATGTGCTCAATATTGAGAGAGAGCACTCTCTTGGCAGTGATGGCTTCCTGGGATGGAGGTGTGAGCACATTAAAATGAGGAATGGCTCTCTCTGCACTGGCCAAAGTACTAGAATGAAGTGTTGCTAAAAGCCTGCAGCGTTTGCCTTAGTTTATATTACTGACTGGTGACTTTCTCATTATTCAAGACACATAGATCACATCAAATGTACATCTCTGATTGTGAACAAATATTTCCAGTTTGTATTTGTAAGTAGCTGTATTGTACTTTGTGTGTATTTGGGTTATGCTGTATAACGGTCAGATGAGGTTATGGGTTTATTTGTGTGATCTTTATCTAAATGGACCACGATTGCACACGCAGAAAGAAAGGGAGAAAGGTGACTGGTGTTATGTGAGTCCGCAGGCTTCGGGTGTTACTGGGACACGCGGACATAGGTGTCTCGTTTCCTCAAGGGGCTTAACATGACCAGTGAGTCACTTGTTAGGCCACCACATACTGTACGTGTGGGGACAGAGATCAGTGATTCTGCTGTCCCCCTCCCCTTCATCGTTCGCCCCTGTTGGCACTGGTTGCTAACCTTCATTTAACCTTACCATCCTGCAGACGGAGATGTTCTTGGTGCTGCGAGAATGAGAACAACATTAAAGTTGAATGAAATTGTTTTATTGGTGCCCTCGTAAGATTACGTTTCCTGAGGGCATAAAGATAGATGGTGGTATTTGCATTGTTATCTCTTAATCTCTGCCAGTGGGTCAGGTAACACAGGAAAGCAGAAAAGGGCACAGATTCAAGCTCTCCATGCCCAGGGAAAGGGTAGTCACAGTGTCTCTCCTCAGACAGCAGGCAAGCAGCTGTAACTCTCTGAAATTTGTTGATGAAATACTGAAGGTATATTTCCTTTGGTGGGTGAAGAAAGTTCTATATAGTGTTTATATAAAAAATGCAGTAATACAAGAGTTCTTGCCCTTTTAGCCACCTTGAAGCTGGTTACTCTGAACGACTGCAAGAAAAATATATAGTGCTTAAGCTACAGCTGTAGGCTAGAAATGACTCTGTGTATGTTTGTCAATATTGACAGTTGAACAGGTTTCATGATTAAACCTTTTCTTCATTTGAAGCCTATATTTATCAGGTTTCCACTACCGTAATAATGCTACTTTTATAATATCTTGTTAGTTAACAGTGGTTTTAGAGCAGCTTTTCCTGGACATTTAAGTCTGTAACATAACTCAGAGCTCATATCTGAGAAATATGATGCCACTGTGTGCAAACTACTGGTGTTTTGTTTTTTTACAATTCTCATTCAGCTGTCAATGGTGGCCGTCCTACAACCGGTCTTTGCTCTTACAGTGATGTGGGCATGGGCATGACTAAATATTGTCCAAAGTCTAGTTCTAAAAGTGCATTTGGATTTAAAATAGCTCGGTTATAAATAGATAACAGGCTGATGATATCAGCACTCAGCTCAGGTGCAGCTTAAATTTGGGAACATCTACAGGACGCAAAATACGCACACACACACACACACACACACAGATATTCATTTGATTCAAATGTGTCTATAATTTTACTGAAGTGCTGAAAGACAAGCTTTTGTTTTTGGTACCCAAACATACTTAGAGCAGATCACTCTCTGCAGAGTGAACAGGAAATGCTTTGGCCTCTTGAATCTTTCAGTGTCGTGGCAAGTAGCTAAGCTATGTAACTGCTGATCAAGTGTCTCCTACGGACAATCCAAAATAGAGCAAACTGACACCCAGCCATTACTAATTGAAGCTGGACCGTGGTTAGGAACAACAGCCTGGACATCCGACTTACCCAGAAAGTTCATGTTCTACATTCATAAGCACATGTAAAGGTGATCGCAGGCTCGGTGGGCTTTAACCCTGAATGTGAAAGTAATAGCTACACGCTAGGCCTTGGCGGGCACTGGCCCAGAAACATGTCATGCTTCATGTCATGGGAGATCATGCTAACATCTGAGGCAGACAGGGCCATCGTGGTAACAAAGCCTAGCATGAAGCTGAAATTAGCAGTCTAAGTACACAGTGCAGAGTTAGTCAAATATGTGACCCTCCACACATGCTTCTGTATTTGCTGGCCCGGGACACACGTTTCCACCATCTCCATTAGAGGCCTCAGCTGGAAACACAGCACATATGCAGCTGGAACTGTTGTAGAAATGGGTTCACATAGCTGACCACACGGCATGCCTCACTAAGCCTGATTAAGGCCTGTCATTGCTGCCTTGTCTCGGAGGTATTTCTGTTGTAGAGTGCCAGATCAAAGGGATGAGTTTCAACAGATTAGTCTACTGTTAGAGCTGAACTACTATTCTACTCTTACATAGTAGCATGAATTTTAATAGACACTACATCTGTTAGTGCAGTATGGATACATCATCTCAAAAATCATGGTATTATTTTTGATCTGCCATGTCTGTGGCTGTCTATTATTTATTTCTGCTGTCATATCAACAACTATTTTTTTTATTTATTTGTTTATTGATTTATTTATTTTGACCTCATTTGAAAACCCAACTGCCCCTAACATTGTGTGGGGAATGGACCAAAAGCAATGGTCCAGTATAACTTGTAGTGAAATCCTGTTCCATTAACAGACATTAATATCATGAACTTCTTTCCATTATAATGTTGCCTTGTCTGAGTGATGCGGATTGTGTACAAGAAGGACAATGTACAATAAACAGCAGTGCTATGCTCTACTGTGTGATGCCATGAATCTTTTCACAAAAGTCATGGTTTGTCATGTGAGGACCATCAAGGAAGGGGTGACGTGAAGGCTTTGTTGAGTTTCTCAAGTGTCAAGAGATGTTAAAGGTCAGATTAGGCCAGTGGTGAAGGCCAGTGTCAGCAGTATGTCTGGCAGCCTCTCATGCGCTGGCCCCGCAATGTGATCTGCTTCATGTTTACATTTACTCCAAATAGCACACATTGCACTGTTGGCCTTCTATAGTTGCTTTTAACCCATTAGTAGGTTTAAAACCTTCTCAACTATTTCTCATTGAAACAAATGAACATATAGAGTAAAACTGGCAAAATCATTGCATAGAAAATCCACTCAAAGTTGAATCCAATTTATTATGAATTAATGTTGATCAGCAATGCGATACCCTGCAATATGCGGAATATCCTTTATGACTTATTTTGCTTTCACAGATCCAAACTAGATACTAGGGGTGTAATGGTACACAGATGTCATGGTTCGGTATGTACCTCTGTGTTGGGGTCACGGTTCGGTACAATTCATGATACAGCAAAGTTAAGCAACAAAAAGTTCCAAAGAATGACTTCAAGTAAGAGTGTGTGTATTAATTAGTAAACACACACTCTTGCTTATATTCTCATGTATGTGTAAGCGTTACGCCAGTAGGTGGCATTGCACCACACTATGACTCCGGATTATGATTTATTTGCGCTTCTTGGTCCCTCTGTGATTCCATATTACTTCAATCATGTCTTCTCCGTTGTACCGTGTATTCCCCGAAAGACATCATGTACCGAACCGTGACCCATGTACCGTAATGGTTCGCTACAAATACATCAGAAACATCAACAGACTTATCTTCAGCAAACAACTATTTGTGTGTCTTCCTCACAAATGCAAATCCTCTTGAGACGAACACACTAACAACAACTGAGAAGGATGTATTTACATACACCGCATCAATAGCTTGCCAAACTGAAAGCCGATGTTCCTTTTTTAACTTTATGCTTCTTTCTTTCAGACCTCATCTTGCTTTAGAGTACAGCGGCAAAGTAAGTACATAATGTTATTAGCTGATTTTGAAAAGCATACCTTTATTACACTGTGAGAGCCATTTTCACACAAACTATTTATCTGTCACAGGCCACTAAAATACACCAGCGGGCATTTGGGAATGACCACCCCATTACAGCCAGGAGTCTGGAGCTACTGGCCACTGTCTACGCTGAGATTGGCAAGACAGAGTATTCAGGTACCTGAACGACCTGCAGAAAAAAAACATTCAAAAAGATGCATTAGTGTTTAACCTGTCTATTGAAACTTTGAAATTTAATATGAGTATGATACATGAAATAAACTGTGTAGTCTTAATGTAACTGGTTTAAATCAAATGAACAAGATTAAATGTAAGCCCATTTCAGTGAATTTACTGTGATCCAAAGAAAATCCTATTAGTGAAAGTGACCATTTGTCATACGTGAACACACCACTGCACAGCACGAAATTCAACCTCTGCATTTAACCCATTCA
>JBBPDH010000001.1:28129284-28144275 GCA_037974565.1 Clupeocharax schoutedeni
GTGCCTAGCGGCCTTGGGGATCAAACCCGGACTTTCTGGTCACAGGGCGGATGCCTTAACCACTAGGCCATCCAACTAATTACAATTAGGGATAAAGAAATTGCCCTCAAATTGCATTCAAATAAGCTGAATTGTATGTATGAAAGTCTGTATATACTCTACTTAATTTGACTGAATGTGAATCTGTGCCATAACAGTATTTGTACAACTTTTTTATTTCATTTATAAATATTGTAATTACTTTTATAGTAAGTTGTAAAGCTAAATAATTGATACAAATATCTAAATGATTAGAAACATATTCATGTCATGTGGCTTATGCAATACCTGAACCTGAAAAAGATTGTGTTTCTAATGACTTGATTCAAATGTGTACAATATGTACACATGAATGAAATAAATGAAATACAAGGTTTCAACCACACATCATTCAGCACCACCAGTATACTAATCACTGGCCTGATCATCTGGAATCACTGGTTTCTTCACTGGTTCAGGCCTTCTGTTGGATGGGCGTGTTATGCTTGAATGATTCATAAATAGGCCACTGTGTGGCTTAACAAATCAAAAAACACTGATCAGGGTCTGGTGCTACAAAAAAGTAGTTTATAGTAGTTTTATAGCCATGTTAAAATAGTATCAGCCCTCCAGTACTAAATTTAGTCCCACAGTGCAGGTGCAGAAAAGAAAATCAGTGAATAAGTAATCATGTACAGTTAGTATGCTTTCTCCATCCTCAGCTGTAACTGAAGTTTTATTTAGAAAAGGTTTTCATAATTTTGACAGTTTGAGGCCAGGCCTTTCTTCTCTTTTGATTGTTACCTCCTTTAATTCTATTGTGCTGTGAAGCATGCCAGGTGCCCTTCCATGGGATTTTATACTGGATAAAAAATGTATACCGGATGTTCAGTACAGAAACTCAGCTACTGAGTCAGCTGCTTTAAGAAAGTGCTTTCAGCACAACATGTCATCCAGTATGGCTTCATGAAAAATGAGGCTATATTAAACATTACGCAGGCTGTCCTGTTTATAAGGAATAGAATGGTCACCGTTCAGGAATGCACAGTCGATTTTGTTTTTAATGTTTTTAACTTTTTAATGTTGGTGATCTATGGTTTATTTGCTACTGTAATAAATGCTGTGTTTTATATTAGGCTCTTCAGGATGACCACCTTGTTTGTGAATTGCTTCATGGTCTTATTTCACTGGGTTATTAGAACAGTGGATAAAAGTAAAACATTAAAGTCAATCGTTTGCTGTTCATTTCACAGACTCATTGGGTCAGTGTGTGTCAGCTCTGTCAAAGAGGTTTTCTGCCTACGAGTCTTACAGCAATACACTCAACGGCTTCAGCCACAGCCATAAGGACAGACACACTGAGCTCCGGCACAGGAAAGAATCAAACCCACCATCAGACACTCCAAAACCAAAGGTACTGATAATAAGTGTAATATTAGTTCATTTAATCCAAGTAGCAGCTTTGCATTCCCTGTGAGTGTTTCTCAATGAGATCATTATGACCTTTCCTTCAACCCCAGCACATAAACGCCTCCATCAAGACATCAAGGACACTGAATACTTGATGTCCTAGAACTAGAAGATGAGATAGAGCCATCTGTCCGAGTGTAATGATCAAAATGTTCTATATTCTGACCTTTTATTGGCCTGCTTAGTCATTTGTAGAGCACATAGTTGTAAAAAATGTGATGCGTTATGTTAGACTAGACCTAAAGATGCACATGGGCTGTGAGGAGGCTCAGTCTATACAATGCAAACTTTTTTTTTTAGGTATTTATCATTATAAATACTTTGATTAAAAAAACATTGACATTGTTCATTAAAAAAGCTGCACTATTTATTTAGTTAACAGACAACTAAAGACACATCAAGTTTGAGATAACTTATTTCAATTCAAATTTGAGACCTATTGGCCCCATTAACTGCAAAATCCTCAAACTAAGAGTAACTTTCAGTTATAAAGAGTGTTAACAAAAAGAACACTAGAAAAAAAGGAAAACAAATGGTTTGAAAAGTGGTTTTGATATGAGAGAACTTATACATGCACTGAGAAAAATCATTTCTTAATGCTGTCTTTAGGTCATCAACAGCAAGATACCCACTTCCATCCTGAAGAGGACCAGTGTGGGTGTCAGTGAGTCAGACCCGAGCCACCGGCGGAAAACAGAGAGACGGGTTCGCTTCAGAGAACCAGAGATCATCGTACATGGTGAGAGCTTTATACAGGATTTAAAGACACACTGAGACCGTTAATCCTTCCTCCAGTCGCTCACCCTAACCCTGCAGGTTCCTCTGACCAGTCTTTTCAAGAGCAGCCTGCATCATTAAGAGCCAGCACTTGAAGGAAGTAAGTAAAGTGAATTAAAGATGTGGGAGGAAGCTGGAACACAGCTTCCTCTGTAGAGTGGAGTTAATGAATCACCCAGGTTTAACAACACACTAACATGCCAAAGTGATTTACATACTTGGTTAATTATGTATGCAAATAAGGCTCAGTACAGGCTGCACCAACAAGCGCTGAGAGACCGACGGAGAATGCGTTCCTGCAATGTCCACAATGATCTCATAGTAGACTGATTGTATCTTCTTAGGGGATTCATGGACCTTTTAAAGTCTATTATATTGCTTCATTTTAATGATACTTGGAGAGCAATTTGACTATGTGATGATTAATGAATGTTTTCGTGATATTCATGTCTGTGGGCATATTTTGTAAGCACTGGAGCTCTAAAAGGCTTTATCCTATCATTCTGGATTTGCAGACATTCCATATAATGACTGTTTAGGAGGTGAGTGTATTGCAGAACTGCCTTTTGGTAACAAATTACTAATATGCATGAAAAATCACACTCTCACAGAGAGTTTCCCACTAATAGATTAGGTCTTGCTTTTCATGCAGTTTCACAGTAGGTGTTCCTCTCTTGTATTTTTAAGCACTGGCTTAAAACAGAAAAACATGTTAGAATGGAATGATATGTTTGCAGTAACGGCATGCCATATGGCTGATCATCTCACATGAACACTTGCATCTCTGTTCACACAGCAGATTTGCAAGTCAGATTTTTGCCTCCATCACAAAATACAAGTGGTTATCTTGTGTTGACGCAAGCATGAGTACGCTGACTAGTAAAGGGTGGTCGCACATTGTGATGTTAAAAAAGAACCGTGCAATGGATGAGAAAAAAATAACATGGAATTGGATCTGGCTGCTCAGACTGTGATGCATCAAGATCAGATATTGGCTATAAATTGGATTTAAATCAAATGCATCTAAAATTTGACCAAAAAAACAAATTTCATCCACAGTTTTCTTTTCTGAGTGAATATTGTCCGAACTGACAAGTGTATAGTTAATTACAAAGAGAACATAATTAGGCATAATTTTATTCAGCACATTTCTGGGAACGAAAATCACCAAATTCATGTTTGCTTGTTTTTTACCTGACACTGCTTGTTCTTTTTTGTTTGTTCCAATTTACCAAACAGTTGTGTACTGTGAAAATATCTTAGTCTGTTATATGTTTGCCATATTGTTCACACCTAAGCATGAGCTTTGTTTAAACAAAGCTGAGACAGAGCAGTCTCAGTTTGTCAGTAACACTTTAGTTTAGTAATTTGTATTAGAAAGGTACACAGGATAGCCTCGCATGGATGCACATAACTTCTCAATTTTTTTAAAATGTTGTTCCATTTTAATCCATGCTTTTTCATTGTGATAAGCATTACAAGAAGGAATGGAGTGTATCATATTGCTTATTATTCCATGTAATCCTTCACAATATGCCTGCAGACTGAATTTTGTCACTTGTATTGAATGAAAACATTATCAGATTGTCTGCCCAGTCTATTTTCAAACTATGTGTTCTACCAGGACGTTTACTTCTTTCTCTTGATTTCTTTGTCCTTTGTCGTTTGTAATGTGCAGCATACGACTCCTCCCAGAGCCGGCCCCACCTGGCCCTGTTGACATGTCTGTTCCTGCTGCTTTCAGCGCTGGGCTTGGCCCTGTATTGCACTGACCGCCGACGGCCCCACCGCACCTGTGAGGACCTGCAGGCAGCGCTGGCCGTCTACCTGCTGCAGCTTAAGCAAATCCTGTGGGGCTGCTGGATCTGGCTCACCATGCAGTGACCATGCCTAACCACCGGGGGCAACAGTGTTCTCCACCCATGCTCCCAGAAAGGAACGCCAGCTGGTGGAGAAGATGGGAAGAGCAGAGAGCTGTGGGGACTTGGGAGAACCTGATGCCACCTGGGTTGTGGTGAATGGCTGAGCACTTGGAGATGAGGGGCAATTTATGTGGCCTCAGATAATGTTCTGAAAAGACGTTCTACACCCACTCTCGATTATCAAAGGCCATGAACTTTTGCACACCATGTAAACATGGTGGTCTTATGCCCTTTATGATGGCTCAGTTGATGCCATACCCTTCTTTTTACTGAGACGCATATAAAACCTCCAATCTGTTATAGCTATCCATACATTCTTCTAGCAGTTATGGTCAAACCACATTTCATGTTTCTAATGCTGCTTGTTGCCCCTTATCCAAAGAATCCTTGCCTGGGAATCCTCGATCACAATATATGTGCAGTATGTACGACGTATACTTTAGACTAAAATCAATATTTCATGTTGAATTTCACGCCCACTTTATGAATCGCCCTACACATCTCAGTTACTCAATCACTACGTGCTAGTTTTTCGTTGACTATCCAGTTCTTGATTGTCTATGTGCAACGCAAAACAATTCTATTTATTTTACTATTAATCTAATATGCTTTGAATACTGAAATATGCTTTGAGTACTGCATAGTTTCACATGTAAATAGAAAAAATTAGTGACTGTCACCTAAGTAAGCCATGTTATAGCGCATAATATATTTGAATGTACTTATAATCATGAATATGAAATGGAATGGCACAATAGCTCTATCTACATGCCTACACTCACTATTTCAGATGAAGGACTATGATTCAACTTTAAGCACAAATGTTTCCATCTTTTGCATTCACTCAAAAGAGAATCAAAGCAGTTTCATAATAAAGTTGGCCATATTTTATTTTATGCCAGACGTAGTCTACTTGGGAAAAGGGCAAAGCCATTTTTAGTTTATTACAATCCGGATCAAAAAAAGATGATTTCTATATCCATGTCAGCTGAGTTGACTTTTATAAGAACCAGCTGCACCGACTTGGCATTAGTGGAACTATGATATGTTTACTTGTTTTACTATTTTTATATGTTTTTTCTAGCTATCCATTTTCTATAGTTAATATAATTTAGATTTTTTTTTTTTTTACTGTTCCTAAATTCAGTATTTAATCTCTTTATCAACATCAGCTGTGAGCGGTTTTTCAAGATATACTTTTGTTTTATGTTATTTTGGAGAGGACACATGTTTTCAAATGTTTCAAGCCAAGGACATTGACTTCACTGACACGTTACTTCAACACAACTCAACAGGTGTTCAGTACCAGCAAAAGAAAAAGTAATAATAAAACATTCCCTTTCTGTGATTATTACTCTTGAAGCAAGCTTATGAACTGGAATGGGAATTTGATGTACTGTCAAAATAACTTTGCACCAGTGGTTTGTTCCTGAGCTAGAAATGCACATCCAGTGATTTGGAGTTGCTAAATTGCCTCTAGGTGTGAATGTATCTGTGTGTCTGGCCTGCAACATATTGGCAACTTACCCAGGGTGCTTTTTGCCCTGTGGCCGCAGGGGCAGGCTCCAGCACAACCCTGGTTAAGTCTCTTGTGATTTCACAAACAAACAGTAGATTTATCCCTTTCAAGAGGCCTTTCACATGTTATTTAAAAAGAATAATGCACAGAAATATGTTAAACGAGTAGTCCATTCAACTCAATGAATGGAATTTGGTGCCAACATGCTAATTAATCCCAACTACTTTTAATTAATTATCAGCCCGATTAGCATTTTTAGTCAGTTAAGATCCTATATCCCCAGGTTACATTAAATAAATAACATTATGTTTTAAATGCTTAGCCCAAACAAAATGACCCCCCACTGGAAATCGTCTAAGCTTTCTAAGCTTACTGGATATTTGGATAATTATAGCGTTCTCACTGTGATGCGTGTGTTGCTGGAGCTGTACACATCAAATATTAAGACCCTTTAGTTACATTAGGATGTAATGCAAGAGTCGCACACAACTCGATACTGTTACAGCAAATCAAAGCACTGTGAGACATTTCCTTGAAAGTACTTGTCTATTAAAATCACATCTAAAGTTTGTATATAAGAACAACTGTATTATACATAATGTTTAACATTATGTGTATAGTTTGAACTATGTAAAACACGAGTGCCCATTGCATAGCACAATATAAAGGTTGCTGTACAATGTGAACTGTTTTATTGCAAAACTAGGGCAAAAGGGAAAAATCTTCAAAATGGCTTATACTTATAAAGCAATATGAAGTGGTGTTCATATTAAACTGAACTGGCTGTGGTGGTCTCTGAACATACAGACCTATAAAGCAATAATATCTCGTCAAACACAGCATATATTCTCATTATGTTCCAAGTTTGTTTTACTTTGGTGGTTTGTTTTTTTTCCCCCCCACATTTCATAAGAAATACTGTATGTGGACACTTTTGATAGTAGTGCCTTTTAAGATTCTCTCCTTTTCTTTGGTCAGTTTATATTATGTTGTAATGGATCATCAGTAAAAGTCATTGAATAAAGGTCACTGCAAACCAGAGAAACTCAAGAGTGCTGGCAGTTTTCTTGGTGTTGTTGTAGTAGCATATCAACAGCCTGACAGAACATTATTCTAGGATATATTAGGTACTGAATGACCAGTCAGGCCTTAAAGTTGATGTGCTGGAAAATTGGCAAGCGTAAGGATCTGAGTGACTTTGACAAGGGCCAAATTGTGTTGGCTAGACGTCTGGGTCTCTGGCATCTCTAAAATGGCATGTCCTGGGTTGGGGGTAGTTAACCTACCAAAAGTGGTCCAAGGAGGGACTACCCCATGAACCAACAACAGGCTCACTGGGCACATAGGAAGCGAAGGCTGTTCGCTTCCTATGCTGTTATGTTGTCAGTCAGGTGCATGTGCATTGCTGACCTGGGGAAGAGATGGAAGAGAAAGCAAGAGGCAGCGTGATGCTCTGGGTAATGTTCTGCCATTTTTTTTTCGTTTGGTTTGAGGAAAATGTCGACTGGGCCTTCAAATGATCCAGATTCTGGTTTCTTTGAAAATTTTTACAAAAACAAATTTGACCCATAGAGCCCCCACCTCACAACTTGTGCTAATGTCTTGATGCCAGATACCCCAGCACACCTGGGTAGGTTGCTTTAATAGTCAGATTTATTTGTATATAGGCTGATAACAAGACTGATAGTAACAGGGTTTAGGTTTGCAGTTTAATTCAGTCAACATTTCACTCACTTTTGAAAACCATGGTGTCCAGGTGGCATGAACATAACATTTATGTGTGGAACTATTATAGTAGTAATTCACCCACGTAAGGGATTGGTGTGTTTAGCTTGATAGGCCTGTCAATGATAAGGAAAAGTATGAAAAATGAATTTTCCTCATCAAATCAGATTATATTATTTCTGCTAGAGGAATAGAGTGTTTTATGACTGAATGTTATTAAATTACAGACATTTCCAGTAACTTAGTGCTTACAGATGTGGAAATTAGGATATTTTAGTAAATGTTCAAATCATTTTATTTAATTCAATTTGTAATAGCAAAAGATTTAAATGAATGGAACTGGGGGACTAATTAGTAATAATTTAATCCAATTGAGGATCATTTTTTGTATAACTATAAATTACCTATAAACACCAGTTTACATAATTTTACAAATATATTTTTATGTAATGTAAGGACTACAAATTGCACTGCGAGGGATTATTTGTTGTACAGAAGCAGACGCACATTTTGTGAATAGGTAAAACTCATTTTAGGAAAGCACAAAGATTAATTCACCACAGACTACGATCATAAATAGAAAAAAAGGAGACGCTATCATTTATGGACTGTATTTAATACAGGGTAGAGATGACAAGTGTTTATATGGCTGTGTTGCAAAGATACACTCAAATCAATAATCGTGCGTTTACTAATTCAATAAACACATGGGATTAAAAATATTCTATTAGGGTTTAAATGTTTAAAATAGGTATTTGTCTGCTTTAAATAGTTCATACTGAAAACGCACACACACCAGTTTATTGCAGCATGCAGCAATTACTCTTTCATACCACATGAAAAAAAAAGAGAGACACTATGCACTGTGCAACCGTATTCCTTTGAAACTTTTTTCCATCTGAAAAGGCAGGTGAGCATCAAATTTTACTGATGCATCGTTCTTTATAAACCCTTTTTATAAAGGTTTTTTATATGTGGAAAAAAATCATTTTAGTGCATTCATTGACTTACTGTATGTATGCTGAGCGATTTATACAGGTGTACAGAGCATATTTTTTGTCTTCACATACATAACTGTACATGAATGATTACATCATAGATGCATACACACACTAGTAGCAGAGGTAAGAACCGAACCCGAGAAAATGACTTTAAATTATATTCGCTTAAATGCTGTATACTGAAAACACTAAGTGAAATACTGTTTCTAATTAGTAGCTCAGATTTATTTATTAGGACTTTATAAGAGGGAAATGTGTTTCAGAATTCAAGCTTAATAGCAGACTATACTGACTTTGAACCCACATTTCCAGAGTTGAAGATGGGGTTATACAAGCTAGAGTAAAAGTACAACTAACTCAACAATTCGCTGGAAGTACATCTAAAGAGAGCAGTATTTTTACCTAATGTTTCTTAAACAGGGTTCACAATAATTCAGTAATACTATAGAGATACTACAGCTTTACCATAGAGTGCAGTCCGTTTTTTAGTCCTTTAATTGGCATACTATGAAGTAAAAAGCTGTGGTAATCTCTATGCTATGGTAATCTTAGGATTACACAATTCAGTGTATGTGAATGGATTTCACATCTCATCTCAATCATGGTGTGTTCAGTCGTGAAGCATCTGTGGAGGATTAAGAGAAGCTGTGGAGAAGATCAGATCATGCCACTTTTCTTCTCCACAACATCAGAGCAGCGGCGTGAGGAGCGGCCCAGTAGGAACTCTTTCTCATGGATCAGGCTATCCAGCATGTCCTCCTGCCTGTAGTTATGGTAGACCTTCAAGAAGGCCATGACTGTGATACCCAACCAGGTCAACCATGCTGCCCACAGTCCAAACTGGAGGGTGAAAGAGTTGCATGTTATGCACTCATAAAACATTTTTAATTATATACTTATGAGCCATATATACTAGGGGTCGGTATTCTGATGTGATGATACAAAATTATCATTTTATGATATTTGGGCCACAATACAATAGTCTTCAACTTGAAAGTAGATGGCATGTTACACACAGGAGTATCTGCAATCTTGGTGAGAGATGATGCAAGTGAAAAATGAGCTCTTTCTTAGACTTCAAACAATGTTATTAGAGGAGAGGTTTATTCCAAAACAAGGGTATATTAAATACATTTTAAATTATACAATAATATTAAATAAATATCATTACGTGGTGCTACTGCATTAATTCATGTGCCAAACAATATTGCGATACTACACTATATCGATTTTTCTCCCACCTCCAATACATAATGTGATCTGCACTACAGATTGTCTATCAGAAATGTGGAAATACAACCTTGTACAGCCATAATGTTAACACTAGAGGGTTTTAACATGAATATGTCAGTGCAACAAGTTTGATGGAAATTTTGTCCATTCACAATTAAATATTCACATTATATGAAGGATACCTAGCCTTTTAAATTATCTAACACCAGGCATGGTATGGTAATTCTACATAATGCAACATGTTCACAATGAACCTACTTGTGCAATAGCAAACTGGTCATAGAATGCGGAGTTGTCCAACCCCAGCTCCAGATCAGTGTCCTGTAAATCTTCGCAGCTGGAAATTACAGAGAGTTAACATTCTTGACAAATCAGGATGCATGCAGAGTATTCTTAGAGGTATAGGCTAAGTAAGAATTTGTGCATGTAACAATATGAATAAAATGTGCATAAAATACTCTTGACATGACCCCATAATATTTTTAAAAGTCTCATGGAAAGCGTCTTTAAATTTTCATAGAAGCACCAGTTCTGACTGTGAGTGAATTCATATTCATGCAGTTCTGTTCAGTGAAACATGGTGGAGCTTTAAGGTCACTGGACTGAACAGAATATGAGAGCCTCAGGCTTAATTACATTAAATTTGCTCAACTGCAAGAAGAAACAGGCTAATCAGTGGAGGATATTGGAGAAACGGCTGCCTTATGGGTCCATATGTGTGTGGCTTTGTGTGCTGTACTTATATAAACAGTGTCCACCTTCTCAAAACCCAGACATTCCGTAAAGCCACGCGATCTGAATGGTATGCTCACCTGCTGGGCATGCTGCCCCCTTCAGTAATGGCATCACACCACAGGTTGAAGCCAACACTCACAATGGTGCTGGACAGGAACACAGCGAACACCACGAACGAGCTGATCAGCAGGTTCAGGAAGGCATTGAAGATGGAGCTGGACAAATACAAAAGAAAATACTATTACAAATATAATAATGAACAAATTTATATGGAAAGTTTTTACTAAATTAATAATAAAAACTGCCAGTGAAATGACAGAAAAAACTTATTGCCTGTAATAAGATTAGAGCAGTCTAGGTTATTCCCTGAACAAATTAACCAGCAGGCTTGAGCAACAATTATCTGTTACAAAACCCCACTGTCTTCTCAAGCACTTTACATAATGGTGCCAGTAACCTCACTGCATTCTGAGCGATGTGTCACTCTGATGTCTGCTGCCAGCACATCTGCCATTAACAGAGATGAAGAGCTGCATATTGATTAGGCCATGGCTCCTCATTTGGATGCTGAATGTGGAGAGGGATAACTCTGCTCCTTTTTCAGAATGCTGAACAGCCAAATAATATTAGAAAGTCCATTTTAATGTATTTAAAACCTGGCCTGGCATTTATGCAACGTCATATTAAACTGGCACAAGTCCTAGCTGAGTCTACCATTCTTAGGCTGATGCCAGCATCCCTGGAATCCCTGGCATCATGAGGGGCACAGAGGAAAACGTGCACTCACTCGTCATGGCCTTTGCAGATGAAGAAGAGCAGCCTCCAGGCTTGAACGGCGGACAGGACGAGGGAAGCGATGCCCACGATAGTGATGAAGCTGCAGGAGGATGGGGGTCCCCACTCTTCTATAATAAACCTCTGCTTGGACACCGTGATGTTCTCGTTCTGCCACATCCCTCGCGTGAAAAGGAGGCATTTTCCTCGGAAATCCTCTGTGTTCTCCGAGAGGGGAACAACCGCGATGAAGCCGAAGACGAAGGCCAGAAAATACAAGATGCACTGCGCGAAAATAAAATTATCTTTGGCCATTTTCGCTCGGCTGCGGCTCCTCAGCCCCTGAGTTCCGGCAATGCGCATGCGCAGTAGCGCTCTGCGGGCGGACCTACAGCACAGACGGGGCAGATGATGGAAGGGTCCAGGTACCAGCACACAGCACATTTAAGATGGTTTATACAGAGGAAAATAATCTTTCTCAGCACCATCTTAAGCACAAGATGATTTCTCTTAACCCAGGCTTGCTGTGCTGTGATGATTCACCATAAAATGGTAAAGATGTGGAGCTCTGAGTGTGGGTGGTGGGTGATAGCAGGGTCAGGAATGGGAGGGATTTAGTGCATAAAGTACATTTCATTTCAGAAGTAGCTGTAAATTCTACTTATTTTAGCATATATTAAAGGCAAATGTTGTAGAAATGCCATCAGATGATGGTGGGTCATTTCAGAGCATTCTCAATCCATCAAAGATTAATTTCAAGGGAAAACAGATTTCTAAAACATTTTCTTCTAAAGTTTCTTTACATACCATTTACTCTACACTCTGAATGGGAACTAAGCTATTAAAATAGGCTGTTTTTGATGAATTGCTTTGTGAATATCTAGAGAATTTACCTTTATCCATCAAGAACGTTGTAACATATATCAGTCTTAAAGGAACTGTAACTAAAACAGGGGTTTTAATTCTAAGTAATAAAGAGGAATAAAAAATAGGATATAAACATGTTGGACATGTTGAGCAAATCTATCTGTGTGGTTTAACTCTGTATAAAAGTCAATTTTACTGACATTTTAATATAATATAAATATATTTTTAATATATATTTAAAAGAGATGCAAGAAAAACTGGAAGTCTTTAGGCTAATATCACAGGCAAATTTATAGATTATGCATAGCATATGGTTGGTTGAAGACTGTGCTTGGTTGGCTGCACAAATTATTTACAGAACATGTCATTCCAGGCCATGTATAGATTGCTGTGAATCATTATTGTATGTACGCCCCTTAGTTTGTACAGTGGATTTCTGTTTTTACTGCAGATAGGAATGGTAGTACAAATAAAGCAGAGAAATATTTTTGTTTGCTTCACTGTATGTCCACATATGAATTTGTTTCAGAATGTCAGTCACACCCCTCACACACACGCTGGCACAGAGACCTTCCAGGTTGGTGTGCGTTACTCTCACTGCCATGTGTGTTACTACCATGCCTAAAAAACAGCATCTTGTGTTCGCAGTACAAGGGAAGACAGAGCGGCTAGCAACTGCACTGGCGGATGCTGAAGCATCAGGGAGCTCATCAATTTTTAATTGGATAGATTAGCACCATCTCAACTAAACACACAGAGCCTTTTATAACACTAGGCTAAAAAGGCACATCTGGGAATGTGGGTCATACCCACTGGGTATTCATTAGGTCTTTAAGGCCTCAGCATGGAGCCGCTCTTTTCTTTATTATTTTTTTGTCTACTGTCAGTAAGAAAATAACTATAAGCCTAAATTAAATAAAACTCATGTTCTTTCATTTTCTCTGAGCTCTTGGACCAGTTTAATGATTTTGCTCATATAAATAATTAGCGAGAGTGCATTATGGATTGTAAGGGTGTTTCTCCCTGTGTTGCGTCCAAAGGGTCTGTCAATAGAAATAGCCAGGAGACTATCTAAACCCAAAATGAGATTTAAAGGCAGCAGTGACCTGCAATCATTAATATTGAAAAACAGCCTCAGTCCATTATCCCTCCTCCACTAAACTTCCTGTTGGCATTATGCATTCCATTAGGTAGCGTTCTCCTGGAATCCATTGAACCCAGAATAATCTGTTAGATTGCCAGATAAAGAAGCATAACTGAGCACCCCAGACAAGACACTTCCACTTCTCAAGAGTCCTTACACCCTACACCACTTCGGTCGGCACATAGCATTGTCCCACGGTGATCTTAGGCTCCTCGCGCTGATGTTTCTCTCAGTGATGCAACAGAGGACACCCACCGTCTTCAGGTCTTGGGTGCCCCGCTCTGTAAGCTGAGGTGGTCAACAAGTTTATGGCTGAGCTGTCATTGCTCCTAGGCAATTTTCATTTAATATAAATTCCTTTCATTTGACACTGATTAAAGTTGGGATGATATGATATTACATGAATTTTCATGACTTATACTGTCAGTTTTCCCATGTATATAGCATGGTCATGTGCTTGATTTAATATATCTGTTTGCAATAGATGTTGCTTAAACTCAATACTTAGGAGGGGTGTCCATATACCATATAGTGCAGTGGTCCCCAACCTTTATTTGGTTACAGACCGGTTTAATATCAGAAACTATGTTCACGGCCCGGCCTTTAAGGAGTGGCAGATAAATATACGTATACGTATTTATACAAATAAATGATACGCATTAAAATGGGGATATTTAAATAATATAATAATGGGGTATCTTTAAAATATAATAATAAACAAATACAATGTGTACTCAACAGCATTTCCATAGCAACGAGCCGACATCATAACACGGGTAACATCCAGGGTTTTTTTTCTGTGCAGCCCGCGGACCGGTACCACATGACCCACAGCCCGGTACCGGTCCGCGGTCCGGGGTTTGGGGACCACTGATATAGTGTACATTATATAGTGCCTTGCAAAAATACTGTTATTAGTTATTTAGTGATACAGATATTCAAGAGAGCATCACTGGATCAGCTGTGAAGAAATGGAAGCTACGCTATATCTCCCAGGTACTGCTAGACAATACTTTTTCTTAAAAACATGCCATCAGAGCAAACAGGAGTTAAGGGGTTGAGAATGGAGTGAAGGTGCGCATCAGTCAATGATATGCTAGAAAGAAGCCATTCTTGAAGAGAAAAAAAAAACATTAAAGCACACCTGGAATTATATTAAAGCATGCCAGAAACGATTCCGCTAAAACAAGCTGTCTTACGGTACAACGTCAGAAAAAAATTTGAAGCTTTTTGGCCAAAATTTAAAATGCAGTGTGTAAGCAAAACTTAACATTGCCCATCCCTCAATAAACCCAATGGTTTGCCTTTATGAAGTACAGTGATCCCAAGCTCAGGGTCAAAGCAACAGGGTCAAAAGAGTCATCCCGAAAGTTTTCAATCCACTCCAGAACCTGTTTTAAAAATATCATGTGACCCAAACAACCTGGAGCAAATCTGCCAGGGAGAATGGGTGGAAACATCTCCCAAACATTATGGTTCTACCCCGGATTATTCTGACGGATTGAAGGAATATTTATAGAAGTTGCAATGAATTTTGACAGTGGTCATCACACACCCTCAGCACATTTCTCTGTAAATTAATTTGCAATAATTGCTCTTTATTTACGGCGTTTAACATGATGGGTACAACAATATAAATCACATAAATATAGTTATACAAATATCAGCAAAATAAAATGTTTAGACACATTTATGTTTTCAATGTGTTACACGTAGCAAATAAATACAAACTGCAGATTCAAATAAATAATTTATATACAGTTGCAAGAAAAAGTATGTGAACCCTTTGGAATTAGACAGATTTCT
>JBBPDH010000001.1:28147923-28161916 GCA_037974565.1 Clupeocharax schoutedeni
GAATCAATGCCACGTAGAATTAAGGCAGTTCTGAAGGCGAAAGGGCGTCAAACACCGTATTAGTATGGTGTTCCTAATAATCCTTTAGGTGAGTATATATGAAATACTGGGCATACATATTTTTGGAATAATAAAGGTTAAAATAAAGATTAAAATAAAGGTTTATAATCCAGGGGATAACTATATAGCATAACTCTCACCTTGCTAATAGTGGCCAGTGCTTCCAGACACAAACTGAGTTTCTCACATTCATGAATGAAGTGTGTGAGCAGACGCTTGTTTCCTGGTTGGCCTCTTCTGAGCAACATCCAGGCCGCAGAAACACATCTAAAGGGAAAACTTTTGAACGGCTCAAAGGGAAAAACATGAACTGCGATGTAATCAAAATTTCTGCTTTTAGCACTAGATGTAACACTTCTGTCTATTAAGCTGACTCAGCAACGAGAGATTATAAAATGTAGTTTTAGCACTTTGTACAAGGACAATGCAGTCAGCAAGAGTCATTTTGATATACTTGTTCTGTAGGAGTACATCCACACACAGTCTGGCATCCTGAATGCTCTCTATGACTGGCATTTTGTAGTAGAGGTACTTCAGTGCCGACCGTTGCTCTCCTTGCCTCAGCAAAGTCCTCAGAACAGCATAATGATGAAACGTCAGCAATGGGGAACTGGCCTTGGGGCTCAGAAGCATTTCCATTGAATCCTATAGAGAAACAAATCTCAAAATTACATTAGTCATTTAATCCTGAGCATGTAATAATTGTGATGCAAACTTGTTCAGCGATTTGCATGCCCCTTCTTTTTCAGTTTCAGGAATGACATTTAATCGCTGAATACATATTTGAGGTTTTCAATGTTAGAAGTATGATTGTACGAAACATCACACCGATACAAAGCCATGGTCTAGGAGCCAGAATCCATGGATCTGCTTGGAGAAGCTGTTAGAGATGCTGAAGATGTGGCTGAAAGACTCCAAGAGGTCATCATTATAATGGAGGAAGTTGGACACATCCAGGACAAAGTACATTATCTGGAGATAAAATGTTAAAGAAGGCTTTCCTCAAATCATGAGGGAAAAATAGTAGTGAAACGAATTGAAATAGTTGGGAATGGGAATAGTCTTTATAGTTATACAACTTACACAGCAGATGTAAACTGATCGAATTATTCTATACAATAAAACAAATATTTTTTCTCTTTAACACACAAAATGTCAAAGCAGGATACAACAGCTTGGACCAAAGTTAAGTCTATATGAGGGACCACTGCTAGATTTAGAAGAGCTTGTAGAGACGGTGGTGGGTACGTCTGGTAAGAGCAGTCTTCTGAGTCCCATAGTGGCCCATGTTGTTTCTCCATGTGAGACACTATAGCCTGGATAATGGAGCTCCATCTATATTTATCCTCCACATCACATCTAAGGAGAGAGGGGCACATCAGCATATCTTTTAAAAATACAGTGTTTACAGTGTTTCAATAGTGCACAAACCCTGAAGGCCTTTCTGTTTGATGGGCACAATGTTAAGTGATGTAACAGAAAGCAACAGGGAAAGCAAATTGTGGGAGTGTAGACGGGAATGAAGCAGCGTAAGTGTACTAGAGCAATACCGGAGGTTCAAACAAGCTCTATTTTGGTTCCGGTCCATCCCTCGCCACATCTGAGAAATCTGCTTCAGCTCATGGGCATCTAAAAGGAATAAAGCCACAAAAAGACAATTAATAAAAATATGTAGACTCCACAAATATGTATTGCCCACCGCTAATATATATATGTGTGTTTTTTTATATTTTCAATTATATATTGTGTGTGTGTGTGTGTGTGTGTATATATATATAGAGAGAGAGATACAGAGAAAGAGAGAGAGACGTGCTCCGGCCGGAAAAGTCACGAATGTGTGTGTGTGTGTGTGTGTGTGTGAGTGAGAGAGAGAGAGAGACACAGAGAAAAAGAGAGAGAGACAGAGAGAGAGAGAGACAGAGAGAGAGAGGCAGAGAGAGAGAGGATCCGTGCAAGAGAGATACAGAGACGCGCGCTCCGGAAAAGTCATGAGAGAAAGCGTGCGTGCGAGAGAGATACAGAGAGAGAGAGGGTTGTTGGCCCTTACATGTGAACTGAATTTCTTCCCGTTTTCTTCACAGGCACAGATTTTAGTAACGCAAGGATATCATCACGGTCTCATGAGACCAAACGCATCTCGCGAGATCTCGTACCACACCTAATATATATATATATATACACACACACACTTATAGGTCATCATGTACTTACACTGACAGCAGGTTCTATCCATATTGTTTGAGTTGTGCAGTACCTGGGTATTGTGGCAGAAGCCCAGTTAAACTCCACCACTGCACAAGCTTGCCCAGCAAGACGTGTTGCCTGAGCGTGTGCTGATCCTGATCTGAGCATCCCCATCTGACCACAGAGACTACAGACAGAGGTTCAGCAAGAAGAGATAAACAAGTACAAAGTGCAAATCAAGAATAGACCATGACAAGAGTATTATTGCTTGTCTTATATTATAAGGAACAGGAATGCATAGGCCTGTAATGAAATGTGCCCATGGGAGAGCTTTTAAAGGCTGAAAAAGATTTTTAAAGGCTGAAAAAGAATTAAGCCAGAATTAAGAATTAAGTCCACAGTTGGTCTTTCACAAAGCTTGTGATTTGTGAAATACACTATATGGACAAAAGTATTGGGACGCCTGACCATAACACCCACAGGGATTTTAGTAACATGGCAGTGACGTTCAAATACATAAGACTTTAATATCGGGTTTGTCCCCATTTTGCAGCTATAGCAGCTCCCACTCTTATTGGAAGGCTTTCCACAAGACTTTTTGTCCATACAGTGTATATTTTGTGCATTATGGGCATTTTGGGTACCTCCATCAACATCCTGGTTTTTAAAATAATATCAAAATGAAAAACACTGTGTTAAGAATGAAACTGACCCGTTTGTGTCTTTCCTAAGCAGACCAATGACAGCAGGTTCTTCAGTTTCTGTGTCAGTAGATGGACTTTAGTGAAGGTGTTTTGGTCAAGGAACATCCACAGGCCCTCACACTGGCCAAAGCCTGGATTGAAAAAGTGGCAGTAACAAATACTTTCAATAACTTCATAGTTATACCTACAGTGGTGCTTGAAAGTTTGTGAACCCCTCATCATTTTCTTTATTTCTGCATAAATATTAGACCTGAAACATCATCAGAATTTCATATAAACATCGAAAGCAGATAAAGGAAACACAACTACACAAACAGTAAATGGTTTTGCGGATTTCTCCTACTTACACAGCGTTAGCAACTCTTTCTTGGTGAGGTGCACCGAGTGCTGGAGCCAGCAGCTGAAATGGGCCAGGCTCTTCTCCACATTGCATTTATCTACTGAAAAAATATGGGAAACATTTTGTTTGGGTACATTTCAGAAGACTGTAATTTGGCTGAATGTTTTTAACTCACATTGAGCTAAATTACATTCACCATTAACCTTAATCCAAAATCTAACACTGTTGAGAAAATGCTACTGGGGCCATAAATGGATAAATGACGAAATCTGGTAGAAACCACTAAAAACTCAATTTCTCAAGTGTTGAATTTAGAATGAAATCATGTTAACCTAAATTGTATGATTTAAATTAATAAAATGTAGTTTTCATGTGTTTCAATTGGCCAAAAGTAGCAACAAACAAGCGTTACAACTGGATGTATAGAACATATTATTGAAGTTGAAGTTAAATTAAAAAACCTTAATAAACTCCAAACCCTTAGGAAATGTCATTCCATATGCATTAACGCAGCTAAAATGGTCCAAAAAAGCTGGATGCAAAAGGCCCACAGGAGGACCAGAGGGTTAAATGCTCTATTGTTCTGTGCAAATAGTGTGAGACAAAGAAGTTAATTAAGTAAGCAGAGAAAGTGGTACTGTTTCAAATGAAACACAGAGCAAAGTTATTGTCATAGACTTCATGATCTTCAGTGGCCTGAGCAAAAATGTACTAAAGTAGTCAGGTAAAGCCTTCTTGCCTTCAGTGGTGAGGTGCTGGAGCCAGCAGATGATGCCCCTCACGTTGTTGTCTGTTAAAGCTTTGTTCCACAGAGCTTCTGTGTTCAGCATCATCCTACCGCTGCACAGAGAATGTTCCAATGCCTAACTGCCTGCAGGAGAAAGGCACTGGAGCTCAAACAATGGTTGTGTTCATCTACAGCACATTTCTATGACTAACTTGAAAACCACTACATAAATCCAAAGGCCTCTTCAGTTTGTGTATAGATGATTCATTCAAAAACATGTGCACGTAAGCAATTAAAAATTCCTTATATGGCATGATTGGCAACATTCTGCTGGCTTATCTGAGGACTTGGAAAACGGTGCGATTTATTTTTAACCTTGATGCTACTAAGAATGACGTGACTCATAAATAGAAACACACCCTCCTATACTTCAGGCCGTAATCTCCACCCTTCTCAGAGGTTTAGAGTTACGAGACTGACAACTGCATGGTGTAGATGTAGAGGTGTTCGAGACTCACCAGTAAGAGCACCTTTCATCCAGTGTCGCATGGGCTGAGACCAGAGGCGTCTCCAGATCTGCTGACTGGGCCCCTGCACGCGCTTTCCCTCGCCTCAATCCCCTCTAGGCTAGACTAATCCACTAATCTAGACCTCTGGATCCCATTGGCTATTTGAAAAGTGAGCGAGGGTGAGTGGGCTATATGTGACATTAAATGAAATATGCACATGACACAAAAGAGCTTAATGCATGAGGGAACATCAGTTACACTGATAACCAGACGACACAAAAGCAACACAAGACTTGAACGCCTGAAGCACAGTGGAAACTGTCAGCTCTTACTTTTCAAAAAAGGGAGTTTGTACACGTGCCTATGGATCTTCAGTCTCAGTAACTGGGTGTTTGACCCAATATGAGGAACTCTAGGTTTCTTACAAGTCACCTTTAAAGCTTTGGTGTCGTGCCTTATATATTTTTTCTTTGGATTAGTACACACTGAGAAGATTAGATTAGCATATACTGGGCTTTAATGCACTCATTTCGCATGACAAAACAATGCATCCGGCAGTTTGTGTTTTCTACAGATGCTCAGTTATGTAATGCTGGAAAGGCTTTTATTTTTTATGGACTAAGCATCATAAATCCTTGGACTCTTGCCAGTGTGCAACACAGTATTTGCAAGTTTTTGTTTCTTGCCCACTGTTGTATTCTAGGCACAACAACTGCAAAACAAATAAACAAACCAATTGAAGAATCCAAGTCTCAAGTGGAGCATATCTGACAGTGTGAATGTAGTAGTACTGAGAACCGTGGCTCAGCGCACCAAACTTTCTACCAAATGGCTATTTTTGGTACAGATTTTTTCCCCAAATGTGGCCAAATTAGCGATCGTTTACTGTTTTTTTCCAATAAAACCCTAAGTCTAGCTTCAAAATAGCTCACTATTGACCACAGCATTTGTTTCACATAGTTTGTGTCTCTGTGTGTCTGAGCAACCGTAGCAGTTTTCTCCAGGTTTTCTGACCAAATTTGTACTATGCTTTACATATATACAGGGTAGCACAACAGTGAAAGTAAAACAAAAACATTTCATTATTGCTAGAATTGGCTCTAAATCATAATGCTAAATTAAATCAAGTGTGATCTTGATTTTTGGTTTCAACAGCAGTTGCAGATAAAATTGCACGGCTTGTGCATTTTTATGAGAAACATGAGACATAAGTTAAGAGCTAAATCGAGAATTAACCCAAATCAGGGGACAATATGTGGGAGTCTTTTGGGAACTGCAAAATGCTGACAAATCAATCAAACAGGCATTAGCACACAAAGGCAGTCTGAAGTCAAACATCTTAACAGGTTAATAAGGGAACATGGATCAAATGTTCCCAGGAGGTCCAGGAGAGAGGTCATGTGACAAACCTGCTACAGCATCATAAGATGTTTCTATTAGTTTTGTCTTTATTTAATAATTACACAGACAGAAAGACAGATTGATGCTCTTCAGTCCACAGACACTCACCTACAACAGGTAACTCAAGAACAGACACAGTCACAAACGGCACTTCACAAAGATGCACTACAACACCTGGCGAAATGTCACCGCTCACAGAGGATTTTCACCTGTTTGTTTGTTTTTGTTTTTTTACTTCATAGTAAACAAATAAATTCCAGATATCACACAAAACAATTGTTAGTGGATTGTTCAAAAAACAATCATGTTTTGATAATAGCATTGAATTACTGGACAAGAAGTAAATCCAACATGCTATAATAATAATAATGCATTTTATTTACTTTCTTTTTTTACAAAAAATCTCAAAGTGCATGTGTTTCAGTAGCTGGTTATTCTCAGTCAGTTGTGAGTAAAATTTGGTGTAAGTACAAATAAACAGGAAGGTTATAGAGACGTTGATGCTTGAGGATAGAAGACTGAGTTTCAAATTGAAAGTGTTTGTGACAGAACTGTTAGACATTGACTAAATGGAATTAGATTTAGAATGAGTCTTAACTTCAAACCAGACAGTTTAACTTCAAACCTTTGTGGTTCATAGTTGAAGATGATTTTCATCCATTCATCCACACTCCACTACTGCTTCTTTTTACCCCTTTAGAAGCTTGCTTTGATGTCATTTTTCAGGATCTAAAAGCAACTTCCCACAGAGCAAAGGGTGTTAAAGAAGCTTTTCTTCAGGAAATTCAATGACATGACCAGCACTCATATCTCAGTCAGGCAGAATTTATTGTGGAAATAAAAAATGGTCCATGCAAAGACTTCATACTATGAAAGTGATTTGAGGAAGTTGGAATAAGTATTGTATTCTCAAAGAATTCAGGCCCAAGTAGGAGCAGCAGGCACTGAAAATCACTAATACACTTTTTACTAGTGTATCAAAATACACTAGTAACAAGACTGGGTGGACATGGGTGATCCTCTAAATGTGGTGATTCCATCTTTTTTGTCAGTGGTTGTACATATGTGGGATTAAACTACGATCTCGACCAGTCTCACCATCAGCCTACGTGCGCACTGATCACTTTATGCTGATGCAATCATAAGCAGGGATCTGGGAAGCTCATCCTATAGACTAGTGCAGTTTTATCCTTTCTACGGAATGCATTAATGCATGGTCAAGATTAACCCCAGCCGGAGTCAGAGAGATACATTTATGAAATTGATGTGGCAAATGTGGAAACTACATGAAGGAATCTATTACGAATCTAAAATGGTGGTTATCATGTTTGCCTCACATGCAAAAGGTCCCCAAGCTTTGAAATCAGGCAGAAACAAGTCTTGTGTCTCAGGCAGCTGGTGGCCTGGTGCTTAAATAGCTGTCCTTGCGATCAGAAGGTTGGGGGTTTGAATCCCAGGACCTCTAGTGGCACCATTGTCTATCTTTGAGGAAGGTACTGTCCCCACACACTGATACCTGGGCGCTTGGTGCCCACTGCTTCACTTGGTGAATGGGTTAAATACAGAACAAAAATCTCACACTCGCCACACTGTGTGCTATGTTCAGGTGGGACTATAACAGTGTCTTTAAAGTGCTAACAGAGCACACAGTGTATACACTGTTATAGTCATTTCCTCTCCTCTTGATAACACTATTTTTAATCACTCTCCCTCTCTTTTACATACACAATAGTCCACCAGTGAGATTTGCATAGGTGGCAGAAGGTACTCTTCCAAATCCAACTGGGCTGATTACTGATTACAGGAGGATTACGGGGTAGGTCAGGGATGGGTTGTCTCCAACACACACAGGACACGTTTTTTTTGACACAACAACACACAAGCATATTGTCATATGCTAAAAGTGAGTATAGCTGGTGCACAGGAGGAGAGCAATAAACTGAAATGGGGCGCTATGGGGCAAAGTGTTAAGCGGAGAGTGCAGAAGCGCTGGGTGAGTATTAAACTATTTACCGCCACCCTTAATTCTATAGGGATTATCTCCATTCATTGTGTCTGGCTAAGCACAGAGATGTTTGTCTGTGAGAGCAGGTGAGCCGTGTTTTGTCTGCTTTTTGGGCAAACAGGTAATATATGGGTAATATATCGAAATTGTACATTTATTTTGGCTCTAGTTAGATAAAACAGAGACTGTGTTTTTAACTCTTTTGTCTCAGCATACAGTTATAAAATGCCTAACAGACACTCTTTAGTAGTGAGTACTGAGTCTATTTATATTCATTATGAGCATATTAGGCTGTAATCTGAGCATATTCAGGTTGGTGTAAAATAGTTGGAAATCTATGTGCAATTTTTGCAGTTTTCAATTTGTTCAGGCAAGCAGATTGATCCAGTCATAGGTTCTTACTGTTGTTTGGCACAGAAAATAGTTTCCTAGACACAGCTTGTGTGTATGTAAACATGCAACTAACTTATACATTGCTTTCTGTATCTCTCTTGAGACTGTAACAGGAAAACCAGTCCAGTATCTGTCTGGAGATGCCCTCAGATGACGGATTCAGCTGTAAATTCGCAAAAGGCCATAAATTGCTCTTGGGAATCTCACGGACAGAATCTCATTCCATGCTGTACCTGGTTTTCAAGTCCTACATTGTCACCAAGAATACAGATCCTAAAAAGTGATTTACTATTCCTACACAAGTTTTGATGGGAACTCCCAGCTCTATTAGGTTATTTTCCATCATTTCAGCTTAAGATTCCAGTGTTCCAGATCTCCCCAAGAACTTCTTGCACTTTTACTTCCCAGAGACAACGGATTTTAATACCTCTATCTGTTTTCTTTTCTTCCACCACCTACCCTCCATCCAACCGATTTGCATTCCTCTTTATACTCAGCACCACCAGTTTACTGAAGCTGGAGTCGGCAGAAATGGCCGTTCTGCGGTTGAAGTTTACCAAGAGCCAGAGGGACAAGCTGGCCCAGGTGCTGTGGTTGCTGAACTGGGTCTCAGTGGTGACAGGGATCATCCTCTTCAGTCTGGGCCTTTTCCTTAAGGTGGAGATCAACAAGAGGAGGGAGCTAATGGCCGAGCGGGAGATCCACTCCGTGCCAAACATGCTTATCGCCGTGGGGCTGATTGCTTGCTTAATCAACTTTTTAGGGGGGAAGATCTGTTATGACTGCGTGGACACCAACAAGTTCTTGCGCTGGAAGCTAGTGATGCTACCCTACATCATTTGTACGTTCTTCTTCACCCTGTGTGTGCTGGTTGGCGCGCTAATGTGCTACAGCATGCACGGGGAGCTGGAGGAATCACTAGCACTGGGACTACAGGACGCCATGCGCTACTATAAGGACACGGACACACCAGGCCGCTGCTTCCTGAAGCGCACCGTTGACCACCTGCAGATCCAGTTCCAGTGCTGTGGGAATAAGGGCTACAGAGACTGGTTCCAGATCCAGTGGATTAGCAACCGCTACTTGGACATGTCCAAGCGAGAGGTGCAAGAGTAAGTAGGGTTTTAAGGGCTCGTACATTTTTGTGATGTTAAAAGCATGAATCCACTTACAAAACCCATTCAGCCCACAGCAGGTCAGCCCAGCCCATTCACAAATGGTAAGTAAAGATAATTCAGTCTGTAGCAGAGGTAGTGAACATGTGAAGACAAGTGATTAAATGCTGGGAAGCAAATATACTGTTGCAACTTTCCAAATGATTTAAAGTGCCTAAATTATTTTTTCCCCAAATATAATTTAGGTTTACTTTCTAAACCATAGAGTTTGTTCTGGCATGGTTTTGCTCATTTAAAAGAAGCTTAATTAAAAAAAAGAGTTTGGAAAATGTAGGGATGAGTTTTGAATTAATTGTTTACTGGTTTCAGGACAATAAACCCCTAAACTTGCAGCATTGATTTTAGCAAGTGAACTTTACGTGACATCCACTGATTAAACACCTCATTTGTATTTATTTATTTACCTTAGCCGTTTACGCAGTAATGTAGAAGGAAAGTACCTGATGGATGGTGTACCATTCAGCTGCTGTAACATCAACTCGCCTCGGCCCTGCATTCAGTACCAGCTCACCAACAACTCCGCCCACTTTAACTACGACCACCAAACAGACGACCTGAACTTGTGGAAGAGAGGCTGTCACCAGGCCCTGGTGGAGTACTACACCAACATAATGCACTCTATTGGCCTTACAGTGCTCCTCATCTGGCTCTTTGAGGTTGGCACTTGCCTTCTATTTTCATAAGGAACTACAATTGTTTAAATTCTGCTTTGTGAGAGAAAATATCTTTCTTATGAAAAATAGACACTTTGTCAGCAAGCAAGTAGGTGTTCATCATTTCAATCATATTCACAGTACACAGTGAAATGAACCCGTGTTCCTCCATGGACCATGGTGCAACACAGAGAACAAAACAGAACATCACTAGACGGAACTAAAGAGAGTCCTGTCCTACATGCACTTGTGGTGGTGTTTTTTGGTATTGTTGCTTTTTTGGGAGAGACCCAGTGGCCTTAAAGAAACGATCCATTTCACAGTCCACTATTTACTAATCCCACCTCAAGTTTCTGCCTTGCACTCTGTAATCTTTGCTCAGCCATGATCATCCCCCATCTTTGCTGTCAGTCAAATCCTATGAAGCAGGCAGAGGTTACAGAAGTTACAGGAAGCCAAAACACACTTCTCAATGTCTGTAACAGAAATATGTTTTCTCTCACATTGTCAAACATAATGTCTTACGCAGCCTCCTAATGTTTATTCTTCATCATCTTTCTCTACATGCACAGCTGTCTGTTCTTACTGGTGTGCGTTACCTGCAAACAGCCATGGAAAACGTCCTGAGGCAAGGAGACCCTGAGTTAGAATCAGATGGATGGTTGTTAGAGAACAGCTTTGTAGAGACTGCGCGCTCGAACTTCAACATAATCAAAAACTTGGGAAAGTGCAATCAGATCGACACAGCTGTGAACGGAGATCCCAACATTGATAGGCCGTGCACGGCACACTATGGTCCTGACAATGTGCCTCCAAAGCAAATGCCCATGGCCAGCTGAACTGGTCCCAGTTTCTTTCTGCTGGTTTGGCCAAATTGAAAGGACATTACCAAACTCCATTAACTTGCAAGGGTTTCTCAATTGTTCTCCAACTGTTCCACGAATGGGGGAGTGTTAAACCTCTGATCACTGGGGCAATATGTAAATAGCAGAATATGAAGGTATAAGACTTACAATTGAAATGAATGGGTCACATGGGAAGACATTTGAACACTGACAGCGGAGAAAATGTACTCTAATGTCTACATAGTAAGAGGATATAGTTTCATCAAATCTAATGTGAAATAGAACACCAAATACAATGCAAGGCCTTGATCGCACACACAATGTCTTAAAATCACTGTGACCACACCTCAATGTGATTTTGACAATGCCAACAGTAACACCATCCACTTAAGATTTTAGGAGTTGCTCTGGAGTGAACACTTTGACTGTGACTTCAACCTGCTGAGATCAGAAGAGCTAATTGTGATCATTTTCAAACTTGTGCCTACTCCTTACCATCTGCCTCTACAGCCTCCTTTTGACCTAAAACTGAATATTATAATTAGGAATGAAACAATGCAAGTTGCATTTTTTTTTTTTTTGGGAAATAAAGTTAAATGTTCCCAGAAATCTGAAATACTGACAGCTGTGGATCTTGATTTCCCCCTATTTTGACAAATGGAAGCAATGAGTAGAACTCCCTCATATTCAACATTTTTACAGCTGAAAACTGTGACAGATTTGAAAACTGTCAATTTGATATTATTAGTATGAAATAATTTGGGGCGGCTGGGTGGCCTAGTGGCATCCCCCCTGCGACCAGACAGTCCGGGTTCGATCCCCAAGACAGCTAGGCACCGCCGAGGTACCCTGAGCAAGGTACCGTCCCCACACACTGCTTCCCGGGCGCCGTGTTCCTGGCTGCCCACTGCTACACTCAGTGAATGGGTTAAATGCAGAGAATTCAATTTACTCCGGGATAAATAAAGCATTCAAATTGAAAATTGAAAAAAAAAAAAGATTTGAGAGGATGAAAGTACATACAGCACAGTTTCAAACATGCATCAAGGTTGCTTGCTGCCCACGACTGTCACTTTCTCAGGTGGAAACAGGGATGCACAGATAGCGAGACACGCATGTAGACGAATCTAGCCTGTGCACTAATGCCAAGCTTTTAAAAATGGCTTTTAAAAAAAACTTGAATAACACATAATATCAAGCACTTTCCGTGAAACCTGTCTGTCAAAAACTATGGAACATAACCGTCTAAACGATACATTTATAGTAGAAACATTCTTTATATTGAATGAAAGTTAATAAAACAGTAACCATTTGTAAGTCATAAAAAAGCACCAGTTGGTATTTACAAACAAAAATTGAGGTTTTGTTTATACAGCAACACTACCTGATACTATGTACATTTTATGACTCACTAAACTAAGATTTTTGAGGACTAGCTAGTGCTTTGTGATAACATTTTCGGTTTTGTCTGTCAGAGAAACATATATGAAATACAAACGTCTACTTCAAGCGATCCATGAATATAAGCAATCTTCATTTGAAACATAAAGGCTCCATTAGTGAAGACTATTAAGTTTTCATTACAGTATTTTATTTTGTCAGGCAAGATGATTTCCAGCACTGTTCAGCAATGTGGCTGCAACATTTTTGATGTGAAAGTGTGATAAAGTTGGAGATACAAATTGTACAAAACAGTAATGACAACAATAATTAGTGAAGTCAAGGCTTAAGTTGGACTGTTACAAATGAAAATGGTTGATTTCTTTTCGTCTACATTAACAGTCATGTTTTATAGACTCATGATTATTCTTTTGTTACCAATTGTGAGTTAGTGGCTTCCATTATGTTCTTATTGTATTCCTATAGTAAAATAAGATTAATCTATTTAACCATTATTGTTTTATCAACAAGTGACAAACAGCTAGCTTGCAAAATAACTTGATAATCCTGAAATAATGACACACCATTATATTTAAGGGGTCTTTGTATAATATATCCATATATTGGTATAATATATTCACATTGATACAGTTTTTCCACACACTAAAGAGAAAAGGCGACAAGTCCATCAATGAGGAGGACAGGATAGTTGGGCTAGCATTTAACGAGTGCAAAAGAACAAAGAATTTTCTGAAAGAAAAAAAAGTGCGTATACAAGTAAGACAACGTAATCCTGCCTCACTTTAATACTCAGAAAACAATGCATAAAAACTAAAGCACCTAAATGTGGAAACACTTCGAGCCGAGGAAAGGAAAATAAAGCTAAATGTGTTTTTACACCATTTTTCTTGCTTCACTATGATAAGCTTGTACAGGCTGCATTAATCCTTAAGCAGAAAAAAAAAAGAAATGGAGAGAACAAACATACATCCCACCCTCCTACATATCTTGTGTCTCTACCACTTCAGTTCAGCTACTCTTTACTGAATCAGAGGAAATCTGACTGACAAAGACCTGAAGTGAGGTTGTAGGAGACTGTGTTACTCCCTGAAGTCTGGCAGCTCTGTTCCAGCTCTCATTTCCCTCTGCTCAGACCTGAGCTCACAGCATCTGCCACTCGAAGGCAAACATGACATTCAGCACTTCCAAACTGCGGGCAATCTCCTCAAGGATGCAGTGCTGCTGCCACAACTGGTGCAGCTTCTTGTAGCGCTCGGGGCACAGATGCAGTGGGTTACCACGTCTGTCAAAACACAGTGAGATAATCCTTCATTAGTCCGATAAAGGAGAAATCGGCATTGCTACAGCAGAAAGTGGACAGTACACAAGTTAAATGAACTACAAATCAATGTCTAATAAAAATATAATACTGCATATTTCATTAAATATTTATGGAAAAAGATTGTGACCCTTTCTAATACAGGGAGTGCAGAATTATTAGGCAAATGGGTATTTTGTCCACATCATCCTCTGTATGCAGGTTGTCTTACTCCAAGCTGTATAGGCTCGAAAGCCTACTACCAATTAAGCATATTAGGTGATGTGCATCTCTGTAAT
>JBBPDH010000001.1:28191348-28203231 GCA_037974565.1 Clupeocharax schoutedeni
AATCCCCCAGTTTTGTGCGGATCAGGACACATGGATCCAGTCCAGTGCTGATTTTTATGACAACCTAACATCATTTTACGCGGAACCTGCAAATATTCTTCACATTTCTTTTTTTGCTTTTTTAATGGCAATATGTTTTTTACGCATTTTACTTATAAATTATTAAGAAAAATTTACTAATTTTGTAACATTAATAGTAGGGATGCACCGAAAATATATATTTTGGCAAACACTGAAAACCAAAAATGAGGAAACATTTGGCCGAAAAACAAAACCAAAACACTGAAAGAAATTATTATTATTAAATTATTAAAACAATAAATTGGTTACAAAACTATGAAAATATTTAGCATTCAAACAATACACAATATAAAATAAAATTTGAAATAAAACTTGGCCCCACTAATGAAGAGCTTAAAAGCAAGATATAAGCTTAAATATTACACCATTAAGTATCTTCTCTTATAAAACAAGTGAATTCACATGCATGTTAATATTCTGAACGAAGTGCATGAACACAGTGCATTTAGAACAAGTGCTTTAAAAACTATTTCAGCATGGCGCACTTTACAAACGTCTTAGATATATCAAAATGCTCACACGGCAGGCATGTTGACTCTAATCCAATATTGCGCGTGCAGGTTACAGTTGATTCATCGTGTTAAAAAAAAAAAAGTTCAGTGGCCGAATATTCGGTGCATTCCTAATGGATAGTATACAAATATAAATTTAGCTAAATATACATCAGTGTAGGGGGTGGCACAGTCTGCTCCATTCAGACTCTGGTCTTTTTTGTTTTTATTTGTCAATTTTTTTAGTTTAGTTTTACTTTTGCATTTTTACTTTAGTGTTTTTCAGAGATTTTTTTTATTTAAAGCTACTCATTGTTTATGTTTGCATCTTGGGATGCAAGAGAAAGACAGGCCGATGGCCATTGGGCATTAGACAGATTACCAGTCCACCCCTGACTCATCTTGAATGTTTCTCTTGATTTTAGTTTTTTTAAACCCCAGGAGTTTTATTACTGTACTGTAAATTAAATTAAAAGAGGCTGTTGAGCTCAGTCGCGGTGCAATGACTGCTTGAACCGACGGTTCTCTAAGACACGCCACTGATGAACAGTAAATTATTGAACAATAAAAATGATTGATTACCCCTACATTTTACGGTTTTTTTATTACTGAAAACCTTATTACTAAAATTATTATTAAATTACACCAATGTATTACTGTATTTACCTGTTTATACCAAAGAAAATGCCCGTGCATGAATTACAGTACAGACTGTGCGGGCTTACCTTAATATTTTTTAAATCATTAAAATGAGTTTAAAATGAAATTAAAATGTTTCTGGAGCATATTTATATATCTCTTCCACAGCCAATTACACACACCTGACTGTTCTCATGAGATAAAAGAAAACGTGATTCCGCAGAACTGGGGCATGTTGTTTCATTGTTCCGTGGACTGGCTCTGGTGCTCACATGCCCATTATAGGCACATAAGATACTGGACGGGTTAGCATGGGCTCGCTGACTGGTCTGCAGAAACTAATACACTGTGATGCTCTCTATCATAGCCAGTGTTAACTAAATTCTTTTAGGCCTCATACCAATTTTATCAGATGTCCTTTCTTGGACCATTTTTGTCTGATTGGTGTATATTTATTCGGTTTTATTGGTTTATATAGAAAAATGTTCACCTAACACCTAATTGGTGTTCAGTAAAGCAAAATGTGCTAAGCAACTATAATTTATAGTTTTAATTTAGCTAGCAATGAAACAAAATAGATTTTATGAATAGGTTTTTGTTTATAAAGCTAAAGCAAATAAAGACTTGTTTAGTCAGAGGCGGACTATTTCAGTCATAAATTATTGCTTCCTTTCATTGTTGATCTATCCTGTGTGATATTTTGAATGTTTTTTAATACCTCTGCCCACAGCAGGTGCTGAATGTGTCTGCTGAGTCCTTGACTGAGACGCTGCTACTGGACAGCCACGTCTCTCCTGCAGCTAGTGAGACAGAATCGTCCCCCGCAGCCCTGGCTGTGTGCAGTCAGTCTGATGCACTCTCCGTACTGTCTGAATGTGGTGGGATACCCACCCCGGCACATTCTGGATCAGAGCACAGTGACATGCTGTCCTCACCACCCATCCTCCAGTGCTCTGGAAGCACGCCTTCCACTATGTTCCCTACTCCTCCACTCTCAGACAGACAGTCCACAACCTCCTCTGCATTTATGGCTCTCAGTGTAAACTTCCAGGGTCAAGAGGAATCTGTGCTGTGCCTGAGCCCATCTTCTGCTCCAGAGAAGATATGTGCTTCTGAACAACAGCCTTTACCCATCCCTGCTTCAACTGGCCTTAGTGCATCCTTGGAGTCTGGTCTTAATGGAGCCCAACAACACATGAAGCAAAGCAGTAAGTATAATGAACCATCCCTGCTTCTTGATTTCTTACCCACATTTTGGACCCATATCCCACCATTTTCACTCAAATCTAGTGCACTTAATCCAGTGCACCTACGTCCTTATACAGACGTAGTAAAAGCAGATTATAGAGGGGCTTAAACTATCTAGGAGCATGTTGTTCTCAAAGAGTTGGGGGTGCTTTTTTATATATAATCTACACTAGCTGTAAGTTCAGTTATAACAGTATATAAAAGGTATAACAGTACATTAAGTTTTACAGAAGCATTGTATCTTTTTCATCTGCATCAGAACTCAGAACTGGTGTGGTGGCTGACCATGAACTCATCTCCCCAGATCTACAGGACAGCCATGATGCTGTTTCATCACAGGACCCACAAATGAAGACTGTCCAGGTTCAGATACAAGTGAGCAGATATTGTTTAATAATAAATAAGATCCTGAAGATAGCACATGACGGAGTAAACAGTACCTACATTTTAATGAAGTATTCCATTTGATTTTGCTTTGTTTCTGTGCTGCTCTAGGTGCCGTCTGTTGGTGTGAAGGGAAGAGAAATACTCACGCCAGCGATTAAGCAACACAGGTCAGCAAAGCATTTACTTCATTATTATAGATGTTTTTGATCAACAACTTTTTAAAAATCTGAATAATAGAATTACCCAGGAAGAATTTGTTTGTGGCTCATGAAAATGAAGTCAGTTGTACCATGGCCAGTAAATCCTTTGTGTTTGTGACTGTGACTTCCAGAGTTAAGCAGCAGCTTTGTTCGGACCACAATGCTGTTCTCAATCCAAACACTGGTTCTCGGTTCATTTCGCTCGAAGAAGCTATGAGACACCTCTTGCCCTACCATACCTGCTCCAGACCTTTACCCAGTCCAACCGATCTGAGAACAGGTTAGGTCCAGTTCATCTACTGCTGCATCTACAGTTCATTTGAAACTGACCTGAATGGACTAATATTTGTGAATGTAGCTTTTTTTCTTTTGTGGATACGTGGTTTAATCTGTTGCTGTCTTTTATATCTACTGAGCAAACAACCAAGAAACAAATGGTCATGCCTCTTCGTATTTATCTGTCTCTGTTCAGTGGATAAGCAGTTTGAGAATGTATCGGGGCTCCTGCTGAAACGTACCACAGACATGCTGAACAAGTACAGGAAGCTCTTACTGACGGAGTCCCAGGTGAGCCAGAGCATCACACTTTTCTCTGCCAAGCTGCCTGCTGTGCCTCTCTGGATTTTTTTCTGCATTTTAGGGCATTTCTGTGGTCTAGCCCATACTCACAGTATTAAATGGGCGCATACAAGAGGTAACAGGTAAAGCAACAGTGTCACATAAACAGCTTTAGCATATAGATACATGTATAGACAAATGTATTAATTACTGAATTCAGGTGGCCCCGTACTTCCAGTGAAGAGCAATCTTAAAGCTGCAGCATAGCAAGACATTATGGACAATTTCGTGCTTCCAACTTTGTGGACACAGCTGTGGAAGAACCTTTTCGATTCCAGCAAGCTGGAGGAGAGTCCCAAGGTGTGTAGTTTGGTGAAGATAAGTCATTAAATTATTTAGTGATCCCTTGGGAGTCATCTTCAACCGCTACAATCAGGATACAAATGTGGCAGCATCGGATTTAGGTGAGCAGTCAGAATGACTGTGTTGATTTGCAATGACAACTTCTAAGAGCACAAATGGACTCAAATGCCCCCAGATATCCACCAGATAGAGCTCAAGCATTCAGGCAGTTTACTTGGTGAACACAGCACGTGTTTTCTCACGTGTGTTCTCACAAGAATGGTGAAGAAATCTGTAATATTTCTCTAGACCAGGATTTTCCAACACTAAACATTTAGTGCCGCCCTACTATGATATCCCTCTTTATGGAGTTGGACAGACTGCACTTGCTGACAGACATTCTGCACTGACGGTCCAAGTCAGCTTTCCCATACATCTAATTGCTGATGTCACTTTAGTCTTCGTAACTGAAGCTCCTGTTGCAAGTCCCACAATAACAAACCAGATTTTAACCTCACTTAGATCCTTTCCTCCCTGACGGCTTGATCTGATGTTGAGATCAGTTGTTCCTGCTCAGCCTTTACATACATGCTTCAGAACAAGGCAGGAGTTATTTTATAGAATCAGGTAATACACCTGTCTGGAAGCATCCGCACGTTTTTGGAAATGATGGCTGAAGAGAGGAAGTTACTGGAATATTTTATAACAATATTTTAACCAAGAAAAAGAATTGAGGAATAGTACATTTATGGGCCTGTGTGAATGAGGAATGAGAAATAAAGTACAAATAATTTTTGGTTTCATAATGACAAAAAATATGGTGTAGAAGGAGTAATGTGAGAGTTGTTATTGACCGTTACAGCAGGAGAGTCCCTCGGCAGAGATGGTGATGCTGGAGCGGTTGTTCCTGCAGTCTGAGAGGTTTTCACTGGGGGAGGAGAGACGCAGAGCGAGGGGAGATCCAGGTCAGTTTTCATGCTTTTCATAACCCCCTGTAGCTAAATAGGCTGAAAGAGATTATTATAGTTAAATACTGGATCTTTATACTTCAGACATAATCATCTCAATTCAATTAAGTTTAAATAAAAAATGAAATCAAGAAAGGTCACTTTTGGTGTTGACCAAACATTGGTGGTTTATCGATATTTGTAAATGTCACTTTGCCCAGTCTAGCTGACTAATAGGAAACGGAAAAATTCCCAGGACAGTTCTGCACCTGCACACAGTCTGAAATGGAGTGAACAGTGGAATATTTCATTTGGAAGACTATTTCATTAAAATGCCATATAAAATGTCTTGGGAAATAAAAAGCAGCCTAAAAAAATAAATGCAACCTTACTTTCTAACTTTCTTCGTATCTACTGCAACTATACGGTTACTAATATTTCCGTAAGTCACGACTATTTTTCTTTTTTTTCTTCATTGTTTTTAATTGACTATACATTCAGTGTAATTCTGCAATTTCAGTGAGTTAAAATGGGGGGAAAAATTGTATAAAATTACAACATGCTTTTATTATGGCTGGCTTCTAAGTGTTAGTAGTATAAATCAGTATTGCTACCAGTATCTTCAGTTCAGGCATTCTGTAGAATCTACTCACTGATGCACTGTTTGGTCGTTTGACAGAGTCGTTCCTGATGTCTTTGCGCAAAGCCTCGTTGCACCACAGCACGGTGCCCTCAGGGCGTGGCGATGCCTCGGGCAGTCCTCCTTCTCCTCCTGCGTGGGCCCTACACTCAGACAGGCCTCCGGGTCTAAAGACGTATCGCTCCAGAAGCAGAGGAGCGCTCCGCCTCACCATCAAACATGAGTCGGGATCCCGCAAAGTCATCCACAACTCTGCCTGTGACAACCCGCACTCCTCCAATGGCCACAAGCGGACCTCTGGTGGGCAGCTCACCAATGGAGGAGATGTAGAGGAGAAACAGGAAGGGCTTAAGGCCCCTTTGCTGAGTCCCCCTGAGAGCAGCTCTCAGCCTGCAAAACAAGCAGTGGGGAAATGTCACACGGACACGGAGGCAAACAGGACAGCTAGCGGATTGCAGGACCTCCCACATTCAACAGCCAAGTTGGAGGGCACAGCTGTGAGCCCGGAGGGTTTACTTCCAGAGTTGTGCCCTCCAGAGCTTAAGCGGACAAAGCTGGACTCTTCAGACGTGCTGTGTCCAGGCTCTTCTCCGCTGGGGGAGGACAGCGGGCTCAGCGAGCACCTGCAGAGCGCCATAGACAGCATCCTGGAGCTGCAGCGGCTGCAGGGGCCAGCGGCCGGGGTCAAACCCAAACTACAGCCGAGCCACTCACTGGAACAAGCTGTCAGCTGCATGCTGGAGGGAGAGCTGTAATACGCAGAAGACCCCCAGGATAAGAACAAGTGCCATTTTCAGCATCTAATTTCCTACAGCGAAATAGAACATTAACAATGTCAGATGTCCACAGCAGACACTAAATTCTTTAATTTGTTCATTCAGTCTACATGGGGTCTCCTGTTAACTGTTCCATCACTGGCATGAGAAATGGCCCTCGAAATGAAGCACTGAACGTAAATAAGATACATAAGCCACTCATTATAAATGTAAAACTAAGTAGCAGTTAGAGGTTGGGAAATCTGATGTGAATAGATTAAGTGGAGCGTATTGAAAATACGCGCCACATTACTTTTTTATATTCCTAACGGTTTAGTGTTAAGTAAGGAAACCTCCAATGTGCTTGATTTGTGCCAACATCGAAAATGTTGTCAGTTACATGCAGAGTGCCTGTGTGTATTATCGTCTGTTTTGTACGTGTGTATGTGTGTGTCCGTGTGTGTTTGTCAGGTATGATAGCTCATGTATGAAGGGGAAGAGTTTGCTTGATTATTTACATATATATAAATATATACATATATATTATATAAATACAGTTTAAGCAAGTTTGTATTTGGAGATTCTCACACTTCAAGTGTGCATAATCTACAGGTGACAGTACATGGAATCCGTTTCAGCTTGTTTACCCCCAAAGAACATGTGCTTCATTCTGAAATCACCAGCAAAACTATTACTGCAGCAGAGATTTTTCTTTCCTTGAAATCGTCTCCCATCGAAAACCAACAAAGACCGAAAGAACAAGATCCAGTCAGGACCTGACAGGTGTACTTTTTTTGTGCTGACTTTGCAGCCGACCGTGAAGCTCCCTCCCGTTTCACATCTCCGTATGCCGTTTGGTAATTTGACAAGGAGACACAAGTCTAAGATCATTTAAAGAAGCAAGCAATAATGAATAGTTGGTCTGAAATGTGGTTGTGCCTCAGCCAAACTCGTAGTCCTTCTTGTTTTTTGTGTATTTGTGATCTCATCGGTCGTTCACTGGCTGACATTAAGAAAGTGGGCAATTTTTGAAGCACCCCATTAAAATGATCGATTTCACACTAGATCATGGATGCGAATAGATGAAACTATTTGTGCGCAAGCTCAGAATGTGGTGAAAGGTTCGATGTTTTGCTTCATTTTGAAATTTTAAATATTTGTGTTTGATGTTTTCCTCGACAATCCTTGACAATTTTGTTCGTCTTGTGTACTCCACAAGTGGTTCCATGAAGAACTTGGCCTGTTAAGATTAATGAATGGTTCTTTAAAGATGAAATTTCTGGATATTTGGATGTGGGAGTGTGGAGGCCCCTTTATTTCCGGCAGTTGGGGTTCGACACCTATTACTTAAGTAGAGCTGTCGTAGTAAATGATTGCGTGTCACCAAGTAAAGCATCCATGTTTCACCCAGCAGCCACATACCACATGGTTAACTTTACTTTAATTGCAAATTAAGATCTCTCTCCCAAACATGCTATGCACTAATCTAGAACTAAACCCATGCCAATACAGCGCACTTAACCCTATAAACTGTGACCAGCCCTAAATGTGACAAGGAGCCACTTTCCAGCGTATGATGTCATTTTCTTCCTAGTCATTCGTTTTCTTTTCCAGTTTAATACTGTGAACATGGTAGCATGTGTTGGACACAGCTTTAGACTATGACATTTGACTGACCGATTGTTCTGATGCCAAAATCAAAGAGGCCTTAATTTCGCAGTTCAGATTGTAAAAAAAAAGAGAAAAAAAATACATTACGTTAAATCCCAGCTAATGATTCCTGTGACCCGATGTAATGTTAGTGATTCATTTAAGACATATAAAGAGAAAAATCTTTTTGTACACATTTTTACAAACTATTTATTTATCTGTGATTTTGTAAATAATAAAGTAAAATGGTGAATGGAAATGCTTGTGTTCATCCATGCGTCAAAATTCACGGACGTTTTTACATTAAATACTTTATTAATTGTTTAAGGAAACACAGCAGCTTTTAAAGGGGTTACATCTGGACAAATGTAAATAAAAAGACAAAACTGTAGTGTTTCTTTAGTTAAATCAAAAGCATTCTTTTTTTTTCCCTCCAATGTGGAAACCAGCATCTTGCTAAAGGATCATGGGTTTCAGGATCACCTCTTTGTTTCTGCTCATGGAGCCAGTGCTCTCTGATGGCACAAAAAATATGGAATGAATGGGAACGTAATGGACACCACTAAATACTGAGGTACGCCAAATGATGAAGATTCCTCAAGTCAAGTCGGGGGATAAACTGCACAACCAGTGTGCACTTTGAGGTGTCCTGACTGACGGGATATTTGGGAATACAGAATAAAGGAGTGGCCACGTCCTCTTAAACCATTCGGTAAAATCAACCAAGAAATCCAGAGTTAAAAAAACCCATAGAGTTCCCCATAAGGATGTAATTAGTTTATATATAGTCATGTCAAGTCTATCATAAAAAACCGACAGTGTAACAGCCATTATTCAAATATGGGGCGAAAAAGTATTCTGAACTATGGTCAGCAACCCCCAAGAGAAACTGATTTACCACATTTATACAAATGAATTAATAGGGCCACAAACCTGCAGTAACTTGGACCTACACACATTTTATTTTAACTTATTTTTAAGAAATGAAGGGCAGGTTTGGGCTGTTTAAAATAAGGACTTTGTTTTCTGAAAAGCTGAGAACTGTTCTCCCACCACATTTTTTCCTCCCTCCCTATATAAAGGAGGTTGTGAAATGTCTTTAACCCTCATCGTTTTTTCATCCTTCTTTAAGGGTAGCGATCAGTTATTCATCACAGTGACTTCCATGTCCATGAGCCACTAGCTTGTCTCCTCAGTTCTTCTACAGCCAGTCTCTGAACAAAGCACTAGGCGTCTTTCGTACACGATTCAATATCAGGCCAAGTCTATCTCTTTGGAACACACTGAAATGACATCACAGTATTGAGGTGAGACCACCTGGGTCTAACCCACACACCGCAGTGACCCTCCTACCTGTAGGAAGAAACTGCAAAGTCTACTATGTGAGAGAGGAGCGCAAAAGGGTCAGTTCAGGTCGATGACCAGGTCCGTTCCAAACTTCCGGAGGTACTTCTCGTGGTTGTGGTCGACAGACCAGAGCGGGGGCAGGAATCTGGGCTGCATGCAGGTCAAGAAATGCTGCCGCCAACGGCGCTCCAGATCAATCAGCCCCTGCAGGCCGTGTTCGGCATATGCCCGCACAACCTTTAACCCATGTGGTACGTAATTCTCATTAAAAATCCTGCAAAAATACAAAGTCACAAAAAGTCATTCTTTACACGTCTCCTTAAATCACTAATTACATTCATTCTGCATCACACGGAGAGACTGGTGAGTTAGAGTAAATACAGCCAGCTTGACTGGAAAGTGCTTGGGACAAACAATATTTTGAACATACTGAACAATATTTTTCCTCAGAATCTAATAGATGTGAAAATGTGGCTTGTCCCATATTAGCGTTATTTAATCCTGGTTAATATTCCAAATGATGTCACTAAATTTAATACACTTCTCCAGAATTGAACCTCGTTCTCAGGCCTGCTCAACCTCTCTCCTGTCTGCTGTTACAGGCTAGGAGAAAAGCCATCTAAAAGGTAAGATGATGAGGAAAGTGGTCAGATCGCACCCTGTAGTTTGCATTTAGAGCACAGATTTCCAGCAAACTGGAGGCGATCATTACTGACACAACATAACACGCCATGTCACTCTCATATTCAGATTTGACACAGCCAATGATTCAAAAACCTGCTATACAATTACAGCTATTAGATACACAAAAGTGTCAATCTGTCATTTGTGAACACACCACAGCACAGTGTAAACAGCACAAAACTGTTCTCTGCATTTAAGCTATTATCCGAGTGAAGCAGCGGGCAGCCGGGAACATAGCACCTGGGGAGCAGTGCATGGGGACTGTACCTTCCTCAAGGGTACCTCAGTGGTGCCACTAGCAGTCCAGGGATTTGAATCAATGACTTTCTGATTGCAGGGGCAACTCCCTAACCACTAGACCACCAGCTGCCCCAAAACCTCTGGTGCCAGAACGCAACCCATGAAGCAGCACAAGCACTGAGCCATTGACTCCACAGTCCAAATGTATTTTAATCTGCAGTTACAGCTCAGTTACTGTAATACTGTATTCATAGCTGCTGTAACTGTAAGGTCACAACATTGCTTCATGCCACTTAATTCATTACACAGGTCATCAGAAACCACAACACTTTTCTAAACCAGTTTTTCATGCTGATTTTAGATCTGCTTTCAACCCTTTTGAATTATGAGTAATATTAGATCTGGAATAAACTTGCATGTGGTTTTTATTAAACCGCAAGCACCAATCAAGAACTGTTTCAATATTTTCAGTGGGAAGTCAGACAGGCCACACTGTGGCATAGATATAATGATCAGTGTCAGTCAGCTACCACTGTTTCTTCAAAAACGCTCAGCACATGATTATTATATGCTAATTAAATGCTAACCTACATGAAACACAAACCCAAAATAAACCGATATCCCAACAAAACCCACATAAACGAATGCCTGATGATTCTGACCCGTGTTAAAGTGTCTCTTTATGAAAATCTGAACACCACCAGTAGACGGCATAGCTCTGTACCACCAGCTTCCCATAATCATTTTTACCCATGTTATCTTATGTTCTATTTATAAGGTTCTCAAAAATGTGTCAACATTAAAGTTTTATTCCAAGTAGTTACCAGTTTGGATAGTTTCTGCACAAACATTTTGCACCAGTGTCTAAATATTTTTTTTGACATTACAGTCACTAGCATATTGAAATAGCTTGCTTCCTTTTAAAAAATAGTTATTTATGTTTTCTGCTGTTTTTGATAAGCAGTCTGTCAACCTACAGAAGTGTTCAGTAGAGAGCCAAGCCCAAACTGAAGTACTGCAAGGTCCCTCTTTCTCACCTGGTCTCCAGGTTCGCAGCCATCTGCAGCATCTCATCTGTGACCTCGCTGTCCTCTTCTTTGCAGAAGAAAGTGCGGAGAAGCGAGAGGAGCTCGTCTTGTCTAGAGTCTGGCAGGCTCTCGCCAGCGCTGAGGAGCGCACGGGCCGCTGACCGAACCCGCCGACGGTCCGAGTCCTCCAGCATCCTCACTCCCTCCTCGCAGCCTTGAGGGGCCAAGTACTCGGTAGCCAGCTGCTGCTTCAGGAAGGTGTCGTACATGTTAGAAACGGCGTGACAGGACGTGCACAGCAGCAGGATGTCATGGGAGTTGTGGTCCTTCATCTCGGCCGGGAAGTGACGTCTGTATTCGTGAGGAACAATGTTCTTTCTAACAGAGAGAGAACAAAACAGCCCACTGAACAATGTATCTACTCACACTGACAAAACATAAGGAGCAACTGGATAAAGCCCCAAGATAACATTTTGAAACTGCTTTAGCAAAGACTCCTGGGCCTGTATTCACAAAGAATCTTAGAATTCTCTCAGAGAGCGCCTATCTTAGCCTAAAAAGTCCTATCCGGGAGTCTTAGACTAAAAGTGATTTAGAAAACTTCTTAGAGCAACTCTGAGTAAGGAAAGTACAAAAACCTTTATCT
>JBBPDH010000001.1:28282055-28307263 GCA_037974565.1 Clupeocharax schoutedeni
CTAAAGTCTGTGTCTTTGAATGCAATTTCATTAAAGTCTCCGTTGGGGTAATGGTCAGGCGTCCCAATACTTTTGTCCATATCATGTAGGTGATACTGAAGACAAACGGGCACGAAATAGACCCTGTTATGTTTTATGTCTACAGCTCCACATGAACAGTGAAGGGGGAGCTCACATACACTATTCTGTCAGCTGGCGAAAAGGAAGGTCTCCTCCTCTCTGTTTGTCTGGGTCTGGCGGGTGAGGGGAGGCAAGAGCACCTGCAAGGTAAAGCCTCTTACCGTGGATATACATGCTCCAGTCTTTAGGAGATAAACAAGCCCAGCTGCAGCTCAAACACCTCAAACATGCCACTGACAGCCAGTCAAAGTCCGGGCGCCCCCAAAATAAACGTGCCGTTACCAGTAAAATCACCTCAGAGCAACCAAAAGACGCATCGAGAGCCGTGCATCACCGTGCCATATCAGCATGCAAAGCACACGCACACACACTCTCTGCCGCTCATAACGGCACTGCAGCTCATGGAAAACAAAACGGTCCCCTTACGATCAGAGGGATGGTCCTGTCCTCCCGGTGCAGCTCCAGCCTTCCGGCTCCAGTCTTCCCCCCGTGGCTCTTTCCCCCCGCTGCCCGAGGCTGGGACGCCGAGGCAGATCCGGCCGCGCGGGGCTTGTTGTCCTGCCACAGGTAATAGAAGGTGCCCAAAATCCAGGCGACGGTTAGGATGGCAATGGCGTTGGCCCTGATCCTGCGCATGCTGGGTCCATAAGGAGGGCCCACGGGGCCCTGAACGATGCTGGCGGTCCTCGTGTCAGCTTCAGCGCGCTGGAGGGGCTCCGGGTCTCGGGCTGCAGCTTTATCTCGCACGCGCCGTGGCTGCAGGCTGCTCGGACCGAGCGCGCGTCCCCACGCAAACAGTGCGCGGTCCTAGTGCCCACGGATCCCCCCGTGCAGACTCTGCCTGCCTCCCACAGGCTGCAGACCCCTCCCACTGCAAACCTCCAACATCACCCACACACGCATTCAAATGTTTATTTATCCAATAATCCAATCGTTCATTCATTCATTCATTCATTCATTCATTCATTCATTCATTCAGTCGTTGGTTCGGGCGTTCGTTCGTTCGTTCGTTTGCATGTTTGTACAAGTTCTTCTCACGGGCAAGTTTATTGGATCCAAGAGTTGACACAGACAAAAAGGCTCTTACTTATCTTAAAACAAAAAAACGTATCTTAAAAAAAAGACACATCCTGAGTCAGACATGAACGATATCATGTTTTCGGTCTGAGTTGAAGTATTTTTTTTTCATATGATTTTTTTTACATTTCTATAAAAACAGTTCATGTTTTTTTTTAATTACTTTGAATCACAAGTCAAACACAGTGATACACTTTTATTGCTTAAGGACAACATTCAGTGTTCACGTGTGGATAAAAATGTGAATGGTCAGTTTTTACTCCACTAATGGTGTCACTGTGATTTGATTGATTTCGCAATATTTTTTTGAGGTTTTCACAAATATTTTTCTATTGGTTACGCTGATATTGACTTTTTTTCTGTTGTTCTGTCCACTTGCTACTTTCCCACATGTGTGACTAACAAAGGGTTATCATATCTCTTATGTCCCATTTTATAATTAGCAGTTATACCAACATAAGGGAGGCATGTTAGCCAGTGTTGCAATGGCCTGTAAACTCTTACCCACTATAAACGTCTAAGATCATGCAACTGCGTTAGCCATCTTCTAGCCCTTCATCAGTGGGCAGTCTTTGACCACACGATCACTGCCTGGCTGCATATTTCTGGTTGGCAGACTATTTTAAACCCAGCAGTGACAGTGAGGTGTGTAAAAAAAACACCACTTGGTTTCATACATTCCAACACAAAACACACGGACATGCCACAGCTGTGCTTACACTTATCCCACCCATATAATATCACTGATCCATTTCCATTCATGGATGAGGCAAAGCATGTATTGCACTCCAGTCCTCAAAGGCAACAACCAAAGTAGTTGTCTTGATTCTGCTTTGTTAAAGATACTAGATTCAGATCATTAGCTTACTGCCATGCTAAGAGCAAAATACTGGGGTCTTGGGGAGGTCCAAGATATCCTTTGGATCCTCTGAAATTCTTAAAATCCAAATACTGTCGGCTCCCTGACTATAAACTGTAAGAATTAGAATTCTGGCAATTCTGGCCATCAAAATACAATTTCAGGAATAGGTCATGCATACAATCAGTGCTTTGAGGCTTCTGTGAGATTATCATGCGTGTCACCTTAAAACGCAGACTGAAGACCTTTTGCTTTCTTAAGAAACTGAGGATTTTGTGCTTAAAAGAGTTCCCTTTAAAAACTGTATAAATTATATCTATATCTCAAAATTTAACAGGTGTAGCAACTCTGACCAAGCTGAGTGAGGGTGGCAAGGTTTTCTTCACGATATTCAAACGTCAGTGGCAGTGTTTCCTTCTGAGGACAATCTGGATTTCCATTACTAGAAATAAGACAGAACTGAAGAAATATTGTTCTAACTAAAGAAAATGATTATTATCATTACTATTATAGTTTTTGTTGTTAGCACTCGCTGTAGCTGTCACTTAAACGTAACATTTTTAATTCTTAGAATCTCACAAGTAAAAGAATACAATAGTATATAATATTTGATCAGATAAAATTACAGACCACAGATTTTGAATGCAATTATATTGTGCTGTAAAAAAGGCCTGAGTCTGCATATTTTTGGGCCAGTGTTTCCAGGTTGCGTGGATCACTCAGTTGGTTAGTGGTGAGTAGTCAGCTTGATGTTGTGTGTAACTGCCGTATATTCATTTAGACTGTACTTGTTTACAGGGTTGGGCATAGCACAGAGTTTCTGCTTTATTTGTCCGTTTTGGTTAATCAGTGGTGGACAGGCAAGCCAGTATATCAAATATGGCCTGGTGAAGTAGAGTCTTGGGAAAGCCAGTTGTCCCATTTGGAGAGGAGAACAAGTTTCCTCTAGTCACTGCAGCATTTATTGGCTTCTTAATTCATGCATGGTTCAGGCATACAGTCTTACTGGCTTTTCTCAAATCCACAGCAAAACTGTACCACATCCAGTGCAAAATCCATGATGGGTGGGACTCTATGTGCTCACTAGCCTGAGAAAGAAGTCAGAAAGGAAAATATGTACAAGGAAAACATCTGGTGCCATATTTTTTGCCTTTTCTCCTGATTCTGAATGCTGACAAAATACAATTTACTCATTAAAACGATGGACAAGCAAATGTTGCAGGGTTTTCTCCTTTTCTTGGACATTGAACAGATGAGATCATTCGACCTCCACCTACAGAGCTGAAGAGTTTGTAATACCCTGCAGCTGTTTCAACCACACCAGCACTAAACTAAGTTGGCCAGGTTTTCACAATGAAATCTAAACACTGACTGTATGAGGTAACAGAGGAGAGGATGAAACAGCTCTTTGGATATTAAAGGTCAGATTTGTTTAATATAAGTCAACAGAGTGGATTTGTTTTAGAAATGAGCGAGCAGTTCAGTGTTGTGTACAGGATCACTGTTTACACAGGACCCTAAAGAAAAAGAGCCACCTAAGCCTGTGCAAAGAGATCACTTCTGTCACCCTCTTGTCGCGAATGGCACTGGCCTGCTCTGTTTACTCTGTAAAGCCAATTACAGCTTCCACATAAGCTCAAAGATCACATCATCACAAGGAGACTCTGACCTTTAGCCAAGTATTGGCCCTCTACTCAGGACAAAGCATTTTTATGGGCAGTTTTACTGACATCCACAGTCTACACTCCAGTGTCCAGTATAGCGACCAGTGTACTTGTAAATGAATAATTAATTTAATTCAAAACTCAGTGCAACCAATATGTGCCATCCTTATAAATAAGCATCAACGCATATCCATTTCATGTAAAATGTCAACATCAAATGTTTCTCATAGACGACAGTATATTTAATATCGTGGTTATGAGATTGTGTTGCTACATTTGAATATGAATGTATGCAGTTTTAGGTTCAATTTAAAAATGTACTGTACTAGCGCTGACTGTACCTAAGGTCAAGAAACATCTTATTCCAGACCATATAATTACAATACAGTTACAGCCATGGGGTGCTTATGACTCTGCTGGTTACAACAGTTGTGTGCTGTCATAAGTTCATAGATGCAGGAACTTGCAGATGCCAAGAGGGAGGCACTGGGAATGCACAGTATTTGATGTGCCTTTAGGAGCATCCCTATAGGACAGGGAATGGCCATGAGAAACATCAACAGAGTGTACATCTGGAATTTTAGCCTTGCTCTGGGCCACACTGCATCTCATGCTGGCACTTTTCCTAGAAGGCCCTGCCTGAGCCTCCAACATGCCCTGTAATGAACTACACCAACCCCCTAATCCCTCACACAGCCACTCCTGGTATTTCAGATTCTCCTTCCATTATGGTGTTTTACCCAGAAGGCAAGGAGACGAGGACAATCACAGATATCCTACTCTTTCTTATGCACTCCCTCTCTCACTCATGCAGAAAAGCAAATTCCAAGCTTCCATGGAATTCTGCTATCATAACAGTGGGAACGCGCGAGCTCTAACAGAGGTCAGTGAACATCTCAGCTGTCACAAGACTTGGAGAACAGAGAAAGGGCCCTGAGAAGTACAGACAGACAAGCTTAATTCAAACCGACCTTGGATTTCCACACAGTCTACATTCCCTGGGTAGAACCCATTAGAGCATGTTGAGACCCATCATGACGATTTGTGCCTGAGCCTTAGTTTCTTTAGGACAGAAAAGGAAGCAGTGTGCTGTGAAGAATGGCTGGGCGTGCACAAAAGGTCACTATGTCTCTGCAGACAGTTTGCTAAGACTCTGCTGGGGCTTGAGGTCAACCAGTGACAGAGCAGAGAGCCGACAGAATTTACAGCATCTATAAATGACAATAGGAAGCATACTGAGTGCGCTTACGTTCACCACATCCTGCAGTTTGTGAACGAGTTGATGGGATACTCAGTGGCATGTGTTATAAAGCCTGCAGACAAATGTAAGGAGGATTCAGAACACTCTGCCAGCGTTGTTATTGTGGAGTTGCAAGGCAAGGTCACGATACGGCCTTTGGGCAGAGTGCTTGAATCCAACAGTGGATGTGAAATCTCTTCATCAGAATGGAGTATTTGGTCCTCAAGTTACAACGCTGCATGTTTTCTATCTCCATCTCCACCCTAGATTTTAAATATACATAGCTTGTATTACACTCCCAAGTAATCATTCCAGGATTTGCCAATAACTTACAAAACTGAAGGTAGGGAACAAGAGAACATGCTTAAAGAAGAACCATTAAAAACCAAAAAAGAATAAATACTGAATGTAAAAAACAGGATTTTCACATAAACTAAAGTGTTCCTAGGAACATGTGTAAAGCCCTTAGGCATTTAGCAGAGATCAAGGATCCTCCGAGCAGGATTGCACATCATCTGCTATCCACTTCTGCCAGCCAAACTTTGGGTAATCCACATCCTTTCCACCGCTGCCCAGCAAGAAGGACATTCCTGGTCACTGAAGCCTCCAAGCACAACATACAAGCAGACAGGCAAAAGTCATCTCTCTCTTGACTGGAATGGCCCTCTGTCCAGTAATGTTAAGCCAATGTCACAGCTGGCCGAAGCAACTTTGACCTAAATGTATTCTTTGAGGAGCTGCTCTGATGGAACGAGGTTAATTAAGTCCAGGTTTGTTTCCCTGCTGCTCTACTCTCTGGATCTTCCATGTCATGACTCACAGTGCACTGTAACTGTAACCGTGTAATGCACAGTGACTAACTCCAGTATGGAGCAAGCTGTTGCTCGATCTGGCTCACATTAAAGCAAACATCCATTAGGGAGACTCAAACGCACTCCAACAGGCTCTCAGGGTTGAGAAAATTGGGTTTCAGTGCATAAGAAAATCTCAAATCTGAAATGAAGGCAATATGTACAAAAAAAAGAGCTGAAAGTGTGACAAAGACTTCACAATTTACTGAAGACTGAAGAGTGGCAATAGTCCCTTCATTAAGTACACCTACCCAGTGTCTACATTCATTGGCCATGGTATAACAGATAAATGCACTTTGTAGTTTACAGGTACATTATATGTAGCCCATCTGCTTGTCTGCATTTGTCAGAAAACTATTTAGCAGTGGATAGGACCACCACTGAGCAGGTATTATTTATTTATTTACATTTACAGCATTTATCAGACGCTTTTATCCAAAGCGACTTCCATTCCTTAACTACAGGGGGCAGTCTCTCCCTGGAGCAACTCGGGGTTAAGGGTCTTGCTCACGGACCCAGTGGTGGTGTGCTGAAGGTAGGATTCGAACCCATGACCTCTTGGTCCAAAGGCAAGTATCCTACCACTAGGCCACCACCACCCTGACCTATTTATTTGTTATTCCAAGGACAACAATACCAGTGACATGATAGTGGCATGCTTATGTATGTATGTAGTGAATTGTACACAGCTGTACACCAAAGATAACCCATCAATAGCTTACTGTAGTCAGAAACTGACCACTGACAAAGAGCTAGAGAGTGACTAATACAAAATAAATACTAAATTATAATATGTGTAGATACAAAGCGGCTCTACCTAACGAAGTGACTTGGCACATTTCTGTTTTAGTAAATTGTATGAACTAAAGAAAAAAGCATGAGACCACATTGCACATGACAAGTTGCCCGTTTAATAGCGTTATCATAACTTCCAATTCATATGCAAAATACCATTTTTACATTAATATTCTTTAAACCCAAACACATCCCATATGTTACACTGCTTACCAACATAAGCAACCACCAGTCAGCTCTGCAGTTATAGCAACAGTCTAGAGATCATGGCCAAATATAATCAAAGGGATCAGGGTCGACTGATTCTTCAAGACACATGTATTTGACGACGGTTAGTCTGACATATTACAGCAAATTCTTTTTGTACAACAAACCAGCAAGCTGGTGCCCCCTAAGGGCTGCTTTCCATCTGTGAGAAATTTTCAAATACTTAAGAATCATTCTAATCATTAGTTACTCTGTTTTCTTAGATGAAGTTCTACACCAAGAATAAATTAAAGCCTTAAGTTAAACAGAAGCCAGAAAGTGCCATGCTACTGTGATCAGTGAACAGTTGCTGTCGTTATTAAGCTTCCAACAAAAAGATAGAACACTGGGGTATAAAAAAAGAGCTGGGAATCCACTCTGTTAACAAGTTTAGCATAGTCTTGCTACATATTTCAGACAGACAGAAACAAGGAGAAACAAAGAATTGTACTATTTACTTGTGCAGCCCACCCAAAGCAAAGGGCCTTTATGAGAGATGGCCCTTACCAGAAGAGCCAGAAAAAGGTTTTTAAGCTGGTGTCTGGTTTCTCCTTGCAACCAGAACATCCTAAAGCTAATATGGTGAAGCAAAGAGCCCACTCACAAGCTGGGCTCAGCATAACAGTCTGTGCATACTTGAGCTGGAACACAACAGTGAACAAGCATTACGCATTAAATACACACATTTAGTTATAAAGAAGGCATATGACAAAGTTAGTCAAAAAAGTACCTCAAAATAAAATGGCAATGAACAAGTGGAAGAGAAGTGTAAAGATTTTCTCCAAAGAAAGCTAGATTCTACAGTATTTGTTGTGCATTGACACAATTGTCTTCAAAGTCAGAACATGACCTCAACCTTCCTAATACAGTCGAGTCTCCATCCACAGTCATCTGCAGAGGTGAGATGCAATTGCTCCTAGGTTCAAGCCACATATGGCTTCGCCATCCTATCCAGAATGTAGTGGAACACCCTGGCATTTCCTTCAATACTGAAACAAGTTCATCCTTCAGAGTGTCATTCATTAGGGTCTTTATAGTAATTGTAGGATTGGGAATCTCATTATTCTGTGGGACACACACTGCGATCCTTACAGCAGAAGTAATGGACCACCACGCCATTCGGATACCTGGCAAAGGCACTGCACAAATAAAACACAAATATGACTTTTTAATATACATTTTTTATTCTAATCTTTAATCTTTTCTTACATGCAGACATTTTCTCAAAAATGCTACATATGAAAGAAAGTAATACATAGTGACATACCTGTTTCCAATTTTTTTCTTACATACTCGGCAGGTCTTTTCCTCAGTAATAACACATTTCACCTGCTGATGAAAGATCCGCTCCTCCTGAACCTACAAACATATGAAACATGAGTACATTAACAAACACACAACAGTGTGAGAATATGACACCATAATACTATTACAGAATTAATGATAAACCAAGATATGGATAAATATGTATTGATACACCAATCAGCTACGATATTAAAACCACTGAAAGGTCAAGTGAATAATTATTTCATTATAATGACGCCTTTCAAGGGGTGAGATGTATTAGGCAGACAGTGAACAGCCAGTGCTTGGAGTCGTAGTGATGAAATCAGGAAAAAATGGGCCTTTGTAAAGTTGCTCAGATTCTCATTGCTGCATTATTCTGAATCGAACACTTCGACTTCAAGAACTGACTGTTCACTTGCAGCCCAATATATCTCACCCCTTGACAGGTGCCAATGAAATGGGATAACAAAAGGGCCATGGGTGCCCAGCTCTCATTGATGCCAGTCTTTTCTGATCTTTCAGAAAAGCCACAGTAGCACAAATTGATAAAAATTAATGATGGCTGTGACAGATGGGTGTCAGAACACAATGCATGCTGTATATGTTGACACTGGTCCACCACAGAAAGCACCTACATTGGACAAAGGAGAATCAGAATGTGACCATGAAACAATGGAAGAAGGTGGCTTGCTCTGATAAGACACATTTTCCTTTACATCATGTGGAAGACCAGGTGGGTGTCACCTAGCTGGGGAAGAGAAGGCACCAGCAGACACTATGGGAGGAAGCAAGCCAGTGGAGGCTGTGTAACGTTCTGGACAGTGTTCTGTTGGGAAACCTTCGGTCAAGACATCCATGTTGCTAGAAAATACTCCAAATCTCACTCTGACTGAACATATGCAAGACAAACTAGTCTGAACCATTTTAAAAGATCAACCACTAATGTCTTGGTGCCACATGCCATTGAACACCATCACACGTCTTGTGGAGTACAAGCCCGAACAGGTTATAGCTATTCTGGCAGCAAAAGGAGGAATAACACAAAATTAGCCAGATGGCTTTAATGGTATGGCTGATCGTTGAATGCATACTTTACAAAATGTTTCTCTATTCCACCCCAGTAACTTACTCGCAGGAATTCAGCCTGCAGCAGGCTCTTGAGGACCTGGTCAAACCGTTTCCTCTGGGCTTTCTCCTCCAAAACACTTTCAAGAAACACACGAATTTCCCGGATCTGAGTATTTGCTGGGAGGAGATTTATGGCCTAAGAAGATAACAGACAACCCATGAGTTACATCAACAAGTACAAATGAATGAGCAACTACATTCAACTTAGTTTTGATGGTTTTGTGATGTTTAAGAATTTCTAGTTGAAATGCTTACATAGTCAAGAGTCAAGAAACACTCTTTATAAAGAAAATTACTGTTAATGCAATATTTAAGTGAGTTCCCTATAGATGATGTACTAGGTAAAAAAATATACAAAATAATATACATGAAATAATGTACAAAATTTCTAATTAAATATGCTGTGATTCGACAGCATTATGAATCGTGCTTTTAGTGACTGCAACTGCCAGTCAAGAAAATTGACTTCAGCGGATGCTTCACAACCTGGCCTTTTTCAAATCAAAAATCCGTATCCTTAAATGCTTTTGCACTTTTTTTTCCAACTCTTTTCTCCTCTAGCAGCTAAGCCTGAAGAGTAAAGGGTTAAAGTTGGGTAGCACTATATTCCACACGCAACACTTCTGAATTCACTCCACTTTCCTGACATCTTTAGTCCTGGACTCTCTGCACGAGGCCTGGCAAGAAGGCTTTGGGCCAGTAGCCAAGGGAAATGAAAGCAACATCACATAAAAACAAATGAGCAAGACAAGGGGGAGGGGGGGGGGGTTTCAAATCACACCCATGCTCTGTATTCTACACTGCAGATATTTGGCGCCTCCAACACCTAAATGTTTATAGGAGTCATGTCCTGTAACGACACATTTATGCTGCATGGTGAAGCGGGAGGAGACAGCCCTACAGGATTATTCTTTTATGAGATAACCCATGAAAATAACCCATATAGTTATCATAATATTTGTTCAAATCCTGACAGCAGGACAGCATTCATACTGATGCTCTTGCCAGAGCACCAGTGACAGCTGCACTTTGAGAGTGACACTTATCATAAAGCATAATGTGACACTGAGGCATGGGAAGTATGCACATTAGATGGCAGTAAGCAATGCACCCTCAAACTGTTTATAAAAATAAAACCTGGCTGTGACATCTGCTGTCTGACTGGCTATAGTGCAACTCTCACCTTGGTAGTGTTGAGCTTGCTGTGGTGCAGCTCAAGGACCTGCAGGGCAGCCTGGAGGTTAGCCTGTGGCTCAGATAGCTCCATCATAATGGGACCAAGGCAATGCACATCTGGAGGGGAGAGGTACATGCGCAGCAGAGACAAATACACCTGCACAGAGGACAAAGCAGCAATGCACCACTTTAGGATCCTACTTATCCTACTATAAGTAAGCAAGTCAATGTAAACATAAGAAGGAAATGAATCTATGAATAGTTTTGTTTAGACCTAGGCATTTAACTTTAAATATATAAAGTTCAATCCCAATCATGTTATTTATAAATGCATAATTCTGGTGCACCACAAATAGCAGAAATTATGCAATGAAAATAAACACGTTGCTGGCTGTTGTAACAGCTAAAGGCGACAGCATTCCAAACCTACTCCAAAAACATCTTTAGTGTTCAAAGCAATGTGTGAAGCATGTGCATTTTCATGAAGATACACTCACATCTTTACTTCCATCTGCTGATTTGTCATAATGCCTGTGACAATACCTAGAGGGGGAACACACAGTTAGAGCCAAGTTAAACTGAGGAAAAGTGACAGAAATTGGCCTGCACATCAGAAAATGTTCCACCATTTAAGTGAAGTGGACAAGAATCAAAGAGCTACAGGGAAACTACTGCATACTCACCCCTCTGCCATGTATGTGTTTTTCAGTATGTGCACATAGATGAAGAGGGCTTGCTCATGTTTGCCCATTCGACCCAAAAGCAGAGCTCGCTCCTCCAGCAGACCTGAGTTGAAGAAAAAGAGGAAAGGTTACATGCCACATTATCAAATTAAAGGTAAGGCTTTTTGACTTTTGGTTCAGTGCAGGGTTCAGTAGCTGAATTGTTCACTGAGGACTTACCATCAAATGGGAAGATACTGATGAGCCTTTCTGGTTCATAGTGGTTTGAAATATCCAAGAAATACAGCAGTTTGGTCCGAAACTCTCCAAGTTCACCATCCTCTTTCCCGGCGCCTACAGCCGATACACCTACGCATAATAATAAAGCATAATAAAGCAGGAGAGATCAGAAAGGTGTACTTGTGCCAGAGGGCTGTACCTGAATATAGTACTACTGGAGGCCAAGCAGAAAAGTAGCATAGGCACAATGATGTGTTTCTTCCTATTAAACTACTACTACTACTTCTGGTTAGAGTGTCTAGACCAAAGTAAAAATTTGCGAAATTTGACACACTAGTTTGAGAAAGTCCCTTGATTCTTTTCCCTAATTTTCATGTCTACAGATCACATTTGGAGAGGTGATTACTAGAGCTGTTAAAAAAATCGCATAAACTATTTACATCAATTTATTTTAAGGCGTTATAGAAAATCAATTAATGGCGCAATTAATTTGAAAATTAAATGCTCCTCTGCATTGCAGTACCACACAATGGGGGCAGTATTGCGCTACATCTGCGACCAGCATGCCAGAAGAAGCAGCCACTTCATGTGGCCAATGCTGCTGCTGAGTCAAGCTAGCAATGGAAGATAAACACACGCTGTTAAATGAACAATTTCGTTTTAAGTTACTGCCAGAGGGGGGTTTGGACCAGACAAGCGTAAAATGTGTGCTTTTCAAAAGTGAATTCAATCACCACCGAAGCACTATATCACTATCATATAACCTCAAGGCGAAGCATCCTATTGTGGCAGACAGAGCGGAAGGAGAGGGTCTCTGACAGGTGCAGGAGTTTGGAGCGAGAGGCGGGGGAGGCTTTGTCCTTTAATTCAAGTTATTTAAAGCTACGTTTTTGTCTTAACACAGAGATTCTCTCAGGTTTGAAGATGTTATGCATTTTCTATTCAAAAGTAAGTTTTGTTTTTAGCTCACAGCTTTTAAAAGTGTGATAGAGTTGGGGAAAAAACAAATAAACAAAGCCTTCTTTGTAAAATTGATGACTTAGTGTGTTCATTATATATTAGGTTGACCTAGAATTACGATTAATCGCGATTAATTTTTTTCCAGATTTGCGATTAACTAGTTAATTTTAATTAATCGCTTTAAAGCCCTAGTGTTTACACATGTAACTTTTGAGCCGGGGACCTGATTTTCAAAAATGAAGTCCCACTACATTCCTTGGATTGACGTTAACTTCAGCTACATGGGATAATATCCCAAATTGTATTTTCTGAAAGTAAGATATTAAGAAGCTTGCAGAAGCAGTTTGATGCTCTGGGTAATAATCTGCTAACAAACCTTAGTGGCCTCCTTTAAACAAATGCCCCTTGCCACACAGCAAATATTGTTCAATAATGGCTTGAGGAATATGAAGAGTTCAAGGTGTTGACTTAATAGAATTTACCGCTAATGTCTTGATGCCAGACACCACAGCACCCCTCCAGAGGTCTTGTGGATCTGAGCTAATTTGGCAGCATGAGGGGACTTACACCATATGAGGCATGGTATGGTATGGCTGATTAGTGTATTTTTATTAAAATATTAATTACAAAAATAAACAAATTACAAATTATGAGTGACAGTAGTCACCTCCCTGATCAAACCCATGAATTGAGAACACTTCTGTCAATTTGATCTGTACTTGGCTAGACGTGAAGTATGCATGGTAAACACAAATAGAGAGAAAACAACATGGAGAAATGCCCATGGCAACTTCTCATGTAAACCTAATACATTTTGCCACTATATTGGCCACTATATTATTTGTTTATAAAAATGTTCACAGGCCACAAAGTTTAACCAGTCTTCACTAAACTTATCCTCAGACCAAGCATCACACAAGTAGGTGGACTTTTGAAATCATCATCCGTTCATCTGTCACAATCAAAAGGTAACGTTTCCAAATGAGAATAGAGGGCATATCTCAGTTATACGAGATCTTTGGGTGATTGACAGAAAACTGATCATCAGTGCTTGTAGTCACACTTGTAACATGATCAGGTCAAGCTGCAGTGATGACTCTGCACTGCTTATCCCCCTCATCATTGCCTGCAGCTTTATTTAGATATTACTTCCGTTAGAAAAAAAGAAAAGCACTAAAACAATCTGTGTTATATTTGTATCAAGTATTTTTAATTATATTTACTATACAATTTGTATGCAATCTACATAACTCCTACCTTCAGGCAAGGAAATAAGATAATCCTTCATCAGGGTCTGCACTCTTTCTAGGTAGAGCACAATGAGCATGTTATGAAACTCAGGGCCTGTTTCATCCCACACTTGGATAATATGATCCAGATATGGCACGGCCAGTTCCTTAAAGCCCTCCTTCAGGAAGTTCAGCACCTTGTCTCTTGGTAGCAATTCTACCTCTGGCAGGTCCTCTGTAAAAATCTGTTGCCAAAATACAAAAGTCAACTGACATACACTCTACCACTATATGTATTTCGTGTCCAGTATTTTTATCCTCATTATATTGACACTTAAAAATACATTCAGCTGGCTTAATGTAAATACAAGAACTGCACGTACAATGTAACCTTATTGAAATGGAAAATGTGACACGGCATAGCAAAATGTTGATGTTTCACTGTACAAAAAGCACTTTTAACCATGTATGATGAATTCCAAACCAGTAGGGTACTGATTGGTGTTCTCACCTTAAGACCATCCTCTGGGCAAATCTTCAGCACCCAAGGGGAGAACTCGAAGATTATGCCAAGATTCTCTGCCCCTGTTTAGAGGAAAAAACAATGTAAGCACAGGTGAGGAGTGCATGTAAACATCAAAGAATAAAAGCTCCAGGATGTCAGCAATCCACATTTTTGTTTACCAAAAGGTTCATTAATGTCAAATAAAAGTTATGATATATATATATATGTTCCCAGGCTGTAGAGAAAATGTATGCAGGTAACACACTCACCCAGCCTCTGGAGGTACTGCACTGTCCTCTCATGACCCTTCAGAGGGGAGTTAGCTTTAGTGGACTGATCCAAGAGGACCTGCAGGGCTACAGATCACCAAGTACATTAGAATAGTGCTTAAAGCGTGTCTTCAGCACTTCATCACTTTTTAATGAGATCACCGATATGACACACTGGCAGTTTCATGACGTGTTCTTATAAAACATGGCCTTGGCAGCACTGTAACTGCAACCGGTGGAATACGAGTGAGAGAGAAAGAGAGAAAACAAGGCAGCGCGAGCAGCTAGCAGCTGTCTTGTCTGTAGGGTATTATGTCATAAACAGCTTGCTGCAGCAGTCAGATTAAAAACACTCGCTGTGAATATTAGCACATCTGAAAGACCACCAAATACCAGGAACATCCAAAAGACCTTAAGATGCACAAATGTTAAATTTTTGTGGAGCAGTTGAGCTAAGGCCATATGCTGCCCAAACTGTATAAAACTGTTCCAGGGTGTTATTTTCAGTTGCTGCTATAGCAGTATCTATACAAGGTGCTTCGTACACTCTTACCTCAAGCGTACTTGATCATTCAAAACATGTTTTAGGTCCAAATTTTGTTTGAGTTGAGGCTAATTTTGCAAATGAACACAAGAAGTCAACACCATAGGTTTTCCCCTTAAAGCTTCTCTCAAGCTACACAAACCACATTCAAGTTCACATAACGTTGACTTGTGAGTGTGGTCAGTGTGTGTGAGCAATAAAAATAAAGCTTTTCAGACAACAGGGTATGATTTAACAGAAGTGCGTATCTAAATTTAGTCTAGAAGCTGAAGATTTCCTCTCAATAAAGAAAGCCATATTGTTTTCTTAAACCTGTAGATACAACCTCAAAACTTTAGCCGTCAGTGTGCTTTGATTGGGCTGAGAGAAGTGATTATATATTTGCATAAACAATATGGATGGCACTGACATATGTGTCTTGTTGTTGACTCATGCACACCTGGGTAAGGTGGGAAATTGTGTAGCTGCAAAAGAGTTGAAGTGGATGAAGAGTACAGTAATCACCTAGTTTTACGCAGATCAGGAGTCGCTGATTCAGTTGCACACATTTTTTTTTGAAAAACCGACAATGACTCAGAAACTATCCTCTGCCTTTTTTTTTTTAGCTTTTTTTGTGGCAATAAATATATTTTTTTCTGGATGTTTTCACACATATCTCGGCAGGGAATTTAAAATCAAATACGGGTTTACCTTTACATTTTCTTTAAGTGTTTAAAATTACATTAAAGTGTTCTGGGAGCATATTTGGGGGCATATTTAGGGTTTACACTATAAAAAGACAACAATGCAGTTTTTCACTAGACGTGGGTGCTCTTGGAATGTAACACCAATGAAAGGCAGGGGATTACTGTATATCATCACATGCTACAGCCTGTATGGTGCTTTCCCTAAACATATGATAGATGAGTAACTTTAGCCAGACATTCAAATCCAAGTACCACTGGAAAGCAATTAAGGCTGAATGCAAACATGACAACCGGTGTTTAGCGTCAATCTTAAGATTACCTTTCTGATGCAAGCCCTTCTTCTCATAAAGTATGATGAGCTCGCTATACTTATGGGCCTTCTTCAGCACATATTCACTCTCCTCTATGTGACAATGGTTGTTCTCCAAACGCAAGAGGGGTGAAACTAAGGCGACATTGGTCTAGAAAAAGAACAAAGAAATCAGCAACTTGCTTCAACCAAAACTTATTATTATTATTCTCAACTACAATACCCTGATAGACAGAGGTAGCCTTACATGGAGGTAGCATTTGAGCAAGGTGGTGTCAATGATCTGAAGGAGCTTTTTGCGACTTTTGATGGTGGGCGTACCCTCCATTAGAGGGGAAGTTGTGGAGGGGTCAGAGTCATTCAGCTGCTTCACCAAATGGCTTCGTTTCTATGTAATTAAAAGAAGAATTAAATAAAGAAAAGTGAGTTACTAAAACTGAAGGGTACATAAATTATTAATCAGTCCTTCTAATTAAATTCACTATTTTGGTTAGTGTCCCATTGAGAGTAAAATATGTAAATGACTTGGTTCTAAATGGCTGCCATGTGTTGTGTCTCTTCCAAAAAGAAGACTGAAATACCCTTAAGAGTGAATGAGCAAGACTGAACCGCTAGAGGCTACATTTTGTAAACATGTCATTTTTTGCAACAATGTGTTCAAAACATGTTGGGGTTGGGGAATTAATGCATTTTTAAAAATATTTTGTTTATATACTGCATCAAACTATTTGAACCGTTTTCCTTGTTTTGAATCCCAACAGAAGAGCAGCAGATTTAAATAGTGTGTGTATGTACTGATCTGTGTACCTGTGTTAAGTAGTCAATGAGAGCTAGGTGGGCCTTCTCGAGCTCAGCTCCAGAAAGAGTAGGGAGAGGGTTGGGGTAGTGCAGTTGCTTACGATAATCAGAGGGAAGAAGATCTGGATACAACCCAATCACATGAGTCGGATCTATAACAAAGAGCAGGACAACGTGTTTTTCTCAGAATTAGCAGAGCATTTAAGAAATCAGGAGAAAAATCTGACAAAAATCAAAATGTCTTTGTAAGAAACTTACAATAAGCTCAAACTGGAGCACAACCTGATTAATAAATGCTTCATTCAGAACTCAGGATGCCGAACGTGTTACAAAAGCACAATTTAAATTACTGATCTGTCCTCCACACTCCCCGGTTTGTTCAGTGCATTCAAACCAAAAAATAAATAGAAATTTAGATGTAAATGGCAAGACATTGCTTCTGACCCAACAGCCCTCTCACCTGTGCCAAGCTTCGCAAACACCTGCATGGAGTCATCAAAGCGCTTCTGACAGAATAGATTAAAGGCATATAGGTTCTGGATGTGGTGAATCTGCTGCCTCTTATCACCATCTGAGTCATCTTTCATCTTCTGAAAGGGGAGAAAGATGATGATGATGATGACGACGAGTGATGCTGTAACATTACCATCTAAAAACCTAAAACTATTCAACACACAGTCACAGGTTTACAGGGTTTATATATCAGTGATTATGCTGTCAGTCAAAAGTTTTAATACATACACGAATTGATTGGCTTCCTTATTTTTAGCCTTCTACTTCAGTGCTCAAGGCCCAGGTAAGCCTTGATTTGTGGGACAATAAAACCGGCTACAGGAAAACAGGAACGGAAAATAATTGTGGACTGTCTGGGGTCCCTGAAGATTGTTTTGAAACTATTCTACTCATTACAGAATAAAGAAGAGGATAACTATTATGCCGTGAGCATGAAAAAATCAAAATGTTTTGAAAATGAAGACGATAAAAATTGCCTGCTTTTGCCTTGATGTCTGTTTTATGCACCTTTGGCATTCTCACAGTTTCTTGATGAGCCACTTGAAATGCATCTTCAAACAGCAAAAAGTAACTACATAAACTGTGTTGGATACTAAAAGCCACCTTTTTTCCATTTTATAATGAAATTCATATATGCACTTTTCATATTTGCTTAGGTTGAAGCAACAACTTTAACCATAAACATGTAGACTATGAAAACCAAAATAAAAAATGGCTACTTCTAAAAATCTGATTAAATGTAAGATTGTGGAATATTATGCAACAGTAAGTTTCAGTAAAAGTGATACATGTTGCCTTAACTGTGACTCACCTACAACTTGATGTGAAATGCTACCTGGGCAGACTATAGGGTTAAATCATTTCAAGTTAAAAAAATTAGAAATTGCTTGACTTTACACTTTCATGTATGTGCTGCTGCAAGGCAGATCATGCATAGACATTTACAGTAACTGATCATGCTTGTGATGATTAACTCACCGCTAGTTGAAGAGCCAACTCAAACTGCTTGTCCTGTAGAAGCTGCCGGATCTGACTTGCTATAGAGACTGGCACGAGTCGCCAGACAAAATGGTTGCTGGCAACGTACACTACATTGGGCCTAAGACAAAGAGGCAACATGGGAAGGCAGAGAAAATTACAGTCTATTAAAATGGTGACATCAGTGTTTCAGGATAAATGTGTTGTAAACTTCACTTTAGTAATTTATTTTGGGATCTACGAAAGTCTCACCCCGCAGAAGTGATGAAGCGTGGCCTCTGCAGCTCCACACTTTGTACCAGCAACCTGGGCTCAAAGGTGCGAATCTCCACATAACGCGGCAGCACTGCAATTATATATGGAGGCTGGTGCTCTGATGTGTAGGGAAAACAGAGATAAAGAGTGAGCTTAGAAAACAGATATATAATTGCCCCCCACCAAGACTGCCTTCTGCAGAATGTGACAGTTCATTAATTATAATTATCATGTAAAATCCAGTAGCCAATAATGAGGAGAAATTAAAAAGTAAAAAAAGAGGTTATTCATATTCGCTAGCTGCATGTGTCTCTTGTACATTTGTAAAAAACATACCAAAGAAAATGAATACTGTAATATTCTTTCTGAAAGGTTGAGGACACAGTATGCATTTTCTAAATCATAACTATGGGTAATATGCAGTCAGTCAGCGAATCCTCCCATGCCCATAGGGCAGGAAATTCAGCTGGAGCCAGAGTCCAAGAACGGGGAGGTCTTAGAATACAATAAGAGGTAAACTTAGAGCCAGATTCCTTAAAGAACTTATGCATGCACACACTGTGCAGAGAAAGGACCAACACTGAGGGCACTCTATTCTCCAGCCAAAACCAATGATCTACATTTCAATGAGGAAATTACTCTCCATTCAGCTTTGGCTTAAAGGATTCAGTTCCCCTTTTTAGAGCAAATGTGTTTAAAAAGGTAATACGGGGACAAAGTACTTCCAATAAAAGGCACTCATGCATATATCAGTATCAACACTAATAATTAACAGGTGATGCAGCAAAGTAGCACAATGGAAATTGTAATGGAAAGAAACAAGAAGACACTATTGATTTGTACACTTTGCAAGTTTGACCTGATACAAAGTCATACACTGCCTCTACTGGTAGATAAGTAAACTACAAAGTATTTGTTCATGCTTATCTGTATTATTTTGCAAAAGTTTAGGTCATACTTTATCAATGGTCAGTATCCGCCCACAGAATCATTCATGGCTGAGTATTTTTGGCTAGTGGACTGTTCACAGCCCAACAGCGACACTGAGGTGCTTAAAAGTCTGAGCAGGGCTGCAAAGCTGGACATTTCTACCTGCACACTCTCTAACATGCAGTCAACACTGCTATACTGAGAATAGCAAACCATCCATATAATGGCTAAAGGTGTTCCTATGAGGGCTTCACTCAAATGATACAAAGATAAAAAAGAGTTACATTATGCAGCAACAGAGGGGTCACAGTTAGCAATCGGATACCTACAATGTCGGATGGATTTGAAAATCCAATAACTGATTAACACTGTTACAGTTCTGATTCAATCATACCCATTCAATCCCTGACTCAATCATATTCCTGAATCATTCTCCAGATTCTACAGACTGTTTCACACTCTGGTGACCCATTCCTCTGTGATGAGCTAAAGCACAATTTCAAGGCCTTCTCACAGCAGTGTTCTGTTCTTTTTCTACATTAATGACCTCACATTTACTCTCTCACTCTCTCAGTTCACCGTTTGTTTGGAGAGAAACCCACAATCTTCCTCTCTCTTTAATACATTTAAAAAAGATGTTTTGTAGTCCATAGTCTTCATTTTACAGCAGTGCAACCTGGAAGCTCTATCACAGTGTGTAGGTCCAAAGTAGGTTAGCAACAAAATGCATGTCTTATTCATATCATCATTTGACTTCCTCTGTGCATTGTTGTGCTTTCTCATAAAATATTCATTTTGGGTGTTGACGAGATTCCATGTCGAGCCAAATTTACTACTGACCGGGGGAGGAGGCGTGGGGAGCTGACGGGACAGGATGTGTGAGAAGCCATACCCATTGCAACAGGGATGTCGGTCCAGTTGAGGGCGCATTTCTGGGTGCAGACTCCATCCTCATTCAATACAACTGTAAGGTCATCCTGACCAACTGCTACTTTCCCATCAGCCAGTGGAGCAACCAGCGGCTCCAGTTGTTTTCCTGTTGGGAACAGCTCTTTGATTGAGCCACGTCCATCCATCTATCAAGGTAAAAGGACAAATCATAGTCAAGGCTGCTCTCTTTGCTGTATGACACGCTGATCTTTGGAGCATTATGCTTACTGATAATCCAAGTGTATTGATTGAACCTACTCGAATCAGATAGTAGTCTCGCTTAAAACCCACACATATGGAATTTTCACACCAAGCCATGGACTTAGGAATATCTGGAGCTGCAAAATCTCCCTAGGAGACAAAACACATAGTATTTAAAATATCCAAAATTTAGTCCTGTTTGCTTCAAGACAATTATTAGTCACTGCCATGCTGTTATCAAGTCTAAGCATACCTGCAATTCATAGAACTCCCTGTCTTTCCAGTAATACAGCTGCAGTTTCTTCTTGACAGCAACACACATTCGCAACTTTGCTTCGCCTGAGCTGGACTGCTAATGAATACAAGTTTAATAAAAGTTATACTGTGGCCTAAGCTTTGTGATTTTTCTTTTTGCTGAACCAATCTTAAATAAGCAAACAAATTGTAATGTGATATTTTTTTTAGAATAAATAATTAAAGAAAACAATGACTTCTTACACACCTGCAAGTCACAGGCAAAAAGCGTGGCTCCTCTGGCTTTTGATACCACAGTAATCTGCTGGAACGTGAGTAGGTCATGGACATGGATGTTATTCTCTGAAATAATAAAAAATGCAAGACTGATTATTATCAGAAAAAGTATGTATTACTGACACTATTCCTATACTATTTACAGCAAACCACTCCACTGTAGGACAAACCGAATGCAGAACAGACAGGGAGAAAACATCTAAAATAAAAAATAAAAAAATTGAGAATAGAGAATAAATCTGCATATTAAAGAAGGATAAATAAAAATCTTACCCAACAGACTGACCAAAATCTTGTACTGTGACACAACAAAAAGCTGAGGGCAAGAAAGAAAATAATCAGAAGTGAAACCTTTGCATTATGCAATACGGACAGGTGTGAAAAACCTTTACAACAACATGATTCATCGATTCTTCTGACATTTCTTCTGGTAAAAGAGTCGTCACTGATCTAGCCAAACTGTCCTATCCAATTTTGCAGAGGAAAAAAATGTGCATACCTGCTGGATCTTCTTTGAGAAGTTCTTGTTGGATTTCTCCAGAGTTACCTCAAATCTGTTTGTACCTGTGAGAGTTGAATCACAAACAGAACACATACACCTATGATTGAATGATTAACAAAACAAATAGCAAGCGTTTCTTTAAAAATGCAACCAAATACCTGCATCCTTCTTGATTCTGTAGAGGAGGAGGTGGCCTGGTTTTGTTCCCACAAGGAGCCAATCCTCTACATAAACATCAAATAAATACAGATGTTGACAGGAAGGCACAATTGTGTGTGGATTTGCACAATAATTATTGAATTACTTTTTTGTTAATTTCAAACAGCCATTATACTACAAGCCTAAAGTGACAAAATTGGCTGATTAACTAGCTATCTTTGCTTTTTAGACATAATAAGATAACCCTTTATTTATAAGTGGGAAATTTGCATTGTAACAGCATGAAAGCAGACAAAACAAAAGAAGAAAGTAAGAGCAGCATAACCAATAGAATATACTTTCCTCTCTTGTTTTGTCCAGTTTCCTAGTGTAAAAATGCATGATGTGCTGCACTGTATATATGCACACAGTGACAGTGAAATTATTGTCATGGCTATAGAGTGAAAGATTACATGTAACTGCGTAAGTCATAACTAGCCGTGTTATCTGAAACTGCAGCATCGCATATTTAAAACAAGAAAAGAAATCTTACCCCAGGCCGCAAAACAGTCAATCTGGAGAGGCAGTTTCTCCAAAATAGGGACGGGCTCATAAGCATCATGCATGGTGGCAGTGAGGTTCTCTTAAAATTTACTATTAATAACTTTAAAGCAAACTGAGACTAAATCTTACTATCAGCTGGTTGACCAGGAAGCTGGATTACCACAAAAAACACCAAGCTAACTAGCTAACAGCAACAGTGCTCACAAACAGCTAGTAAGCATCTTTTTTTTCGATCAGTAAACATCAGACAGCAAGCCTGAATTTAGCTGGAAACAGTCCAGTCCATCGTTCCTGCCATATCCCCTGCCAAGAGATGGATGAGATAACGAAAGGAAATCAGTATACAGACTCAGAATGTTAGCAGTGTGGCTAACTAGCTGCTGTCATACTTTGGTTCCTCCCCACAACTACCTCCCTGATAACTTAATTACATGTAACTCCATTTCATCCCATATTCCGAACCAAAGACGTCTCTGTACATCTCGGTTTAAATACTTTGTTTACGCTGACAAACCAAAAAACTGTCACACATTACAGGTCTAGACGATTCATCTGCTAACTCGATAACAGCTCGTTAAGGAATCGTTCTAATGAACCGGTTCACTAAGCCTTCTGAATCAAACATATATGTATCATTTACGTAGCCTTTACATGCGTTTCTCATACTTTGTCACTGAATACATCGATATAAAACAGCAATAGAACACATGTAGTGAAATCAGAAAACTATAAAATGTAGATGACTTGCGAAACACTGAACCGTTGAGTCAGAGATTTGACTCACATGAACTGATCGGTCGAACGAATCGGTTCAGTGAAGTGAATTAAACTCCCCAGCTGCTCCCTCATTCGCCCAGCTGTCTGGGCGCGCGGCAGCGTGACTGGCACGTGATCCACGTCAAAACCCACGAGACCCGAATTACACATAGTACACACACAGTCCTTTACATACAGCGGAACCAACACATACACTATATGGACAGAAGTATTGGGACGCCTGACCACTACACCAACATGACATCGGATTCAAATATTTCCCAACCCTAACCCCCCAAAAATATAACAGCTTCAGCCTTCCACTCTTTGTGTCCATTAATTGTGTAGAGCATTTAAGAAGTCGGGCATGTTGGAGGAGAAGGCCTGGCTCGCCATCTCCGTTCCAGTCCGCCCCAAAGGTGTTAGATGGGGTCGAGGTCAGGGCTCTGTGCGGCGAGTCAAGTTCTCCCACACCGAACTCATTCACCCATGTCTTTATGGAGCTTGCTTGATGTACCGGGGCACAGCCATGACGGAATAGAAAAAGTTCTTTCCCAAACTGTGTCCACATAGCTGGAATTACAGCGTTGTCCAAAAATGCCTTGGTATGCGTCAAGACTCTTTTCAGTCTTGACCCGCCTGTGGTGGCATGAACTCCCTCTTCCGATCAGATCTGTAGTCCATTGCTGTCTTCAAACGTCAAACGAAGACTCACATATTCAAGGAGCACCCTGGGGGGATTCCATGAAACAGGATTAAGGGAAAATCTTTCCCTTACTTTTCCTTGAAGTAAGCCAGACTTTTCCTTAGTCCTGTTTCATGGAATACCCCCAGATCTCTCACTATGCGACTTGTTATTGCTTACTAATTTATTTTCCCAATATTTAATTAAGAAAAGTACACTCGGGCACTTACCCTTTTAACTCCATGTTTTCCATACTCAAGCTTTAACCTCTGACTTTTCTTTGACAGCATCTGTTAAGGTGTGTTAGTTGACACTCACTTAGTTGAACTGCAGATGTTGATTTAAGTATAGCTTGTCAGGTTTGAAGAACAGATGTGGACTAGTTGAGAATCTGATAAATGCCATAAATACAAATGTAAAACGCTTAAGCATTAAATGTCCCATAACATGCCGATTATCTATGCTTTCATAAAGGACTTGGTGGTCCCCTAAATTCTCTGGGTGGGCAAAGCATGAGAAAGGGGAGGTAACCTTTCTTTGTATGATGACATACGGGGCAAATTCCAGATCGGGCCATCTGAGCTGTCGTTCTCTCAACAGCAGAGCAGGATGATCAAAGCACTCTTTATACCTAACGTGTTTCTAGCCACTGCAGGACCATAGGCAGGCGAATTATGTTAAAACATAAAGTTACATTTTCTTGTATTGTCATGCAATACTATAATGTGAAATAATTAAATGTGCTATAATTAAAGGTGCAAGTACTTGTATTAAAAAATCCTTTTCTACATATCAAAAAATGTAACCTGACTCGGAGAGCTTTGCACAAGAATTCCAATGTGCATGGACTGCTAGTGTCATGCACAAATGGCAAATAAAAATCTTGAATCTTGAATCTTTAAGATTAACCCCTAGCCCAAACCATGAAATACAGGTGTATCCCAATACTATCCATATAATAAATATATCACTGCAGCAGAACTAATGTGAGGTGAAGGACCAGCTTATGGTCAGTATTAAATAAGATACAATAGTAAAATAAATGTAACTTTTGTTATTAATCAGCAAGAGGTACCCCCCCCCCCCAATTGCACAGAAAATTGCTAAGGCAACAAAATACAAAAAAGTACATTATATTAAAAAATTATCATAATTCTCTTATGAAATAATTATTGTTATCCCTGAAAACACAATTAAATTAACAATCAATTTCCCCCCAGTGACCTGATATACAAAAAACGGAAGGCAAACTGTGAAAAAAAAAACACCTGTTGCCGGAGTTGTGCAGTTAAGCACGTACACAAAGGCCAAGTAATAAAACACTAGAAGCCCACTAGTTCCCAGCAGTAAAAAACAAGTGGACCACGTGGACCAAGAAACCTGAAGATATCAGAAACATAAAAGTAATAATAATAAAATAAACAGAGCCTTCTTTGGAGATTCCACACCAACCATTAAACTAATTTCCAGTTTGCTTCATGAAATGTGTCAACTCAGCTCACACTACAAGTTTCAATTTCACATCATTTTACAAGTTCAGCTGCACTGGTGAAATAATTTTACAAGTTCAGCTGCACTG
>JBBPDH010000001.1:28350376-28367155 GCA_037974565.1 Clupeocharax schoutedeni
AAACGCCATCCCTCTATGTTTCCATCAGAGGCCCTATAGGGTCAGGGGCCCTTGTCGGCAGAGAATCAAAGAATGTAGGTCCTCTAAAATAGACAAACGAAAATACATTGTTGATAAGTGTTGCAAATTGTTTTGGGTTAGGGGCCCCCTGCACCCCAAGGGCCCCGCTGGCCTGGTCCGTAATCCGTCCCTGACACTAGCTGTAGGGGCAGCTGGCAGCCTAGTGGTTAGGGAGTTGCTCCCATGAACGGGTCTGCTAGGACTGCTAGCGGCTCCACTGAGGTATCCTTACAGCAAGGTAATGTCCCCACACGGATCCCTGGGCACGGTGTTCCTGCTTACCTACTGCTTCACTTGGAGAGGGTTAAAAACAGAAGGAATTTTTCATTGTTCACACTGCTGTGCTGTGGTGTGTGACAAAAGCACAAGCGCACGCCTAAACTGGCCTCTAGAGGGCAGCAATCACAAATATAACCACCCCATAGCCAGAATTAAAGTTTGTCCCTTTTATACGGGTGATGAAACGAGGTGGAAAAATTTGCAGGTTCAGTGGGTTTTATTTCTCTGGGGGTGAGTTAATAGCAAACACCCTAAACCGAATGCTAATATGGCAGTCTAATCAAACATGAATATTAAAGGCCAAGCCTTTTGAAACTGAACCAAGAAAAGTGAGCTCAGTCCTTTTGGCTCCCTGCTCCGGATCTCGGTAGCACTCAGAAAGCACTTAAAATGCTGGGGGTGCCATTCTTGGAGACTTTCGTAAGGGTCTCCGGTTTAAAAGTATGTAGGGAACAGCCCCCTATTAAGTAGCAGGTTGGGCTCAGATACCTCCCCCTTTCACAGAGGCTTTCCCTTAAAGACATGGGCAGAGCAGCTTTCACTATCTGAACTCGCCTCCTCCTGCTCCGAGAGAGAGAGAGAGAGAGAGAGAGAGGAGTCTCTTCATCATAAGCTCTCTCCACTGCACACCAACAGGTCAGACTTCTTTAACTTTTTCTTTCTTTCTATAAAAACTTTGCTTTTAATTAAAAAGTAGTACTGGCTATTGATTTATAAGATTTATGACACTTCGACTTTCTAATTCTACATTCTTGTAGAAATATAAACGAGGGCCACCTCAGCTTGACGTAGATTAAATCTATACCAAATTATTTAACTTTGGATGCTTTCAATATATGATAGACTTAGGAATGTGTTTCATATACTAGCACTGCTTCAATAGATACAATTTCTGCAGTGATCGATTAGCGTTAGTATGATTTTGCATTTTTCTCAAGCAACCGGTGTTTTTAGACTTTGAAGGTTTTTAGGAACTTTTGTTACCTCGAGGCCCACAAGGAGGCGCTATAGAGCTGCTCTAGATCCCGAAAGCTTTTAGAGCTCTGAGATTGAATTAGTTAATTACGGCATGTCATTCATAAGTGTCACATCGTGATTTATTTTGTCACTTTTATTACCCGGTTTGTCTTCATCTGGCACTTTTAATGCAAGGTCCTGTTATCATTTTGAGCCTCGGATCTCTACTGATCTGTACTGGCATTCCAATATTTCAGGACTCCCCACAGCCTGAACGTGGAGCTGAATGAAAGGTTCTGTCTTTTCAGATTAATTAATGCGCTGCCTCTCCATCTGAAACATGAAGACCAGGCTGTCAGTGGCCGCTGCGGCACTCCTTACAATATTACTGAATACAGTGGAGGCTCAAGGTATGACCGCCACATCCCATCACTCTCTCTCCCACTTTTTTTCCACTTTTCCCACCCTCCTTCCTCCTTTCATCCCTCCTCTGTCTCCCTTCATCCTTCCTCACTGTTCTTTTGATTTCCACCAAATGAAAAGACTGAATTATGCTCCTGCATTTCCACTGTAATGAGATATAACACCTCATGTTCAGTGTTTGATTTTTATTAAATTCAGATTACATAAACCCCATAGACATGGGGGCACACTTAAATAACAAGGTATGTAAAATGTTCTATTTCTCTCTCTCTCTCTCTCTCTCTCTCTCTCTCTCTCTCTCTCTCTCTCTCTTCGTTTCCCTTCTTCTTTTTGTCCTGCATATAAAGTTCCATCCAAAACTGAATATGACAATGGACAAATAAAATGAGATAAAACAAAAAAGAAAAAGAAAAAAAAACCCTTGAGTTTGTGAGGGTGAAGGTGAGGGTAAGAGCATGTCACATATGGTTTTAAGGAATGCTTTAGAGGTGAGGTCATTTCTTTGGGCTGGTAATTGTCTCCACTTACAAGTCGGTTCTTGTCTAATGATTAAGTGGAACGATCTGGGCTAGATGCTCTCTGCTAAAAAATATCAAAATGTTAAAAAAAATCAAATGTAGTTTCAACATAAATTCGCGTTTTCTACAATAATCTATGGTTTAGATCAACTTACATTTTTTTTCTTTTTTCTACAATACAGCAATTCTTCATTTAATCTATGTTCAAGTTCATGCAATATATTCATGTGAGACTAACCCATAGACATTTTAATTGCAATTACAGTAAACAGATATTGTAGAGATGCTGCAGAATGGCTAGAATGATACTCGCAAGTGAAAAAAAAAATGTCTATGTTCCACCATATGACTGTGTGTTGTTTTATCTAAAGATGAATATGCCACTTACGTTACCGCACAGTGTCAGTTAAGTGTGCTGGAAACTGTTTGAGCGGAAAATGAAATGATGTAAAGAAAAAAGAAAAACATTAAAAAACATTCTTTATTCATTTGGAGCTTCAGTATGGAAACTTCTAATTCTTTCCTTTGAAAACATTTTTTTTTTGCGGTCATCCAATGCCTTCACCGATGTATCTTTGCTAACAGAATGGAAAGATGTAATAAGAGAGGGCCAAATTAGTCCTCAGACAGCACAAAGACAAAGAGCCCTTTTTCGGTTCTTTTGCAGCCATTTTCGAAAATGCTGAGTTGCAAGCCATATGGAAAGTTAATATGCGGGAGTGTTTAATGTCAGCACATGTTGTGGAATTACTTTGGCATCTGGTCGACTTCTCCGGGAGTCTCCAGCCTCTTTTTCTGAGTTGCCTGGCAACGAAGCGAGCCAGAAAGAATGCCTGGCAGGGTGGAGACAGAAGTTGTTGACGCGGGCCAGACTCTCCCTGAGGAATGGAAGAGGCGTGTTGGTCATGTGATGCACCTTACCTGCCTGCTTACCTTTTAGACCCTAAAAACCTCACTTGGATCCATCACTGTACTCTGACATCAATGCAAATGGAGCACCCAGTCCCTTTCTCCCTCTCATCATCATTAGACATCTTAGATAGTTTTTTAGACAGCGTTTCCACACCGGTGCCTTGCCACCCTCACACAAGAACACTCAGCTTGGTTTCTGAGAGTGAGTGAAGACTCATGGTTTGGAGATGGGGCCTGTTCGGACACGAGGGGAATCTGCTCAGGCCTCTTGAGGGTTGCTGCGCCAGGTTGGTGAGCCACCTTTCCAACCCCCATGATCCCACGCTTGTCACTCAGGTTGTGTTTTTTTGTCATCTGCCTGTGCACTTGATGTTATGTAAGCTGTGGCTTTCCCCACCATGTATTTTAGAATGATATTCTAAGATTATACTCCCTGCCCACCTTTCAGTGGCCTGCATGCTCCTGTACTGCTACCCCCCATCCCTCCACTTGTATTTGCATGGAATTGAGCATATCACCTTCATGGAGATGTACCTGTTGCATAACAGGAGAAGCAGTCATATCTGTGAATGCTGGTACAGACTTAGAGCAATAGAACATACGAATGAGTGTGTTACTGTGAGTAATACTGTAGGTGTGATTTGGTCACAGGCAGATTCTGTAGATCAACACATCCATGATGTTATTCGCCATTGCACACGACTCAGAGTGTTCTACTGCTGTTATACAACAGTTTTGCAAGGTCAAGAAATAAATGCCCAAATCGTTTATAATGCTTGTTTTTTAATACTGGCAGTTCCTTTTGCCAAAAAAGGCCTTCTGGCAGCTAAGAGGAAGGCCACTTGAAACCAATAGACAGTGAAAAGGTAAATGCGTGATAAAACCAGTCAGACTGAATATGTGGTGCTAACTGTTGTATATTTTATAATACAAGAACAGTACTTCATATAAAATGTCATATCTCCAAAAAGGGTAACTTTACAAAAGAAGTAATTCGAAGTAATTCTGGCTGATTTCTACTGGCCTATTCATCATAGATTTTTTGCACTGCTTGAGTGTAAAAAAAAAAACATTAAACACCAAAATAAAACAAACAGTAATAAAAATGGAGATATGAGGTTTTATTCTGGCATTAACAATATATAAATTAGTTACATTAGCATTATCTCTCAGGGGACTGTACACTACCACACCAGTCCCCACTATAGTCTCCTAACATCTACTAGACCTTTCCTTAGTGTCACACATTTTCTATGATCTGTTTTTCTATTATCATTTTCTATAATATTCAATAAGTATTATATAATAGATTATGCTTTCCTCTTCTTTTCCCTTCATTCTCACAGGATGCTATTCTGTTGAGACATGCTTAAGCATGTCCAGCTCCCATACAGATGTAGCCTTGGAGGTTAGGCCCGAGGTATACATCTGGTAGAATACTTTCCATTAGTTTAGACTGCATGTAAAGCGTCTCTGTAGAAGAATATCATTGTGAAATATATTATGGTCTCTGTATGTGTGGTCCCTCATGTACATGGAAACCTTTGTCAAATTTATGAAGTTGTTCCTCAGCAACTTTTTCATGTACATGTGCATGATGCTGTGAGATCCAGTCATGGGAACAATATTTTCTCTCTTTCTTTTTTTTCCTTTTTTTTTTTGTCACCCCTCACCTTATGTGGTCGGATATTTGTTATTCTTACCTCTTTTTTTCCCCACGATGTGCACTCTCTTCTGTACTCTCCATGTGAGCATTCACACGTTGTCTCGTCACCTTGCGCCATGTTGAATGTCATCGAAAAGGAAGTACACATGAGTCTCTCATGACAAACTGTGTATTCTTTTTATGAGGTTTGCAATGGATGATATACTGGATTGATAGACTGTATTTAAAAGTTTAAAATCCTGAAGTTTTTTCAGTATGTGTATATATACATGCACTGTATATATAACATATGGCTTGGATTTCTGATAGGGCCACCTTGACGTTATTAGGCATGATCTGTTTGGATTCCATTGTATAATCAGCACCCTGTGAATGAAAAAATGACATTGTCTTGAGTTTGTCATCAGTTATAGTCATTTGATCAGAATTTATTGGTGGCTGAATGGGCATGCTTTCGATTGCATACAGCATGTATTGGATGGTCCACTCAATGTCTGCACTGGGGTATGGCGGATGACACTGTTCAGAATGGGTCTGAATGAAATATGTCTTCCTGCTTGAACTGCTGACCAAGGGTTTTCTGGGTCGGGCAACTCAAGCAAAGGCCATTTTGCCCAAAAATGGCTTCCCTCACCTTTTCCTTTGTTGTCGTGTTGCTGTTTGTCCCACACACCGCAATGTCGGTTTGCTCGTCCCACCCAACAGCGAACGAGTCAACTTCAGCCTCGAAGTGTTTGTTGTTGGGATTCCTCCAGTTGTATTGTTGCTCTGTATAATATGCATTGATTTAACATTTTCTATAGCCTTGCTGGAGACCTGCTCTAACATATGACTGTTCTGTTTGCAGTGGAACCTCCCTCAGACTTGAAATTTAACATCCTAAATGAAAACACAGTGCAAATGCATTGGAGATTGCCATCATCCCCAGTACACGGCTTCAGAATACAAGTGGTATCAGACACAGGTAAGCGCCAGACTGACTGCTCATACACACTGATCTGACTTTTTCTTATGACCCCACTAATGATTTGATTTCTCTTCCAGATGATTCAAAGGATTTAACTCTCCCTGCTTCAGCCAGAAGCACAGATATCACAAACCTCACTCCGGACGTAGATTACTCTGTGTCTATCAACTCCTATCTGGGTGCAGAGGAAAGCATACCCATATTTGGCCAAATAACAAGTAACCACTATGCATTTCTTTGTCGTTCATTTTAAAAGATTGGTCCAAACCAATGACAAACCTGAACAACTATGAATACTTTCTGTTTAATCTTTTTTTCCCCTTGCATTCTGCTGACAGAGATCTTAGTGTAAACATAACACATTGCTCCAGAAAGAGGTCTGCTCTAAACCACTGTTTCCTTTGCATTTCAGTTCAGTCCAGCAACACGAGTGGAACACCAAAGCAACCAGCGGTTACAGATGTCATCAGTAAGTGTGTCCAGATTCGTAATTATAAACAAAACTCCTGAGACTTTTTCCTTCCCCACTGAGTGGATTCCTGCAGGCCTTTTTTTCCACTGGAAAAAAGAAGTTTAGCACTGTACTACATTTTTCCTTTGGAATATCTTTCCCTTTCTCCATCTGCCATATTTGTTATTTGTCACAAAAGCGTTGTTACTGTCTGAAAAGGAATTTAGTCTCGTGTGGAGGGAAAATTGTTTGTTTTTACAAAATCAGAGCCACAACTTGCCAGTACCCATAATAAATGCTATTGGAAGAAGTGAAATAGAAAACTAAATATTACAAAATATGTATTTTTTTGATAAAATTATGCCTTTCTTAGCAAAACGTTAATTTACGATATTTGTACTAATGCATATGTCAGCTTTCCAGTCTTCTGCAGCTTTCCAGTGGGCTTAAACATAGTCTTGTTTTAGCTTTCAAAGACCCTCATAAATCTCTTTGGTGTAAACAGGAAGTTCATAGTACATGTGTTTTTTGTATATTCAGAGGAACAATAATGTTTTGATTAACTGTCGCATCACAAAATATGTAGGAGGACACTGGAGTAGATGGAGCCAAGAGGGCCAGCCTGAAACCTGGCTCGGATGCTGAAACTCTTGCATTCGTTGGACTGTGTTTAAGTCCAGTGAGAAGCTGTAGGAGAGTGGGACGTTTTCTAAAGCTATCAGTCGGCATGTTAAACAACCATTTTTTTATCCTGTTTAAAAGCCTGGATGGAGTCCGCTTTAGGAGTTGGGACAGTTGGGAATTCTTGTCCTAAGAAATATACTCAGTGGAAGGTCTTATTTCCATGGACAGCTGTGGATTATGGGTTGAAAGGGTCCCATAGGACTGACCTCAGCACATTTACTAATGACTCATGCCAATTACCTCAATAGAGCCATTCATAAAGTGTAGAAATATCCGTTCTTTTGAGAATGCTCAATCTGTTTTTGCCCCTGGGAGAAGAATCGTTGCTAAAGCAACAGGTTCATTAAGACAAACGTTAATTCTCAACTTTATTGCTGGCATTTTTGAAAGAATAAAACGTATGCATAGTTCTGTTCTGAATAATGCCTGAATCCCAGAGAAACGATGATTGTTTTGATGCATTGATCCTTTCAGGCGGAATTCCTTGTTGACCATTTTCCAGATGATGTTATTTTATGTGGTTGTTATGTGTTGTACAATCACTCTCTGCTTTTCTCTTCTTCCTCCCCCCCTCCTGTGCGCAGAGTGCTCAGTGGGTGCTGTAGCGGATCTGGTTTTCTTGGTGGATGGCTCCTGGAGTGTGGGAAGAGAAAATTTCAAATTCATCCGGAGTTTCATTGGGGCCATGGCGGGAGCCTTTGATATTGGAGAGGAGAAGACCAGGGTGGCTGTGGTGCAGTACAGTACAGACACCAGGACAGAGTTCAACCTCAACCAGTATTTCAGACGGGCAGAGCTCCTCCGGGCCATCAAAAACCTGCCCTACAAAGGGGGCAACACCATGACAGGTGTGTGATCCTGAATGTGTGTCTGTGGGACCTCCATTCATCCCGGGATATAAAACATAGCTCTCAAAGCCTAAACCAATGGGTGCATTGAAACATGTGGTGTCTTTTTAAATATCATGATTCATGACTCCATATTCTTTTCTCCGGAACCCCTCCTAGTCCTTAATGCCTAGAGAAGGAACAGTTTAAACATGCCTCGTCATTATAACAAATCCCTTACCATTCATTTTCACCTTAATTTTCATACCAGGTGAGGCCATGGACTATCTGGTGAAAAACACTTTCGCTGAGGCAGCAGGAGCCAGGAAAAGTTTCCCCAAAGTAGCCATGATCATCACAGATGGAAAATCTCAGGATCCCGTGGACGAATATGCCAGAAGACTGAGGAACATAGGAGTGGAAGTTTTTGTCTTGGGTGTGTTTCACTTTTTGAGTAGTATTCTTAGCAAAAGCTGTAAATGTTTTATAAACAGGCGAAGGCTGTTGTTAATGCAACATATTTCATACACTACTTTCTTCACTATACAGGTATCAAAGGTGCTGATGAGGACGAACTGAGGGAAATAGCCTCGACTCCTCACAGCAAGCATACTTACAGTGTGCAAGACTTTGATTTAATTAAGACAGTGCAGCAGCAGCTCATCAGAGAGGTGTGTTCTGGTGTGGAGGACCAGCTCAGCTCTCTTGCAAGTGGAGAAGAAGGTATGACTTAACTCCAGCTGTGCAATAAATATATGAAAATTACGTGGAAGCGACACATTTACATATATCCAGGTATCTAGTCTTGTGGTTTGGCTCCGCCCATTCCGGCTGAATTAACAAGGAGAGTTGAATAAACCACAAAATATTGCAGCCAATCAGAACAGAGATAATTTACAGTGTATCAGTCTTAAGGCAGAGTAACAAAAGCAGTCTGTTTAATTCTAATGAATAAAGAGATGTTAGAAAATATTCATATTAACCATGCATGACTGTTTTATATCCAAACATAAAAAACGAATCATAAAATACAAGGCAAATGTAGAATTACATTATCATTGAGACTTCCTTTCATTCCATTTATATAGCTGCTTAATGGGATTGCTTGTTTCTGCAGTTGTTGAGCCAGCCTCAAACCTCCAAGTGACAGAGATATCCTCCAAGTCCATGAGAGTGATGTGGGATGCATCTCCAGGTGACATCACAGGCTACAAGCTGCAGCTCATACCCATGCTTGCTGGCAGCAAGAGACAAGAGCTGTATACGGGACCCACCCACACCTCTGTGAATGTCAGGGACCTGTCCCCTGAGACTGAATACGAGATCAATTTGTTTGCCCTTAAAGGTCTTGTCCCAAGTGAGCCTGTTCTGGCCATGGAGAAGACCCAGCCTATTAAAGTGTCGACAGGTAAACACATACTAAGAGTAAAGCCCTCAAAGGCTTATGATTTATTTTTACTATCCAATATTATTTGCTCAGTAACTATGAATGATTTTGTAACTTTAAAGAAACTAAAGCATAAGGAATATGTTGCAATTATGTTTTTCCCATCAGAAAGATCTGAAATGTGCTTTTCTTTCACAGAGTGTTCTCTTGGAGTGGACGTTCAAGCCGATGTTGTCCTGTTAGTCGATGGTTCATACAGCATTGGACTGGCTAATTTTGCTAAAGTGAGGTCTTTCCTGGAAGTGCTGGTGAATTCCTTTGACATTGCGCCCAATAAGATTCAGATCAGCTTGGTACAGTACAGCAGGGACCCTCACACTGAGTTCGCCCTCAACAAGCACCATGACAGTGCTGCAGTGGTGAAGGCCGTTCGCACTTTCCCCTACCGAGGAGGCTCCACCAACACCGGCAAGGCCATGACCTACGTGAGGGAGAAAATCTTCGTGACAAGCCGCGGCGCCCGTGACAACGTGCCACGAGTCATGGTGCTCATCACTGATGGCAAGTCCTCTGACTCTTTCAAAGACCCTGCAAACAAACTGAAGAATGCAGATGTGGAGATCTTCGCTGTGGGTGTGAAGGACGCTGTGCGATCTGAGCTGGAGGCCATTGCTAACACCCCTGCTGACAACCATGTGTTTGAGGTGGAGGACTTTGATGCCTTTGAGAGGATCTCCAAAGAGCTGACCCAGTCCATCTGCCTCAGGATCGAACAGGAGCTCCTCAACATCAAAAAAAGAAGTAAAACCTTCAGCCAAAGCTTTCTTCTAATAAAAAATGTTATTTTCCTAGAGCATATACATGTCATTGATATTTCCAAAACTGCAACTTTATGTAAGAAAGAGTAAATGTTCTGTTAACTTTCAAAATCTAGATAAAGTTGTTCTTCCAAATTAGTACGTGTTAAAATCTGGCTTATGAAAATAGAGTAATCAGGAAGGAAAATGATCTCAACAAATATGAGCATTGATGATATGATGTGATAAACTGATTTATATTAACCTGGACCTTCAGACAGGGAAATATAAAGGGAAACCAGCCCTCATGCTTTTATGATTATATTTTGAACTGTAACGTTAAGAACTGAAAGTAAATTTTAGATCTTAAGACAGTTTTGGAAATGTATCAATGTGTCCAAATGATTGTTTGTCCAGCCCACACCAGAGAGGCTTTGATTGTTTTAAGTCTCCTACCAGAGCATGCCTCTGAATACCAGAGAAACATATGCCTGTAACTCAGAGGACCCTGCTGCAGCATATGTTATCACTCACAAACACAATGGCAACAGCAGGGTCTGTGTTTTTATAACCTTTTTCTAACTGGAGACCCATTTCATCCCTAGCTCGTTTATTATTAGCACTGGAGGGTCATTTTTTCTCTTTTTGGAGAGAAAATGAATGATAAAGATAGCCTCTTTACTTTCTTGTGTAATATTCTGCATACCCTCCATTACCTTTCAGCACTGCAGTGAACTGTCTGATAATGATTCCAGTGTCACCTGTGCTATCATCACTCAAGGGCATTTACTTTCCTCGCAGGTTTGGTTCCACCAAAGTCCTTAACATTCTCTGAGGTGACATCCAGGAGCTTTAGGACCTCTTGGGTCTCTGATGCCAAAGATGTCCTGTCTTTCCTGGTGCGTTTCCGCCCAGCTGCTGAAACATCCGCAGACTACATCTCTCTGGCTGTCCCTGCTGACACCACCACTGCCATCTTGCCTCATCTCACCCCTCTTACTACCTACGAGGTTAATGTCTTTGCCCAGTATGAGAGGGGAGACAGTTTTCCATTAACGGGAGAAGAGACCACTTTGGAAGGTATTACTGAAAGAACAAGAACACAGTTAAACCGGTTTGGATTTATTCCAGTCCATCATCAACTCCTTATATCATGAATTGATTTCATTGCTTGCATTGCCATTCATCTTGCTGGTCAAAAGTATAGATGAAACAATTTAGGGTTATAGGTTATGTTTACGGTTCACACTAGTTAAATACATTTTAAAGCATTCTTAAGCTCATGTATTTTAATACACATGAAGTAGGTTTTTGCTTAGCCTGTAATACGTTTTTTTCACTACAGAGCAAGGAAGTGTACGGAACCTCAGGGTGACCGAGGAGACCACCGACAGTTTCCGGGTGTCGTGGCAGCAAGCTCCGGGGTCTGTTCTGCGGTATAGGCTGTTCTATGAACCTGTGAATGGTGGAGACAAACTGGAGGCACAGACTGATGGCAGCAAGACCACCATTGTGCTGCAGGAGCTGTTTCCCGTCACCACCTACCGTGTGACTGTTTTTGCTGAGTATGCATCTGGCATGGGGCCCCCAATGGACACGCTTGGCACCACCAAAGAAGGTCAGCACATGCAGTGTTTATGTTTGCAATGTCGAAAATTCCTTAGGACAAGTTGCCTACAGCTTTGGAGAATGCAAAGCTGATATTGAAGCTTAACTAACCCCTTAAACTATAATGTTGAAAAGTAACCCCCTGAATGTAAGGGTTTAATGCATGGAGCTGATAAAAGAAATATTAGTACAAATGACAATAATATTATTATAATAGATAAGAGTGACTAGAAAGGGTTTATACATTTATAAATTAATAATAGGACTGTAGTTAAAGTTAATTAGGCCTATGTATTAAAGGGATTGCATTCACGTTGGTTTCTCATATATAATGGAAAACCATAGTCATATTTAGCCTTTATGGAATTCTTTGCTGATGAAAGTATCAACAAAGTACATAAATATAAATCTTCTTTCAGTTTTGGGCTCCCCACGCGATCTGAGAGTGTTCGATGAGACCGAGTACACCATGAGGCTCTCATGGCAAGCTGCTCCAGGAAATGTGCTTCAGTATCGCATAGCCTACAAACCCGAGGGTGGAGAGAGGAAAGAGATTGCCGTTAAGGGAGATTCCACAGTTGCCATGCTCAAAAATCTGTTGTCGGGCACGGAATACGAGCTTTTCGTTAGTGCCCGCTACTCATCTGGCCTTGGAAATCCTCTTCTAGGAAAAGGCACCACATTAGAAGGTAAGAGATGGCTTCTTGTCTATTTTTGAGCAATATTTGTGGTTTATACTGGTGGTATGGATATTTACTTGTTATATTAACACAGATGCAAAATAATCAATTTCCAAATTTTAATGCAACTTACCCAAGTGAAAGATACGATAGCAGCAGCTTAGAAAAAAAGCTGTCACTGAGATAAATAAAGGATCATCCAGCTCCTAAATATACACCCACTGCTTCCCCACTGCACAATAAACTAATTGGATTCCACCTGCAATCATTTTGATCGGTTCAGCATAAAAAACAGTGTTTGACAGTGCAACTGAAAGCAAACTGTCAACTATGGGTGGCAAGGCACTGTCAAAAGAGGTCAGGGATGAAGTCAAAGGTTGCAAGAAGGAAGCCACTCCTCAAGAAAGGCTACATTAAGTCTAAATTTATCTTTACCAAAACATATTTTAAAGATTCTGAACTTGAAAAAGGTGTTGTAGTCAGTTAAGACCAAAATGTAACTATTTACCTCAGTACCAAGCAGTACATCTGACAGAAAGCCAGTACAATTCAAAGTCAAGTCAAAGTCAAAGTGAACTTTATTGTCATTTCACCGTATACAAGTATACAGGGAAACGAAATGGCGAGAGCTCTGGGTCAGCAGTGTATATACAAATACTTAGAAGAAAAAAAGATTGGAATAAAAAATTAGAAATAATACAGACAAACAAGACAAAACATTGTGCAAGACAAACAGAGCAATCAGACAGTATATCTCTATGGTATGTGCAAATGGGTAGCTATATAAATATACTATACATATACTGATCTGAGTTGCCAGAACATATTGAATAGCAGCATGTTCCACAGATAAGAAAAGTGTGGAATGAGTCAAAGGTGAAAGTCAAATTCACCTTTCAAAGGCATTTCTTGTGGTTTGGATGTTTAGAAAATCGTGAATCGTGATTTTTTTATATCCAGTGTAGGCAACAGATAGCTATCCATTTTCTATGGGTGCTTTTAGCTGGTGTGTGCAGAGGAGTCATGGAAAGCCTTTTGCTCGAGTAACAAGCTTTTTGTGTTCCATACACAACAGGTGCTTCTGTCTTGCACACATGCTGTTGTTAAAGGAAATAGGGGTGGAGGCTGCAGAATCCTCATAAAAGTGGGAATGCACTGCAAGGAGGAACACACATGCTTTCATCGTACTCATGCCTTTGTTCCTCACTGTTGTACTGCTCCCGAAAAAGCTTCTGTTTAAATGTTCAGGCCAATTTTAGACACGTTTGTAAATGTCTGCGGTGCTGTGAAATACATCCAGCTTTGAGAAGTTGTTTGAGAAGTTGCAACTGGACGACCTGGAATATTAAGCAGTGCGTGCTGAGGACATCTGGTTTTGCTATAAACTAGATGGCATTAGGTTAAGGCCGGGGTTAAACGAGGTCCAGTCCTGGTCATTGTAACAACAGTGCCTCTGTCTAAGCCAACAGCAGAGCGTCATCTCCCCTGACTTGTCATGCTTGAGTCAGCTTTAACTAAGGGGGCTAAATGGGCTGACCCTGGGTGCCTCCTGGGATTCCCCCTACTGGGACTTTATGTTCTACAGCATGCTGTGAATGTTGTGTAGGGGGAGGAAGAGAGTAAGCCTTGCTGGTGTTAAGTTACACACTCGTGTTCACAAATGTCATTAGATGTCCTGGAGTTGACATAAGAGGAGACAGCAAAAAAGGTAATGAGAGGGCGTTGCAAGGGGTGACTGCACAGTGCACAGGATGGCATTTAGTTACATATTGACGACCTGCATGGTCTCCTTGTAGTTGAACAGATGAGTGATGGCAGGAAACGTTGCCCTATATTGTTAAGATTTCAGATGGAGTTAGTGGTTTTTAATGCATTTGCTACTCCAGTGCTGAATAGTTTAAAAACAATATGATAACTGTTCTCAGGTGTTGTACCAGATGGCAGATGAATTTTCAATGCGCAGAGTCACAGTATTTACCATTGTGATAAGTTAGACTGGGCCACATTAATGTGCCACATAAAAAAAAAAACTTTCAAAAAATATATAATACACCGCTCTGCACAAAATCCAACTATAATGGAACATGGAGTTGGTTAATGTTCTGTAAATATTGATGATATCCACAGCAAGCTCAGTAATGTAACATAATTCATCCAAATAAATGTATATACATTATATTACCCATTATACTTCACACACTTCATCCTTTTTTAAATTCATTTTCAGAGTTTCATAAGTCTTTGACTGTCTGCACTATTTTTTTTTCGATTAGTCAGTTTCCCTTCACCATTGACATAGAGATCATTTCCAAGGGACTCAAGGCTGTGGCATTGCGACACGCATAGATCAGTTTAAATGAAAGATTTGAGTGAATGCAAGTCTCTAGTGCCAAAAACCAAGCCCTTTCTCCGCAAAGCAAAATGTACGCATAACCACATAAAATGCTGCTGTGGAAGGTCTGGAACTTTTGTCTGGTGCTTGAAATCTAGATGAAAATGCAGTGTTTAGAACCGACATTAACTAGTGGTCTCATTTGACCCAAATTCCCAGAAACTTGTCCAAGAATTCTGTCATCAGTCTCTCTCCATATTTAACAGCACTTTTCTACTTCAATGGCTCCTATTCACTCTTGATATTGATCATGGAATTTTGTATGGACTCCTTCCCCTCTCCTTGCTTGGGTTAGAACAGAACATATTTCAGCAGTAGTTTGCCCGATGCAGTGGCTGCTATACATGCTGACTCAGTGGCGGAAGCCTCCTACGCAGACAGGGTCAAAAGTCTTGTTTCTCTCTGATGACACGCTGTCTCCATACCGAGCCCCATTCAGCCCCACGTCATGGTGGCAAACACAGCTCTCTTTGTGTTAGACAGCAATGCTTTCCCGGAATCCTGGTTGGAAGGCAAGGCTCAGTCAGCACAGTCTGGAAGATCCATGAGAGAGGTCCTGCAGGGGTTGACCAGGATGGGCCGAAAGTGGGTGTTAACAGTGTCTCTCCGACCAGGCCTCCTGTGGAAAATTCATAATTAGCCTGTTACGTTCCTAAGTTTCACTAACAGCTCTTGCAAATGAGCACTTTACCAGTTGCCAATGGTTGGAAACAAAGGAGGAAATGAAAAGCCAATCCTAAATGCCTAGGGCATATTCAGAAGTTTGATGTATTAAAATGTGAAGTGGAGCCAAGGCATTTGGAAGTGGTTATTCAATAGAAAGTAGTTGAATGCTTCCTGCTGTGTTGTCTTGGAAAAGAAGTACATTTGACAAGATCTGGGATCACTGTCTTTGCATTTATAGTTTTATTATAGACTATTTCTTACACTTGTTTTTCAAATGCATTTTACGATGTTTTTCATTTTACTATTAACATACCCATTGTGAATGAACAGGGGATGGATTCACATGAATTATTTAATACGTGACCCCTTTTGCTGTTTGTGAATTATAGCTCTTTATCATTATGTAAAATGGGCATTCAATTTAGGCTTTTAAATATTTTTAATGCAATGTTGACCTAATTATATACGTTTACGTTTTCTAGTGACCATATGTTCACATAGGGAAACTGATTGGAGATTACTTAAAAGCTATGAAGTATGGGCACATTGATTCTGGCCATTGATTCTTCCATTATTGGTCAGATGTATCGCTTGAAGGTAGATGACAGTACTATGTTCTCTGTGAACATGGTCACTGTATGCATGCTGAAGGTGGGCTGTTTTCCTTAACGTGGTGGTCTGAACTGGACAGAGAGGTGCAGAAATCCAGGCGTGTGTGGTTGAACAGCACGTACATTTGGTTGAGGTTGGCTTCCAGTTTGTCTCCTAACACTCCTGTTGTGTGGAAACTGGGCTGTGGTTGAGCACACTGTCCCCTTGCCAGAGTGTGTACCTGCAGGCCAGAGCTGTCTGTCTGATTTTCTACTATAGACAGAACAGATGAGCCAGGAAAACACTTCACCCCTCACTCACCTCACAGACTCAGGGCTTCTCCGACACAGCCCTCAACCTCCAGCAAAAAAGTTCCAACCTTCAAAGAACTTGAAACGAAATTTGCCAAGAATGTGTATGTTTGATAGTATTTAGATCAACAATTATAAGTCGTTCTGTGGAAACCTGGCAGTCGTCTGTAGACTTTCTGGCTTCATTCTACTAGCGGATGGTTTTACACAGCGTTCTGAGGTGCTGTGATTAGGGATGCACCGATCGATCGGCCACCGATCAGAAACGGACGATTTTTGGCTTGATCGGTGATTGGCCGATCACTCACACGTATTGCCGATTTTAAACCGATCTTGTGCATGCGCTTTACTTGCAGCACAGATGCACGCGCATTCAGGCTGTGTTCACATGAACGCTCACCGGAGGCGTTTCTACGTGAGCGCCCGCCATTCAAATCTGCTCAACAGCGATTGGTTGCCGCTGCTCCGCTCCCGGCGTGGAAGACAAGCCTACTGCCAAGCATCAGCAAGGCGCGTCTGTAAATGCAGCCTCATGGGGCTTTCAAACGCTCATCTTCCCTCTCTCTCTCTCTCTCTCTCTCTCTCTCTCTCCCCCTCTCCCTC
>JBBPDH010000001.1:28369512-28382673 GCA_037974565.1 Clupeocharax schoutedeni
CACACACACACACACACACACACACACACACACACACACACACACACACACACACACACACACACACACAGTAAATGGTTTTGCAGAGCTTTCACAGGGATGACGTGTTATTAACTGACCATATCACTTTGATCAAAAGCACCCAAAGGGTTAAGCTAAAAGAACCCGAAGACTGCTTTTTATGTTCATGGAATAGCTGTTCTTTTTCTCCGTAAGACAACACAGACTGTTTCAGGGTGAACTTGTCTGCCTGCCACATTATTATGATTTATACACACGTAGATACAATATACTTTGCTTGATTTGAGTGGATCATGGCCTGCACTGTAATTTTGCTTTTGTAGCCCCGAAAGAAGTTTATGAGAAATTAACTGGTTATGGATGAGATATGGATGGATGTTATATAACGGGCATATCTTTGATGTAATAGCTTGGAAAAAACCCTTTTTTTCTTGCATCTCAACAAAAGCCATATCTGATCTGCTGATTTGTTTTTGACATTTTAACCTTCTCTTCTTACCCAGTACTTGGCTCTCCTAAGGACCTGGTAACTAAGGATGTCACCGAAAGCAGCTTTGTTGCTTCTTGGACGGCGGCACCTGGCAATGTGCGTGGTTATCGAGTTGCTTGGAAATCTCTATTCACTGAGGAGGCCGGGGAGAAGACAGTCCGGGGTGATGTCACCACCACTGTGCTGGACAGGCTGACTCCAGAGACACGCTACAAGGTCTCTGTGTATGCAGCTTATGGCCGTGGTGAGGGAGAGCCGCTGGTGGGAGAAGAGACTACAGACGGTAAGTCCTTTCCCACCTGTGTAATGCATCTACCAGAACAGTGGCCCCTCTTTCTTTTGCCCGTCTGAGAAGAGCCCAGTGAAAATCAGTGTTATTGTAACATTCAAAACTGCATAAACAAAGTCTTGTATTAAAGTGAAGGTTTAGGGAGTGGAGATAACCACATGGATAAGAGCAATACTTTGCATCAACGATGCTGGATGTTTATTTCTTACTACATGAAATTTATTCTCATTACAATTTAAAGTTATTGTGGGACAAAAACTTCTTGGATGGTCAGTTATATACCTGGTGTGGAGTTTTTTAATGAATTTGTCTTAAACACTCTCTCTCACATACGCACACATACATTAGTTGCTGCCATATAAAAACCATGTAATGGCATCTTTACATAATATGAACATTTAATGATGAGGGAACCAACAGAACTGGCCCCAAATTACTTGTAATAGTTCCAGTCTCGTTACGTTAATTCATAAAAATTAAGAACAGGTTTTTCTTTTTCCTGTGAAGTTACGATGTTGGAGATACAATGTTTGTCTTAAGCAAGAACTGACAATGGGCCCAGTGTTATGTCAGAAACAAAGATTTTTAACACAGAACCTTAAGTCCAGTCCTCTGGCCTGATCTGGAAAAAGTGGGATAAAAAGAGTTACGACTTCTTTCACAAGTTCAAGAATAGCGTCATTGTTTCTCGCACGCCTGCTCCCTCTGAAATACCGCTGACATACACAATCTGTAAAATTTATACGTGTGTGCCTATTGGTGAGGGTGTATGTGAACTGGTGATGTAATGTGTCACACCTGCTCTATGTTAAAAGGAGGATGTAGGGCTTAAAACATATCAGTGCTGGACAGGGTCTCCCTGACTGAGATATCTGATCAGAGCAAAACGAGAAAAGCACCTGGAGGAGAATGTACTCCGATTTCTAAGAATTCGAACCAATGCTTACAAAAACCAAATGTCTGAATGGAAAAATGTGCTGTTCACCCATTTGTTTATTAACTCTGGCCACTGTTCTGTGTGCCATTTGTGTCAGAAACCATCCTCAGGCTGCACTGGGGGCCTGTGTGTTTTATGCCCTTGGTCATTCCACTCCCTAGGCCACCTTCAATAAACAAGCGCCTTCCCAGCAATATGTTGTGTCCGCTCAGTCAGGCCACATTTTCAGAAACTTGGAAGTGAGATTTTCCACCCATTAAACCCCCACTTTGAAAAAAGACTTCAGCGTCTGAAAGTGTTCCGTGGATCATTTAAAGCCCTGACGATTCATTCGGCTTCTTCCTGCACCAAGAGCACCCTGGAGTCACGATATGGAAAGAGAACATTGTGGGCAGACTCAGAATGTTTGGCTTGAAGTGCAAACCAATATGTCTGTTCTCACTGGGGTCTGGACAGAGTCTTTTCAGCTGCAGGGAGAGCGTTTTGGCAGATGTGCTTTCACCAGCAATATGGCTGGGTTTTCCAGAGGGTGTTTACCAGCAGCTGAAGATGAAATCTCTCTGCGTTTTTTTACATAAAGAGACTGTACAGAGTGTTTGTGAAATTATGGCTTGGAAATAGATTTGGCAACAGTCATCACAGCATTTAATGCTAATTCACGCTCATTCATTTCTCACACAGTTTCAGCTGCAGCCAGAGCCATTACTGTAACCGAGGAGACAGAGAGAAGCATGCGGGCCACCTGGCAACCGGCGCCCGGCAACGTTGTTAATTACAGGGTGACTTACAAGCCTCATGATGCCGCACGACCAATGGTCACCAAATCACCTGCCAACAACATATCCATCGTCTTGAGGCGACTACAGCCCATTACCACCTACGATATCGTTGTGATTCCTGTGTACGAACACGGAGATGGAAAACAAAGGCAAGGAACGGGAACCACATGTACGTCTGCCAATAAGTATTCATTCAAATATTTAGTTTTAATACCTGCCTGGGTAGAAACCTACAGATTCTCTAGCTTTTAATTACAACTTTTATTGTAATTGCTTGGGCCATATTTTACATTTGTATGAATTTTATTTTTCCCCTAATTTCCATTTAAGGTGTTTTGTAGTTTTATGTGACAAATAGAGCAGTGGTTCCCAAACCAGTCCCGGGGGACCCCCTGCCGTGCACATTTTAGTGTTTTCCTTGCTCTCAACATGCTTGCCCAGCTGTTCTTGATTTGAAAAGGGTGTGTAAACACAAAAATGTGCAGGGCAGGAGGTCCTCCTGGACCAATTTGGGAACCACTGAAATAGAGTAATATTATATTTTTTACAACCATGTACTAACCACTACATATCTATTAGCATGCATTATCATGTGCAATTGGTACTGACATGTCTTCCATCCATTTTTTCCAGTGACACCTTATAAATCTCCAAGAAACTTGCAAACCTCTGAACCAACTAAGACCAGCTTCAGGGTGTCATGGGACCCTGCGCCTGGAGATGTAAAGGGCTATAAAGTGACCTTCCATCCTATTGAGAATGACGTGGACTTGGGACAGCTGATAGTTGGTCCCTTTGATAACACAGTAGTTCTAGAGGAGCTCAGGTAGGCCACACTCCCAGTTCTACCTGTACTTACAGTTTACTGTAGTGACCCCATCTTTCATTCAGCCATTCTTTTCTTCATTTACTTAGCCGATTAAAAACAGACAAGAGATGATGACTAGACTGAAAGCTAAGAATTTTATCTCTTTCACCACAGAGCTGGCACCAAGTACTCCGTGAGTGTGTTTGGCGTGTTTGATGGAGGAGAGAGTATGCCCTTGGCTGGAGAGGAGAAGACCACTCTTTCTGATGAGCCTGCTGTTCCTGTTTCTGTTCCTTCAGGTAGCATGACCTTACAGCCCACTAACTTTCTACAGGATTGCAGTATTTCAAAGACTGTGGACCATAAATCATAAATACAGTAGAAACCCTATATTTATATACACTGGAAATCCCATATCACTGGCATTGCGAATCCATTAGAAAAGAAATAATAGCCTATATGGTCCCATATATGATCGTCAGTAGTAGTAGGATTGAGTTTGATTCAATATTATCTTTCAGAAGTCAGAATGTGTTAATAATAGAGGTGGGCATCAATACATTTTTTTTACGCCGTTATTCGCATGGAATCTTCGCGTTAACGGCGTTAATGGCGATAATCAAAAATCCCACCGCATAATATATATATCCTAGTTTTGTTTCATGACTTGAAAGTGAGCTTGCACCTAGCAAGCAGCTAACATATTAGCTTTCACCTAGCTTGTTAGACACTATACAGCAACATTTTTGTTTTAGATGTTGTATTTTTACAAAGTCAAAGTAACATCGTAGGAACATTTCCTGCCATTCCATCTTTTTACTTTCAAAAAAAAATTAATTAAGTTGAGACACGCTGCATAATTTCAGATGTAAAAGTAACTTGTGAATTGTGACACCGCTGGTACGCAGCTACTCTTTAAAGTGCAGGTCAATCGCTAAGTTGGGTTCCAATGGCAAAGTGAGAATCTATTTAAAAACATGTTAATGGATCTATAGACTAAATAAAATATCTGAATCTCTGTGAGCGCTCAGACAGTGGTGTCAGCACATGCCTTTCCTCTGGGATAATTTTGTCATGAACGAGCAGAAGCAATGACTATTCCACTCCCGGACTGCTAAAACTGTGACTTCATCTCAAAATGCTGTTGGGTTTAGAAGCAGATGTGACAAAACCTTATCTGTTTAGTATTAACAATGTTTTACTACCTGGTGAGGGAAGTGCATGTGTGCATGTGAGTGTGCGTGTGAGAAAGACAGAGAGGGAAGAGGGAAAATCTGACTTTCACAGTGAAGGTTCTGAGCACAGATTGGTGACCTTGCTCTGGAATGCAGCTCCTTAATTGGGAGCAGATCCAGTGACTGGGCTCCACTGGGCAGCAGGAGCCAAGGAGGAAGACAAGATGGACTGAGGCAAATCTTGCACTTTGGCTGATATTTCCTGCAGTGTTTAGCTTAGTACAGCTTGGTAGCTGAATCATGATAGTGCATATATTTAACTCATTGAACCTCAGACTTATTCAGTTAATCTTAAGAAGAACTGTATGATTCAGCAACAAATAAGAGATGTGCGTATGTTACCTGGTTATAAGTATGAGGAAGTAAAATACTGGCTAAAATATGGGCCCTTAAAGTTTAAAGGGTTTATGTGTGTGAGGTATAGGTCAAAAGCAGTAAAAGGGATACTATACATACAGTTTTCTGAAGCATTTGATCAGTACTAAAGACTTGTCCTACTGACAAAATATATTCACATACCTCTCTTTTTTAAGAATCAGAATAGCATTCATAGTCATAACAAGTTCTCACCTGTGCTGAACTTCATGGTTTAGATAAAAGGTTCCCAATTCCAGCTCTTTGTGCTCTGGGTCAGGGGTACAGAGTGGAGAAACCTTGAATATTTGTTCAGCATGGGGTTGCGCAGGGCTGGAATTGGGAACACCTGGTCTAACACTGAATGTGGCATTTAAATTATGTGCTGTCAGAAAGAGATAAAAGCAGGCTATGTGTTTGCACATTCTGAAACTACCTGGAAGTCCTCATGGAACTCTGTCTTTATGTGTATGTCACAAATGGCAGCATATTATCATCTATCAGTTCATTACATGATGACAGACAGGGGCCTGTCAGCAATCCAAAATAATGACCTTAACATGAGTCCTGTTGACAGCTACGTAATTATTAGCACAATCTAGTATTTAAAGAAAAATGTAGAATTAATTGGGTGATTTACATGCATCGTTAAAGTTGCACTCTAGGGAGGGTAATATATTTATTTTGAAAGTAGTGCATATTATTTGAAGGAAAACATCTGTTAGGACATTTTCTCCAGCTCTTTGATAGCCTTGACTAATTCTCTTTATTCGTAACAGAAAAGCTCAACCAAAGCTGTGTCAAGAGAGCATGTTAATGTGTACAAAGATCTCGCAGAAACTTTGATCTTGAAATTTGTGAAATACTCTTGAATTTTAGATGTTTTTTCCCCTATCCAATCTATGCGAGTCAATAAATTAAAGAAAGGTGGCAGTCTGTTTTGAGCTTGTGTGTGTCCTGTTTTTTCGCTGCATGCAGCTGCGTTCTCTCTGAGCAGGGGCAGATGGACGTCGGTGGACTCATGTCCATTCAGGTGTCTGCCGAGAAAAGGAAAGGAAGTGCAGACTGGGGGATGAACAGTGGCTCTGTTCTCATGACAAAGAATCTACATTGTCATCTTATAATTGGTTATTAATGTTGTATGTACTTTATAAATGTAAAGTATTTGATGCAGATATGATTTCGAATAAACTACTATTTATTCTTTGCTGGACTGGTCTATTTATTCCCAAAATTCACACATCTGTGTGTGTGTGTGTGTGTGTGTGTGTGTGTGGTAGTTTTGTTTTTAAATCCTCCCCACTACATACATTCTTTCCTCTGACACCTTTGACACCTAATCTCCTTCAGCCTAGACAGCAGCAATAACTGGAATGCTGTTTATTTCTTCTCTGACTTCGTTATCTTCTGCTTGCTCAGATGTAATGTGCAAAACCACTGCCCAGGCTGATATTGTCCTGCTAGTGGACGGCTCCTGGAGTATTGGACGTCTCAACTTCAAGACCATCAGGGCCTTCATTGCTCGCATGGTGGGAGTGTTTGACATCGGCCCAGATCGGGTCCAGATCGGTAAGGACGTGTTTGATTCACTTGAGCAGTATATTAAATCAGTGCTCAGAGGCGAGTCCTGGAGCTAGTGTTTTGTTTCTGTGGACAGGTTTGGCCCAGTATAGTGGAGACCCCAAGACTGAATGGCATCTGAATGCACACAAAACCAGAGAATCACTGCTGGAGGCTGTTGCCAATCTGCCATACAAAGGAGGAAACACACTGACAGGTAAACACACTTTATGGAAAGCTGTGTTCTGATTTGTTTGTACTGAACCATCTGAGTGTCACAATGTTAAGGTCTAATGGCAGCCTTGATTTGGATTATTGACTGTTGTTGAATGGATTTGGTCAGGTTTAATCTTCTCCATTTGGGTTATAACTGCACTTTCTCTTTCCCACAGGACTTGCCTTGAATTACATCCTTCAGAACAATTTCAAAGCCAATGTGGGCATGCGTCCGAACTCTCGAAAAATTGGTGTTCTTGTCACCGATGGCAAATCGCAGGATGACATTATCGCCAACTCTCAGAATCTCCGTGACCAGGGCATCGAGCTCTATGCTATTGGTGAGCATTATAGGTAGAATAAAACATACTAATATAAACATAATGTTATTTCAGTAGAAGCATTTTGATGTCATACTTTGATTTTCATCTGAACTTGGCAATAAATTTGGTATTTGTTGAGGATGGGTCTGTATGAAAGAAGTGATGTTCTTGTCTGCTTGCTGTGGTATGCAGGTGTAAAAAATGCTGATGAAAACGAGCTGCGTTCTATTGCCACTGATCCTGATGAGACCCACATGTATAATGTGGCGGACTTCTCCTTTCTGCTGGATATTGTCGATGATCTGACAGACAACCTCTGTAAGAGTGTCAAAGGAGATGGTAAGTCTAAGAGCATGCTCTAATGGCCAGTGTAATGAAAGGACTGTGGTATATTAATCCCAGTCTTGGCACAAACATAGAAAACTCCCTGGGGCTAAATTGCAGCTTTTTATGTGTTTAAGAAGCGCTGAGGAAAGAAAGCCTGACGGCTAGGTTAGATATTCAACCTGAGATGTTCTGATGTTCTGTTTTTATTAGTTTTCGTAATAGCAGTGAGTGTTGAGTAAGCCCGTCTGCCTCACTGAGGGAGGAAATCTGAGAGACTGCCCTGCAGCCAAGCTTCCAGTCTCATAATCTTCGAAGTCACAATCGAATACCTTTGGATTAAGCAAGTTTTTTCTCATTAAAAAAGCAGGGATTCCTTTTCTGTCAAAGTCTCTTAGGTAACTGAGCTGGGATTCGTCAGCAGCACTGTGCTTCTTTTGTGGGAGTCTGACTGAGGCAATAAGTGAAATGTCATGAAGCTAAGTTTGGAGGAATGTTCTGCCCCAATTGCATTTAAGTAAAACAAAGAACACGTGAGGGACTCCCTTCTATGTTAGAAAGGGTATTAAAAGGTCAAATGTTAAACTGCTGCGTTTATCTCTTATAGGAGGAGGAGTGGCCGCACCCACTGACCTGGTGACCTCTGAGCCAACCCACTATTCTTTCCGTGTCACCTGGGTTGGTCCTGAGGGTCCTGTTGAAAAGTATCGTGTCGAGTATGTGCCTGTAGCCGGAGGCCAAACTCAGCAGGTATTGTTCTCTTTAGCCTCTTAGTGTGTCTACTTAAATCTGGTCAGTATTTTGAAACAGGGTTGTACAAATGGTTAAAGCTTGCTGTAACTGGTATCAGGTTGTTTGAGAAAATGTACACCTACAGCTACTTTGGCAGAGACCTCACTCGGGGGAGATGGGTGGGGCTTCTTATTCATTAGGGTTCCTCTGCATGGCGCTCTAGATAAGTGCTATCTGCTAAATGGTGTTATTGTAAACTAAAGTGACTAATGTAGACATCACTCACTACCCAACCACTATGGTCCCATGCTTTTGTTTTGGTTACATCTAATGCTTAGACAGGAAACTAAGTGAAGAAGTCCAACTGTTATTTGATCTGAAAAATGTGCATGCCATTACTTCTGATCTCAGTTTTATGTTACGTCATCTCATTATGTCCCATTAAAAATGATATGACTAATGGTAAAAACCCTCTGCTTTTACTAGAGCACGTATATGGATTGGCCAAAAACAAGAGAGATAAAAGTAAAAGAGTTTCCACTTGTCCACATCAGTGCTCTGGGTCTCTTTTCGTATGGGGCGGCTCTTAAATGAGCAGCAGAAATCTGGCCTCAGAATCTGAAGAACGGCTGTGGTTCAGTGCCAACTTTCAGTTTGAGATGATTTAGTTAATCTTGCCTTCGTGGTATGCACAGCAGTGTGTAGAGTTCCGACTCCTGCCTGAACATTTTCATATGCATGACCGGCCAGCCTGCAGTAGACTCTTTCAGCACTGATATTGTAAGTGGTTAGATTGAAAACAGTTGCTTTGAAAACCACGCAGTTTCTATTTCTCATACTGAACCGAAAGTCACAGTATGTGCAGTACTTTGCTGTAGATTTACCCACTTTGTGTCTCCTGTTCTAGTTATTTGTGGATGGCACCAAGACCACTGTGGTGCTGCAGGGTTTGGATCCATTGACTGAGTACACTGTGAGCGTTTACTCTGTGGTTGGAGAGGAAAGCAGTGAGCCATTGAGAGGCTCAGAGACCACACGTAAGGTCCAATTTCATCTCTACCGCAAGTGTCTTAAAAAAACTGAGCCAAAGCCTCAATACTGTCCCCATTAAAACTATTATTTTGCCTATTTAATGAGAACATTGTTATTCCTAAGAACAGCAGATTACAAAAAAATCACCATTGCTTTTTCTAATATATTTTTGTAGATTATAGTTATTTGTTCATTCTTGTCTTATTACTTTACAGATTTTCATTCTCTAATGAGGCTTTGACTCGGGTTCCTTTTTCTTTTGACTTCAGAATGTTTGTTGATGTAGCAAATCCTTTTAATTAGCATTGTCTAAACTGCAGGACCAATCCTGGCCTGACGTTCTCATGCTGTGCCTTATTTCCAGAGTGCAGTAGCAGAAATTTAATACACGTTTTGTTTCACTGTTTTGGAAAATAAACTAAGGACCCCTTACAGGTTGTATTAAAATGTGTCCCTGTTTAGATCTTGAGCATGACCAGATGTTCACAAAAATAAAGGCATCTGAACAAGTTCTTTGCATGATCCCATCAAAGAACCATTTTGGATCCTGTCAAAATGTGGAGAAGAACACGGAAATCTGAATAGTTGTTCATGACAAGGACACATTTGTATGCATTTTAATGCAAGATATAAATGCATAGGAGGACACTGCTGTTAATACCAGCTGTAGATGAGTCCTTAGAGGTTGGAAACGATATAATAGTTAGTCTTTTTAATGGAACATCAGCCTCGTTTGAGCGTCTTATTTGTTTGAAAGGGTTTGCTACAGCAGCTTATGGTGTTAAGAGCAGAGACGACTTTTAAAAAGCTGCACGGATTGAGGGAATTGCTATCGGCGTGTGTGATGTTATGTTTGATTCTCAGCTTAAACATAACCATCATCATTCCCTTCACAGAGCCATGAATGACGTGAATGTTGTCAGCATGATGCTGCATGGCACAGCGCCAAAGTGTCATTGGTTTATTCATGCCTTCATTGTTTGTATCATTGCTGGTTTTTTTCTATGCACGGACGTGCGGCCTGTGTGGTTTCGTCACCATATCTATGTGCTGTGTTTGTCTGTCATCATCATTCATTACCCATCATTGTGGATGTATGAAATCCATTGCCATCCATCAGTCGTCCTCCATGCCTTCATCTTGTCCATATTCCATTCCGCGCATTCATCTATCCGCGCCTCTGCAAGCATCCGAGTATAGGCGGATAGACAGCATAAACTAACGTGAGAGAGAAAAGACATGTTCCCCTCTATAGTGCCTCTAAATGCTGCAAGGACTATGACCATCTACAAAGAGCGCTCCACCTCCATGAGGGTGAAATGGGAGCCCGCTGAAGGAGCCACGGGCTATCTGCTGCTTTACAGCGCTATAAACGCCACTCAGGCCACCACCGAGCAAGAGGTACGATCAGTGCTTCAGCTCTCCCTTTCAGTGCTGCTGCCACTCTAGTGCTGGTGGCCAACGTCATATCTTCAACATCAGCTGTGGTTGGTTCCATAAACTAGCTGAGCACATCAAAATATCTGTCAGAATGGTTTGGAGGAAGTACAAGACTGTGTATTTGCTTAATAAGTAATTTGCATAGGAAACCAATGGCAGCAGTGCTCAAGATCATGTAAATGCCTCTGAGCTCTAGTAGACTGCCAATAAGTTTTGGTTTATGTTTAAGAACATGTTAGTATCGTAAAGGTAGTAGGTAGAAGCATTGTTATGGAGGTCTTGTATGTCTTGAAACTGTTCAGTTGAGTAAAACTCTGGCAGGGAAATGAACAGATCACACACATTCCTATCCCATTATACATGCATATTTTCCATCTTATGTAGATGTAATGCAAACAATATTTTCGCTATGATCCTTGGAAAAGATCCTATCTTAATTATGTCCCCTCATTCAGAATGTGATACTTACAGTCAATTTGGAAAATATAGCCTTATTTTCTAGACATGTGTCAGACTGCATTCTTGGAGGGCCAAAGCACTACAGATTTTACTGAATAACACATGCATGACTAAACCCATAAGTTTAATTCTTGAGCTCTTTATGTGTTGATTCAAGTGTGTTTGAGTTGGAAAAACAGCAGGGGGGACTCTGAGGCATTTACTTTATGATGAACTTTTTGCTGGAAAAAATCAAGCAAGATAACATTTTCCATTAGGATTCTTTTCTCTGAGGTACTCAGGTAGTCCTAAAGTGTTTGTTACATTAACTATCAACATTATTAGGATGTAACAGACTATTCAGCCGTTCACATTTTGATGTACAATGCGTGGAACCAGTTTTGTAGGTAACCAGCTGCACGTATAATATCTCCACCTACTTTTTGCACAATTGTCTCAATTGTTGCACAGTTGGTGCCCTTTAATGCATACGAATCAGGAAGAGAAACACCAAAACATAACAAGCCGGTAGAATGCATACAAGTTGCATCTGAAACTGATGCAAATGCAGTACATCAGATCTGGAATGTCTAAAGGTTGTGCAAGTTTCTAATGTTCATATTTTGTCCAGAGCAGCTACAAATGGTGTGCAAAATTGTTGCTTAGCACTAAAATATTACTGGAATCCCACAGGGACACTAGCTGAAATGAATGAAGATCTAGCTCATATAGTAATGCTTTACTATTAGAAAACAGTAAACCCTGCAGTGCTGTGACCCACAACAATTCAGTTTCACTCTAAACTGATTCCCCTGGAGTGATCCGTCAATTACAGTGTTAGTCCCCATCAAGCTTTGACTGTTGGTTATGGTTAACTTTCACAGATGCGTGTGAAATCCAAGATCACAGACGTCCAGCTGAAGAACCTCCTCCCCAACACAGCCTATGCCGTCACCGTCTTCGCCCTGCACGGCGAGTCGACCAGTGACCCTCTCACTAATCAGGGGGTGACCCGTAGGTGGTGTTAGAACATGCTACCCCAAGCAGGGACGCTTGCCACGGCCTGAAGAGCCTCACTGTTCATTTGCTTGTGTTTGTGTTTATCCCTTTCTTCTGCAGTGCCAATGCCGCCAGCTGGAGAGCTGAGGATAACAGATGTGACCCACAGTTCCATGTTGCTGGACTGGGATGCAGCGCCAGGCCCTGTGCGCAAATATATGATTACTTACAAACCTGAGGACGGAGAGCTGAAAGAGGTGAGCAGTGACAGCATATACTACTGTTCAGAACTAAATGTCTTATCATTTCATTTTTTGTACAATATTCTTACTTATAGTGTAATCAAGACTCCAGAAGGTACATTTAGTTTAATTTATATTTGGTTTTGAGTTACATTCAGTATGTTCCGTATTTTGGGCAGATATTTTGTCAATGCTGATATTGAAACCTTGAGTGTCAGCCAATAATGGTCTGCTATTTTTCTATAGTGGAAGTCTCTAAAGCGAAAATGAGCTATTTTCAGTATTATCCAGTCAAAAAATATATACCCTGTTAAACATGCCAAAAGGAACTGCAATGAGTGTCATCAAGCTCCTCCTAGAGATCCATATATGATTGTTTTTCCTCAGTTTTGGCCACTGATTCAGAACCCTGTCACTTATTGTGTTTTTTTCAGTATGTCTCCCAGTAATATCCCCACTCTCATCTTCTCATTCTGATGGGCTAGCTTTTTGCACATTACTGGCTGGACAGCTTGTTCTAATAGACGTACTGACTAAAGAATGTTATGCACGTCCTACATTTAGGAAAAATCAGACATACTCTCTAAAGCCAGACACAAAACTTTAACCATATGGCATTTCTTTCCTTCTCTTCTGGCCTGCCAAACCTTTTTATCCACAGTGTTTTATAATTAGGCACTGTAACTACGCACTATTTTGCCCGCCTTCTCAGGGTGGAATGGGTGGGTTTGGATGGGATGGACAGACTTGATGGAATGGGTGGGATTGGTGTGCTGGAGTTTAATTACAAAGTATAAGAAGTTGCGAAATCTTTTTGGAAATTCTTTCCACAAAATTGTTGGTTTGTACTCTTTCTTCATATATTTATATACACTACCGGTCAAAAGTTTTAGAACACCCCAATGTTTCAAGCTTTATTTAATTGAATTTCAAACAGTTCAG
>JBBPDH010000001.1:28382773-28411757 GCA_037974565.1 Clupeocharax schoutedeni
AAAGCTGGTATCTAGACTGGTATCAGAAGTATCTAGACTTAAACCCCATTGAGCTGCTTTAGGATGAACTGGACAGACGAGTGAAAGCAAAGCAGCTGATAAGAGCTGCACACTTATGGGAACTCCTGCTGCAGAGTTGGGGAGAACTTTCTGCCGAATGAACACTGAGACACTGAACCGCTTGAATTCCAATACAAACAAACAGAAAACATGGTGTGTTCTAAAACTTTTGACCGGTAGTGTATATGTAGTACTTTATTTTATTTTATGTTAAAAACATCACTCTGTTGTAATATTTAACAGGTTTCTCAGTCAATTTACATTAATATACAGAGCATTTCATCATTCTAAACATTATTATAGATTATTGAAAGTTACACAGTGCTCGCATATTTTCCTCTATGATCTCTCTGTAAATATATTAATTTTGTATAGAACTTTTAAATGGTAGTGTGTGCAAACACTTCCTTTATGGAGGCCAAAGCTAATACACCTGCAAAATACCTGCTTATGCTGAACAGTAGCCGGATTCCTGCTGGCAGGAAGAGGTTGATGGAGGACTTACCTACTCTTTGAGGCCAAAGTCATGAATCGTCGCCTTTGTATGTATGTCCCAACATAGTACGTCTCGCTGGGTCATGGCTCTGTCAGTACTTCGTCTGGAAAGATCCTTGTCTGTTTGTGCAATACACCAGACGTATGACCAAAGAAGGAGACACTTCTTGATGGATACGAGTCCCTTAACTTATCACCCCAGCAAATGTGTTACACAACCCGATGGAAGCAGCAGCTGCAGAAGGGGTATGCAGTGGATCTCCAGGGCCTTCGTTTTTGGAGTCAAAGACAGGGACAAAGAGAAGATCGTGCTACCAGCAGAAGATGGATCGAACAGACGCCACCGCATGAGGATGGTTGGAGATCTTTAGCTTGTGAATTTTTGACTGGCATGCAGCAAGAATGTCAGTCTCAGAGCACCAGTGCTTTTAGATGTGTGTTTTATTGCGGGATCCTTTATTTTTTGTTTGGTAGAGCTGGCAGGGTCGGTCCTGGCCAGAGAAGCGCTACATCCTGAGGCATAAATCTGAGTACCGTGTTGCTCGTAACTCTTAGCACTGGGATGAAGAGATGAAGTAAACACCCCCACACAGGCTGAGGTACAGGTGGACTGGGGCCTGAGAAAGCACAATCAGCCTTCATACAGCAACGGCTCCTCTTACGTGATAGATAATTGCACCAGAAGTTCAGGCTAATTATGCAGGGACAGGACATGCTTTTTCACCCTCGTGCTGCAGCTTTGGATTAATGTCCACATAATTTTTTCTCAGAACCTTTTATGCAACTAACTAACACAGAATGATGACGTATAAAAGACACAGATTGCATTTAAAGCTTGTATTTGGGCTCAAACTTGTGTTTGTATTCCTTAGGCTCAGAACTATGTAATATAACAATAGTTTGTCAGTAATTAATTATCATTTTAGAATGTTACTTAATGATCACCTTTAAGCTTAATAATTCAATAAGCTTTAAGTTAAAGGGCTTGTTTTGTTATACATGTATTTTAATACCGATCTATTGATTTTTGTAAATGTTTCTGGAGCTTCCATGTATGGAAGTAATGAACTGTGGAGTGGGACATTTTGAAGATGTATGTTTACAAACTGAATTGAATCCATCCATCCATCCATCCATCCATCCATCCATCCATCCATCCATCCATCCATCCATTCATCCATCCATCCCTCCCTCCCTCCCTCCCAAAATGACTCAAAGTTAATGAAATAAAAACTTTTGTTTTAAATTTCTTTTCATTCGTAGCTTGAAGTAAATGGAGATATGACGACGACAGGCCTGGATAACCTCAGGTCCCAGACTGAGTATGACGTGGCTGTCACTCCGGTGTATGACTCTGGAACTGGCAGTCCAATGCTTAACCAAGCTACCACAGGTAAAGGCCAGAGTTGTAGTAGCACTAGTAAAACAGTACTATTACTGTTGAAACTGGCTATTTAATGTTTGCCCTCTTTTAGTAATTTTGATGCCACATTTCAGTAATTATTTCTTAGATAATTTTGGCACATTTCCTGTTTGTCAACATATTTTCTCCTTTTGGCCTCAATTTTGTAGATGTTGTTCCAGCTCCGAAGAATTTACGGTTCTCTGAAGTAACTCAGACCAGCTTTAGGGCGCACTGGGAGCATGGTGCCCCTGATGTGGCTCTCTATCGCATTGGATGGACAAAATCAGGGGAGATGAACTACGTCTATGTACGGGCCTTAAATTAGAGGAGCTCCAGGATAGTAGCTCTCTAAATGTTATTTGATATCTTACGTTCTTCTTTTTGTCTCTCTTAGGACATCCTGAGCAATGAGGAGAACTCTCACCTCTTGGAGAACTTAGAGCCAGACACCCTGTATGACGTTTCTGTCACTGCTATTTATCCAGATGAATCAGAGAGCGAGGACCTGCTCGGAAGCCAGCGCACATGTAAGACAATTCCACTGGACCTTTTCTTGCAAAGATTTATACAAATATATACAAATAATGTTGCTTCATGTGCTATAATTTTGTTACTAAACACGTTCATCTGCAGAAGAAATGTGAAGTCCCTGTCTAAACTTTGTGTTTTCACGTGAAAAAGCCAGAGTCAAGTTAACAAAAGTTTTCTCTCTCTATTTCCTCTGCTTCCCTTAGTATCCAAGATAATTTCAACTCGTGAGTATTTTGACCTCACGCATTTATTATAATGCGAGGCTGTGATCATCATATGATGAGCAGGAACTAATCTGACTCCTTTCCTATATAGCTTCCCCGGAACCCCCTCAGAATCTGCAAGTGTACAACGCTACCACCACCTCGCTGACAGTGAAATGGGATCATGCCACAGGCAAAGTGCAGAATTACAAAATCACATATGTGCCAGTAGCAGGAGGCAGAACTCAATCGGTAAATCACCCTATAATCACATTTCAGATGTGCTTGTATAAAGGCATTTCAAATAATTTAATCCATATCATTTTGGAATATTTCTATTAGGCTCTTTACCGAAAATGTTCACGCAATAGAAAGGGCAACTAAACTTCACTGTACTAATGTTTGTTTTCTATTTACGTTTATTAATGGTGTTTTGGAGTTTTTAGAAGCAAAAACACATTTGTTATCCACCAATCAGCTAGAACATTGAAACCACTGACAAGTGAAATGAATAAATGTTATTATCTCATTACAGTGGCACCTGTCAAGGGCTGGGATATATTAGTCAGCAAGTGAACAGTCAGATTTTTTAGGGTGATATGTTGAAAGCAGGAAAAATTTGCAATAATTAAGATCTGAGCAACTTTGACAAGGGCCAACTCATTACTTTCAAAGGACCGGTCCAGAGCATCTCCAAAATGGCAGGACCTTTGGGGTGTTTTTGGCATACAGTTATCAGTACATGCCAAAAGTGATCCAAGGAAGGACAACCGGTGAGCTGGCTGCAGGGTGCCCAAGCCTCACTGATGGATGTTGGGAATAAATTCTAGTCAGCCTGGACTTATTCCACAGAGAAGCTTCTGTAGCACATATTATTCCCAGGAATGAATGACAGCATGTCTGAGTAGCCAAAGTTTGCTGATCAGTTCTTTAAAACGATTAATCAATTTTCCAAAGCAGCTGCTGTTAAATGTGTGGCTATAAATCATGTAGTAAAGTTCCCCTGATAGTTTAGCTTATTTGGACAGATCGATATGGTATAAGAATAAGAACTGCTGTACAACGTGCCTTTATTCTGCGGTGGAAATGTGGCAATTTATTTATCTTAATGTTTCATCAGGTCTTATTACTTTATCAAGAGTAGAAACCTGATTGAACAGCAGCATAACCGTAGAACTGTTTTTGTCACAGCTTTACCAAGTCTGAGAAGATTTGCATGTTGAAGGGCCTGAAAACAGAATGTCCGAATGACAGATAATCAGCTCTTTGCGAGGGTTTGTGGTTTATTTGGTGCTACAGAAGAGTAATGACTGGCTTTAGACCACAGCTGATAAGAGAACTCTCGTAATCTCCTCTCATCCCTTCAATTACCTCAGCAGATTAACCCACTCGAAAACAAAACCCAGTCATCTGAGAGCATGTTTTTTTAGTGGTAACATCCCTTTTCTATGCAGACTCAGATTGGCGGGAAGAAGAACACAATCAATCTCCAGAAGCTGACCCCTGACACCCCTTACTCCATCACTGTATCAGCCGTATACGCCAACGGACAAACCAGGGACTTGTCTGGTCAAGGAAAAACATGTAGGTCTTCCAACACATGGCTCTTCATGTCAGTATTTCATCGCATTTAATCTGTTCATGCTTTTTCATTATTCCTGTCTCGTTCTGTTGGTTTCTAAGTAACAACTGTGATGTCATGACCCTAAGCTTCTGGAATTACTTTTTTAATTGCTAGTATTAAATCATATTTGTTTGGGTCTTCTTTGCTTTGCTTTTTTGCTTAAGAAACTCTTTGATAAAAAGCCATAGAAAGGCCAAGGTCATGTGTTCTTGCAAATAACATAAATGCTCTCTCACTTGTGTTTGATTGCTTGAATAAAGGCTCAACAGTAACTATAATAGGAATGTTTTCACTTGAGCTGAACTAGAGGTGACCTTTTTGAGCACCTATTTCCCAGTGCCTCTTGGAGGAGTTCGAAACCTTCAAGTTACTGACCCCACCACCAGCACTCTGAACGTACAGTGGGAGCCGGCTGAGGGCAGCGTGCGGCAATACCGGATCTACTATCAAGCTGCTTCAGGGGGTCCAGAGGACATGGTATAAAAACAAGCAGAATCTGTGTCCTATTCACTTAACAGCATTTTGGTCGGAGCTTTTTGTGTTAGTCTAATAGTAAACCAACTGGTCCAACACACCTATGCATAGTGCTACTATCACAAACAACTTTTAGCAATTTGAAGAGATTAGCAAACACATAGGAAAAAGTGATCACGAACCCTTTCGGTTTTGCTTTTTCATCAGGTTCAAGTCTCTGGAAACACTTTCAACACTGTATTAAAGAATCTTCAATCTGACACTGAATATGCCGTCACTGTGGTGCCAGTGTATGCAGCAGGGGAAGGAAAACGCATGACTAAGAATGGAAAGACATGTGAGTCTAAAATCTTTCCTAGCTTACTCTACCTATTTGAAACTTACTACACTGCCACCCAAAAATATATTTTAAAATGAAATCTGTGTACAGTGGCTTGCTGTGATGTGCTTTCTCATTTAACTGTAATTGAGTGAATTCACTCAATCAAGCCTCCAGGAGCATGTAAATGCAAATACATATGTAGGCTCTATAGGAAGGCCCTATAATAAGGGGGAGCTAAACAACTGTTCATTCTGGTCATAAATAAAGACTCTTAAGCTTTACCCCACAGTGAGTCAGCTTTTCTGGATTGATCAGCAGGGTGGGAATGCTGATGTGTTGGCAACTCCATAAATGTGTCTTTGGCCTCTGCTTAACAAGGCCCGGTTTATGGGCTATAAAGAGTTGTAGTGACTTTGCAGGGGTGCAGGGGATCCATGAGTAATCTCTTTCCCTAAATGGAAAACCCTGGGAGATGCAGAGACATAAAAGACATTCTTTCGCTCACCTCCAAAGCAGTGCCCCTCATTCAGACTAACAGCTTTCAATGTTCACCATTGTTTTCCCGGCATTCAGTTACATAGTAGCTGACTTTCCCGTACTGTGTGTTACTTTATTGCTGTGCTTGATTTTGCGCAACATACCCAGTCCTGTTTTTTAAGCTGTGAGCAAAATTCCAGAAACACTTAATTCATGCCAGATTTAACAACACAATATAACACAAAAGAGAGCTCACTGAAATGAATGTGCACTGTCATTATGTTATGAGCTTGATTCATCATGTGAGCACCATATTTTGCTATGTGCCCATGGACAGTATTCATACTAGTACATTCCTGAAAACTGTGATGTGGTTGCCTCACTTCAGCACTCTCTTTTTCATATGGTGGACCTGCTGAATGATGCTGTGACTGCTTTAGTTTAAAAGTACAGAAAAGTTTGTCTGGTTTCCATTTGAGGTGTCCTATTTTCTTCCTGTTTGAAACTTTTTTATCTTTATGTCTGGGAATTTTCCACACAACATTGGCTTCTTTGGCTGCACAGTGTTTTGAATCAGCTTCAAGTCTGCTTGTGTTTTCAGACTGTTGTGTTCACAGCTACAGATTCCGAGTCCCAGCCCCAATGGCATCAGTTTCTATTATTCTGTGACATGAAGCTGTGCTTAGATCTCATTAAATGATGCAGAAAGGTTTATTCCCTTCCTCAACCCCTCACTTTCTTTCCATGTGTGTCTCTTTCTCTCTGTCTCTCCATTTATGACACCCCTTTCCCCTTTTGTCTTCTACACAGTGGTGCGCTCCCCTCCTAGGAACATTAGAGTTTACAACCCCTCTACAAACACCCTGAATGTGCGCTGGGAGCCAGCGTTAGGTGACGTGCAGCAATATAGGGTCGTCTACGCACCACTCACAGGAACCCGCCCGTCTCAATCAGTAAGTGCCATTAACCTTATCTGACCTATGTCTGAAAAAATGGATATATATATATTTTTAATTAGACAGAAAAGTTTGCATGTGTTTTCTATTACTGTATAAAAAAACTGAATGCAGTACCATAGGTTGTCAATAATTAGTTGCACACATTTAGAACAGAACAAGAACATATTATTAATTTTGTTTCATCAGGGTCATGATAAAAGACAATGTATTTTCTTATTCATTGGTTGCATGCAGGCCTGTCATAATTATTACATAATTTCTTAACTGCAGTTGTTGAAAGCAACCATTTGAGTAGACCACAGTTATTCGCAACAGTAGTTAGTTTTTACAATTATGTTCACAATCCCTCAAACAGAATGTGACTTGGTTGTGTGCAACATTTATTGACATGTTCTATTAAAACAGCCAATGATCTAACTGACAGAGATTGAACTTCACCATTCTCCTGATGGTGGAGCACTTTTAGAGAGTAGTGATTAGTAATGGTTGTTTATTTGAGCTGGGGCTGTGTATGCTGTTAATTAGGTGTGTAAGTGTGTTTGCACAAAACAAATACAACCCCCTTTTAGATCTGAATTGGACAGTTTTGGGCCATTGTCTTATTGTCTATTAACAAGTCATGTGACTGGAGTTTTCTAGTTTTTTAATTGCTTGACAACACATTTCGATATAATCTCTATATCAGATGGGAAATAGACTGAAAACCCTATGAAATGATTTCATGATTCATTTGTCTTACACATGAACATGAACATCCACATCTGTGAGAAATATTGAATAGTGAAATATTTTATTAGAGAATTTAAGGATAAAAAGATTGAACCACTTTTATGGCTGTCTTATCTTTCGCCATGGGATTTTATGTTCTTCTGAGAGGACAATTGTTATGGATATAGGACTTGGTTTTTCCAATGTTGTAGCCAGTTTTTCATTTCCTTTGTAGGTGGCATGCTAACAAATTTAGCCTTCAGTGATTTTGCACACACTGTTGGCACTGAAGCTTTCTTTCTACAATAATGTCGTAACTGGAACATTGAGAACAGCAAATCCTGCAAGAAAAATGAATGAACAGTCTTAAAGGCGTAAAGATCAGTTGATGAATCAGTAGACTGGAAGGTGAGCTTTAGTTGACGCTCTGAGGAATTTCATCTCAGACATAATATTAGCTCTCAGCAAAAAAACCCAAACCTGAATACAGTACCATAGGTTGTGAATAATTGGTTTGCACACATTGAGAACAGAATTGAGAACAAGAACCTTTTATCGATTTTGTTTCATCAGGGTCAAGAGAGAATTGTCTTAACCCCTTTCACCTGTAAGAGAGTCACTAATGCTTAGCTGTGTCGCACAGACACTGCTGGAGAATATTTGAAATATTGTATACTGAACTGAAAGCTGAGGCTGCTGTAACTGAAAAGGCTGCTTTCACTTTACAAGATACATCAAGTATTTCCCAGCTGGCTGGAGTAGCTGAAGGTGCCTGATATCACCATCCGATGGGGTTAGGTCTCTCAGAAATACTGTTTTGCACAAAAAATCTGTTTGTATAGAAAAAATCCAAAAAATTCCTTTTAAAGAAGTAGTGATCTTTTCCAAGAAATGATTCCAAGGCATTTTTCTTTTATCCAGATATAAACAGATGGCTCCTTTTTACTTTTCCATAAGTGATGACATGTGTTACTTGTAAAAGGCAAAAAAAAAGGCCAAAAAACAAGTGGTTTTCTATTCTCAAAAGATTTGGATTTATAGATACGGTTTCATAGTGATCCACTTGAGTATGTAAAAGTTTTTCACCCTCTTACAGGTGCTTGTTCCAGGGAATACCCACACTGCCCTATTGGAGCAGCTAGTACCGGACACTGAATATTCTGTTGGTGTGGTTGCTATTTATTCTGATGGAGAGGGTGCAGCTGTGAATGATGCTGGCAAAACATGTAAGTTGTAGTTCTGTTCATATGGCCCTGTAGCTTTAACCAATTATGTCTGACGATTAACTGTATAATGTCGTCATTCCGGCTTTTGGTAGTGCCCCGCAGTGGACCAAGGAACATGCGAGTGTATGACCCCACTACTAACACTCTGAGTGTCAGCTGGGAGCATGCAGCTGGGCCTGTGCAGCAGTACAGAATCAGCTACGCACCAACCACCGGAGACCCCATCGAGGAGTTTGTAAGTGGAAATATATAGCTAATAGTAATGACAGTAGTCTACACATAAGTAGCTCTTGAACTTCATTTCAGTGTCCTAATTCTAATTTGTATTGTTCTATATTTTCAGATAATGCTCACTATCACTGCAAACTTATTATAGTCTAATTTTCTTATGTCGGTTTTAATTTCCTACAGACAAGTGTTCCTGGCAACAGAAACAACGTCATCCTGCAGAACCTTCAGCCAGACACGCCTTACAGAATCACTGTGGCAGCCATGTACCCAGATGGAGCAGGAGGAGAGCTTTCAGGAGATGGGCACACATGTAATCACTCCTACATACATAAACGCACACACACACTGCTGTACATAAGCCAAGACATGTTGTGCACACACAGAAATCCACAATGCAAACAAAAATAACCTGGAAGCCCCCAGTGCAGAGCTGACTTAAAAACAATAAATCATGAATCAGACTGTACCAAAACAAAAATTAGAATGTCATCCCTTGCAAAGATAACTGTCTGCTAGAACGTCGGAAACTCCTAAGCAGTCTCTTTGCTTAGTGTCCGACCATGACTTCTAAACTGAGGAAAACAAGCCTCAACACAAATACAGTAATTACAAACAGCCCAAAAAAACCAAAAACGATAGGCTCTGAAATCCTCCTTATCCCCAGATCTCATTTCAGTTGTTTGGACATATTAAACTTTAATGAAATAAAATATACAAGTATTAATTAAATGTGTTACATTAATCAAACTGTAAACAATTCTTTAACTAAGCACCATGGGCTGCGACTGATCCCTTTTCCCACTTTGGGATATATAGGCTGTTTTTTTTGGTCAGTGTCTGAATCGTACAATGGGATTCTGTAATATACACTTCAGTCTCCCACAATACACTCCAAACTCCAAGTGAAAATCAGCTTAATATTTACTGATATGCATTGCGAATCTCCTGATAGGAAGCAACTGACAGAGCAGCTTTAGCTAATATTAATAGTGGACACTGAGTGGTCATTCTTTTACTGGCTGTTCATACAAATAGATCTGTTCAGCTAAAACGAAAGACCCTTGAGTGTTTACTGCCTGCTGCTCATTATACAGCAAACGTGTGTAGTCTAGAGTTTTTCCTGATTATTAATTTGGATGTTTTCTGTCTCATTCATAGTGGGGCTCCTGGGTCCACGTAACTTGCGTGTGTCAGATGAGTGGTATACTCGTTTCCGCGTGTCCTGGGACGCTGCACCTGCCCGGGTCAATGGGTACAAGCTAGCCTACGCCGTAGAGGGTGAGCTAAATTGGTTACTATCAGTGTGCTCAGATTCTCAGTGATATTTGCTATCTACTGTAATTGATCGGAGGGTTCTGGCTATTTGGGTATTGCAGGCACTAATCAGTTCACTGAGGTGTTTGTTGGAGATGTGACCACCCACATCTTGCACAATCTTCAGTCTGGCACCACATATGATGTGAAAGTCTCTGCCCAATATGATGCTGGCCCGAGTGGACCTCTTGTTGGTCAAGGAACTACTTGTATGTATACACTATTGAATTTGTAGTAACACATTTGGGGGAACACTTGAGATATTTGTCTCACTTATACTGGAAAGTAACAGCTTGTACTGACTCTCAAAATTGTAATTTTTAAAAACATTTTTAATTCAGTGTACCTGAATGTTACTGGCCTTTCAACATACAACGTTGGCTATGATTCATTCTGCCTGAAGTGGACTCCACATCGAGCTGCTACCTCCTACAGACTTAAAGTCAATCCTTTTGATCGTAAGTTGAATTTATCTTTCAAAATAACCTGTCAAAGCTGCGTGAACCTGTCAAATCGTATGATTCCAGTGTAGCGTCTTTGATATTTGACATTTCAGTATTTGTTTTCATTCTTCACTTTCTTGCTGTCTTTTGCTCTCTCTCCTTCTCGTTGCCAGCCTCTATCCGCGGAGCCCAGGAGGTCACCATCACGGCTGCGGAGAACCAGTACTGTTTTGATGGTCTGGCCTCTGATGCTCTGTACAATGCTACAGTGTACACTCAGACACCCAACATGGAGGGACCTGGAGTCAGCGTTAAAGAGCGTACTCGTAAGTGAACTTTAATAAGCGCTTAGTCATGCTTGCCCAATAGCACCTCTATTGACTGCATAGTTTTCTTTTAGTGGTGAAGCCCACCGTGCCCCCCACGGAGCCACCCACGCCTCCTCCTCCTCCTACCATCCCTGCTGCCCTTGAGGGTAAGGATATCTCAGGAGTTACAGTCATTATTTGAGATGAGCTCACTGCTGAGTCTTTTTGACTCTTCCTCTGCACCGTGCTGAATTTTCTTCCTCAATGTTGTGTACATAAGGTGAATGTTCTTATTGAATGCTTTTATTCATTGCAGTGTGCAAAGGTGCTAAAGCTGACCTGGTGTTCCTCATTGATGGCTCTTGGAGTATCGGAGATGAGAGCTTCCATAAAGTGCTCCAGTTCGTGTTCAGCATGATTGGAGCTTTTGATGTCATCAGCCATGAGGGCATGCAGGTAATTGAGCTGTCAGCGACTTCATAATTAACAACATGTGCACAGAAGTCTTTTCAACTCGCTAAGCGCTGTCCAAGCTGTGTGTGGAAAACCTCTGAACTCCCCCCCCCCTTGGGAAACAGGTGTCTTTTGTGCAGTACAGTGATGATGCCAAGACAGAGTTCAAATTGAACACGTACCACGACAAAGGAATGGCTCTGTCTGCAGTGCAGATGGTCAACTACAGAGGAGGAAACACCAAAACAGGTTATTGTCTGTGCTATCAGTTAATCTAGAGGACTAACAGTTTTATCAGCTGGCATCTAATAGAATGTGGAATGGGGTTTTGAACAGTTCAAAGATGAGATTAAAGGTAATAAATTCCAGCAATACTTTGTTTCCAAGAATTCAGACCCATCTCACTGTATACATTTTTGCAGCAATGTTAAGATTTCCTACCAGTTCTGTTGACCATGACTTATCACCACAATCACTGGTTTATAAAAAGCTTTGTATCATTTATAAAGAAGTGTTCTGTGGTGCTTGAACATTTCAGGCCATGCTCTGAAGCATGTGGTAGAGAAGGTCTTCACATCAGACAGCGGCATGAGGAGAAATGTTCCAAAGGTTCTGGTTGTTGTCACTGATGGCCGCTCTCAGGATGACGTTAAGAAGAGCGCTTCCAAACTGCAACATTCAGGTGATTACAGACCTGTCACTAAAAATGCTCCAGTGGGGGTGTTCATTAAAGACATTGCACAGTTAAAGGCATGGCGAATGTCTAAGCATAGTGTTGTCTTTGCTCTCTCCAGGCTACAGCGTGTTTGTCGTGGGTGTTGCTGACGTGGACATCACAGAATTGAGGAATATTGGCAGCAAGCCCAGCGAGAGACATGTCTTTGTCGTTGATGACTATGACGCCTTTGCAAAGATACAAGACAATCTCATCACATTCATCTGTGAAACAGCAACATCAAGTATGATGCACTTCTTTTGTACTCAAATCCATTCTCCTATTGAAAGGTGCCTGGAACTGATGATTGCATGTTCCTTTTTCCTCTTACAGCATGTCCTCTGATTTACCTGGACGGGTTCACATCACCAGGTCAGTTTTGGTCAATATACTTAGACAACAGATGACAAAGGCTCACAGGGCTTAGTTAGTTAGATTGGAAGCATCTAAAGTAATTTTTATAACTTGCATTTGCCTTTGTTCTGAACTTTACTGAACCTAGGCTTTAGGATGCTTGAAGCCTTCAATATCACTGACCGGACCTTTGCCGGAATGAATGGAGTGTCAATGGAGGCAGGATCCTTCAACAGCTTCATCACCTATCGACTTCATAAGGACGCATTCATTTCTCAGCCCACAAAGTAGGTTGGAGTGTCTATGTTATCACTCTCTCCCTCTCTCCCTCTCTCTCTCTCTCTCTCTCTCTCTCTCTCCCACCCCCCCATTCTCTTCTGAGCACTATAATGGTTTCCAAGCGATCACAATTATTTTTAACGATCTTTGAAGGTTTTGCCTGTTTGGTGCACTTTTTAAAATGCTTCGCAGGCCCTGCAGCTTGTGGAAGTAAAGTACCGGGTGGAGAAAATGATTGTTATTGTGTATTCAAAAAAAACATCAGCCGTACTATGTATATCAATGTGGGAGCATGGTCCATTCGTAATGGTCCATTCGTAATGATTGGTATTTGTGTCGGTAGAGGACTGTGCAAATGGAAACCTTTCTAGTAGCAGATGATAAAGGAAAATAGTTTCAGTATGTTGACATTTTTTAAGACTGAGACCTAAGACTTTCTCTGTCCTGCTTGAAAAATAGTTTGAGAGCCTTCCTCCACTCTCCACTCTGAGCCTTTTGTCTACTACACTACCACAAGATATTAGGCACCATGCTGTTTTCTTTCCTTACATAACTTTTAGCAGACATATGGAACAGTCCATAGCAGTTTGCACTGCATTGCTCTGTCATACTCTGTTCGCTGGGATTATCTTGACATAAACAGCACAACAACAAGCAGCTTTTTGTTTGTATTTTGATAGGATTTAAGGGGCCATATCATGGAAAATGGAAATTTGCCAATTTTTAAATAAGTTTGATGTAATTGATGTCACATGGCATCGTGTGATAAATATGTTTCTTTTATACCGTGTCCATAGCCAGGTGTGTGTGCGTTGATTTTTTAGCAATTTCCTCCAGGATCAATAAGGTTTTGTGATTCTGATCCTTACTGGGAAGAGATGGCACCTGGATGCACTATGGGAGGCCGACAGAGGCCGTTTGAGGCTGTGGGCAGTGTTCTGCTGGGAAAGCTTGCGTCCTGGCCTTCATGTGGATGTTAGTTTGACCTGGTCAACCAACCTAAATATTGTCATACCCTTCATGGTAGCAGTATTCCCTAATGGCAGTGGCTTCTTTGAGTTGGATAATGCGCCCTGGCATGCTGCAAAAGTGTTTTTAATGAACATCAGATTTAAATTTTGATTTAGCGTGTGTGTGATGCGCTGAACATATTAGTCCACGCCATGGAGGTTACAGGATTAAAGGATCCGCTGCTTCCAAGGTCTTGTGGAGTCCATTGCTCTATGGGTCAGAGCTGTTTTGGCAGCACGAGGGGGACCTACGGAGCATTAGACAGGTGGTTTTATTAACATTAGGGAGTGGCACAGTGACAGAAATTGTAAGCTTAATTTTAAGGGATACAGAGATTGATACAGAGAGTGTAGAACCTGGCCTGAAAATTGAATAATTGCATTTTTTCATCAAAACATGTACATCAGAGTTAAAAAAAAATACAAGAAAGATTAAGACATGGCCCATTTATAATGTTTTTGGTTTTATAGCTGATATTGGCATCATATTAATGAGAGTTTCCTTTCAAGGGAAATACATCCGGATGGACTGCCTCCCTCCTACACCCTTATACTTCTCTTCCGGCTCCTCCCTGACACTCCTAAAGATGCATTTGACCTGTGGCAGATTGCTGATAAGAATGACAACCCTGAAGTAGGACTTACACTTGATCGTAAGAGCCGTTTTCTTCATTTTTAATCATTATTTTTTGCATGTGTGAAGCTGGCCTGTCCTGTCTGCCAGCTACATTTTGAAAAATATATACATTTCCAATTTGTGTAAACACCAGCATATCAGCATTTATGGCCATTCCAAGGGATTAGAGTGTTTATGGTGGGATCGACTTCATAAGGGAATTGCTTAGAGATGGATTTTCAGAGAGCATGCACATTCCTATCTTATCTGTAATAGAATTGTTATATTTTATACTCCTTTTCTGTGCTCTCTGATAAAGCAGGGACAAGTCATTGTTTTCTTTTTCTTCGTTTCCAGCTTCCAGTAGAACCATCACATTCTACAACAAGGACACGAGAGGAGAACTCCAGAAAGCTACCTTTAGTAATGACCATGTCAAGAAGATCTTTCACGGAAGCTTCCACAAAGTAAGAACTATTTTAAATGTATCATGAAGGGGATTTACCGTGTTTTACACAAGGTAAAACATGGAGGGTACTAATGGCAAACGGGCCTCAAATTGTTGAACTTATGGCAAGGACACGAGGATATAAGTTTAGACACATCATAATTTCTCTAAGCCACAAGTTACACACAATTAGGTGGGAATCTCATTTAATTTCTTTACACTTTGGAGATTTGGAACCGTGTCTGTAGCCATACATCTAGTATTGTATAGGTTACAGGTGACTTTTGCTTTGGGAAGGATTTAAGTGGAGACTTGTTTTGTGTAATCATATGTCAGACTATAATTAGTCATTGTGGATTATGACCCACTTGCAAAACCTTCAGAAAGTCATAAATTGTCTCGGGTGTGTATCTTGTTTCTTTGCGTGTGCTTTCAGTGTTTAAAGAGCAGAAGATTTTGTTAATTAAGTAACAAGATGTGACTGGTAACTATTACCCTTTGCCAAGCTTTTGAACTATTTTATTTGTGCTGAGATGTCTTATCTTATGTCCCTAACACGTGCTACAGACACTAAAATAAAATACTTGTGTATAAAGTCATATTTCTGATGCTGAATGAACTCCTACTGAGTAGTATTGAAATCCCTCATGCCAGGACCGATAACCTAACTCTCTTGCAGAAGTTTTTCGTTTCAGTAGTGGTAAAGTATATTCTTGGCTGTTGAGCTTATTAACAGTAAGTCCAGTATGTTACCTCATACATGTGGATAGTACTGAAGTAGGGTTTTCAGCTTGTGGTGACTGATTACAGTCTGGATTGTGACTTAGCTTTTTGTCATCAGGCTGTTTTCCAGCGCTGGAGCTTACAGTGCTTGGAATGTAAGACCTTTGGTTTGCTACTGTGGTCTACTGTGTACTCAGTGACTTCCTCAGCTACAACCACAGGCTTTGCAGGAGACTGAAGCACTGAGAAACTAGAGAGATGCATGTATTTAATGGACCAACATGGTCAAATGATTACATATTGGTTAAACTGTGGTGAAACCTGGTTGTGGCAGAACCATAGTATATGTGTATTAATTTTTCCCCCCAAAACATGCAGTCCCAGGTAGCATGAATGTCCATTTGTTTCTGTAATGTTAGGGCACTGAAGACCCTGTTCTTATTTCCACCATGCCTCTGCCAAGGCCAGTGAATTGTACAGAGAGCTCACCATAAATTACGAGCAAGCTATGTTAGAGAGTCCAGACTGTTTTACCTTGAGTTTCCTCTTGGAGGAGTTTTGTAGGATTCAGCAATGGGATTGAAGCCCCTAAAAAAACAAAACTTTCACTCTTGGGGATTCACTTGGAATTCCACAGGGCAGTTTTTAGGGTCCTTCTTGTTCTTTAGCCAGAAGACATCCCTGCAGCATTATAGCTGTTGGCTATGGTTTTGCTTACACCACTAATGCTGGGTTGACTTTTTCCACCAAGCCAGTAAAACCCTGAGCTCAGATATTATTCCCATTAACATAGAGCTGACCCGGACTGCTGGTTTTGTTTCCCTCATGAATTGTGGAGTTTCAGTAGTTGGCCGCCTTATTCAGTATGTTTTCCCAACCCAGTCTTACAATTGCTGCATTATTATCTGGAGTGAGGTTTCAAGCCTTCAGCTTTTCCATTCATAGTTCTGAATCACAGACTCTGCCAGTATTCACATCCTTTTCAATGCAGCTTTTAAAGGCCCTCTTTGATGAACCCAGCCCAGTACTTCAGAGCACAGCACATTTCTCTTCTTTAACTTGACTGTGTTCCATTCTGTGCCCTTTTATAAATCCCTCTGTTTATATGAAGTTAACAGTGGGTTGGATGACTCATGAAACTGCTTAAAGAAACAAAGGCAGAATAAAATGCTCTTCTGCCAACATGTCAAGTCCATTCACTTGTAAAACCACTAAAATGATCTCCTCTGATGACCCAAGAATGAATTCAGCCCAAAGCTGTATGATCTGTAGATACCCTGTATTCATGAGCTTGCGTTTGTTTCTCATTATCCATCAAGAAGAGATGTTTGCTTGAGACCTTTTGCATTCTTGGCTTCGACCTTCATACTACTTGGTACCTGAGAGAGAATGGACTTGATAGGTAGTGAACGGGGAGTATTTTGCTTCAGTTATCACAAATGCTCTAGTTAGAAAAAGGAAGGAGAAAGTAGTCTGACCAGCAAGTATGAAATGGAGGCAGACAGATATTATGAAACTTTCGGAAAAGTGTCGTGGGGGAAGCAACACAGTCAAAATAAAACTGCAAATTAGTTGCATACTGGCACTTATAGTGGCCAAGTTGGGAGCGTTCAAAAAATGTGAGAGTGTGTAACAAAGCATACCCATCTGCATTCTGCTTTGGCATGGTCAATTTGAATCATCATGCATGAAAGTTGATCTAAAATATTTTGCATCAAGTCTCACTTGAGCAGAGACATACAGGGCTCGACTGAACAGCATTTTTCAGGCTTCAGATACTTGTTGATGTACAATACCACTCAATAATAATTATATTTTGATTTATGAACATGATTTACATCATTTATGATTTAAATATTAAACAGAACAATATTGCTGCTTCTGACAGTTGTATATCTTTTTATGAAGATGCAGGGAGTAATATTAGCCTGTTATGTTGATCAGTGTTCAGGCTAACATGAGGAAACAATTGGAGTTTTGCTTACCTAGAAAGCAGGGATTATACAAAAGTGTGTTCAAGACTCTTAAAATGGTACAATGTTACATTCTGACTGCTGCACCATTTAACGCGGATTCAGTTTCTGTCTATATGCTAAATATGGAAACTAATACCAATATATCAAACATATCGTTTGGACCACCCTTATACATTAGATTGTCTAATTGGTGAAATTATATTTTGTGTTTTCCTAGTATAATAATAATGCCTAATTATACTTTATATACCACAACTTTTTTTTAGATGATATCTATCTTATTGTGAGCTCTTGGTATGTCATTAAACTGGCTGTTTAAAAGGCCACTAAGTGCATCATGATGTCTGTATCCAAGTCCGAACCTCAGACCCTTCCCCCACCGGGCAGCAAAATAGTGGGTTTGCCTGCCAGAGATGTTGACCACAGTGTAGATTGTGTTTGCCAAGACGTATGACACAGCTTGTGGGTCGGTGCTTTTTGATGCAAACTAAGAATTTTAGCACGGTAACTGCTTGCCAGACTATTAAACTGAAAAAATGCAACAAGCCCAGGAAAGTTGGGAAACGAGGGTCCCTTTGATGGCCAGCCACAGAATGACAAAATGACATAATATCAAGATGTGGTTATGCTACTCTGGACAGTAATTGTCTACAGAAAAAAACAATTACACCTCAGGATGTACAGCAGGGTAAAGGCATCTGGGAGATTGGGCCACATAATGAGACTCATGTATAGTACATGCAAATGGAAAAGGCTGAAAAAGTTTCCCATGCGCTTTCGATCACTAGAGCAGTGTTAGATGTATCAATCTATAATTAACGTAATTACAAGGATGAAATGCTGTCATTGGCAGGATTTCTTATAATTTGAACATGTTTCTAAATATAGATCACTGGGTATGCAAGTTCATCAAGTTCTTTATAAATAGGTTGAGGGCAGTGTGGGTTTCGAAATGTTATATGATCACAGACTAAAATGGCTGCGTCAGTATGCGAATGGGTTCCAGATTTGAATGGAAAAGATCTAGCTACATGTTATTGTTTGCTGATTAGATTTCTAGGGTGAGATCACATGGAGAAAACAGATTTGATAAACTGTTTAGACTGATTGATTTATTTGACTCTTTCTTTCTTATTTCTCTTACCATGAAGAACTTTATGGTCTGGTATGGTATTCCCTCATAACTGTAAATGTTTACATCGACACATGTCTGAACTGAGATCTAAAGTGTATACTCACAAATGTTCTTTCACTTCCCATCAGCTTCACATCTCCATCTCACCGAAAAACGTCAAGCTGAACATTGACTGCCAGGAGATCGCACAGAAAGAGATCAAAGAGGCCAACAACATCACCACAGAGGGCTACGAAGTCCTTGGTAAAATGGCAAAGTCTGGTGGTGGAAAGAGACAATCAGCCACAGTAAGTACTAGAAAGTGCTGTAGAAGTTTCTTTTTATTACAGTTTATAAATAAGCCCCATTTTCAGCAAACATAAGACAAAAATTAGCAGAATTTGTTTTAGATACATATATATGCATTGACTGAGGACAGACAGAAACATTTGTTTTGGTTCTAATCTTCACTGCCTTTGGAGTTATTGGTCATAAACCAGTGTGGAGAATTGCTGAACATCTGAATCGAATAATAAAATTGGGATGTTGCTGTCCCAATACTTCTCTGTATCACAACTATGAGCCCATTCTTCTGCGATTTTTTACCATTTAGTCTAGACAATTCCTTACGAGTGGAGCAGTTTGTGCTGATGGTTGTGCTGCTCTGTGCTCGTTTATGTTCTTTTCCAGCTCGCTGTGGGTGCTGTGCATGTGGGCATGTTTTTTTTTGTGTTTCTAAATCCTGGGACTCAATGGAAGCCATCTGTAACATCCGTTTCTCTTTTTCTCTCTTGTAGTTCCAGCTCCAGATGTTTGATATTGTCTGCAGCTTGGGCTGGACAAGTCGAGACAAATGTTGTGACCTGCCAGCAACGGTGAGAGAATATTTAGGATAGACTGACCACAAGGAGGTTCACTTTTCTATGTCTTGTGTTTGTTTCCTTTTGTTGTTTGCATATGGCTGAGTATTATTGTGTTCTGTAGAAGCTCTTACACTATAGGCTCAATCAATCAGTCTCCATCCAGCTCTGTGGGTTACATTTTTGGGAAGTAAAGCTTTAATCACATATCGTGCAAACACTGTAAACCACTGCACATGTGCAGGTTCAAGTTGTCAGTAAAGCTATTCGGGTAGACAGGCTCTGCAATGAGGCGTAAAAACTTAAATGAAATGCTTCTGTACTGTTGCCACTGTTGATACATCAACTACAGCTACAGTATATGGAAAAGCAGCGCCGGTCTCCATTTCACCATTTTCTATTACATTATGCGTTTTGTCCATATATTCAGTCTGTGTATATATATTAGTCTGTGAAATACAATACATTTTGATTTATTTCTAGAGTACACAGACTTTTCAAAAACATTCTGGCTGAAAGATCATATGTAGTTTTTGCCTGTGGAATGTGGTTTATATGACCTTAAGGGTTAAGATGCTATATAGAGATCCCATAATGAAAAGCATGTGTCATATTCCTAAATAATTATGAAATGGCAGATAAGCTTTCTCTGTATTTTGACAGTTTTGAATAATGTTCACTAAGGGTCACTGCAGGGTCATCTCGTGAAGCTTGGCTCATTATGATTGTATTCATGACCGCAAGATCTCACTCTGGTCATCTGGAAACCGGACACTATAGTACTCCTTTTGCCTGAGTTTTCTTGAAATATTTTGTTGTATTAACCTCTCAGAAACCAAATACCCATTTCAACACATTTCAATGCAACATGGTGATTGACAGTAAAACGTATGTCCATATTATAAATTGTAGTGCAAACAATTGCTGCAGCATTAAAGACCAAGAAATTTCCATTTCTCTTAAGCTAAAATGCAGGTAGACAGCTTTAATTTCCTGCTTGCTGTGCTCAGTTATATTCCACCCCTCATTACTAGTGTTTTGACCCATAAGCTTCATGATCACATGTTATCCTGTGGGGTCCTGCCTCTAGAGCTTTAGTCTATGAGGTTGTTAGAGCAGCTACCCTTCCTGTCTGTGAGTCTTTCCTTCTCTTTAAACAATGTATAAAGTAGATTTGTCAGCATATGGCTGTTTTTTCTTTGCAGAGAGATGAAGCCAAATGTCCGGCTCTTCCCCACTCCTGCACATGTGCTCAGGATAGCATAGGCCCTCCAGGGCCTGCTGGTCCTCAGGTAAACCCATTAGTTCCTCATCGCCTTCCCTCAGTCTCTGAAGTCATTATGCTAGCACAGCAAATCTCGCCTCTGATGATGAAGACAGAATAGTGTAGCATTTCAGGGATGGAGGGGCATTTCCCTTCCCTGTGCAGTAATTGCTGCTCTGCTCTTTGCATTAAATCTAGGCCTAAAAAATAGGGAACACCTCTTTATTATTATTCTTGGATAAAAAGTTAGTGTGTTGGTGATGTTCATAAGCATCACAGTGAGTAGTGGCTTACAGATGTATCATAAGATATCCTGCAGGAGCCAAAGAGAAGAAACCTGGAAGAGACGCTTTGAAAAAACGTTTTCTTTTTTTTATTTTCCAGGGAAATCCTGGAACAAAAGGCCCACGTGGTGATAGAGGAGAATCAGGCTCACCAGTAAGTTCAGCCACTTCGGTTTGACTTAATGCTTTTGTCACCTTAGTACTGATCCTGAACCAAGTAAATAAACAGTATCCAATTGCTCTGTTTCTTAACCAACTCCATCCACTTTAATTCCTGTAGATCGTTTAAATACGGCCACCTGCACTCAATCTTATCAGGCCCTGTGGGCGCCCTCTAAGAGATGATTAATGCTGTGAGTGCAAGCTCTCTGACTGCTTCTTTTTTTTCAATCCAGGGTCCAATGGGCCAACGTGGAGAACTGGGTCCTCCTGGCCCGACGGGACCACCAGGTCCACAAGGCCCCAACGGCCTTTCTCTTCCTGGACAACCTGTGAGTTAAACACATACAGTTTTTCTAACTGCATGTTCACGCCGTGCCAGTCCCAGTTCATGAACTTTTCCACTTTTCCCAGATTTTCTTTATTAGCTTTTTCATTTCTCTCTCAGGAGGCGTTGCATGCTGTGTGCTGGTTTAAAATATGAGCCTAGCTACACTGCAGTGCATGGGTCTGATTTATGGCCCAAATCGCCAAACTACAGACCCATTTATTTTATTTTGTCATCCTCTTAAAATCGAGGAAAGTGTTTCAGGTTTGCTGGAGCTGATTTGTAAGTTAAATTCTTTTCTATCACTTCTTAGGGACGACCAGGACCAAAGGGAGATCCCGGTGACTCAGGACCCTCTGGCCAGAGAGTAAGTGCTTCTTTCTTTTTAGCTAATTTTGATTGTTAGTCTTGCGCTGAACTCTTCAGGTCTTACACTTGGCATGTTTTTATTAACAATATATATTTATCAGATAAATGGTTGATGCATTACTGGTCACAATTTATTGGGTCAATGTTGTTGTCAATGTTATATATGCATGTGAATATAGAAAGTCAGGAAATGGAACGTTTTGGAGGGGAGAGAAAAAGTGGTGGATTGTGCCCACACTTCATTTTATAGTCTTTGAGGTCCAAAAGATTCATAGCATAGTATAACGATGATAAAAACAATGACATTTTTATTTCTTCTTTGTTTTCAAGGGACCTGTTGGTGCTTCGGGGCCTCCTGGTCCCATTGGGCCAAGTGGACAAAGAGTAAGTATTTTCAGTTCACCTGAACTGCTCAGCATACCCTAACCCACACACAGTATTTTTGAGTTTGGGGTTTGTCTGCAACATTAACACATAATGCTTTTTTTGCTTACAGTATACTGTTGAGTAAAACTTTTCTTAGGGTTATGTTCAATTGCTCCGCCTGGCTAGACAGTTGTTTCCACGCATGTTTTGCATTGTTTGCATTGGCCTGTGTTATCTATGCAGGGACCACCAGGACCAGAAGGCCCATCTGGACCTAGAGGCCCAACAGGACAAATGGTGTGTAACAGTGAAATGTTGTTTTTCTCGTCTATTTCTATTCAGAATTCGTTTTCATTTCTAATGCATATAAAACGGTTGTAACTTGCCCCAGGATTCAGCAGCACCATCTGCAATAAAAAAGATGAAAGATCCAGGGCTCTCATTCCATAAACTGCACATGCAGCTAATTTTCTATTCTGTGGGTTCCCCTTGACTCCACTTAATGAACCCACAGTGCTATTGGGCGTTTTGCTGGAACTTCATTCACATACGTTTTTCAGTTGCACAAAATTCTCCAGCCCCTATCTAGACACCTTCTTTCTCATATGTGTGTGGGCAGGATAAAGCTTGGATTACTGATTTGTGCATTGTATTCTGTATAAATCTCTCCTCATTTACAAGAAGACAACCAAAATGCCCTCACATGTGATGGACGATTCAGTGTATTTGATTGTATAAGATTATGGTTATATGGTAGTTTTATCTTTTTAGGGAACCCCAGGAACCCCTGGAATGCCTGGAATCACTGGAAAAGCTGGGAAACCCGGAGACCCAGGACTTCCAGTATGTATAATTAGAAGTATAATTAAATAATTAAAAGTATGTGTATCATTTTTTGGATATGTATAAATTTACGTCAAGGTCATTTAAAGGGTAAAGCTGAGCATCATATAATTATTTACCTCGTTCACTGAACTCGTTTGCTTCTTGTCATTAAAGGGACCTGTTGGCATAAAAGGAGAAAAGGGGGAAAGGGTATGTGCCCCTGTCATTTACATTAACACAAAACAATTACTTATGGTCATGATACTTGCATTTGTATTTATTTGCCTTGTTCTTATTCTTTAGGGTGATATGACTTCTCAAAATATGATGAGATCCATCGCAAGACAAGTCTGTGAACAAATAGTTAATAGTGAGTTATCCAAATGCTTGAACATTTTTTTGCTAAGTTATTGATGAAACTGGTTATGTAACGGGATTTATGTATGAACATACATACAGAAAACATTTTGGGTGTTTTATTTGCCTTTAGGACAAATGAGCAGAATTGACATGATGCTAAACCAGATCCCCAGTGGATACCGTAACAACAATCCAGGGCCTGCTGGGCCACCGGGACCTTCTGGATCCCCGGGACCTCGTGGAGAACCTGGCCAGGCTGGCCGAAGTGGATTCCCAGGAAACCCTGGTATGCCAGGGCCTCAAGGAGAAAGAGGTAAAAATAACTCTTTAGGTGCTGCAAAAATGTAGGTTTTATTACCGTTCTCTAATACATGTCTCAACCTCTCTGGACCATACTGACTGTGTCATCTCTGATGACATTCTCTATGGTCTGGCTTCTTTAGATATGCGGTCAATACAGTTATATATATGATTTATTGCTACCCAGTTTTGTTTATGTAACTGCTAGACATTGTGAAGTTTGGGCCCTGACTGAGTTATAGGTCTGTGAATCATTATGTTTGTGCAGTCGGAAAGGAAAGAAAAAGCCATTGTTCTATGAAAAATCTACCACATTTGTTGCCTCTCCTTTGTGTAATACCCAATTTGGATCAGTTTGGTTGGTTGATTAAAATTGCACTACAATTCCAATATACATAAACGAGCAGCTATTCAAACTGAAATCCATTTTAACGCCAGGAATTCATTCCTTTTCCTAAATTATTTCTTGTAGGTGATTTTGCTGTAGTTTCAGTGTTTTTCTGACTGCACATCTGTTTACACATGATAGTTGCTTTTTGTGTGCATATCACTGATTGGTTAAGGAGCCTCCCTGACAAGCTGAAATGTTACAGGGATGCCAGGAGAGAAGGGTGAGAGAGGAAGTCCAGGCGTTAGCACCCGAGGACAAAGAGGATTAACCGGACCACCTGGTGCGTATTTGGCAAACTGATTGCAGCATCTCAGCTCTTCCAAATCTTTCTCACAGCTGACTATTTGGACAGGATTTGTTTCACATCATATTCATTGCATCTTCACACAAAGACAGGCTTGACCAAGTCGATATGCTGTGCCTTTAAAAAAGACATGGAAACAAGAATTTTCCAGCTTGACTTAAGGTTGGTTTCCCAGACAGGGATTAAGCCTAGACATTAAGCCTAGAAAGGGGCTACCCTTTCCTCTTCAATGGAAAATCTCTATTCACAGCTCTACATAATCCAGGACTAGACCAAATCCATTAGTGTCATAGATTCAAAATGTACCACTTCGTGTGCTCTTACTACAGGCAAAGATAGCAAAAATATCTCTATTTGAATTTCTCGTTGTTGTAATGAAACATAAGATACCCACAGGACCCAGGAATCCATAAGAAGTTAGGAATGAAATACTAACAAATGCAGAATATAGCCCTAATAAATGAACTCAAGCTAAATGCTAATTTCTGAAAGACAATATGCCACTTGAGCTTGACTATGAAGAAGAATCTTTGTTATTTTTAGGCAAATGTCCACTTGCTTTAAAATGTCTCAAAGTAGTGTAATATGGTCTTAAATTGTGTAAAGCTTCTGTGCTAGTACTGACAGGTTTGGTGGGCGGAACACATCAATCACTCAGAATTACTTTGCTGTAAAAATAGTTTTTAAAAAAATCCCAGACCACGGTCCCATACAGTGTGTTATATGTATGTTAAGTTGGTCCTCTAGTTGCTCATTGATGTCTATTAAAAACATTCTTCAGTATTGGTGGCCATAACTGTACATTTTGGACCTATCATGACCTCCCCCTGAGGGAGTCGTACTCAGGGACAGGGGTGGGGACACAGGCCTGAGATTTACCTTAATGCATCGTATGAACCTTAACTTGGGCAGCTGTGCTTCATAAATCCTTTCTTCATGTAGTCAAAGTATTCCCAGTAAAACACTTTCGTTCCTAAATTTATGTCAGGTCTGCCTGTGAGTGGTAGATGCAGATGTTTGCACACATTTCTTGAGTCAATGTTTTCATTAATCCCCTCAGCCTTAGCTTTGGACACACGTGACAAAGTAAATCTATTGTGGACACTATTATAACAGCATGGAAGTTTCCACATTGATCTATTATTAGAATGTTTAGAACATTTTTATGTTCATTTAATGAACATAATACCACTAATTGTGCAAAAATGTAAAGTACATTTTCCCTTATGTTCAATCTTATTGTACAAAATGGCATGGCATTTATGTAATCAGGAGTATAGTCACTGACGCAGCCATCCTTTCCACAGAACAATGGCTAGGATAAAAGATCAGCTCCACATTACAGCAATCTGTGAAGCAAAAACATCTCAGCGTCTGGGGATCCAAATTTTTGGCTCAGAGGCAGGTTATCCTACATAGTGACCCAATTTAATTACTATTCAGTACGCTACCCTGAAACCGCCCCCCAGCTCCCAGGGGTTGCCTATCGGTGAAACCTGAGAAGAACTGCAAATGTCTGGCAATCCCCTAAAGCCGTTCTCTCTCGCACAAACCCAGCCAAGACCTCACTGTGAATGAAGTGAGACAAGGATTGTATAAGTACACTACAAGGGAGCTTGTGATGACTCACCTTTTGTAGTGGGGGAGAGTCAGACCGTTGCAGAAAGTTTTCTCTCCAGAGGCCTCATTGACAACACATGTGCTGACTACAGAGTATGTGAGACTAAAAGCAAGGGGGTGAAATCATTCCAAACTTGGTTTATGCTGTCTAGACAGAAAGGGGTGGTGGGGGGAGCTCCAAAGAGTTTTCCCCCTACTCCCTTTTAATTGAGCAGTCAAAATATTTAAATTACAGTGCTGGAAACCAGTTTTCCCCTTTCCACTTCCACATTTAAGAGTGATGTCAGTGGATCTCTGATGGTTTCGCCCCCTCCCCATTTCTTTTTGCCAGGGCCACCAGGAATTTCCCAGACAGGCCCCCCTGGTCCTACAGGCTCAACTGGGGCCCGTGGCCCACCAGGACGCCAGGGTACTGCAGGAGTCAGAGGACCACCTGGGCCTCCTGGTTACTGTGATTCGTCTCAGTGTGTAGGCATTCCTTACAACGGACAAGGATACGCAGGTAAGACTACACACAAATTGCATAATCTGCAGTTTTGGACATCAGGGGTTTTGATATGACAGTGACAATGCAAGTGTTTGTTTAAAAATAACATTTTACAAGTGACTACTAGACCTGCATGTATGTAGTTTATTTAACTCATAAAGGACTACAATGCACTAACACCATCTTTAACCCATTTCAGGTTCGCCATAGTATTCTTTCTAGGCTGCCTGTCGCCCTTAAACATTGAAATCCTGCCAAAATCCTGTGTCTGAGAGATCAGCACACTTTCTAATAAGCTTTTAAGGGTAACCACCATGGATGTGATTAATGAACATTTGCTGACCAACTCTTAAACCCAATCAAACCAAAGAAAGGATTGGACTGCCACTAACACCAGCTCACTGCTACTCTATCAGGCAGGCGACAATGACAGCCACATTCAGTGGCGTTGATGCATCTTGAACTCCAAAGCAACAAACAGCAAGAGAGAGCTTCCTTTTGTGGAAGAAGCATGTAAAACTACTAACCATGAAGATTTCATTACTGAGTTCAACAGTGGATGAGGATGAGGTGTTTGTAAATAAACTAATTGTGCCTTGTAAATGAGTTTCAGTTACATGATCAACTAAAATGGGTTAACATCCGTCACCAAGCTTGTGCCTTATAACTTGCTTCTTGCTGACTGCCAACATAACCTTTATATGTTTTTTTTTTCCAATTATTATTTTTTGCTTTAATTGATGATTACAACCTCTGCTCAGGTTTAAAATGTAGCATGTGCTATTTGTACATGTAACCACATTCTCCTTGATTGTTTTTGCAAAATGCTGTGTTCAGAAAGTCACTTTTTGCTCTTTTGTAATTTATCTTATCCTGTAATACCTCGGTGTGCTATAAGGAAGAGCAAAGTTGTCTCTAAAAACTAGTGGTAGTCTTGACTTGATATGACCACTTGGACTTCTGGTTTCTAGCTTTTCGTTTCTTCGATATACTAAGTAATGAGTCTAGCTTCTTGATGTAGAACCTCAAATGATTGTAAACGTATATCAAGACTATTTGCAGATGTAATGAAAATAACATTGTATCCATTTATTAGCAAAACATTATTAAAACCACACTGCATATGTTCAATTGGCCACATAATATTCCCAACCAGGCCGCTACCCACCTGAGCCTGAAACCTACGTAGTGCCAATTCCTGAGGAACCATCAGAAGAAACTGTGACAGAGATACAGTCGCCCGGTTTACGAAACCAGCGTGGAAAGAGATCACTATCAACACAGGAAACTAAAAGGATAGAAACATAAACCAAGAAGGAAGTGTACGCAACTTCTGTTCGCATGAAGGACGACATCCAAAACTAAATGCCATCATTGGATCGAGCTTCATGCATATGCAAATCTTTAGCAAGGTTAAGTGGAAATAAGGCTGATATTCAACCCTGATTTCCTGTTTAGAAACATGTGTACTCTCTCGCTGTCCCCAAACACTTTTGGCTTTTTGGCTTGTAACATAACTGCCTCCTATGTTTATATAAGACTCTTGTGCGGTGCACTAACCCTGAGTTCAGTATTTGTGTGAAAGTGTAAGAGGTACGGACTGACCCAACGGAATCTTTACGGATCGATGCAAATTGTTTTAGAATGGACTCATTCCTTGCACTGCAGTTGTTTTTATGCCTTCCATCTCATCAGTGAAGGCTATTGGTTGTAATTCCATCCTCGTTTCTAAAACCTTGTTAGACATGGCTTTTGTTTCATTATCCTAAATATTTATCTGTTGTATACCAACTCACAGCTCATTTTACCAAAGATGGAATTGCATGACTGTGTTGTATATTTAGTAAGTACATCAGAATATAGTGTTTCCTTTTTTTTTTTATCAATCTCAAATGCAGTTGGAAATTGTTGCAAGACTATGGTTTTAGAATTGCGCGTGTACGTTTTAACTGCACATTGTGAATTCCACAGCCTTATTTTCTTATTTATTTCTGAATCAGAAGAGGCATTTTTCAATAAAACTACTGAAAATGTTGAACCTGTGTCATCTCTTGTGGCCATAGCGCTGGTAAAACATTGTGTTACATTACTTGAAAGGTAAGGGTAAGTGTCATTCTTGTTGTACAGTTTGTAAAGAGGAGTGTGAGCTACAAGTGGGCGACATATTTCAAGAAAGTTTTTGCTGTACACAGATTTTTCATTCAGTGTTTCTCACACTGCACTGGACTAAATCAAATTGTAGGTATTTCATATGTAATGTTATTGTAATTGATTCAACATTGAATTAAAGTTAAATGCATTGATTTAGGTTCAGTGTTGAATTATCAATGTTGAAAATAAAACAATCTTTGGTCAGATTTTCATGTTTAAACAACGTTGAAGCTTTAAATTTCAGGCCATAGATTAAATTTAGCATTACATAACCTCTTCTTGTGAATATTAGATGTTTTACGGATGTATATGGGTCATTCCACGAAATCAGTACATTTTCAGCTTAAAATGTTTATTTTTTTGAAAATCATTTTTTTCTCAATTTTTTAAATATCTCTGGAAAGAAGACATCCTAAAGTGTCAATAAATTTTATGGTGCCATCTCAGG
>JBBPDH010000001.1:28441461-28452077 GCA_037974565.1 Clupeocharax schoutedeni
CAGTAACTGGTTAGATTACCCGTTACTGAAAAATTACTTTTTTTTCAGTAACGCCGTTACTTTAACGCCGTTATTCCTATCACTGGAAAAGACTGAAATGAATGACTTTTTGCATGGGCAAGTCAGTTGCACAGGACTGTATATGTATATTTCACAAAGCGTTCCAACAGTTACATTTTGTAGCAATTGCAGTGTTTGGATCTCTCCCCTCGTTCTCTCTTTTTCACACACACAATTAGAGCAATACTTCCCGCTGCCAGGAAGTCGTTTGACTTCCACCGTAATTTAACACCATCATCAGTTAACAGAGTTTGGCACTTGTGTCTCTCTTTGCCTTGACGTCGTCATTGCAAATGCTATGCAAATGTTGTCAAAAAAATAGAGTCTCAGATACTATTCAATATCAATTGGCACTGGTATGAATTCTTAAATGCCATTTTGCATCTGCCGGTTCACGGAAATCCCCCAGCTACCTATAAGACTCAGTGTTTATATGACAGAGATTTAAAGGTGCATATTGCTTTTTTCCCTATGTATAGAGAGCCTGGGGGAGTTTTGGGGCTTTGGGGGAGCTTTGGGGCTTTGGAGGCCAGAGGCTCTCCCCCTAGCTCTCTACAGAGGAAAAAAGCAGCATGCACCTGTAAATGAGTCTTGAGACGACATTTTGCCCCATAGCTCGGCCAAAGCACAACCTAGCGCCGCAAAATTTTACATGGACCCTCAGCTTTCCCAGACCTACCAAACAAGGCCAGTCACAGAACCGGTGCGTTGGCCTAATGAGCACAGACTTTCCGGGCCAAGTTTCGAAATTTGACATGCAGGTAGATCTCCATGAGACCTTTCCAACAAGCCCTCATTTGCCCACGGGGATATCCACCTATGCGGGGATCCGGAGGTGCAAGTATGAATGTTCTCCAGTATAATTTGAAGTTCTAGCATGAAGATTAAAGTGAATCATATGGGATTGTAATTGTCTTTTCATCACTTAAGTTTCTAAGGAACTTGTGCATGTATACTAATATCAAGGCCTTATGTATTAAGAGTTGTCATGTAATAACAATGGACTTTTCAAGTCTAACAGCATGTAACAATTCAGCTGCAGTTATGTGTAGAACAGGTAGTTTATAGCATTTTATTCACATTTTTCAGCAACAGAGCATCGGTTGAAATGGGGAAGACATACAGTTTAAGCTAGCTTTGACATTGTGATTGTCACGATGGTCAGAAATGAACGGCCGTGACATCCTTGTTGCGTGGCAGATGGGCCCTGACGTGACTGGCACGCGAGAGCTGGTAAACCACGCTGAGTCTGAGGCTCGCACCAAACAAGCCCGCGTTCTCACTCGCACACACAGGGGATAGCTCCGAGAAGCGTGAGTATTTACGGAACCTAATTTGGGTTGGAATAGGGACACTGGGCAAGAAGCTTGTAGCTTCAATGACTGTGCAAGGTCTGTATACCTGTTACCTGCTTTTATACCTGACGTGCGGCCATTTCCGGTACCTCGTGACCGCACGTGGCCCGGTGTGCGTGACAGTGATATCTGAACAGATACCAGGTCATTTAATTTATCACTGACATTATCTTACATTTATTTATGAATTGATGTTCTGTTGTTTTTTTTTACATGATGATTGCCTGAACAAAAAAGTGCTGTGACTGAACAAAAAGTATTCCTTTCCTGCTACTGATTAAAGAAACATTAACTTGGTATTACACCACAATATAACTGAAGCAACAGCAAATGACAGCATAATTAATAAGATGTCTGTTTTAAGTATTGGTTTTAAAGGAGGTTTGTGTTTGGGGAGTCTGAAGTTTGTGCAGATTCTCTGGGAGACCTTAACTGACTACTTGGGCTCTCAGTTCTAAACCAAATATAATGAGCCAGTGGTTTTCAGTAGTCCTAAGGCAGGGTTGATTGATTGACCCATAATAGGTCTCTGGAGCCAAAAACAACTGCGTATGTTCTTTGCTGTTCGTTTTTTTTCTCTCCTTTTCCTTTTTACAGCAAGCTTATATTTCAAGCCTTGCATGTGAAAAGGATTTTGTTATGAGTCAATTTTCATGTGTAATGTTGTAATGGGGATTTTGTAAGTTCCATCTTGTATGAAGATTCAACTGCATCGAATGCGTTCAAGAGCTGTTGATTTTATGCCTGAATTTAAAAAAAATACTGGAGATCACTCAGAAAAGACTATTCCTAAGCTACTAAACTAATTTGCTGTATGTGTCTGCAATAAGCATCCTGAGGATAAAAACATTTAAGCATTTATTCGTCTTTTTGTTTGGTGAGAGAGAAATTTCAAGTTCAGTTTCATTCACATCATCACTGAGAGTTGCCTTGCTGTGCAACAATTAAGCTTAAAAAGCAGTTCCAGGTAAAATATTTAAGCCTGTATGCCATTTATCACAGAGCAACACATAATCAGCTATAAATATATCAGCTATGAATCAGTGAGTGTTGTGCCTCTGTCACATATGAGTTAGTCTTGTTGAGTACTTGTGAATTGTAGTTATTAGTGTCAGAACAGACAAAAATGACCTGTAAGCTTCCATGAGTCACAGAATGAGACAGCAAAATTACTTTTAGAAACTTTAGAGCTCCAGCAGTTGAGCTATTTTTTCCTTTGTTTAAGACTCAACAAAGAATAGAACACATGCAATCTAATAACTTTTTTACTGCTGCACACTTCTTGGAATGTTCTTGCTAATGATGCATTTCTGAACATCATCGAAATTTCCACTGCAGCGAGCACATAAATGTCCACCTCCTCCCTCTCAAGCATGGTAATACTAGTAACTGGCCGGTATCAAAAAGTTAGTGCTAAGTAAGATGTTTCTGAAAATTTTGTCAAAATAATGTTAAAATACTTTTAATATATGTCATAATTCAAATAACAATCAGGGGACAATTGTACTGTTTGTGAGTGTACAGCTATAAAAGATCATTTTGAGCCTGAAACTGGAGTTTTGTGTATCCAGTGTCACATAAATCCTGTGACTTTGAAATTCACAAAACTTTGAAAACTGGAAAAAGATTTTTCAGGAAAAACTGGATAGCTTCTTGTACTAATGTTGGAGTGTTTGCTTTGATGGATCATGTGTTGAAGATATTGCGTTTCATGGAGGTTACCACAAGTTATGTGTAGTAGTGGAAAAAGAGTGTCCATTATGTGAACTGACCCTGTGATTGAAAGATTGGTAAGCAGTCTGAGATATTCGAGAAGAACAAAGGAGGGAGAGAAATTTCATGTGAATGGAGGCCTTGACAACTTGGCATCTCTATTTTCCACCCTGATTCTCACAGAGATTTTTTTTCTGATCCACAGTGACACTTAGTGGCAAAACCAGTGTTAATTCTGTTCTAGTGAGAGAAAGATGACAGATCTATTTATATAGGTGCACACACACACACACACACACACACACACACACACAGACAGACACACACACTTCTTCTTCCTCAGTCTGGTCTCAATCAGTTGTATCCGTACTCCACTCCAGCACACTGAAACTGTTAAAATTCCTAAATTCAGAGTGTATAATTCATCCCAAAGGATATTTATTTTGTATGCAAATGAAAGGTCTGTTTTTTACAACTTTAGCTCTGCCTATCTAGTTTCAATCTCAGTAACTTTTGGCCCAACAGTAACCATGGCCAAACACATAGGTGAACAGATCATGGTCTCCATGGATTCAGATCATTTACCAAGTCCAACATGCGTCTGTGTTCATGTCTTACTACATGAAGTCTTTTTCTAAATGGATTGCTTTTCATGAACACAGAATTGCTTTCACACATTAATAGCATGATTTAATGTACTGCTTTAATCCCAAATCATTTTCTTATGTCCTGTTTTCAAAGGTCGAACTAACCCTTAGTAAATCTTATATTTCCAAGTCACAACATTTTAGATCCCATAAACAGTATCTGCTTTTTGCTGGTTCACTTTTACATCTAAAAGAAAGATTGTTTGCCAAGAAATCTTAATGGAAGCTGGCCTGTATGTATCTAATACAGGCCAGATGTAGATAAGTGTATCCGTATTTGTCCTAGGTCTTCCAGGGATTATCCCCTATATAATATGAAGAAGAAAGGACTGAAACAAAAGCCAAAGAGATCTTTATGGACTAAATGTGCTTGCGTGAGTGTGGGTGCATGCATGTGTGTGGTCCTAGCTTTTGTGACTCTGAATTCATTACACTATGCATTAAACGGATGATTAAAATAAGAGAAAGTTTTCTTTCATACACACTGCATGAGAATGTATAACGTTTTATACATTTCACATACTTCTTTAACATGTATTTTTACGCACCTCTGATTTCACAAGGCTGAGCATGAATAGTGGCAATTATTCAAAGACTATTAAGTCATTATATACCCTGCAATCAAACAAAGTCTCCCTCTTGCATTTTCTGCCTTGAAAAGTAATAAGCTGAATAACAAACAGTTGGAATAGCATTCAGAGTTGGGAGAAGGCCCATGTGTCAGCTGGGGAATTAAAAGATTGATATGTCAAGTCAACAAACCACTGAATTATCCATCTCTGCTTATTTAAGTGGGAATGAATGATGGTATTTCTGGAAAATTTTGAGTTTTGCTTAATGCCATTTCTGGTTTTTCCCTTCCTTGCCATGGTCTCATGCTGTGCTTTAGACAACGAGAACGTCACTGGATGGATGTCTCTCCTTCTTTTTCATACTACTGTTGCATCTCAAATCCCTAGGGTGACAGATGTAAGAGAATTACATTTATATTTACTCCAGCTGACCAGAATCTCCCAGAATGGACCATAGCAGTCTTTTTGTTCCTGCTTGGAATCTGACTAAATAATCAAGAAGGTCTGAACTGGCATCACTCATGAGTAATTCAGTCCAGATGTTAATCAGTTATTTCCTCATATCTGTTTTGTCCTACAGATTTTCCAAGAAAATTTCACTAGATTTTTTTAGACTGTTTAAGTGGTAGCATAGCTCAATTTTTACATTTAAGGATTTGGATGTGCTACCATGTACTGCACAAAACTGTTTTCTCACGTTGTTTGTAAAGTAATAAAGATTGTCAACAGATGTTCAAATTGTGATCAAACATTCTGGTGAAGGCCAATTGATTATCAGCAGTGTTAGGATTAGAGTTAGAATTTGGACTAGGGTGACAGTAGGTTTTTAAACTGAGGTTGAGGTTAGGGTTACAGTTAAGACCAGGTTTAAGATTAAAGAAAATCCATTTTCATTCGTTCTTATCTGAATGCAGAAAGTACCTGCAAACCATCTAAAATAAACATTAAGTGTTATCCAACTGACTGAAACACCTTCCCGTTTGGTTTCTGTTAAGAGTCAAGAGGTTTTCTGTTCTTTTCTAAGAACAGGAAAAACGAATGTCTGTAATAATTGTGCATATTGTTGCTGCATACCTTTTGTCTTTTTTTTTTTGTTGTTTATCTTTTTTTTTTTTTACATAATTTGAAGGTACCAGCTACTCTTGTAAAAAAACATCTTGTTACATTAACTGGCATTAAAGGTCCAGATTGTTTTTTTTTCTTCTTCTGTGAGGGGAGATAGACACATCAGCACGCAACCAGATATAAGAGGAACAGTTTATTGATAACGAAAAGAGCATAAAGTTCAACACAAAGCTTTTTCAAATCCTGAGAAGTCTTTTCTTGAGGAGCTCCTACTGAGCTCTCCTGCATCCATTCATACCCTCACACACTCAGCTCCTAGCGAGCATACCTGCAGCCCTTCATTGTCGCTCACACTCATACACCTCGAACCCAGAGCCCTAACCCCTAATACTCAGGTGATCCACTTCTCCTCTGATGAGTCGAGGGTTCACCAGACATAACATTCTGTAAAGTTACCATTACAGAGGTTTTGTTTTGACAGTGAAGATTTGCTAGATAATTACCGTTTTTGGTGATGCAGTGGGTATGGCTGTGACACCTTCAAAGTTAAGGGTTTGAATCTGAATCCTTGTGTGTGTTGAGTTTGGGTGGGTTTCCTCCAGGGTCTCAGCTTTCTCACACAGTCCAAAGACATGCGCATCAGATGAATTGGGGATTCTAAATTGATCGTGGGTGTGAGAGTGTGTGTAAAATGTGTGTGCCCTGTGGTGGATTGGAACCCCACCCAGGGTGAGTCCCTGCCTAGCGCCACTGGTCCCAGGATAGGCTTTGGGTTACAGAAAGCGAGTGAGAATTAACTGATTTTATGATGAAACAGAGCAATAGAAATAATTCAAAATGGCTTCAGAAAACATCTTGTTACATGAATTTACACTTTGTTCACCTGTAAAGTTGTTTGAAGACAGGGTTTTGTCAACAGCGTGCTACACAAGCAGTCAAAAGAGATTAGGTTGAAAACCACTGGAGAATTCCTTTAACAGAATGTGGCTGTATTACAGCAACAGAAGCTAAAGAACAGGAGAGAGTGACTAATCTTCAGTGCACGTGCAGGACACAGAGAACAGCCTCCAAGCCTGTTCTGAGAAATCTCCACCAACAGCTCATAAAATGACGCAATAAATGACTTGAGGCGCTCACCCCTGAGGGAGTGCTGACTTGGCACTCCTATCTATTGTTTTAGGGTGAAATCTGACGACATAGGATCAGCTCCTTAACGAGTGGAAAAGAAAAGCAGCAGGGCTAAATTTGCATTGTTGGTTTGGAAAGTGTTTGGGAAGCCCAATAGCAGGGTGGAAAAGCCCAATGTCATCTGTGGCCTGAAAGCATGCAGAGCTCACGGGTTTTCTCTCTTCAGGTCCTCCACAAGGCCATGTGGGACATTTTTACATTCACAGGCACAGAATAATTGGCTGACAAATGAAGTACATTTGTCAACCACACACTCTCTCAAAAGCTTTTAAGTAATCAGACTCTGGGGGAAACGCATCCTTTATTTGGTAAAATTGATCATGATGGCAAAGCATGCTCCTGTGATCTACCACCCTGTTTCCAAAAATGCTGTATGGAATATTAATTATTTTTTAAAACATTTAAAACGGCTACCAAAGGTTGAAAAACACCTGTTGGAATGTCTCAACGATAATTAGTTGGTAACTTGAGCAAATAGTGCAACAATTATAGAATAATGTTTTTTAACTTAAAGTTGGAAAGAGGATTTCATCATCTATGATATATAATATTGAAAGAAATATTCACATCCAGGGAAATATCTGTGCAGACTAGTACTATATGAATCCAGTACTAAACACACTCAACAAATCACTGCATGAGCTCAGGAACACTTCCAAAAACATTATCTGTGAAAATAATTTGGCGTTGCATCCACAAATGCAGCATTAAGTTAAAACCAAAGATACCATATATCAACATTCCTTGGGCCCAAGCTCATATTAGATGGACTGAGGCAAAGTGGAAAACTGTCATACGATCTGATGGATCAAAATGTGAAATTCTGGAAATCCTGAACACTGCATCCGGCAGCTGTGATGGTTAGGGATGGTTAGATCTGTAAATCTGTTCTTAAACACTGCATCTGCTAGGACGTGTGCGGTTGCTTGGAACTGTTTTAGTTGAGATTCGCTAGGTTTGTTGAATAAATACACATTTATTTTACATTATGTTATTTTTTTATTTATATAATGTAAAATTGCAAATTTACATTCACATTTTGAGGATTTTTTTTACCTTTGGGTTTGTTTGTTGTTTGTTAATCGATCAGAACCAGAATCGATTAAACGGAGCCGGATTCGGAATTGAAAAAATTTAAATGATACCCATCTGTCAGAGGTGGGGCTGCTAAGCCCCATCCCGGATTTACCTCTGAGTAAGCAGCAACGGGGAGGAAGCCAGAGATCCATGCAGATATGTTTATTAACAGAAAGCAAAACAAAACAGGAAAATCAAAGGGCACGCGGGCCACCAGGATCAGAAAACTAGAACGAGAACTAAGACATGCACTCTACATGAGGCGCTAAATCAGCCGATGGGCATATGACGAGGGAAACACAAAACGGGCTTTACATACAGACAGTGATCAGGGGAAGACTCAAATCAGCTGGGACTCAAAGTGACACATGAACAGAAAACAGCTGAGAACTAAAGCACATGACCAAAGAACAAAACATACAAACATGTCAAAATAAAAGAACCAGAACATGAACAGAAAAACAGAGCAAAACAACTGAAAAGCAACCGTGACCGAACCGTGACACCATCCCTAGTACTGGTATGTGAGTGCATTTGTGTACATGACATGTGTAGCCTGCACATCTTAGAGGGTACCTCTACTGCTGAGTTACATTTACAGGTTTTAGAGCAACAAATGCTGTGACGTCTTTTCAGGGAAGGCCTTATTTCAGGAAGACAATGGAAATCACATACTGCACATATTAAAGCAGCATGCCTCTCTGTGTTAAACTGGCCTGTCTGATCAAGACCTGTCGTCTACTGAAAACAATGGGCACATCATTAAATAAAAAATAAGACAAAAGTAAAAACCTTACTTAAAGTGTGTGGACCCCTACAACTATTTGACACTTTCTCACAATAAAAATCAACCCATACGATTATATGAGTATCTGTTTTTTCCACTCAGAAACAGCACTGATGTAATTCAGTGTCAAGTTATTAACACATTGCAGAACCACTGTTTTAGTGACATTTTATTTTACAAGTGTCATGCTCGCATATTATCCCAGGTCCAAGGGATTATATCATGCATCACATCATGCACAGATCCAGTCAAAGACAAGTCATACAAACTGTGTTATATTCTTAATCTTATTCTCTTATTTAAGTCTCTGAGTAACTCTCCATATAGTGACATGCAGTGGCAGACTGGGATAAAAAAAAAAATTGACCTGACATTTTGGTGTGGAATGGCCCACCACATACAATTAAGCACAACTTTTAATGAACATTTGTATTCTGTGTGTGTGCATGTGTGACAGAGAGAGGGAGAGAGAGAAAGAGAGAAGTGTACATGTCTTTCATGTCTGTGTATTGTACATAAATCCCCACAGAAAACCAGTAATAGATAATTAGCTGCTATCTCACTATTACTGTTGATGAATGGTGGTTAAAAAATAATGTTCTCACTTAAGAAGATTTAGTTCAGCATTGAAGACATAAAAAGGTACTTAAATGTGTTTTCAGGTGTGATATCCGACCAATAAACATAAATAAATGAATAAACAAAGCCTCTGAATCACTGAGTCCTAAATGCTTCGGGGTTTGTCTCAGTCCGTGGGGACGTCTTCCGTTAACCCGGGCTGAGTATGTCCCTTTACCTGGACCGACAGAGTTGAAGAGGCTACCTGCACCTCATTTAAAGAACTGTTTCTGTTTGTGTTCTCTGAGAACTGTGATAGCCTACGTTTCATCAAAACCCCTACTGTGTTTCCCAAGACTTCCTTGTGTCCAACATGACAAGTATGACCCCCTTATATACACCCATATTGTGTTTTATCTCAAAAATAGAAAAACTTGTAACTTTTTTTTAATTACATGACATTGTGAAGTATTTCTATTGGTCCATTTATTATGAAGCTTACACTTGGTGTCAAAATGAGCTCAGCTCCTGCAGGGCTACTGTGGTTTCAGATCTGAGAAGGTATGATGTGCATCCCAATTAAGCAGTTACTAAGATGGCAACTTTTCCATGACTCAGTCGATGTTATTTTTCCCCTTGGCTCCGGCGTGTCTGCGGAGGCCTGAGAACGGGGGACATGTTCTGATACGGATGGCTCTTTACTGAGACCTCCTGAGGCCTTTGTGGTCAGTGCGATGGTCCATGCATCAGGGGCTGTCTAGACAAGATAATGGCCTCTGTGCTTCAGATATGCAGGGACATGTTCTCTGCTTGATACATCTTCTCCCTGTTTGCAGCTTATCTGTGTCTGTTATGGGTGCATTGCCAGTCGTCACTCAACTACTGGACCTGGATTTGGAGCATCAAAACAGGTTACACCTCTTTTCCTGAGGTGTGCAGTTCAAAAAGTGAACCATGATGTTTGACCTTTGCTGAGGTTTTAAGTCAACAGAAGAGAAAAAAAATCACTCAGCGATTAGTGGTGTGAACATAAGGTGAGCCTTTTCACTTGTTCTCTGATATGCTCTTTTTAACAGTGCCCTGCTTAGGCTGGTTAGTATCAACAGAAGCTTTGGGCATATCTAAGGATTATCCTTTATAGTTTATACTTTTGTTTTGAGTTTCACATTAAATGCAATTATTGTACGATGTGCTTTGTTTCCAATTTTTTGGAAATTAAAAACTTAGCAAAAATGTAAAGAATGTATTGTAAAGAATGTTGTAAAGAGCAAGGCTGAACACACCTCGGAATCTTACAATCAAATAAAAACAAAAAATAGTGACAAAAACATTTGTCATGTCCTTTAAAATATGGTATCTGCACTGATAAGAGACTGAAAATGAACAATTACACTCTAATAAGAAATGTGTTCAAAAGATTCCTGACACATTCAGTGTTCTCAAAGGCTGAAAGTGTTGATTGTCACAAAGAATACTTCATCTGTGTCACGATGGTGAGGGTTAAGCCCCCAAGATCAAGAGCTCTCATTGAACCAGGCTGGACACCAGGGCTTCATGCTGTTGTGAATGTTTATTTAGAAATGCAAAACAAAAG
>JBBPDH010000001.1:28452177-28463041 GCA_037974565.1 Clupeocharax schoutedeni
AAGCACGTAAGACAGACCTGAACAGAATACATACATAACTATAACTGAGGTTCTTCAGCTACTGCTGGCATAAACGTGAACAAGAGAACAGAAAAAGGCCTATCCTGGCACGGCTCTGGCGTGCCAGCCGTGACAGTCTGCCTGGAAATTAGAACAGAATAGAATAGAAAAGAATAGAATAAAGTAGAATAGAACGCTTTACTGTCATTGCAATAAATTAATAAAATGTGAAATATTCTTTACCACAATAAGATATTGCAAATTGTTTTATATCTTATTGTTTGTGACAGAGAAAACTCTACAGGACATTTGTGACTTAAAAAAAAAATCTATATTTCAGAGTAAATTAGTATAAATGTACAGTACTGTGCAAAAGTCTTAGGCAGCTGAGAAAATTATACTCAAAAGCTGTTTACTACTGAGCAGAAGTGTTGTGTTAAAGTAAAAACACTAATATTACAATAAATACTAAAAATTTTAGACCTCTTTCTTCATGGAAGCTCATCAGGCACACGAGGCCTCCTGGTAAATTTGGGCCGACCAATTAAATTTGGGCATGGGACAGTCTACCTGGAGCAACTTGGGGTTAAGGGTCTTGCTCAGGGACCCAGTGGTGGGATGCTGAAGATAGGATTCAAACTCATGACCTCTTGGTCCAGAGATAAATATCCCACCCACTAGGCCACCACCACCCCATTAATATCAATGAATTACTTTTTAGAAAAAAGAAACCTTGATACGTCTTACTGATTTCTTTTTTCTTTGCGTGTGTTCTCATTTTCACTTGTGTGTTTGCAAAAGAACCCCACTACGGGTAGAAATGGCTTCAAACAATTTGCCTAGGAGCCTAAGACACAGTACAGTACTGTATGGTAGACTGGTGTAGGGGTACAGACTGGTTCTGGGGTTAGATTACACTCCAATGTGTTAAAAGTATCCAGAATTGACAGAGAATGTGTTATAGTAGTCCTGGCATAGGAGTTTCTTGACACATTATAAATATTGTTTTCCTTTAATAGTCTCAGAAAATAATCAAACACATGAAACACTTGCTGGGAGTTTAGGGATGATGCCTAATTTAAGACCAAATGATCCACTAAAATAGTGCAGAGGTATAGCCGTCAGTTAATTTTTTCCTTTCAGGTTAAAAGGAAAGTGATTCTTTCAGCTCTCATGACTGAGACAGAATCAATACGAAATACCAAGAGTTGCTCAATAATGCAGGGCTCATGTGGAGATCAGATGTTTGAAGCGAGCTATCAAAAGGAAATTCCATGGACTACATATTTCGGCAAAAGTCCTCAGTTCCTGGTATAGGGCAGTTCATCAGAGAGGAGAAAATGATTTGCCACTAAAGAGAAAAGAAAGCCATTCAGTGTGCTGTGAGGATAGAAATGAATGATCAGGGACACATAATGGGCACGCATGGTGTCACACACCCTGAATATGTTCTTTCTGCTTATTGATCAAATTTTATTTAATCTTACCCTCCTCAGCTTTCAGGACTCGGACATTAGACATGTGTCATTCTCACAGTGAAGGTACTTGGTTCTTTTTTTGTCTACAACAGTAATTTTTTTTCCAAGTCAGCTTTGTCACCAGAACTACATTAACATTTACATTTATGGCATTTACCAAAGCGACTTCCATTCCCTATCTACAGGGGACAGTCTCCCTGGAGCAACTTGCTTGGGGTTAAGGGTCTTGTTCAGGGACCCAATGGTGGTGCTGAAGGTAGGATTTGAACCTGTGACCTCTTGGTCCGGAGGCAAGTATCTTACCCACTGAGCAACCTCCACCCCCATGGAACTACAATTCCATAATACTATAATTTCTTCAATTCAAGAATAGAATCTGTAATGTGACACTTGTTCTCATCATATCCTCTGGCTACTCCTTAAATAGCAATTACAAAGCACACTTGTCTCTTTTCGGATTTTTTTCATAACCCAATAAAATGTCTGCAGGCAACCACATGAAAATTGATTGCCTCTGAATGAAAGCCTTGCAGGGCAGAGTCTGTAGAGAGGCCTGGTTCGATGCCAGAAGAGACACTACAGAGTGCACACAAACACTTGTTGGGGTGGTGCTGCCTGACATTTCATAAATCATGTCTGTCGTCATAAAAAAAGAACTTTTGGCTCAGAATAAGTCATTTAATTTTGGCTGTGACACAAAATGATGCATAAATGAGAGGACAGTGCTGTTGGGCCAATTTTTGAATGGTGACCTGTCAGCCGACAATATTGTAATCGCCACACAAATGAAATGGGAAAGACATTATCATTTGTATTTGACACAGTGACACATTCCAACATTCATGTCATCCGATTTTGGAAAATGATGATCTTGAGCCAGTGTTTAAACCTTTAATGAATGGGGTTCTTATGAAATGAGCAGCAAGGTTGCCAAGCAGATTAATATGGTTATTCTATGATGGAATGTTATTTAGGAAGTAATCAGTGCACATATTTTGAATGACAGAAATACTGAGTAAATAATAACCTTGCCCATATGCCTGTAGTGCTCTGGTCACTAATAAATGTCAGAGTTTGTTACCACTGGCTGTACGTTCATAATTCAGGTATGTGACATATTCATTATGAGGTTCACTCAGCTTTAAGGAGGTAAAACATTTCTAGTTATTCTTGATTAGGGTTAAATTCCTGACATGAAATAGATGTGTACATATTCCTCATTAGGACCTGGAGGCACACCTTAAACATCTCAATCTGAATTTAAAATTGAAGAAGTCATTCATATAAATGGTAACCAAGCTGGAAAAACAATAGCTTTCGCCTTAATATTCCTCTGGAATATGGTGCTGAGCAGAAGGCTCCCTCAGCCAAATCACCAGATCTTTCAAAACAATGACAAAAATAAAAATCATAGCAGGGAGATTTATACTCCATCGCCATTCCTGCAGAAGTCTTTAAGCTGTGACAGGTAATATTTAGATAAAAGCCTGGCCCTGTCAGCCTCGAGGAGAAGCAGTGGTCCCTGAAGAAGCTGGGCAGGACGGGAGAGGAAAAGGAGGAAATCTGGGTCTGCTGTCTGACTGAGGGAAATTATTTTCACACTGCCGTTCCCTCTTTTGCCGAAGCAGTTTGTAGGTTCCTTGTTATCGTCCAGCACATACGTCACTGTAAAAACGACCAGCAGAGGTTTATTTTAACAGCACAGCCATTCATCAGTGCTCTGTTCCCTGCTACTGCATATAGATTTCAAACTCATTCCAGCCCAACTCAGCTAGACCTAATATTTCTTGACATGTTTCATGACAAGTCGACTTGAAGCCACAAATGGCCGGACCCACACTACAGTCATCACACACCGAGAGCCTCCTGGCGAAATTCAAACAAGAGAGGACCCGTTGCTTACTCTTTCCACTAGCAATGTGTGTGCAGTCCCACATGCCACTCACAGCTCTGGAGCCTTACTGGGACACACCTGTTTCTGATTAGACTAATTGGCCATTGTGGTAAAGGAAGTGTGTGGCGTCTGTCTGAATTCTGGACCCAAATATTGGCACTTGGGGAAACGTAAACTGAGAGCCCCCGGAAACCTCAACCAGGTTGTTTCTACAGAGAAAGGATTCACTAGTAAAATCCATTGCATAACCCCATGAGCAGCTGGCTATATTTGGGGTGTTTTGCTTGACACTTGTCCATTGCATATGATTCCTTGATTATTTATTATAAAATCATTTATGAGTTCTTTTCCCTGTTTCAGGGAAGATATCTGTGAATGCCACAGAAACCGAGTAAAACTCAATATGAGTGACCTCATATTCTGGGTCTCGGGTGTTGTAATCTCATTTAAATGCCAAATAAAATGTCTACAATCCATTTTAGGCTGTTCAGGTTTCTGTTGACAAGGCCTGCATTACCAGCCGATTGTGTCATCTGGATCTGAACCTGCTCCACTGAGCTGAGATTACCTTTCTCCTTGTATTATCCCTGAATGCAAAAGACATACTGTACTTCTAATGGTATTAAATGCATTTATCACTGGTGTTAAGCACATTTATCAGTGTTATTAAACACATTATTCTTCCATATCTATTTTGTGATTATAAGCAGACCATGGGAGAATGTCTGAGGGATATATGAGGCATTGCTAAACAACAAAGAGTGATTTGGCATTTTACTTGTGCGCAGTTGGAAGCAATCATGTTTCATTTTACTGAGTTTCAAGGAAAAGCAGATTTGTGAAATAAGATACTAATAACTAAGGAACTGTGTCATGGCATTTGCGCAGTTCCAAACTATGTTTGGAGCAAAAGCTGTATCATTTATAAGAAATGCAAAGCTTTTACTTTCAAAGTATAAAAAAAACATAAAGTATAACTTTAAGAGCTTTTTAAGACAATCAATCACAGCCATGGCTCCTTCTCATAGCAGTTGGCCTGACTGGCTCTGTTGGTTTTAAAACAAATGGAGCTTGAAAGAGGTCATGTCGCCCCTCTCTTTACCATGGCCTGTGTAGAATGACTGCTGAGCATGTTGGAGAGAAGGTGCTGTGTGAGACTTTGGGGCTCTTTAACAGCTGGCCATTTCTGATCAGCAGAGCTGTGAGTGAAAGCACAACGCCTCCTCTGAACAATCTACATATGTCCACACAGGCACCCAGCCATACACATGTCATCGGGCAAGCACATACATTCATTCTCCAGGCTGTGAGGCACAAGATTACTCACACACCCCAGACAGCAGTCTGAGGGGAGGTAGGGGCACTGATGGGCCTGCCGTGTTCCCCCAATCTTTTTGGGAGTAAAGGAGTTAAATAGTCCACATTAAGGTTTGTTTTTGTTCTGTAATAACACTGTTGAATGGAAAAGAACTTCACACAAACAGAATATCACAGTTGAATAAAATCTGTAAAAAATGATTAAATTAAAAAGATTCATGTGCAAAGGCTTTGGCAAAGGCTTTTTTCGTACATTTATATAGCTCATTAGACTCCCAGGATATTGTATTGACATTCATCTAAGAATCTGAAACCATAGATCACTGACTCTTGCAAAGCAAGAGAAGACAGTAAAAAATATCTAAAAACTTCCCACCTGTAAGAACATGGAAACTTACCCAGATACATCTTAACCCTCAGCCAGGAATTCACATCAACAGTGTATATTGTGTGTGTTTTATATATATATACAGTGGAGGAAATAAGTATTTGACCCCTTGCAGGTTTTGTAAGTTTGTCCAATAACAAAAAAATGTCTCAGAACAGTATCATTTTAATGGTAGGTTTATTTTAACAGTGACACATCAAAAGGAAACTTGACACCTGTCTTAACTAGTCACCTGTATAAAAGACACCTGTCCACAGAATCAATCAATCAAGCAGACTCCAAACTCTCCAACATGGGAAAGACAAAGAGCTGTCCAAGGATGTCAGAAACAAAATTATCAAGAAGCTGGGAGAGAAGGTGACAACTGTTGGTGCAATGGAAGGAGCACAAAATGACCATCAAATGAACTCGGTCTGGGGCTCCACGCAAGATCTCACATCATGGAGTGTCAATGATCCTGAGAAAGGTGAGAAATCATCCCAGAACTACATGGCAGGAGTTAGTTAATGACCTCAAAGTAGCTGGGACCACAATCACCAAGGAAACCATTGGAAACACATTACACCGCAATGGATTAAAATCCTGCAGTGCTCGCAAGGTCCCCCTGCTCAAGAAGGCTCATGTGCAGCCCGTCTGAAGTTTGCCAATGAACACCTTAATGATTCAGAGAGTGACTGGGAGAAGGTGCTGTGAGACCAAAATTGAGCTCTTTAACTCAATTAACTCAACTCGCCATGTTTGGAGGAAGAAAAATGCTGCCTATGACCCCCAAAACACCGCCCCCACCATCAAGCATGGAGGTGGAAACATTTTGCTTTAAGGGTGTTTTTCTGCTAAGGGTACATGACAACTTCATGCAGCAACAGGAAAATGGACGGAGCCATGCATCGTAAAATCCTGAGCGACAAACTCCTTCCCTCCGCCAGGAAACTGAAAATGGGTCGTGGATGGGTGTTCCAGCACAACAATGACCCAAAACATACAGCAAAGGCAGCAAAGGAGTGGCTCAAGAAGAAGCACATTAAGGTGTGGCCTGGTCAGTTTCTGGACCTTAATCCAATAGAAAACCTATGGAGGGAGCTGAAGCTCAAAGTTTTACAGAGACAGCCTCGAAACCTTAGTGATTTAGAGATGATCTGCAGAGGAGTGGACCAAAATTCCTCCTAAAATGTGCGCAAACTTGGTCATCAATTACAAGAAACGTTTGACCTCTGTGCTTGCAAACAAGGGTTTTGCCACTAAGTATTAAGTCTTTTTTTGTTAAAGGGTTCAAATACTTATTTCCCTCAGTGATATACAAATCAGCTTCTATCTTTTATTTAAAGTTTTTTTTTCAATTTTCCTTTTTTAATGTGCTATCTATCACTGTTAAAATAAACCTACCATTAAAATGAGACGGTTCTGAGACTTTCCATTTCTTTGTCATTGGACAAACTTACAAAATTCTTCAAGGGGTCAAATACTTATTTCTTCCACTGTATATATATACATATAGCATAGTGTAGCTATCTCTGAGGGCCTCTGCAGAACTGCATGATGATGAGACTGTGTAAACAGGCAGGCTGGGTGGGATGAAGGCTCAAAGGATTTTCCGTGACGATTACTGATGACTTTAGCATGTCCCACCAAACAGACACATCAAAGACAGTGCAGTGCTTTCTGAGGCTTTGCTGTTGTTGTTTAGACTTCGTGTAGTCTTTTGGAACGACTGGTGTAATGTGCTGTATAGACTGTTCCCATCTCTTTACCTACATCAAATAAATTTGAATAAATATTTGTGCAGTATGGAAGCACAAAAAGGAAGAAGCCCTCTTGCATACAGTTATCTAGTCTGATTTTGTTAATACAGCTATGTGTGTTTCTGCTGTTTCTTTTTATATATTTACAGGAGAAGAATCTGTTGCTTATAGTATTAAAGCTAAACCGAATCAAATCATTAATACAAAAAAGTAGACAAACAGAATGAGGAGGAAGTAGAGCAGTGTAAGGGTGAATGAGTTTATCTGGCACAGATCATTTTAAGGTAGAATTTTATACCATTAAAATTAACATATCATTTAGCGCTGTGGTGTGTGTAACTGCCAAGCGAGTGTGGTCATTTTTCACAAGGTTTTATGCTAGAACTTTGATTTCTGTTGAACTCAACTGTATCTGTGCTTTAATGCTGTTTCACACACCCCTCTTCTGTCCTTTTAAATTTCAGATGGCTAGGTCTGATGTACTGAATCCCTGTTCATGTGATATTTCATAACAGACCAGAGTATTTTCAAATCATTGTACTTGTCTAATTTCCCAGATTGTCTGGATTTGTCCAGGGATTATTTAAACAGATGTGAATTTTTAGGAATATTTGGTTTCTATGTCTGCCAACATCAATTTAGAATTATTTGGTCACTTAAAATAGATTAGACAAGAAAATGGACATGATTTTATGCCAGAATGACTACGCTGGTAATTCAAATCAGTTCTACCACACAGATGTTAATTAGAGGGTAATGAAAGGCCTACATTTACCTGTGTGTTTCTGTGGGCTAAAGCAGTGTTTTCCCTGACTGAACACATTGCAGGATTTTATCTGTAATTCACCTCCCTCCAGCTAAAAATCATAATTTCACTGGAGGTGGGAGGACATTCTGTACTGCCACCTAGTGTTACTAAGCCCTCCAGTTATTGGTGCAAGCTTTGAGATGGTGTTTTAAAAGATCTTATCAGTGCTCAGATATTTAGATGACTCTGATAACTACTAATAACACTGTGAATAATAGTAGCATACTTTACTACAAAGTTTTAAAATTAAAACATTTAAACATTTTAATGCAAGAACAGATTTGTAGTGAATACATTGTGTTTACTACACACTGAAAGCTGGGAAACGGAATGATCCACCTTATTAAATCAAGAAATTCATTTCACATTATGTCTACAAGTTAATTGAACTTTTAATACAAAAATCCTGTTCAGAAGTTCAGAAATTCAGAAATTCAGCTAAATTCAAAAATGAAGCAAACTTCAATCTTTTAATAGTAAAATTAACTATTATCATTCACCGAGCATTGCTTAAAATTGTACACTCTTGAATCTAAACTTCATAATTTATGGATTATTTAAGAGCGACCATTACATTTAAAACAAATTGTAGACATAACCTGAAATGAGTCAATCAGTTTCTCTCTTTTTTTTAAATAAACAAAGTGTTTAAGTTAGACATTATGTATCTGAAGATTCCAACAGAAGAATGTGGTAGACGTATTTATTTTAAACAACACAGGAAAAATCTATTTCTATCATCTCTGGTTGGTTTTATTGACCGTATCATGCCGTTTTTTATGATAGTGTTGTATGTCTAAAAGTATACAGATACACTTTCTAATTAGTGAATTCTGCTGCTTCAAGGCACACCCACTGCTGAAATGGGTGCTCAACTGCACAAGCATAGTATGTAGAACAGAAACACCAATACAGTGGGATGCTCTGGAGTTGCTGCACGTGAATCTAAGATCACCATGCCCAGTGCAAAGCAATGACTAGTAAGTAAAAACTGTGAGGAAGGTAATCAGCTTCTCATTTAGCTCTAGTTTAGCCATTAACTTTAAATGAGTAGCACAATAATTTCACCCAGACTTATTTGCTGCTGCTCACTTCTCTTACTTTAAGCTTAAAATAGAAACAAAAGATAACAGAATAAGAGCGTCTAGCAAACGACACCATCTGTGCTTAGACACACTGCTAAGGTTTTCCACTGAAGTTCTATAGCAAACTCTTTAATCAGGGATTTTTTTTTTGCTTTAGTCTGAAAGACCTTCCTAAAGAGCTTTTTTGTAAGACTATATTTACGTCTCATCAACATACCATTACTTTCACTCCAGAATGGATTTCGGCTGCACGAAGTAGAGAAAGTAGAGAAAACAATTTAGCTATGATCAAGCTTTTTAGTCAGTATTTTGCCATTTTACCACAGAAACCTCTGGCACACCCTAGCAAATCAAAAGACCCCCAGCAGAGGTGTTTCTGCCTCTCCATCGCTTCTGCTCTGCCATTTACACCTAATGCATTACCCTGCTGACTAAACTAAAAGCAATCACTTTCCACACTGTTAATGCTGAGTGGAACACAGTATACTCTACCAGTCATTCACCCTGTACACATGTGCTCCTAATGTGGCCCTGTGTTTGGTTCTCACTGTAACTGGCTTTGCTGAGGGGCAGTTTTCCTGCTTCCTCACTGCTGTTTACATTTTCTAAGGTTCCTTGTGCTGAGCAAGCATAGCTGAGGGTGCAGTGTGTTTTTGGAAGGTGGTACCTTTTATTACTGTGTGGTCACTCCATTGCTTTTTCCTGCATGCAACTGCAACCATATATGTGCCTAACCATACCTAACCATCAATTTTTAATGCATTTGACACTGCCGCTGTGGAGTTGCATGTAATTAGCCTTAGTGAGTCAATAGAACACATCTTCAGTCACATCAAAGTTAATGTAGGATGATTGCGTTTCAATATACAGTTTATAGTGAGTTCTTAAAATCTGTGCTGTTCCCGGGATATCTTTTCTCATTACTTTTACAATTCCGTACAAACGTTCCAGACTTTATTAGCTAAAATAAGACCCCGAGTGTAACTTTGGTGTCCTAATATCAAACACTTAACTGAAAAACCAAATGTCTTAATGAAAAAAGCAATAAGATGTATAGAGACAATACCTACACAAAATATAAATTCACAAAAGATAAAGATGTTATGTCACCTTACCTTAGTGACAGGTGGTTTGTACAGGTTAGTACCTTGTTATCTGCGTAAGAAAGATATAGAACAAAACATCTGCAGTAGATTTACTGAAATGAGTCACATTAGCAACAAATCCAGGTCTGTCCAAGATCTTGCATTGCATGTTAAGTGGCCTTTTATATTTGACATGCATGCCAGCACTGCCAGACTGTGTACAAAGTTTAGTTTCTCAGAGTTTATTGTCTCTGGCCAATAAAGAAGCATATTAAAACAGTCAATTTGTTCGGACATGGTGGATGAGTGGTGAAGTATTTCCCCTCTTAATGATCCACTGCCACTGGGCCAAAGTGGTTAATAAGGATTAAACTGATACTAATCCAGACTAAGGGATAATCCATCCATGGCAGTCTTTTATCTTTATCTTTATTGCATTTGCTAAGCATGATTTAATTTACTAAGAATTTAATACCATTCATTTACTAAGAAATCTAAACACCAGAATATGGTCCTTGCAGCTAGATTTATGTCACTCAGTATACTGTATGTGTTCTTATGGGGTATTATGTGCCTTTGATCATAATGCTAAGTGAGACTCTGTCCATCTGTTTTGCAGAAGTGGCTTGTTTTTGTTTATTTGAAAGGTTGGTGTTGCCCTTTCCTGTTATTTAGCATGGATGGAAATGGGTTTATTTGATTTGATGGTATCAAAGAGCAGCCATCCTGAGGCTAATTGAAAGCAGCTCGGGTCAAGAAGCTGTGAAAGCCTGTAGCATGCTCAGCCAGGCCATGGAGCTCATAGTCACAGCTGAAAAAACAACAAACAGCAAAACAGCCCTGGCACACCACTCAGCTACTCAGAGATACACTCACAGAGTGTTAATCCATTACTTTCATTTTGATACATATGTGTGTGTGAATATATATATATACCATCCCCACACACTGCTGTGTTCCTGGCTTTATGACACACGTGTTCTCTCCCTCTCTCTCTCTCTCTCTCTCTCTCTCTCACTGCTGTGTTCCTGGCTTTATGACACACGTGTTCTCTCCCTCTCTCTCTCTCT
>JBBPDH010000001.1:28466531-28476915 GCA_037974565.1 Clupeocharax schoutedeni
TCTTAATCTTTTGACTGATGGTGTTGAAGGGCAATAATTAATGTTTCTTAGTTAAATATATAGACATTATATCTTAAACTTTAAGATTTTACGCCTGTCCCACATTGTCCCACTTAAACTTGGTACTTGTCCCACATTTAGTCTGTCTGGAGGTGGTCACCCTAGCTCTTACTATTGGGGCTCATGTATGTACACATCGCTGCACTATATGTAATACCCACAACCACCAGAAGAGGGCAAGCTCATTCATGTGAACAGTCAGATTACATCACCATGGTTTTGTTCATTTTATTTTATTAAAGGTATGGTTTACTATCCCCATCCACATACGCAAATATAAAATATTTTTTATCCAACACTGAAGGTTTTATAAAGCAAGTCCATTGTGCAACATGATTTGTCTTCATGGCAGATTTGTCCAAAACTGGCAAGTATGCCTGATTGCCTTTGAAAGTAGAAAAGGACGGTATTAATTTGAATCTAAATGGAATAATGTCAAAGAAAAAACATATCTCTCAGTGGCACGCATTAGGCTCAGCTGCCTTTCCCTGTTCCAGTAAATCCCAGCATGTGTGCCAGAGCTGAGTGCAGGCAGAGAGGGAGAGAGCCTGGGGTGTGTGAGGAGGGCTTCAGCAGGATGAAGGCATCTCCAGGGACAGTGTGATCCTTTCAGCTTTCAGAGGGCCTGCTAATCCTCCTCCACTCCTCGCGAAGAACAGCTCTGCTGAATACATGACCACCATAACAAAACCCACTCACATTAGCTGTGTGAGCGAACTTCCCAGCTCCTCGTGCCATGTCCAATACTGATTAGAGATTAGTCTCTCTCTCTCTCTCTCTCTCTCTCTCTCTCTCTCTCAGAAGTGACTTCTCTCAACATTGTGACAAAACTTCACAGCAGAGTGGAGATATTTATTGATTCTTTAAATATTAGCTTGATTGAACACTAATGCAAAGAAATGTTTAAAATCTTTCAAATTGTGTGGAAAAAGATCACTTAAACATTAAAGTTGATCAGATTTCACAGCAGCTGACATGAACTCTAACAGAATACATTCAAAAAAATTGAGAAAAAGAATGGACCCAAATACTTCAAGGAAAAACAGCTCTTGTTTTCCTTTTCCATTCCCATAGAGACGGTAATGTAATTACGCTACTAATTAGCTTCATTAGAGCTGGCAGCTGTAGACAGCTCATAGCTAGTGTCTGAAAGCCTTGTTTTCAGAAAACAACCAAACCAGACCCTCACTCACCCCGAAAGTCCTGCTGAATTCACTCGTTTGTTTTACTGTCACACTAAAAGGAGGTTTAGAGGCGAAATGTGTATCCTTTAAGCCGCTCAGCTAAGACTCAAACTGAAATTCCCACTGATCACCACACGAGGGAGCCAAATTCTAAAGACGAACCAGATACTGCCAACTACTATTCTCTGACCATTCACCAGTCATTTATGGAGTTCCTTGTACGATATACAGTTCACCATATGACTGAAGGAGGCATTTGTGGCCAACAGTTCCTGAAAGCCAAAATGTAAATTTATTCATTGTGTACATCCTCACCGCCATCCCTGACAATAATGTAGAATTAATAAGCAAGAAACAGGACAGTTTCACGAGCTGGTCTGCATCTCCTTAGATTGCCTTTTTTTATTGGCCGCGCCTGCTGACAAGAGGCAACCTGTACGAGGCTTGGTCATAGAGTGTATGGTGAGGTAAATGTCATGCACTGCTTGTCTTTATTGGAGGCTGCAGTGCAATCTGCCCTTTTCCGTTCTGGAACCTTTTGTTTAAATAGGAGCTTTTAATGCTAGGCACCAGATGGGCTCTCAAACAAGTGTGGACTGAGGCATGTTTACCGCTCTGTGGTGTATGTGTGCAGAACAGGTGAAAATATCAAATCCCCCCGCACCGATGGCCGAGTGCCAGATGCCATGCCTCTGCCTGTAAAGCTTTATGGGGCATGTGCAATTGTTTGGGTGATATTAGCTCAGAGCGGGCAGGACTGCATCAGATCTGTGTGATGATTTAAACATCTCTGGTGTGAGCTTGGGTTTGCCCATGTCAGGTTGAATGGAGTCATTCTGATGAGTCTAACAAATGCAATGCTTTGTGAAAACATTATTTAAGAGAACATACATACCAAACCAAATATATTGTAAAGTGCATTCTTATTTTATAAAGTGTAAAAAACCTTGGTTTCAAAAGATATTAATTATTTGGGAAAAATACTGTAGAGGGTAAGTGCATTAGTGCAGGCCAGAAATCACACTGTTTTCTTTTTTTATCTTTTGCTTCTTGTCAAATGTCTTGTCAAATATATGAGCTGCTTGTGTAAATATATGACCACCTGGCTCTTTCTGTCAGCACAGGATCAGATTATTGTGTACATGGCAGATCACACAGCCGGCTGTGCAGAGCACCACAAAAGCCTGCACAATTTCCTGTAATTAAAACTAACGGCCAGTCCATAACACACCATACCTTTGATTGTAGTGCCTCACAGTCCTTTGATAAGTGATTTGAGGAGGCCTGTTTAATGTAATGCAGGCTACAGCACTGATACGCTTCAGTTGTATTCCGCTGATGATCTACAACCAGGACAGCCTATTTATGTCCTTTAGAGAAATGACAGATCTTGTGTACTCTTACAAAATAAAATGAAAAGGTCACTTCAGAGCAATGCAATGGAAGCGCACACTTTGGGTTCATTAAGGATGACTAATGGATGCATCATTTCTGTAAATGAAATTCATGAGTGTGAAAAACCTTTTAAGGTTCAAAGAATCTCTACTCAATGATCTAGACAACTGCATGTGTACAAAAAACAAATAAATTGCTGCTGCCTCTATTGCGGGAAAAAAATGATATTGGGAAGAGTGACATTTACTGGGACATTTGAATGGAAAATACCACAGAGCAAAGACAAAAACCAAAACTAATAGTACCTACATCCCCCACATAAGTTATCCTTTCTAAAAGTCATCTGATTAGATAACCAAAATAGAAATAACTGATGACAACTGGCAATAATTTACCTTGACTTGTTTAGAAAGTAAGGACTGTGAACACCACAGAAGAATACCATACCCACACTGAAGTATGGAGGTGGGAGTATCAATATATTAGACTTCTTCTGTAGTAAGTATATAAACAAATGTGCTGTTTGTCTTCGCTGTAACTATGTTCATTTATTTTACATCTAAGTTAATTTAACATTGGTTATTTGGCACAGACTAATTGTATAGGCCTATAGCTAAAACCTTGTTTTATGAGTAGTGAGTCACACTTAAATCATACCACCATCTCACAATCGTGACAAACGAATAAACATACATGCAAAACATGTCTTCTTTAGCTTTACCAGCTGCTCCTGACCCCTGATCATGGCCTGTTCATTCTGACCATGTGCAAAGAGCTAGTGAGGTCCCCTGCCATCATTCACAGGGACAGCTCCCCTCTCTAGCAGAATCAATCGCACGTCCCCTCCCCTGACCCTCTAGGACAGAGACGGATGGGCTCCCCGCTGACCTGGCACCTTCTCCCTCCAGCTCCTGTCACAATGGGCATCTGTCACTGGCTAATAATGGGCTGTAGTCAACAGCACAGAGATCAGGTCAAGTTGGGGGTTTTCCACATGGGGCTACCATCAAATGCATCAAATCCATCACATTGCACATCGAGGCTATCAGAGCGGAGCATTCAGATGGATGCTACTCAACTTAATGAACTGGCCTGATAGGTTTGACACTGCAGTTTGTTGTCCAACTTGTCTGCAGCGTGTAAGGATATAATTGGAGAAAAAAAGTGAGAGTCTGTTCAATGGACTACTTGCGCACTGGAATGGAGAAGGAAAATTAGCAAACACACAGTTTGCAATGTGGACCAGTCTAAAGAAAGTGTCAGATAATCCATTAATCCACTGCCGTTTTAAAGACGCTGGGTTGAGGCTAGTCCAACTCTCAAATAAAATTTGGGTGATCCAAAAGTGATCACGGAGGGTAGACTAAACAACATTAAGGCTACTAAGTGGCGATTGGCTTACTACATCCTTAAAAATATGCAACAACAATTTTGATGAAATAGTTCTCAAAATAGGCATCAACTGAAAGGGTGGTGGTTCTTCTGTATTTGATTCTGAATGTACTGAACTCTACAAGGAAATGCCAAAGCTATCCTCCCTTATGGTAAAAAATTAGTCTGTTTAAATCTAGTGGATATCGAGAGGCTGGAAAATGATCATGTAAAAATGAACACTTCCTCCCATTGACGGGTCCCTTATGAACAAAAAATGATCCTTCTATTGCTCCCTTTTTGGCACCTTTATTTATAAGATTGTAGGTGATGGCTAAAACATACAAAGAGCACAGATGTGGTGGGAGTACCTGATTTCCTGGCCAAAACGTACAGGCACAAGGCACAATATATCCAATAAGTGTACCTTATAAACTTGCTACTCAGGGTAATAGTGTCTGTTTTGTATCTTCTGCTCTGATGTAGCTAAATCACAGAGGTTTCTGTACAACATCACAGTCTATTCCCATTTGTGAGCATGGGCAAAGATGTGTGCAGCATCCCTCCGTCCCCTTTGCCCACTCTGATCTCGCCCAACATCTGTCGACTGGGCTGGCCCACTGTCGAGCACGCTGGAGGAATGCAGCTGCAGATTAGACCCACCTGCCAGGCTGAGATACCACAGCACTACACCACTGACATTTCACCATGACATTTCAGATCCTGTCTCTGTCTCTCTGAGGCGGGCTCTGGAGAACACTTCCCTTGTACTCTTCCACGTCGTTTGGAGACTAGATCAGACCGGAAAATAATGAACACCAGCACGTTTGGGAACCACATCATACTATGAGATAAAAGCAAGCATTGTATGCTGTGTGACACATCAGCGTATATTTTGCATTTCATTTTCCATTGCAGAGAACACCAACATGGAGACATGGAAAATGCAAAAACAATGGACAACAAACAATGAACAATTTATAACATGTAGGCAACCTCATAATCACTCTAAGCTTTACACTTTCTCTTTATATATTACACTATAATACTGACACTTTTCTGTGGATAGAGCGTTTATTTTTGAGTGATAGAAGAGATGACAAACTTTAACAATTTTATTGTAGGTGAAAACACTTTACACTCATTTTGTTATAGCTATGTACACATTGCCTCTGAGGCATTTGTCCGTTTCTCTCTCTTTTTTTTTTCCTTTTTTTGTTTGTATATATTTTACTATTAGTATTTCCTTTTTTGGGTCCTCTCTTTTACCTGAGTGGAGTTCTAAATGGATTATCCACTTCTTCCTCCATAATGTTGTACTTATCTTTCTCTAACCTGGTGTTTTTTTTTGAATGTCACAAGGGACCAAGACATAGGGCACATATCAAACAAAAGAATGATTTTAGAATACAGCTAATCAACAACAATGCACAGCTCGACTCAAAGTCCAACAATAACTATAATACAGCAAAAAGTTTAAAAAATGTGAATTGTGCAAACACTGAAAAAATATGCAACAACTTACTTCATATGTTTTTAATGGGCTCCAACAGAGTCTAATCGGGAAACAGAGTTGTTTTATATTGCCGTACAGGGCCATAGCGACACAGCACTATCCATATGCAAATTATTATGTCAGGGGTGAAACCTGATATAATTTGAAAATAGAATAAAGGTCCACAGTGAAACAAGATAAACAAAATGAGAGTGGGGCTTTGTGTTGATTACCTAATCACCCGCTTTGTTCCCATCAGCCCTTTGAAATGATGCCACTGCAGCTCATCATGGCTGATCACGTGAACGATGGAGGCTAGGAAGAAATCAGCTCAGAGAATCTCAAGAACTGTGCAGAGCATGGAAGTAATTAACGGGACAACAATGAAGAGAAGTTTACTGTAGCACAACTGCCATCACACACTCAGCTTGAGCAGCATGTATGAAATTATAAATAAGGAGACAATTGTTGCATGTAAAGGTAGACCCACGACATACAGATATAATAATGCTGATAAATTAAAGATCTTTAATCCTGCCAATGCTGTGACAGTCCTATCTTTTTTTTCATTACGTTTTCATTACTTTACACTCCTAATAATAAAGGTTCTTGGCCTGGAAAGGGAAAACTGGAAAGCCTTTAACTAATGCAGAACTTTTACATTATGCAGAGCTTCTTTATGTTCTCATTTACAAAACAGTTTCTTTGAAAAAAGATCTAGCCTCTTCTTGATGCCCTGCTTTTTAAAATTCTTTTTTACTTTAAAGTTGTTTACTAAATGTAGTGTAGTATTACATTTTTAAGGGCATATGACCTGACAATATAATCACACAGCACAATAAATACCTATAAATATCTGTACATTGTCTTTATGCAACTATTTATACATGAGGGGTAGGTTCTGGAAGATCAAAAAGATTTACCAACTCACACTAAAATATAATATATATATCTAGTAAGTTACATAAATAAAATTAAACAAATTGAACTAAATACATCAGTCAGCCAGTGCTATAAAAAGAGATTGTCCAAAAAAGATGTCCAGTTACCCCTAAGAAGTAATACTATGTCCTACTGAAGGGGTTGTTGTTGTACCTGCTTGGTTAAAGGCTCAATTTTTCCGGCTTGAGGCTCACACACCATTCCCGCTTTCATACCTTTTACCTGTTTGTCTGTGTTCAAGGCTGATATGTGTTAAGGAGCTCTGTTCAGACTGGCTCTTCTGATTGTGTTTTGGTTAACTCAAAAAGCACTTTGAGCTTAAACATCACAAGTGTGAACAGGTGGACATTCAGCTCTAGGCTAAATAAGTCATTCATTTCTGTGATACAACAAAACCAACAAATTTAAAACAAGCCATTTTCAAGTTTAAGTTTCATATGGAGACTGAATGGACTGAGAAATGATAAAACTAAACATGTTTATTGATTGTATCAAACTCTAATTTAAAAAAATATGTTCTTTTATGACACTGCCCTCTTACTAATGGTTGGTTACTGTGTTTCCACCGGTTTTCAATTAATCTATAGATGTCTAGCAGAGATTCCTAGTGCTAATTTCTAGTATTGTACATTTTGCTTTGTAATTGTGATCTAGGACTACACATACATGACTCAGGTAGACTCTCAGTGTCTCCCACTCTGCACCATGTGTGTGTTGAATGAGTTCTTGAGGGAGATGTAAAGGCATTGCCTGAAGCATAGCGTCTGATCTCATTTGCTGCCTCTTATTATGCAAACCACTCCCTGACGCCCACCCACTAATTAGGCCTAAATTAATTTGAGTCCAATCTTTCATGTCTCAGGCCCGGGCTGGGCCTCTTCCCTCCATTTACAGAATCATATTAATGTTCGTGTGGGAACACTACTCCTGCAGATGAAAAGACTGATACAATTAATTAAGTCCTGCCTCTGTTTTTCCCTGCTCTCCGAGGAGAAATGATAAGTGTGATGAGCAGGCTCTGATTAATCCCATTATATGGGCTAATAAGGAAGATCATATAAAAATCAAGGAAGCTGCACAATTATGGGGGAATGCAAATTATACACGCTAATGAGCTGCATGTCAATTTAGGAAATGCTTTGTTTGGAAAATGTGACGTTCAGCATTCTCAACACAGGGTCATTTATTCGTTTGTGTGTGCATGTGTGTGCATGCATAATTGCAAAGGGGCATACGAGTGTGTGCATGAGTGCTTTATATTCTTTTTGCAGATCCCTCATGCTGGGTCTCTGCTGTGGAGAACATCAGTATGACAGCAACGTGAGTGACCAGCATGCTTTCAGAACCATGGACAGCAGCCGCAGAGTTGCTTAGTATTAAGGCGGTGCTGAAACAGCCTGGTTTCAGTTAGGAATCATGTAACAATATACATTTACATTCTGGATTAGGTGTGTCTTTATGTTCTATCGCATTTCTACATTCTACACTTTATATCCATACAGCCACTTCTAACTTTTGTACATTTCCTGCAGCACACTTTTTTGTTTAGTATCTGTCACTTGACCGTTACTGAGTGAACAAAATTCTTAGTTTGCTTATTGAGAGTTTTGGGCTTTGTTCCAAGCTTATCATTAACTTGCAGACTGGATTAATTACAATATTTAAAAAGGCCCATATCATAGAAAAACAAATCTTCTTTATACATGGTACCAGCCTTACAAAGTGAGGCTAATGTACTGTCCAATATATACAGTTCATAAATGGGAGCACTGTTTCTAGCCTGTTTTGAAGTAACTGTTTTATATATATGTTTTATCTATAAGCGTTTTAGCTTGGACTGTTTCACAAGTCAGGAACAATATAACCAATTAGGACAGTAGAGTTAATTTACATACATCAGTCTTAACTCTTTGAAGAGTACAATCCTGAATACGTTATGAGCTCTGACTGGCCACTGGGGAGTACAATCACAAATATGTGGTTAGAACATTAGAGGACAGACAGTTCTGAATTATAATGCAATAATTACTCTCAGGGGCCTTTGATGCAGCTTTAATGTTCTAAACTCTAGAACATTAGTATGGAATTCTAGAAAGACTAGAAAAATTCACTCTTCAGGATACAGAATTTTTGGAAAAATACACTCCTCAAAGGGTTAAAGGCGCAGTAAAAAACAATGTTTGATTATAAGAGATGCAGAAAGATTGGAAATGGTCATGAAAATACACAAACACCATGAGTGTACCTCTTTAAATTAAATGGGCTCTTCAAGTTCACAGATCTTCAGAGACAGAAATGTAGTAGGGTATACAGAAACAATCTGCTGTTTTTCTTTCATTCACTGTTTCTACTCTTAGAGGAATGTAAGTGACTTAACTTTGAAAAACCTGATACTGCACTGGAAGGGGTATGAGACACTATTTCCTTTAAACATTCACACAAGAGTGTGTGTGTGTGTGTATCCATGGTGTTCTTATATTTATTTATATATCCACTCTATAGGCCTACATATACATACATATACATACATTTATATAAGCAGGGCTCCAGACAATATATATAAACTTAGGAGCCATTGGCTCCTAAACAGAAAATGTTTGTGAGACAAATGATATTTTTAGGAGCCATAATCTCTGTCAAATGTGACATAAAACAACATTGTAGTGGCACATTTAGTCTCCAGTCTTACCCCATGTAAAGAGCGTCAAAACAAAATAAGAAATCTTGACATGGACTACATTTTTGGCAAAGTAAAACACAGTCAAAATTCTAACTAATCACATGACAGTGTAGTAGGAACAGTGGATTCGGATTGAGCATATCTGCACATGATGAGATCTCACTTTTCTTGAACTTTTAATTAATTTCATTTCTTCTGGTTGTAAGAGACGATCGACATTGGCGACTGAAATGAAAAAACTATTTGCAAAAGTCGAATAGTTTAGTCACCATCTGGAGCCCTGATAAGTATGCATTTTAACAATAGACATGCACACACTTTTCTTTGTTTCTGTCCAGTTTTTGCTGTGACAATACAAATTCCCCACTTATGGGACTAAGAAATGTTAATCTCTCAAGATGCAGATTAACTGACTCTGCTTCATCTCCAGTGTTAGCTCTGTCTTCTGTAAAATATACACAGTGGTTCTAGTTGGTCATATTTCTTTGCATCAGACAGCCGAATTCTTCACTGGCTTCAATCCACAAACCAATGATCAAATTACTCAAGTGAACTGAGCGGATGAGCAGTCCTATCACAGTAATCGACTGGCACTGGCATTGTGGGGGATCATTTGGAGAAAAAATGACTCCTCGTCTCCTTCATATGAGCTGGTGTCTCTGGACAGAGAGTGAAATATTGAATGACATTGTGTCCAGCAGTATGAACTTCCTGTAGTGATACATTGAAATGGAAGCTGTAAACAGACAAACATTAGAGCATGCACTTTGTTCTCTATTAACAACTCTATTAAACAGTCTGTCAGTGTTCTACAGCAAAACTGAACAGTGTTTCTATATATCATTCTGAGTATGTCATGCTGAATATTTAGGATATTTTGGATTTCACTCTAATAAATGCTTCCTTAACATATTTCTGAAAGATGTTTGAGAAATATGTTTAAAGTGCACAAAGTGGATCCTCCTTTTTAGTGTAATTAAAGAAAAGTTCAGTTTACACAGCATGCGATTTAAAGAATCCCCGAACTTTTCTTTTTTCTTCTTCTTTTTTTTCCCTTTTTTTTTTACTTTTAGTGTGTGTAGAGGACAATGTATGTGTGTGTGTGTGTGTGTGTGTGTGAGTGTGCAAGGGGAAAGAGAGAAGGAGAGTGTGTGTGTGTGTGTGTGTGTGTGTGTGAGAGAGAGAGAGCGGGGGGAGAGAGTGTGTGTTTAAGGGGGAAAGAGAGAGAGAGAGAGAGAGTCTGAGGGGAAAAGAGAG
>JBBPDH010000001.1:28514494-28529619 GCA_037974565.1 Clupeocharax schoutedeni
AGTATTTAAGGGTAAAAAACTAAACAAAAACAAAGCACAAACACACACACGCACACACACTCATACCTCTATTGTATCTGCCACCTGTTTTTCGCCAGCTATTTCTCAGCTGTCACTACGTTGTTTACAAACTCATTCTCTACCTGTGTTTAAGCTTGGTGTTACCCACAAGAAGGAGTTGCCCCAGGGGGATTGAGTGTTTGTGTGCTGCCTTTGTTCCAGGCATCATGAGCTGAAGGCGGGGTAGAGCGAGGGGGAAGGACAGGGAAAAAGAGAAAGAGAGAGAGAGAGAGAGAGAGAGAGAGAGAGATAAAAAGAGAGAGTGAGCGAGAGAACAGTAATGCAATGAGTCATTTAGTATTAGAGGAGGAGAGAGAGAGAGAGAAGAGGGAGGGGAGAATACTTGTGCATTTTATATGAAGCAACAGCTATATGCCATATGCCATATGGGTCTGATCTGACTCCCCAGACAGGACTGGGCCTGACAGGCCCCTGTTCCTGAGAGTATGCCAGCATGTTTATGAATGTGTGTGTATTTGAAAAAATAATACGTATAATAATGAATAACATTGTATCTGTTGGAACAGAATCTTGTATCTCCAAAAAGGTAACTTCACTGGGCTTAAGTTTAAGTTTCAATTGATATGGTTCATTCATGATTACCTGTCCTCATGATGTGAAAGGCAGCTGCATTTTCAAATATATGTATATTTTGGAGATGCAGGGTTGCAAAGTTTCGATATAACAGTGACAACAAACATACCCTCACTTTGTGGCATAGTGGAGGGACAGGGGGCAACATTAGTACAGTCAGTTAGTGTGCATACATACTGTACAAAATTGTGATAAACAAAGAGTAGGATATATGGAGTAAAAAGGAATAAATGGAGAACTGATGGGAGCTGGGAAAGGGAGATCGGAACACATCTGATATTGCATGGAGCCCCTGGGAACAGCTGGTGAGTTGGGAGGAGCAGAGCAGCAGGCAGGAGGGGGAGAGGTGAGGGGCGAAAGGGGAGAGAAGCCAGTGTGCTGAAGTGAAAATGGGATTAGAGTCTGCACACTATGATTGGGTGGGGATACTGGACCCTGTCCTCACAGACGCATGCATTAGATTTCATACTGACTGCAGGCCTTCTAAAAAAGTGCTATAGACTAAGCGCTGCACATGACAGAGTAGATTTCACACATTATAGAGGGACAATATATACTTATTCAACTCCATTTAACATCCAACACCTGTATATTGGGGACTTTTATAATACTGTTAAGCCTATAACAGTAATATATAAATGCACTCCACAAAATATATAAATGCAATTATGCCTCAAAAAGCTGAAAAACTATACTTAAGCTACACAAAATCAATGTTCATGCAATATATTTACTTTATGTGAAAATTATGTAAATTCAGTAAATACTTCTTTCAGCACATCGGATTTAAGCAAAGGTACTTAATTTTTTTATTTTATTTATTCAAGGAGTCTATTATCATGCTAATACAGAGGAAAACAAAACAAAGTGTCCTAGAGACTAATTCACCGCACTTCCACATTCCACCTCTGTAAAAAGAAGCAGAGGTTTAACATGAAGCTGAAGAAAATGGTGTAATAAATGGTGAGAAAAAAAGGCAAAAGTAAGCAGAAAATGTGCTACCATTTGGCAACACTCCTCCCTCCCCTCCTCCTCCTCCTTCTGATGAGGGCTAAAAGCTGGGCTCGCATGACTGGCAGCGGGCAGGAACAGATTATGGCTATTGATTGGTGCCTGGAGATGTATCTGACTGAAGAAGAGAGGAAAAGAGAGGGCAGAGTAGGGAGGGAGTGGGGACGAGGGTTAGAGGAGAGGAAGCATGCTAACTCCATCGATTCCGGTCAGTAGGGGAGGCAGTGAGGCAGACTGAAGGTCAGTGAATCTCTGTCTTACCTCTTAAATCCCACCCTCCCTACCCTAGGGCTTGTCATCAGAACTGAGCAGAGCCTCCACTAACCTACCACTGTCAAAACTACACCCGCACTGTCTTCTACAGAGTAACAAAAGCAATAAAGAGGTGAGATTGTCCTCAGAGAAATCCAGCACAGCACAGGAGCATAAACCTCCAAACAAACAAGCAAACAAATTTAGCTCTGAGAGAGAGAGAAAACCTTTACAGATCATTACCCTTTGAGGAGATACTATACACAAGGTACTGTGCAAAACAATCTTAAGCAATCACTAAAATTATATTTCAAGCCATTTATCTGGGTATTTTGGTCAAATATAAAATCATTAGTGTAAACAAATTAAACAAATTAGTGAAGATGAATTTGCTTGACCACTAACAAACTAGTATGCAGTATCTAGTTTGAGAAATCATTCCCCGACTAAATAATCATTCCTTGACTAAATACATTTAAATCAGGTTTGCAGTTGATGGAATTTAACGAATTGCAATTGCTTGAGCGCACGGAGAAGTCAGGAAACAAATGTATGTACTACCAGCAATAATATTTCATTGTATTAATAATTATTTGTTCTAGTATTAGTGTTTTCTGGTTTTCCTGTCAAAAAAAAAAAAAAATTTCTTTAAAACAAAACAAGAGGTTCACGAAAAGAACAATAAAAAGAAAGATTGCTTTGCGACCTGTTAATACACATTATACACACATCATATAAAAAATAAAATAACATTTAGGAGTTTCAAATCTTTCTCTCAAGGGATCGGCAGGATGAATTTTAAGCTTACCAGCCTTGTCCATTCCAGCATGAATCATGCCAGACTTCAAACTCACAGCAGCTGTTTTTTTTCAATAGAGTTGAATCAATAATAGATGACACATTATGTGTGATTTGAAAGGGCTGTGCAATACAGTGTCAGCAGGAGAGAAGCCTCTCTGTCCAAAGGGCTCCCGCAAGGCCCTCTGGAATAACATCGCTCCTTCAACCACAGCAACCTGAGAACAGCAGCACTGCGAAAGGTGGGGTGAAGAGATACACACGCAGACATGAGCAACACTCACCTGCTTAAACACAGACGCTGGGTTGTGAATGTGGGGCAGTATGGGGTGAGAAGAAGGAACCGTGGTGCACCTGGCTAAGCACTGGTGGCCATTTCTACATAGCCCATCCAATTAGCGCTGAGTGATGGCGCAGCAGAGAGGGAGGGTTGCTAGAGGCCTCTCCAGTTCCGCAGCGCTGCCACACAGCATCACCTGCTTTTATCAGCCAATGCCCCGAGCACCACCACTGCCTTTGAAGAAATATTCAACTAATTACCTTGGAGCACCGTCGCACAACAAGACGGCAGATTGCAGGGACCCCGGCCATTGAGAGATGGGAAAATCCAAAAGGGATTTCATCTCTGAACAAATACACACAGCTTTCAGCTACATGGGTGAGGCTATTGTTCAGAACTGGGGAGAAAAAAAAGAGAAAGAAAGCAAAAAGAGTACAAATACTGAGAATGGTAAAGAAGACAGAAGGAAAAGGTGACAAACAACGAGAGAAAGAGAATGTGTGCATGGGTGTGAGAGAGGTACTATACCGCAGCTGTTCCTGTAACTAACTTAACAGACAATGATGTGAGCCCATGAGTCCTCGAAAGATTAAATATTCATTAGAACAGATCAAACCTTTGTGCAAAGCTGTGAAAACCGAGGGTCTTTAGAGCTTCTCAACCCTATTCACAAGAGATATGAGAAATAGATCTATATCATATACTGAATAAACTGTATAGGAGTTAAAAAAAAAGAAAAGAGAGATTGACAGACAATTCAGGAAAAGCAGGATCATCCTTAAGTTATACTTCATCTTTTCTGCTTGAGCCCACCCAATCTGGTGGGTCTTGACATTCTTGAAATAAGACAGAAAAGAGCTCTACGAATTCAAGCTGAAAGGATACAAGCTCTGGTAGAGGGTTAGTCGCGACTTCACTGCTCTGCTGGCATTAATGCACGTGGCCCGCACGAGACTGGGCAACAGCGTCCCCGTGACTATTGCTCCATCAAATAGAGGTCCAAAGAAAGGAACCTGGAAGGCAGGGGATGTAAAAAAAAAAAGAAAGAGAGAGATGGAAGGTTAGGAAAAAAGAAATAAAAAATGATGACCATGAAACAAAAAATCTTGAAAAAGTGACAGGTAATCTGATGGACAGATCAATCCACTTTCTTTTTATGATACAAACACACCCCTATCCCACAGAAAATCAATAAATCTGACAGGCCAAATGATTTGGGTCAATATGGAATGCTGCACTGTCCGTTCTCAAGGCTTCTATCATTAACCACAGGAGTTATTTGTGTTGTCAGCGATATAGACAAGGGAATTTCTCCAAATATTGCCAGCTATGATCTTTTAGATCACTGTGGTACATCATTTGATAAAACTTGACCACAAGCATCAAAGCTAACTCCACATGCCCTTGCACTTTCATTTGAATTTGACTGCAGTGGGATATTGTCTAACCTGGTACATAACATGTTACTGTGCTCGTACATTAAATTATACAGATGCTACCAACAAACATTACTGGACACACAGGCTGCTTTTGACCTGTCTGAAGTCCAAGAAAGCATGTGTGTGTGTGTGTGTGTGTGTGTGTGTGTGTGTGTGTATGTGTCGCCATGCACACACGTGTGCAGTATGAGTGAATGGGGAAGATGAAAGCTAGTGTGGTCATGATGAGAGCAGCATGCCGACAGTGCAGTAATGGACTCTAGGGGAATGGAGGGGGTGTATTTATGGGCTCTTCATTTTAGAGCAAGGCATGCGGAAGAAAGAGGCTAAGAGACTATCAAAACCCAAACCAAAATCTTGCACATCTGAATAGAAAAACTAAATGTCAATGTAAAAATATTCTAAATCTACAGCCCAGTGTTCTTTACAGAGTAAGTAGGGACAAGCCACAGAGAGGGCCCGATGTGAACAAATCCATCCCATTTTTGACCCTGTTTGTACCTGGCATTAACATGCATCTGATGGTTCAGACCACATTTGGAGGTGGTCTAAGCAGCATATAACTGTGTTCTTTCAGAATTGCGTATTCAAAAGTGTCCTGGGAAAGACAGAAGGACTGCTTATCCACATGACATCCTCGGTTTCAGTGATAGTACATGCTCATGTGTGCGAACCAAACAGTTAAAGCGCAACATTAAGCAACAGTTTTGTATTTTTCTTCTTTTAAGTTCCACCAGATCAGGCACCTCCCGTCAGTTCAAAACAATGCATTTAGTTTTTGCCAACAAAAATGATGCGCATGTTTATTTGCATATAGACCAGAGAAGTGAGATCAAGACACACACACGAAGACACATATGTTCTAATGCCAGGTGTGAACTGACATACTTAGAGCTGTACACGTATGGTTAGATGTCCCAAGATGCATGTTAATGCCAATAAATGATCATGAAAAACTACATGTTGATTAGCTGCACATGAATATTATAAAATAATATTTGTATAATAATATTTGTATGACAAATATATATAAATGTAGTTTATCCAGTACTGTGTAAACATTTTAAAACAGACAGTTGTAAAAGCTATTAAACTTGGCAGCACACATTTCTCAGTAAAACATGAACTTGAGAATAAATTTGAATAAAATTAATTAATAAAATGTGATTTTTGCTTACCCATTTCCAAACCTTTGCTCATAGCACCCCAATATTCCCTGTAGTTATGATTCACTACTCTGGTTTGCCTAATAAATGCTTCATTAATTCATTCAGGTGCATGCGTACTTCCAACAAGGAGGTATATGTGGCTTGTGTTTGTGCGTGTGTGTTTGTTTGTTTGTGTGTGAGCATTTGTAAACCAACAGTGTCAAACAAACCCACACTGTCGTAAGACTCTTACACATCACTGTTTAACAAGACTCTCTGTAAACAAACCATATATTTTTAATAAATAAAGGTTGCGCATACCTGTGGTTTCTTCAAGATCTGAATGAAGAACGTGTGGTTCTTCATGGGGTAGATGACTATGAGTACATCTCCAAAGTCTGTAGGAATAATTCCTCGTCTGTAGTCCCGCGTGTGCTCCGACCACACAATGTGCACTTCATCATTTCCCAGATGACGAAGCTACAATCACAATATATGAATACTTTTTAAGTAGTTACAGTAATGAGACATACTTACAAAATGAGCTACTGATTTAAATTTACTATAAAGTGGAACAATAAAATGCAATGTCTTATACCTCTTCTAACACTTCAGTTCTCCATTCTTGTAACTACACACCTTTCTAATTAGTTTCTCAGATGGTGAATGATTCATAGTATATAATAAACCAAAGACTTAGCAGGTTAAGTGACTGTCATGAAACTGACACATGACTTATGAGTCTTCACAGCCAGACTTGAAGCTCCTCTAAGAGCACTTTCGTCTGTTTTAGAGAACAAGCTAATCATTCCATTTCCACTGAACCTTGACAACCTGAAAACACTCTAATAAGACTTAATCATGAAAATTTGTTTTGAGGAGAGCAATAATTTAGGTCTGCAAAACTTTTGCACATATATTTCAGTGCATAATGGTCCTGCATCTTGTTACAATGCTTTCAAATGTGGAGACAAATGAGTTTGAGAAATTGGATTATTATGAGCCAATCATTCGATTAAATTGACTGCTTTGTCTGTCAAATTGCTAACATTTTCATTTTACATTAAAATTGGAAATACATTTCAAGGAAATCTGTTATTTTTTCCCAGTTTTGTGTATTGCAGCAGGACATAAAAATAACAAAAGCAAAGCTCTCTCTCACTATAGTGAAAAAAATGTATTTGAGACGTATAAACGAAAAACTGCATAGTAGTTCATATATGAAATATGATTAAAATTTGCATTAAAATGTTTGGCCTTTAATTTTCTTCTCACTAAAGAATATCTAGTATGCCCAGAGACTGGTATTTGTGTACAGAACTAATAAGAGGCAGGTGTTCAAATCTGCCATATTTTAGTGGTGGCACTGCTTGAAGGAAACAAAGTAGGAATATTTAATCGAAATGAAAGATAGAAATGTTTAATTGTTTTATGAAAATGGTTCTACTTCAACTGGAAATAACAACTTGAATCAGGTAAAGTAGGATCCCTCGATGGGCTGTCAAACATCTGCCAATGTACTGACGCCTAATGAGCCATTAACAAAACATGCCCTCTCTACCAAAAAATGCAATTACCACATTTCCCCATAAGCCCTTAATTATGATAATGGACTTAAATTAAACAAATCCACAACAAGCTGATTGGGCCAACGCATGCTGATCCATTTCAGAGACGGCAGAAGAATCAATGGCATGTAAATAGGTCAGGGGAAAAAGAGGAAATAGATAACATGCTGTACACATGTTACAGATGCCAATCGAACTGAAATGCACCAGGTGTTAAAGACAACATTGTGATAATGCATGATTTGGATGATTGAGAGCAGAAAGCTAGTGGAGCAAGATAGGTCTGTTAATATGAATGAATACAATAATATTAGCATCATTTAACCCTCACCTAGACTCGCTTGAAAATGTAAATCGCAAAAACACATACAGTGTACATATACACACAACAAAGGCCTGGCAAAAACAGTAGCCTCCATCTAACCCCCCAACTGGATATGTGCTGAGTGCATGAAAGATGCAGAACAAGTATGTATGCGTGTGTGTGTGTGTGTGTGTGTGTGTCTGCATGTCAGGCTGACCGGCTGCCTCCTGACACTGAGGCCTTGAATGGCTGAGCCCTTCAAATAACTGCATTACTAGCACAGCCAGCTGCTCTGTCCCCCAGACTCAATTGAATTCAGGAATTCCTCTTTTTTTCCTCTTTCTATTTCCCTTCCTTTTACCCCTCCTCCCACACTGAAAGTTGCATTTGTAAATTAGAGGGGCAACTTCCTGCCTGGCTATGACTGATAAAGCAGCCCTTTCACCCCTCCTTATACAGACACACACTGCACGCTCGCCCCCGGAGAAGGAGCAAAGCAATTACAGGGAATCCAGCCCAAATGAATCCAACACTGCTCGTGGCACAAACCGTTCCACCACAAGCTCACACACACGCACCTCCACACTGCTGGGCCACGCCTTTGGCACATTCGCCAGGCAGAGGAAGAAATCGAACGTGGCTGAGATGGACTAATGTGAGCGCTAACGGTGAGTGGGTTCAGGGAGATCCTGATGAATTTCCTCTCTGCGGGCGACCACATGATCAGATTGGGCCATGTTCGCAAAGCAGGAGCTCAGCAGCTCATTTTGCCAGTGTTAACGGGCTAACGCCTGTCGATCGCTACCCTGCCGGCATGGGCGGAATTCGATAGCGGGGCCCCGCTGGCATCCGGCAGGCCCTTGGACCTGGCAGAGTGAGTTAATGGGCTGATCGGGGCCCAGGTCACAGCACACGCAGGAGTCAAGAGAGTCAGAACCATTACTAAGGCAGGACATGCCTACTGCTCTCTTCAGCTCTACAGTGCTCCTGCTAGTAGCAGCCAAACAGAGCCCTGTAATCAACAGCACAGTCACACAGTCACGCCTCAGACATGCTTTGTCATACTGATCCACTATCAGATGAGCATACCAGCCAAAGACAAATATCCTAAACCGGTAGGGTCTAAAATTGTATGAAAATGTAAGCACATTGCCTTTAAAACCACCAAAATGATCAGTATGTTCATTTTGTTCTTTAAAATGTTCTTTAAAGTATGATATTGTAATAAAATGTTACTATTAAGGATAATTTATGCTGGGCCACTCAGTATGAAATATTCACATGTGAATGGTATGCCAGGACAGATGGTAAGCCACTGTAATAGATTAGGCCAAACCTAATGCACAGTACATTACCTTTCATTAACAATAATATTTGGAAAATGTAATAATGTACCTTTTTAGTAATAGAGTCATCAGAGTCAGAGGGCATACGAGTGGACACATGAAAGATGACCTCCACGGTTGAGGTAGCGTAGTAGGGTGCTGTGTTTCCCGTGCTGCCATTTCTCTGCAAACCACCCATGAACCCACAGTGAGAAGCCAAATTCACCTGTGAGAGAGGAAAAAAAGAAAAAGAGAGAAAACAGTGCTATTAGACTAATTCAAGACTAAGATCAAGTCACAGCAGGGTGCGTGTGACTGTGAGAGTGCGGTGGCTTTGTACCTCCCATCCAAGCCCAGAGACAAAGTCCTCATAAGACTGACTGCCTTCAGTATTAGACAGTATGGAGCATTTATCCTCTTGGCCCTCACCAATATAGAACACTGCAATCTTGTGGGTCTCCCGACTGAAACACATGAGCAAAGATATAAAAAATAGTTTTCATACCTGTAAGCACTTTCATATGTCAGTCAAATATTTATTCAAACATATAAACTGAAATAATTTAGAGGAAAAGACATAAAAATCTACACAAAATCAAGCTGGTGTATTCTAATCAAAAAAGCAAAAAAAAACTGTGGGACAGTATTATATAATATGCAGAAATTACATTGCTTAATGTAAAGTAAAATAGTTTCTAGTCTGCTGTATTGGTGTAATCCTCCGTCTCCATGCTTTGATGAAAGTCTGCGAGCAATGTTGCTACGGATGCACCATGCCCTTGCACTGTGATGTTTGGCATGCTCAGACAGCGGTTGCTATGAGCAGGGCAGGTATGTACACAGGGGGAAAATGTGGGCCGATCCTGGGGGTATTCTTTAATAAGCCCCTGTAATTAGCCACTCTGAGTGCCTATTGATTACTGCGGGCTGAGGAGTGCCGAGCTGTGTTCTGCCAGAGATGGGAAGGATTAGGCTAGTGGGGGGTTGAAAGAGAGGAGTAGCAGAGAGTGGTCTTAAAACATGTCTCACTAATAGCACTCTTAAAGGATTTAGCCTGCATTCTGTAGTCGCACTGGGCAATGCATTAGGTGATTTTGTTCCATAAATGCACGCTATAATTATGGTTTTGAGTGATCAGCATGGTGCAATGTTATACAACAAAAGTTGATGCAGTACAAGAGATTTCACCTAGTTTACCAGATTAACACTGTAGTTCCATTTCACTGTTTCAGTATCCCTATACAGTCTTCCATTTTTCCATGCAGTTGTTCATGAATATGTAGTTAGTCTGATTTTGTAGTGAGGACATAAGAGATAAAAGCACACATGCTATTAGATATCCACTGCAGCACTTAAAAGGAAGCATTAAGCCATCTGAAACTTACCACTGCCTTGAATCCAAATTCTTAAGTTCTCGCAAAAGCTTTGAATTCTTCTTCAAGAGATGAAAGCTTTTTCTGCAGAGGAATTAACAAATGACAGTCAAGCCACTATCATCATTTGAAAGACATTGAACTGTTTTATATATTGCATTAACACAACACTTGCACAGAAAAGTGTTAAAATGCTTTTAAAAAGTGGAATAAAATGCAAAGAAGTATAAGTTTACACTAAGCATGATACAATAAACGGTTTTGAAAAATTTTTAAATCATTAATAACTGTTGGTACATTTTTTTCAGTATTTAATGGTAATTTACAGTAACGTCTAGAATAGTATACCTTTGGTCTTATACTGAATACAAAATGTATTTTATATACAGTGGTGCTTAAAGGCTTTTGGATTTCTATATTTCTGCTCTAAAGTTCCAAAACATCAAGTCATTTGCAAGTCTAAAAGATGATAAAGACAACCCAATTCAACAAATAAACGGATTAGCTTTCGAGTTAACTCTAGGATCATCAGCTAATTTGAAGGAAAAATATTAGGTGTCAAAGAACAATATTAAAGTCTGATCTTTACAACACATGGGACTGTATCACTGCACAAATAAATGAGATTTCTGTGGAACAATTAATTCTAAATAATTCCAGTCAATTATAAAAAAACATGTCAGGACATTTGTCCATGAACTGAGCCTCAAATGGAAGCGAATCATGTAGCAAGACCCTAAGCACACAACTTGTTCTACTAACGAACGATACAGAAAACTAAAGTTTATGTTTTGTAATGGCCACGTCAAAGTCCTGGTCTTAACACAAAATATATATTGCGTAAAAACCTGAAGCAATCAGTTCATGTGAGGTAACCCCACCAACATCTCAGCTGAATCAGATACAGGTTCACAAATTTTTTGCCTCTCCCAACAAGGAAATATTGATCCACTTTTCTCAATAAATGAATGGGTAAGAAAAACAAATCTCTCATTTTTAAACTGGGTTCTCATCATGTACTTTTAGGATGCGATTTTGTTTTAGATCATACTTAGGCACACATACATACAATTCTTATCTAGATCCACAAATTTCAAGCACCACTATATCTATACAAAACAAAGCTTGTTATGATGAGGATCACACTAATACTGTCTTTTTTCACATGAAAATTTTTTTTTTTTACTGCTGATCCATGAGCCACACCCAGAAACATATACCTGCGGTCCCATGAATTCATGCCAAGCTCATTAAGCAAAAGTCGGCAGAAGTAGAAGGGTGCTTTGGGCTCTTGATGACAGGGCTGTCCCTGGCTGGCTGCTCTGACACTTGGGTCTTGACTCCGTCTCCATTTCACTTCCTCCTCCTCCTGGTTTGCCTGTCTTTGAAGTGCCTCAATGATGGCCCCCTCTATGTCATGGTTCATCCCCATTGGTGGTGGTGCTGGTTGAGTAAGTCTTTGCTGAGGCTGTGGCAGGCACTCTGGGCTGCTGATGCCCAGGTCCTCAAGGAGTTGGTCCAATACATCACCACTATCCTCTGCCTCCACCACAGATGAGCATCTGCTAGTGTGAGATGAGCTTTGCTTGGAGCCAGTGGTGGAATGGTCAGGGTGGTGGTGGTGGTGGTGGGAAGCTTTGTCTTCACAACCGCTACAATGCAGACTTGTCCCATCCAAAGTCTTATAAAGAACTTTACCATCCCAAGAATACTTCCCAGAGATGTCCCGCACAATAACGCGGACCTCAGAGGCATGCTTTTGGAGGTTTGTGGGGGAGCTATCTGATGGGATTTGCAGGTAAGACACAAGTGTGCTGTCATTGAAGACATATAACTGTAGGTTGGGACTCTTGAAGACTTCTGAGGAAAGTTCAGATGATTCCACGTAGGGATTATCATGGTTTTCATTCACCAGGCTGTGCAGTAGGGCAGGCCCACCACTAAGTGGATGGTGACCCAAATGGTTCACAAGATGCATCATTATCATCCTAGCGGTCAGAGGAATCAACTCCATGTTCCTTCGCTTCTTCTCTGTATTAGAAAGGCATAGTTAAATGAGCTTTCCAGACAATGTCAGTTAAAGTGAATTGATAAATGATTCATCTGACTTGGCCCATGCTTATTAGGTTCTCCTTTAGCCCTTAGAAACACAATACTTCCTTTAGTATTAATGGTAAATTAAGTATTGCACTTAGTTTTGGGTGTCTTCAAACCAAGAGAATACATTTATTAGCACTATTCAGTTTCCACAAAGAAAAGAAAAAAGACTCATAGATTAATGACTTAATGAGCACCACACCTTTTACAAGGAGCGAATAAAAGTCAGCAAGATTATAATGCTAAGGACAGCTCAAAAGGGGTAGTCTACAATTGTGATTAGCACATATTAAGATGCTCACATGGTGACAGTGCCATCAATACCATCATCTCCATCAAAGTAGAAAAAGCTCTTTGGGAAAACGACTGTGCTGCATTAGGGATGCACAGATCTTTGAAGTGAACTAATCAATAATGAGACTTGGTACAGGAGTATTGCTCTTAAGTTGCTTTTTGGCAGAGGTTTGTTTTGTGCGCTGAGGTATAAAAGGTATATCTACAAAGAAAGATTTTAGCAGTGTAAAAGGCAGTGTTTTTTCCCCATCTTCAACCATAAAACACATGGAAACAGAAAAGAAGGGAACACCTGAAAGAACCACTATGATATGCTGAGTACTAAAGGGGAAAATGTCCAAAAATGTTACCTAATGGATGTGGCAAGGTCAAATAAGTAGAACAAAATTAATTTCTTAAATAATTGGCATAAATTGGCTCTATTAGAGTGGATTCGGGTTGGGGGGACTAATGTACGTCTCCCAAACGTTTTGTTTCAGACAGTTCTACATTTGTTTAATATTTTTAGAAAGAGCTCTTAACACAGGGCAGGCAAAATGACACTGCTATTCTGCATTTTTGGAAAGGAAAATCATATGCATAGATTTCACATACTCCTTACATACACCACTCACACTAGCTCATTTGTGTTAGAAATACACACTTGTGTTTAAAGCTTATATAAGATAAGAAATAACTTTATTTATCCAGAGGGAAACACTTTTGTCAATAAGGGGAAAAAAAGGTATGACAATAGCAATTAAACAAGAACATTATTGTAACATAATAATCACTGATATTGCTATGTGTACAATTTAGTGTTCCATTTAGTGTGCAAATATGGATTGAAATCCCAAAAACATTAAGCTTACCCTCAGCCACAGTGAGAAGATTGCCAAAGTCACCTGAAGCATTGTGCATGGGGGGTGGATCAGAACTCTTGACTTGGCCTAACGTCAGGAAAGGATCGTAGTCTGTAGATAGATCAGCCAGGCTGAGTAGGTAGTGGCTTTGCTGTGTGTGTAGATTGGAGCCTGATACACAACAGTGAAGCACCTAAACAAATACAAAATAACTATCATGCACACTCTATAACAAATTGGCTACATGTAATTATAGATCCTGATGATGCCATGTCTTGTAAAACACAGAAAGATAGAAATGTGTTTATATACAACCATCTGTACATCGGCTTCTGTGTGGTATTAGTGATTAAGATGATTGCAGCTTATCAGAGGGACCCAACAATGCTAAACTCATACATCCAAGAGTGTAAAATCAGCCATGGCCTCCTTGGGTTGGAAAATATTAATTGTGGGCCAGATGCAAGTATTTATTTGGTCACATACAAGCTGGGTCAGTCAGTGCTCTACTACAAGCCTGTTCAGCATTATGTGCATACACTTCAAGGTAGCACAGGTTATGTGAAAGGCAGTTTGAAAAGCTATGGTGCGTTTGCTCACTCCATATGTTTCAGTGCTTCACCCTCCCTGGTGCATTGCACAATCATGGATTTCTAGATAACAGGTGGTAACTCACAATAACTAAGAACTGCAAATGTTGCCACATATGGATTAGTCTAGCTGAGAACAGTGGTAGACCACCATATGGAGGCAAGACACTATTTATCAAGTTAAGCCAGAAGATTCAATGAGAGTGTTTTTACACCCCTTTTTTCCCCAAAATAATAATCCATTTCTCATGCAATATGGCAGTGTATGGATTTGCTTAAACAGATGGTCATGTCTCTGTTGGCTGGACAAGATAAGACACGGTCCAGCACAGTTTACCACAGTTCCTGAACAGGGCCATTCTGTATGATTTAATTAAGACTTTATCCTTTGGCTTGTTTTCAAACACCACTCATGCAAACAATGAGCCCACAAGCTAAACAGACTTAATCAGATCCCACCTAAATCTAGCCTGCATAAAGTTTTACTGCTTTACAATCTAATAATGTGTTTCTCATAATACAATAGCTTCTATGGAATAAAGTCGATTTTTTAATTATTAGATAAAGATTGTTTCTTTCGTAGACTCCCATAATCTCAAAGACCAAAGAAAAGCCATAAAGTAAATGCTGTACCACTGATTATTTTTAGATGGGAAAGGAAAGACCCACATTTAAAAATAAAAAAGGAAGAAAATTGAGGGAGCTCTCCAAAAACCCCAAGCAGGTTGCCATATGTACCCATTACCGGGTCCAAAGGCTACTTCATATCTCAAAATTAACCTCAAAATTAACCTACTGTACAGCTTTATTGAGCTCCAACTCACCTTTAACCACCCTTACAGGCTCTTGCTTTAAAATGGATTGCTATTAAAAGGAATGAAATACCACCTTTTCTATTGGTAAACTCTCTGTCATATAATTACTTGAGGCAGTGGTGAAGTTACTTTAGAATTCAAATGCTAATGTTTCACATTTAATTGTGCAGCTGATGTCCTTGGGCCCACACTTCACCATAACTTTTAGGGTATATTTTAGGCACCACTTCAGGTGAAACAGAAATTTCCTTTTAGGTCAGTTGAGATGTCTTTCTGCTGGGTGACTTGTGTGTCAAAGTATACGTGTGACTCAAATGGTTACTTTGCCAGACCTA
>JBBPDH010000001.1:28591457-28625699 GCA_037974565.1 Clupeocharax schoutedeni
ATATACCAATATACACACACATATTCATACACATGCACATACACATTATACACAAAATGGAAAGTATCGGGATACCTTTACACCAACAGGGACTTTAATGACACTGCATTTAAATACATAGACTTTGATATGGAGCTATAACAGCTTCCACTCTTCTTGAAAGGCTTTGCACAAGAAGAGTGGAAGCTGTTATAGCTCCATATCCAAAGTCTATGTATTTAAATGCAGTGTCATTAAAGTCCCTGTTGGTGTAAAGGTATCCCAGTACTTTCCATATTGTGTAAATAGAAATGCAGTCACATGGGAGCAAGGTAATGAAAAATGTCTTCATAAGAAATGTTTCTTCCAACTTTATGTCTACTAATAAACATGTTAATAGAGCCCCTGGTGACCTGGGGACCTTAAACTACTGATTAAACTGCTTATAGCAAGCAATGGACCTGCCTATGGGGGGGCAACTGTGAAAGCGTATTATTAGTCTACCCAATGAAAAAAAGCAACACTCAAGTCATGACAAATTTAACAGAACACCAGCATAATCTGACACAACACACCACTAAGCTGAACTTTAGTCATTATAATAATGTATTAAAGTCTAAAACAGTGTTTCCCAACCCTGGTCTTGCCAAGCACACTGGAATGTTTTTACTTCTCCATACTTGATCCAACTAATCAGCTCATTAATAACCCTTTCCACAGTGTGTGGTAACACAAACACTGAAAGGATAAGTAAAACAACAACTATAATAATAGTAACACCAATAATAATATTGTTTTAATAATTCTCATTATTGCTATTGTTGTTTGTTGTTATTGTTATTATTGGGGGTGTTATTATCATTGTTGTTGTTGTTGTTGTTGTTATAATTATAATAATATTTATTGTTGTTGTTTTGTGGTGGTTGATATTTTTACACTTAGATGCAGGTCAAAGTAAACCAAATATGGCCTGGTATCTAAATTTTAAGCTAGGGTTAGGGTTAGGTTCAGTCCTGAGAATAAAGTAGTTCCCTAGTCCTGAGACTGTATGGCTGTAAGATATGGATGTTAAATTTAACGAAGGTGTTTTTTTGGTGTTTTTTTGCCTCCAAAGATAAAATTAACATAAAGCTCTAGAGCACCACCTGGTGTCGAGAGTTGCAATGACGTCAGAGTGTGGCCTCAGTCTCACGCACAATCTCATAACATGAAGATGTGTTATTGATTTGAGGCTGAAATTGTCTCCGTTTTATGAGTCTTCTATCTCTCTCTCTCTCTCTCTCCCTCTCTCTCTCGCTCTCTCTCTCGCTCTCTCTCTCTCTCTCTCTTTCTCTCTCTCTCTCTCACACACACACACACACAAATGTCCTGTGCTGGTCAGACTAGAGCTTTCTTTCTCTTTGGCACACACAGTCTCCTTCCTTTCACTGGAGAAATAAAGCTTTTACTGGCAAATAAAGAAATGTAATTTGACAGCAGACAGGCCTCCCGTGGTGTAAATGAAACAGAGGTCTTGCTACATTAAGACAAGTTCAAGTCTATGATTTGCAGATGATTAACATGGTGCTAAATTACCATTTTAGCAGCGGAAGCTAAAATATTTGGGATGACAGTAAGAGGACACTGCAGTGAAGATGACTAAATGGCTCATTTAATTAAATGTTGCTTTATTTGTTCATTATTTGATCCTTTGTTTGGAAACCAAACAATCCCCAATTAACCACTACTTGTCAGAAATAAATGTTATTAAATTTGATTACAAAAGAAAAAAAAATCTTTTTTTAATTTAGAGGTAGATCGAAATGATTCAGGGAAAAATCTCTGAGCCATGATGGATAAAGAAATGGCACTAGCACACATAAAAATAAATGTACTATAAAAACTATAAGGTCATGTCAGCCCTGAAATATATAAACATTATGTAAGAAAAAGTATTGGGACGCCTGGCCCTTATACCAACATTATGGACTTTAATTACATTACATTCAGAGACCTAGACATTAAAGTAAAATTGGTCCCCTTTGTAGCTAACAGCTTCCACTCTTTTGGCATTGTGCAATTTTTTTTAATTGCAAAAGAGTGTTTCTGTGGAAATTTGTGCCCATTCATTCTGTAGAGCATTTTTGAGGTCAGGCTCTGATGATGAGAAGTCCTGGCTCGCAGTCTTCATCCCAGTTCATCCCAAAGGGCTCTGCGTGGACCAAGTTCTTCCACATAGAAAAGGTTCTTCTCCAAACTGTGTCCACAATGTTGGAAGCATGGAGTCCAGAATGTCTTTGTATGCTGAAGCATTAAGATTGCCCTTCACTGGAAGTAAGGGGCCTAGCCAAAACCATGAAAAACAGGGTTTCCTTTGTACATGTATATTTGGATGATACATTTTAACGACCCAGTTAAATGAGTGTGAATTGGGCAGATGACCAGCAGATGGCGCTTGTGAACGGGTAAACAGAGAAGTGTTCTGGAGCAACACCAACTGGCCTGCTCCATAGTCACAACAACCCACAGCCCTTTCACCCCATTCATTTAACTGGACCTTGGCAGGCTGATGTCAGCTACGAACACCGTAATGACCTTTAGTCTGAGTGAGCATATCCGACAAATCAGAAATGTTAGAGTTAGAGCTCTGCATAGCACAGTTCATACATGAAATACTGACCCTTGATACTCTGGAAAGATAATCCCATTAAAAATATGATGGGGTCAGGATTCGGGTTAGACATTTTATGTTTCAAGATCACAGGTCTTTAAATCAACCGCCCTATTTCTCATATACAGCATCATAACCCCAGTTCATCTTTACTATAAAACTATAAAAAAAAAAAATCTTAACTTCTGACTTTTTCTCACAGGTGTTGTTTAAGTGTACCTAGCATGCCATAACAGGACCTTGATTTAAGTATAGCAGGTTTAAGGAAAAGATGTGGACTACGTTGCTCTGGATAAGAACGTCAGCTAAATGCTGTAAATGAAATGTAAATGGTGAGCACACCTGCCCTACAACAGACGTTATGACTGTGCTATTACAATGCATAGATATACTGAATTCATATTAATCACATGCACAGAGAATGTCCTGGTCAAGTTATTAGGATACGGGGGCCAAATTACAGACATCTGGTATATTGCCAACCAGAAGGTGGCACCCTTACCCCATAAATAGCTCTCCTCCTCCACGCTTTGAAAGGCACTTGTTCGCAAGCTGAGCTCGGAAATACTTGACTTTCCTCCCTGTTTGGCTCTGGCTTTCCCTTTTTTCGCGCATCTAAGTGTCATTAAAAGCGAATGTGCTGCGTTTGTGCATATGAAGAAGCAGAGGACACGCTGTAATGCCTCAATATGTCTTTCCTCTGTATGAAAACTAGTGCGGGAGAGTAACCCCAGTTTCACTCTGCCCTTCTCAGTTAAGAGCTCTAGCTATAATGGTCTGTTTCGACTATATAAATTATGAGAATCATTGCTAAAGAGCTGATGGTTTTATATTGTCTGTCCTGCTTTATAATGCAGAAGACATGAAGATGCATTGATGCATATGGGACCACTGCAGAGCCTGCAGTTCAAGGAGAGAACCTGCCTTTTTCAGGTTGAATTGAGCTTGTTTGGGATATGGAAAGTAGCTAATAACTTTAAAGGCGAAAAATCACTCATCCGTTTGACCTCATTAACCTAAACCCGCTGCAACACCTCAGTAATTTTCACTTCAGGTTGTAGTTTCCATTCATGTCACCAGGGGTCTCTTCGGAGTAAAGTCTATTGTGGCCATAATAAAAAGGCAGGGCCATAATATATTAACAGTTTAATCAATTGTCCGTTTTTTTATTTAGGTTCACATTTCGACATAAACATGCAAAATGTTTAATGGGATTATTTGAAGACCCCCGTTGAGTCCTTGTTTTGCCCAATTGAGCGCGTGGCAGTGGAAAAGCTCGCGTGCAAGGCTCGTGGATTGATCGACACTGGATTTCACGCAGCCGTGGGGTTAACGAGACTGGCCCACGCGCGAGTAATCAGCAGCAGGCTGTATTACACCACGGCTGGATCTGCTTATAAAAGCGTTGCACATAGCCTGCACTTAATTAAAAGTCTGTCCTGAAAGCATCTTCTATCTGAACAGATAATCTGCAGTGAAATTAATAAGCAGGGAATGGGGAGGGGAAAAAAGAATAAGAGAATTGTGATCACGGAGAGAAGGTGTTTTTGGCTGTATGCTTGGCAGGGGTCTCTATCTTGAATGTGTGATACACGCCACGCGGCAAATGGTTCTTCAGTGTTTCCACGTCTATAATCTGATTCCAATTTCTCCAGTCATCAGCCTCTCAGGAGAAGAACGTGTAGATGTTTAATTGGAGCGCGAGGGCTTTAATTGAGTTCACCTAAATGTAAAACTACCTTAAAAAAAGAAATGAAAAAGTGACATCCTTTTAAACTCTTAATGGCAGTTTTTTTTAACTGTACACCAGTAAAACCTAATCACAGGACAGAACAGGACACATCTCCAGTCAGCAGCCCTATATCTAAAGGGACTGAGCTCATGAACAGATTTTAAATAAGTGCATGATTAAAAAAATAATGCTGTCCTTCAACACACTCTTGCAATAATGATCCATGGAGGACTCGGTTGTTATTATTTTTTCCCCCTCATCGATCATGCATTTTTATCACTCTATTATGAGTTCACTTAAAGCTCATTGTATGAAACCACAAAGACTAATCTTATACAACCTTGTGTAACTTCATGAGAAGCATTGATACTCGATTGATACTTGATAAAAGGCTGATATCATTTCAATGTGGAATAAAAGCTCTGAAACTCCAAGTTTACATTAGTAAGCTTTAGAAATATTTTATGAATGAATGAATGAATTATCCTGTAATGCAGTAATACCTGCAATGTTTACTATGCCACAGTGCAGAGGCATGTAATGGAAGGTTTGTTTTGCTGTTGCTGTAAATGGTCTTGTAAATGAATAGCTTTTTCATAGGCGGAGATCTACTATCCTGTAGATTTAAGCAGAAAATAATTCAGAGAGTTTCAGAGGCGCTCCTGCAGAACAGCTTGTCATCAATCTACATGCTTATATAATTATAGCCTGCATGGTCACATACTCATTATAGGGCTCTATTCCAGTAGGGCTGGGAAATTTGGTGATAATTATCATGACATTATGTTTATGTCACAATATACTTTTCAATATATCAATATCACCAATACTTGCAGAATTCAAATGCAGATACATGAAAGTGCATACTCCTGTTTTAATACATTTAGTGCATTTAATACAATTAAAAATCATTGCACTTATAGTTTTTGAGTGTATTTTTTTTATTAGAACTTGTTATAAAACATATTGGACTTGTTATAAAACATATTGGACTACTGTATTTGGTTTTGCCATAACCTCCAGCCCTGCTATTCAGGATACATGTTTGAGAATCAGTCAGTTTGGGAGTTCATCGATATTCTCCCAAGGGACTTTTTCATAAAAATTCACATTTTAAAATATATTCAGTTTAGATTTTGTAAACCTTAATATTTTCCATTTCCAGTTGGACAAAAAGCACTTTCCTATCATCACGATTAAAAGCATCACACAGTTGGTATTAAACTCTAAAGATAAAATAAACAGTAATGAAGGAAATGAAACTTACAAAAGTGTCTGTTAGATAATGTGTCACATTATCTTTTCACACCACTCTCCACCTTTTACCTGTTCAGTTCACCCCAGCACTTATTGGTACCATGGCAGCTTCAGTACATAAAACTCAAATATCTGACCCTTGCATGTCAGGGTATAAGCTTTCAAATGACCCAATGAAATAATAGTTATTTAATCAAATATTGCTTGTACTATTTGTGCATGTGTGGGAGGAAGTCGTGACAACAAAATGCATATTTTTGCCTTTTCAGTATGTATATGTTCTGCGGTTCACACATATCTGATGACTTCCCTTTGGATGCGTGTTATTGATCATTCTTCACACACGATTCCTTTTTCCATGAGGTAAACTCTGGGCTATTTGATGTGTATTCTTTTAATGTTTTTTTTTTCCCTCCATGTTTTCAGGTTCACAGAAGCTCTTCCTAACTGCCACAAAGCCTAAACCTTTCAGTATCTCTTTAGGGATTTATTTGGTTGGGGTGAGAATAGTTGTATTTGTGCTAACATCATTAGCTGAGTTTTCCTCCCTAAGTTTGTCCACTGTCTTTAAGGGACTGTTTTTCCAACTTCTGCCTCCATTTCTAGCCACAGGGGTGGGAAATAACAAGCACCAGTGGGATTTCAGCCAGTCCATCACAGGGGCCAATACAGATCCATCCATGCCCGGGAAAGTCCTGCTTGGCCTGAGGCTTTTTGTACTGGCCGCGCGTCTCTCAGTAAAGTCAGTCTCTCAGTCACTTCAGTGGATTCACCCTCGCTTTGTTGTCGACTCCAAAATGCTAGAGAGCCCAACATCATCATTATCTTTTCTCCCCACCGAGATTTCTCCTCCTCGACTGAGCCCATCCCTCGTTGCATTGCTGGGCTTGTTTTATTGGTAGCTTCTTGCCAGTAAACGATCCGTTTCATCACTGCATCCATTGCAATGGGTGTGAAAAACAAAGAGTCCCCCCCCCCACCAACTTTTTTATTTATTTAACCCCCCCCTTCTTAGGAAAGACCTGGTGTTCTGGCAGGAAATCGATAGCCGCTTTCGCGCGGCAGGATAATTAACACAGCACTTGTGCAGTGTCGCTTCACAGGTAGGAGCCTTATGTCACAAGATTGTATCAGTTCAAATGGACGAGAGACACTGGACTGCAGATTAAAGTGTCAGGAGGTGAGAAGTAAACACACATGGCTGCATGAGCGAGGGCCAGGTGTCTCAGTCGTTACGCAATGTGTATGTGTTGGGTATGTGCGTGCACGCTTGCGTTTGTGATGATGCATATGCATGTGTGTGCATATTTGTCTGCACCTGTGACTGCTGGGGTCCATGTGTACGTGTGCAAGCTTGTGTGATTGTATGTCTGTGTGTGTAAACTTGGGTTTTGTGTTTGAGAGAGTGCACGCGTGTGTGTGTGGGTGCATCTTTGTACACTTGTGTTTGAGTGGGAATATGCATGTGTCGTCAAGACAACACTTATTTCGTTGAGTTCTTCATAAGCAATTTGGAATAATAAACAAAACAGCAGATTTAAGTGCAAAGGTATTTCACAGAAGATCTGGCTTTCCAGAAAAAGAAAAAAAAAAAGAAAAAAAAAATTCAAAATGACCCACCCAATACTAACCCTGTAGAGTGACACTTCGAAATTTCCAGTGTGGACATGGTGGCAGTACAAACGCTGATAGATGGCAGGGAATAAAAGGGCTTTTCAGCAAACTTTCAGCAAATGTCAGCCTTTCATGGTGTTGAGAAGGCCCATTTCATATCTATTACAGCAGGCTTTCCATGGCCGATATTTCAGATTTTAGTGCTCCCTGTGCCACAAATCCTCTGCCAATCTTCCCCATAAGAATCTCTGCCAGCTCCGCTGTGATGCATTCTTCCCCTCTGTACCTCTCTCGCTCACTTTTTTTTTTTTGATGTGACAGAACAAACCCGCGACCTATTAGGATTAAGGCTTTGAAAAGATCTTTGATGCCGTTCAAGGTTCCTTTAAACTGGCGAACTGACAATATGAGCAGTGTGGAGGCAGCTGCTGAATGAGGTGATTGGTTGTCCTCGTCGAGGTTTAGTGCTGCACCCCCCCTCGCCACAACCGCCACCCCCAATAGACCCCCCCCCCACTCTCAGTCTTACTCTCCAACAAAACTAAAAAAAAACATGGTTTTCCCATACAGCCTCATCCTCTGGAGTGCAAGACGCTAACAAATGTGTCTGGTTGTGTGTGTGTGTGTGTGTTTGTGTGTGTGCTTTTGCTAAGGACTCTTGCTGCAGATGACTTGGCTCGGTGCCCTTGCTGTATCTGAACTGTTGCCCGGAATCAGCTGAAGACAATGGCTGTTTTTTTTTCTTCTTCTTTTTTCCTCTCCCTTCCTCTTCTCCTGAGGACACACAAGCAAGCGTCAAAGGCAGCAGCAGGCTGCAGAGCTGAGGAAAATGTGAAGGACAGGGATAAATGCAGTGCCATGTTATTCAAAGGCAACGAGCTGTTGAAAACCCTTTTTAAAAAAGAGGGGAGAGAACCCCCTCGGCCACTTTTCTTTAGTTAAATTGATTTTGACATGCACCTGTGAGTGGTCTTGTATTTCCTTGAAACATTGTGTTGCACCGTTTTGTTAGTTGTAGTCGCTGGCTAAGCAAGTAGATCTTTAAAGGCAGATGACTCTTCACACCAATGTTTACCAAAGGAACACATTTAAATAAAGAGAAGACATTTCCTTTGCAGACATTGGAATTAATCCATATGTATGGATGTATTAATGTGTGTGTGTGTGTGTGTGTGTGTGTATATATATATATATATATATATTTAAAGAGAGAGAGAGATCGTATTATCTGAAACTCCTCTAAAAATAATTGCCATTTCTGCCAGGCTGTAATGGATGTGGTGGATATGATATCGAAATTCCAGTGAAAGATTCTTAGAGAATAGTGTAGAGGTAGTGGTAAGGATCCCATTAAGATACGGCCCCGCTGACTCCCACAGCCTGTGGCTGAATCACACAGAATGCATCTCAGTAAATGACACTGATGACTGCCAAGCAATAAAGTTATAGAGCAGGATCGCTCTTTCTCGCACAGACAGACTGTCAGAGGACTGCTGCCACACCGCTAGTGCTGACCTTATCGCACTAACCTTATTGACCTTATCGCACTTACTCTGCATTTACATTCTCTACACAAGCTGAAAGCCTCTTGGGTCTGCAAGAGTGCCTCCTAATCTTTTATGAAAGCGTCTCAAGTTGGCTTTCTGGTTTGGAGAGTGCATGCTGAAAAAAGAACTTGAAGGAAGAGGCAGGCCAAATTTTAATCTTTAACCTATCTTAAACCTTTGACATACTGCCCCAACTTTGACCATCTCAAAAGCTTTTTGGCTATCTTTGAATGGGAAAAAATGTGAGCTCTCACTTGCTTGGTGTTCTAGTCAGCAGTTTTGAGTTTTCACCAGGTTTTAGCCTCAGTAGAATTAGCCTCAGTAGTAGGCGGTGAAACCCCCATCACACTGCACAGCCACGAAAGCATCCATACAGCACTTAAAAATGAGGGTTCCTAAATGTTTCTCAACTTGGATACACGGTTGTTGGAAAACTGGTTAAACTTTTGCATTTTGCGAAACATTTAAATAGGTTCTTCACACATCTCATTTACACATATGCTCTGAAGCAGAGGTTCTAAAACCAGTATAAAATACAGTCGACTGACTCATTTACTCCAGTTTATTGTTTTTAAAAAGAAAAGAATGGTAAGTCATATCAGCTTAGATACTGTCTAAATCGCTTCTCCCTTAAATATGCAGTACACATTATTTATTAACAGAAACCAGCATTTTCCAGCTTTACACATTTGAATTATTTATCCCACGTTACATCCACCATGTTCTCATGCAAAAAAAAGAGCATGCATGACATTTAGCTGAGCTGCCTCTGTGTGGAGGTATCTAGTGATTAACTGACATCTGACACAGCTAAGATCTTCAAAAGCTCAGCCATACATGGCTACTGTCACAACACAGCCCCATGTTCTCGTGTACCTAAGCCAAGGGTAGCTTACTGTTGTAGAAGGCATTTTACTGCAAAAGGAGATTAGCTATTCATTGACCAAATGTTGCAAAGCTACAATGTTGCAAAAGGCACCTGTTTGGACCGGACTTTGTTTTGTGTCTATCCAAATTAGAACAAAGCACCTTCTTGCAGTTAAGTTGGGTTTAATTCATAGCTGGGAAAAGAAACAGACCTTGACCAAGCTTTGTTTCTGATAAGTGGTGCCCTTAGACACCCAGAAAGCCATGTTTGTTTTAAGCCTCTGATTGGTGCAGTCCAAGTTAAAAGGTCCACTGATGCATTTTGCCAGTTCCAAACCATCGATAGTGCGGCACCATACAAAGTCGCCTCGCCAACCCTCTGCTTCTACTATAAACAATAACAGAACAGGAATGCTATTGATTGAACTGCACTAGTTGGCCCAGACTAGGTTTTGTGTAGCGACCCATGAAGAAATCCCTGGGTAGGAATCAAGTCCCACAGACAAGGACATTTAGGGCCAAATTCCGCCCCTCTTCAGACGGTGGCGATTTTTCTTTTGTCGCTAATTCTTCTATAAAGTGGGTTCTTTTGCCATTGTTCAACTAATCATATCCTCTTCAGTAATTCTGCTGGATGTGAAAAGATGAGATACCAAACATTAATCTCTTATCGCTTCATCTAAAATTAAATCGGCAAGGGAAAAAAAATCTCATGAAGAGTACATGGAGTCCGTTTGTCAGTTAGTACATTAGCTTGAAAAGAAAACATTAATTTGTGCAGTTATCTATCTCAAATTCCATTAAATTTAGGTTAATGTTGAGGCAGACGGTTTGGAACCTCCGCATATCTGTGCATATCACTGTCAGTAAAGCGTCAGATAAAGCTATTATTTTTGGCCTAAATTCTGCAGATTAGCAACAGTAATTGTCAGCATTTATGCAAGTAACAAATATAAAGACATATGCCTTCTTATCGTAATCAATGAGGACATCAGAACCTACCCTGAGGGTCTCAATGAGATATTAGACACAAGTAAAATAACAGGAGAAACAGAAATCACATGTAGTCAAGCTGCTTTATGGGGAAACGATTCCCTTGGTGAAGATGCTGAAAGGTAGCTTGCAGTTCCAATCACACAAGCATAAATGCAAGGCATAAATGTTTCTTTCATGTATTGTTCACAGAAACATGTTCACTATTGTGATTAGCCAAATGGCTTCAGAAAAGAAGTGCCAAAGATATTTCACCTCATCTGCGTCTCATCAAGTGTTGCCGTTTGCCTTCGAATCAGCCGAGCGTTCTCTCATTCTCTTCTTCCTCTTCTGCTCCAGGGACTGTCTGTTGCTTTGTGCATAAAAATGTTAAACCTCATAGCAGTTTCATTGTATTTTTTTCTACAATAGTACTAGGCTGCTTCAAGAGTACTGTGGGTGCATAAGAAGGGGAGATACACAAGATTTTCAATTTCTTACGTAAATTGCAATGAATCCGAAAGGCATTTCTCATTTGCTCTTCAATTGTCCATGCTCATATCAGAAACAAGGGATGGCCACAGCATAAAGCATAAAGCTGTTTTACATCATTGTTAAAAGAAAATGATAGTGTTTTTGTCTCATGCCAGAGTCCAGAGGGGGAAAAATTATGTAGAAAATATAGATACATTTTCTTTCTTCAGTCAGACAGTTCTTCCTTTTTTTCTTTTTTTTTACTGGAAAAGCATAAAGCATTGTAATGTATGCAGTAGACCCTAACATTACAACAACTCTTTCTGTGGTTATGAAATGCAGTATAAAAACACATGAAATGCAAAATGTAATACTGCATTTGGGGAATGAGAGGTATCAACATGACCGTTATGGGAACAATCATGATCATGACAATCATGACCATCATGCCAATCATGCTGAGGTGGTATTGTACCTTAAGTGTGTAGGAAAGAAAGCGCAATGAAGAAAATTACTGATACGATGAGCTAGGAATCTGTCAGGTCATATTGTCCAGAAAAGATAGGAGAGAGAGGAGGAGGAGGAGAGAGAGAGAGAGAGAGAGAGGGAGAGGGGGAGAGGGAAAGAAAGAGACAGAGAGATTCTCTTTTGTTCGCTCACCTCTCGAGCGGCTAGTGTTTGACTTCCTCCCTATAGGAGTGGGTAATTCAGGAGCACTGTGTGAGCTTGTTAGATCACCGAGGGCCGCGACGGCACCATTCTTTGCAGACCCTTGACAGAAAATATGTAGTAATGATATTGTCTCCAGCTGGGTAATAACACACAATTCAGGCAGCCACACAGTGCACTGCTGCAGAAATGGAGGGGGAGAGAAGAATTACTCTGAAGGACTGGAGGAAAATGACAGTAGAAATGTCTCCAACCCCTGAAGTGGAGCGCTGACAAATGCACCCCATGTACATCTGAGCAGTCAATAGCTTCTTTCTTCCTCAACAGGGTATATGCACGGCACACGCAAAAAACACACAGGCACACAAATACAGTTAATTTAACCAAGTTAATTTAACCAAATTAACTGAACTAAACCCGCTTTTGTGACCGTAGCATATCTGGGACAAACATGGCCCAGTTCGCAATGTCAATGTACTGCTGACTAACGACAGTGACCTTGAACTCTCTTGTTAACATCTAACAGGCAATACATGTCACTTCTGCCTAACTCACTGCCAAAGGGGAAAGGGGGAAGGGGGGCAAGTTTACCCTCTCCCCTACCGAGGTGTGAAATTGTGGCATGTGATCCTTAATGTGTGTGAAGTAGACAAGGCCTTGACACAATGCCCCTGGGCCCTCAGGGGGCCCCCTCTGGCACAGTCTGTTAGCTTCCTGCTGGGGTTTGGCACAGCCTCACAGTTCACTTTCAGGCCTAAGTTGGGATAATAAGCTTTCACGGATGCCTCCGGGCGATGTGCTGTAACAGCGAGGCCTTCAGTCAATCAAACAGTGCTGTGGCAAAAAAAGAGCATCTAGTGACATGTCGTCAACCCATGAAAGAGATGAAAATCGTAACATCGTATTTTATTCGCAGTCATATCAAATCCTGACTACATTGATTTGGTTTATTTTTCTTTAATTAATTGATTTATTCAAAAGAAACTACCCTTCACATTGTGTGCCACATTCATGATAAACAGTTCATGTATAACCCATAACTAGAAATGTAACCTTCACAATGATTTTTTGTATGATTTGAAATGAAAAACAATAGATAATAGATAATGAGATAATTATATTTTTAAAAATCTGATAACTACACTTTGGCCAAAAGTGTGTAAATACTATTTTATTTAATATTTTAGGATTACTTCTAATATTCCTTAATTGCTGCATCCTAATGTACTGATACATTTGTATACCCCAATAATACTATATTACACAACGATACTGCACTGACTGTTTTATGCTATCAGCTTCACTGCCTCTCTACTTTTGCTTGGCTTCTTACTGATGACAGTGACCTTAAAGATATGGATTTGGGGCCCAGATGCAAGGCTGTTTGGCTGATTGTTCTACAGGGATGTGTATGGAGAGCTGTCCTCAGGCAGGAGTGAATCCTTTAATCTGTGCGCTTGATCTGAGCTCTCCCTTCTCCACTGAATCGTCTCTCTCTCGCTCCCCTCAACATCCGCGGCTTGTGGCCGTGAACTCTGACTCCTGCCCAAGCACCGAGCCGGCAACTCGAGAGCAGAAGAGAGAGAAAGGAAAAAAAAGAAAAAGGGAAATAAAACGAGAGCTTTCCCCTCTCTGCTCTTATTCATCTGTTTTTTTCTCTCTCTCTGAGAAGAGTATTGTAAATGTGGAAATAATTTAGAATGCTATGTAAAACGTAGCCTTGATACTTACTGGTGAAGAGAAAGGAGGTACATTAAAATTCATCCTTATTTCCCCATGCTCATGGTCTGAAATCATTTCATTGAAATCTGTTCAATCCTCACTTAGATTTGCATACACATAACAGACAGATGACCTCAAGTGATTGAATTTGGCCCATAAAAGAAATGTATTAGACTGCAGAGGCATACAATTTCTTTTTTGGGAAACAATAAAATAAAAACAACATTTCCTTACTTTGTCAGTGACATTGGCTATTGCTTGTTATGGACCGTGTGGATAGCAGGCATCAAAACATGTTTATGACCTTTCAGTGAGTTACAGTAGGTACTGTAGCTGTGTTCAATGTAGACTAGCCCTGAATGCTAACACATTTTGAAGGGTGACATGAAAAAAAAATCGTAACCACAGGATATTTTTTTTATCTCTGTGGGCACAACAATTATTCCAAAGCATGACCTACATGACACTGAACATTTTTTTTCCTTTTTAGTCATGATGCAGTTTTGGTACTGGTTCAGTGTTAATGGGGAACGTGGTTTCTCATTAACTTTTGGTTGAAACCAGGTTTTGTATTGATCAGTGATGGCCAGTCTTGTTAACTATTGTGTCATGGGCCTTTTACATTCTCTATGTTCTATACACCAGTAAGCCACAACATGAAAACCACACACAGGTGAAGTGAAAAACAACAACGATCTTGTTACAGTGGCACCTGTAAAGTGGTGTGGTGAATTAAGTAGCAAGTGATCTTAAAGTAGAAATGTTGGAAGCAGGAAAATGGGCAAGTATAAAGATCTGATGGCTAGATGTATCAGAGCAACTCAAAAACAACAGGTCTTGTGGGATGATCCCATTAGGCAATAGTTAGTACCAAACAAGGAAGGTATGGACCAGCAACATGGTCATGGGCTCCCAAGACTCAGCCTCTCTGGTCTGTTCCCACAGAAGAGCTACTGTAGCACAGACTTCCAAACAATACTATAGAAAAGTGTCAAACATACTTTGAATCACCCTTGCTGCAGGGCTATGGAGTGGTATAACTACAGATCAGTCAGAGTGCCCATGCTGACCCCTGTCCACTTCAAAAAGTGACTGCAATGGACCATCGGAGCTGGATCATGAAGCCATATAAGTAGATGGACTGGTCTGATGAATCCCATTTTATTTTAATCATGTGAAAAGCTGAAAGCCATGCTCACTGGTACTGAAATATGATGTAATAAATAAAAGTATCACGGAATTATATAATTTTTTATATCATTAGTATTAATAAAGTGCCACTGCATTATGCAGATAAATAAGAAAGAATCTTATTTATCCCGAGGGAAATTCTTTCATTACATTGGTGATAATAGAAAATTGTATTTACTTATTTTTGACTGAATGTATAATTTACTTGACATTAAAAAGTGAATTTACTAAAAGTGAGTCGACTGGTTTCCAAACTGTTTTTTTATGTAAACTCAGCATGTTCCAGGTAGCAGCTGATGAATGCAGTACTGTGCAAAAGGCCCTAGAGAAAACAATGTACAAAGCCATTTATCTATTAAACATGTTAAAATATTAGGATGAATCGAAATAAATAATAAACTGATGTCTGTCACTGTGTTTGCTTAATCATTTCCAAACCTTTCCTTGAGGATGTAGAATTTGCACATACCTTCCAATATCTAGTTTATGTAAACAATCCATTTTGTGACACCCTTATTGTAGTGATAGTAGTGATGGAGCAAGAAGACTGGACCCAAATCTATATTGCTGTATTATTTTCTTTTAGTGAAAATGTCAGTAACCTGAATGCACAAAACTCACATTTGACTATATTTATGTTTATTTTCGTCCACTCTATTTGTGGAAAAAATTATTTGTGCACAAACATGTAACTTGGTTTGATTGGACTATTATTTTAGCCAGACAGGAAGCACATTTACAAAAAAGAAATACACTTTTTATTATTTGTTCTTTCTAAACAATCTTGAATGAACTGAAATGAAATGCGTTTGCTGTTTAGCTAATTCATGCATCTTACACATGAGCTGAACTCAAAAATCTACACAGCTAACACATGCACTCACTGCTGTAAGAAACTATAATTACACCTCCTGTCTCACATTTCCATGAATGTTTGTTCCTGTATGGCAGAAAAAGAGTGGGGTAAAATACACTGTGCAATAAACTGTGGCTCATATTCTTTTCAGTCTCTTCAGCGTGTGAGTTTGGTGGTCAAACCCAGCGGCGGGTGCTCAAAGCCGCAGGCCTGTGGAACTGTTTTGTTATCTGCGGTGAGGGAGCATTAACATTTGTGCACTGCTCCCCTGCCGAGAGTGGCAGTGGCCGGGATGCAGCGTCGGCACTGCAGGTGGGGAAAAAAGCAATTTCATGGTTCATTCCGCCTGTAATGTGCGGCCTTAATCTTTGGATAAAGCCTGCCTTTTTGTTTAAGTTTCACTGAGTATTGGGCAGAGCTCAGCCCTATTAATCACTCGACTGAAGTGAATGGAATGGTGAAGAAGAAAGTGTGTTTGTGTGAGAGTGTGTTTGTGGATGTTAGTGAGTAAATGAGTGGACCAGAAAAAAAACCTCTTTGAGATTATATATAAGAAAGCATGTAGTGTGGAGTCAAGTTGTTTTTTTCCCTTGGACATGCATTGTAGCTCATTCAAATCAGCTCATAACAAGTATTCTCATTCTTTATTAAATGATTCTGCCAGTTTTATCATGATCCAATTATTTTGGTATGATTCAGTATTTTTTTATGAATACACAGGGTATAGTGCAATATAGACAATAAAAACACACCAAGGTTTAATTCTAAGCAAAGAGATTTTTACAGAAATGTTATTATTTTGCATAATGTATTATCCATTATTATAGTTGGAAATGAAAGCAATAAACCAGTGGTATTTCCACAGGTAAGGTGTGATGCCAGCTAGTATAGTAAATTTACTATAATGCATGGCCTTGTGTGGGGTTTTTTTTGCATGAATTTAATTATAATGAAATTCAATACAATGCACCGTTGTTCAATAAATAATTTATTTGCAATAAACAGTTCCAATAAGCTACATAGTTGACAGCAAATAGTTGGTTATGGTTGCCAAGCAACATAATGGGCAGTGATTATTCAATAAACAGCTCAAGGGCTTTTAGTCACATGGGACATTAATAAAGAATTCAGTTAATGTCATATGTCTATCTATATAGACATTTTGTAACAGCTTTGAATGAGGCTCACACATTCAAAGCCGTTATAAAACACATTTTAGAACCAGAATGATCCATTTTATGAAATTCATTTATTTAAAAAAAAAAAGAAGGCAGAAGTCTGGATCTGCGGACTAACATATCACTCAACAGTGTATAACGTAACATACACACTGGCTTAAGACTTTCTAATTGTCCACTGACACATTGGCTCACAGTGACCTCCTCTCATCTTCTTTGTTTTCTGCCCTGATTGCCAGTCGGCAGCCCTTATAAAAAAGAGAAAAAAAGAAGGGAAAAAAATCCTATGAACAATCAGAGCATGAGGGTCATTTTCTGCAAGAGCTCACCTCTCCTTCTCCAAGCAGCCTCTCTCCCAGCAGGAGCGCTAAATTAACACTTCACGGCTCTGTGTCTCGGCCCTGATGAGTCACACCCACAGTGGCTGGGGGGAGTGTGTGTGTGTGTGTGTGTGTATGCATGTGTGGTGAGTCGGGGAAAAAAAGAAGAAAAAAAGTGTGGGAAAACAAACACTCCATAATTTCTGCTTCATTTAGCCCCTAAATGGAGAGATACACTCACCTGGAGGGATGGATACAGCTGAGCAGGGACAGGGTTGCTGTGGTTACAGAATGTCACCTCTGGCCTAGGCTAAACCTGTTGCTGTGGGTTGCTAAGCTGCAGGAGAGGTTGTGAGTGTGTGTGGGAGAGTGATGAGATCCAAGATGTCTGGGATGGTCAAATTAACTAAGCACAGCTACTGAATAGTGCATAAGAGGCTAACATTGAACTGTGGCAAAACCTTTTTTTCAGTACCCAACATTGTACAGAGTCCATATATATGCCATAGTGAGTTTAATATAACTGAGAGTATACCTGCATTACATTAAAGGCAATAAAATAGATATATTTTTATATATTTTTATATTTAATTATTTCATCCAACTAATGTAAAGCTTTCATGTTTTGCACTAATCCAGTTACTCTAAATATGGAAACATATTAAAGTAACTCTTTTTAAAAAATAAATCGAATGTATCTATAGCAGCTGTATCGTACAGCCTGTTACCAGGGACAGTTATCAAAATGATCGATAACTGTCAAAATTACAAATTCATGAATAGTCAGTGGGGATTTCATTCTGTGAATAAACATTGGAAATATGTGATTAAATTACCCAAATCTACAATTGCTAGAGTCTAGGACTGGCTGAATAAAATGATAAGTTTTTTCGAATGAAAACGAGTGGAAGAGGTCACTGTTACAATCACTCTGTGGTCTGTGAGGGTAATGAGTAGCAGGATGAGGTGTCACAGCTCAGGGCCCATCGCCTCACTCACACCTGTTGGGCTCTGTCTAATTACTCAGCCAGACTTGAACACATGGCTGCCGCCTGGCCTCCTCGGGCCTGAGACTGCTGCTGCTGCTCTGCCAGAGCATGAAATATGGAACAGATCATGTGTGGCTGTGAGATATGAGTGGGAGGAGGGTGTTAGCATGTGACAGGGGGAGTAAAACTCCTCTCTGTGTATGTGTGTGTGTGTGTGTATGTGTGTGTGTGTGAGTGAGAGAGAGAGGGAGAGAAATAGAGAGAGAGAGAGAGAGAGAGAGAGAGCATTACTTGCTTTTTGCTTTCATACATTTTCATGACAAAAACGTACTAACTTTGTAGGAAAGTGAGAAAAGAGAAAAACAGCAACATATGCCAAGACCAGCAATGAATCGGGATCTATAAAGTGCTTCGTTACAAAAGCTACAAGTTCATGCAAACTGAAAGGGCAAAATCATTCTGTTTTAATATTTGAAGTTAAGGTAAGAGTTAGATTGAAGGTCAAGGCCAGTTTATACTTCTGCGCTGAATCTACGCTATAGCTACAGCGTAGGTTTGGGTACTTTATACTCCAGCCTGACGTGCATGTCCCCAAAAATGTCACTACTGTTATTGGTCCACTTGGTGGAATCTCATCCCCTCCTACACATTTCCGACTGCTTCGTCTTCTCCACCATTTCCGCAATGATTTGAACACTAACAACCATGCATTTCAAATATTATGGAACACCAGCAGGTAGATTTGTGGAATTGGTTCATCGTCTGTAACCATTTATCTCATATCAGTGAATGCACAGCATGCTTATAGACATGCAATCATCACACACACTGACAATCACTATTTGCATTTATATTTATGTGTAGACCAAGAGGCTGTTGCAGTTAGGGACAAACTGCCGTCAAGCAGTGTCTTACTACCAGATACAGATACACCAGCAGATACACCAACACACAAGTATAAATGCTTATATTGGCATAGGCTACTTCCATCCCACACATGGTCAATTGGATCTGGGGAATTTGGAGACCGAGTTAACACTTTGAACTCTTCAGGTTCAGGTTCCTCAAACCATTCTTGACAAATGTTTGCAGTGTGGCAGGGCACATTATCTGCAACAGTGTTCAAGTAGGTGGTATATTTCAAAGTAATATCCACACAAATGACTGGACTCAAGATTTCCCAGCAAAACATTGCCTAAAAAGAAGTGTAGCTGGCTTGACTTCTTCATCTCTTCCCCAGGTTAGTGATGTACATGCATCTGGCAATTAACCAGGTAAAAATAATGTAAAAGATCATGTTTTGTCATCTTCATGGTAGGTGTTTGTGGACAGGGGATAGCATGGGCACTCCGACCAGTCAGCAGCTATGCCGCCTCATATGCAGCAAGCTACGATGCACTATCCATTCTGACATCTTTCTGTCATAGCCAGTTATAACTTTTTCAGCAGTTTGTTCTACAGCTCTTCTGTGGGCTGGCCATGTGCATCAGGGAACCTGTTGTACCCATGACATAGTTGTAGGTTCATCAGATGTCCTTTTTTTGGACCAGTTTTTGTAGATAATTAAGACTGCACACTGGGTACAAACTGCATAAGGCCTGCTGTATTGAAGACACACTAACCCAGCTGTCTAGCCACCTCAGTTTGCTCCCTCGGATCCTCATGCTTACCCATTTTTCCTGCTTCCAACACATCACTGTCAATAACTAACTGTTCCCTTGATGTCCAATATATCCCACTCCTTGACGGGTGCCACTGAAACAAAATAATCAGTGTTATTCCTTGTTATTCATCTGTCAGTGGTTTTAATGTTGTGACCGGTCAGTGTACGTGTGTGTGTGTGTGTGTGTGTGTGTGTGTGTGTGTCTTTGTGTGCGTGTGTTTGTTCTTAAAAAAGACAAGGTTTTGTCTGAGGTTGAATGAGATGCTTGTGTGTGGGTGTCTGTGTCTGAGACAGTGTGAGAGAGACATTTCTTTTTACACTTGACGTGTTCAGAAAACCAAAACATTGTGTAAACCCACGCTTGACATCTCTCGCAACCCGTTCGGAACCATTCTGCCGAAGCACAATTATGTTGAAGAGATGTTCCGTACAAAAGGCAACAGAAACACAGGCGTTTTTCTCTCTGAGTAGAACTCATCTGCTGGGGGTGAGGGTAATTTTACAGTGCGGCATGAGCGGGTTTCTAAAACATTCATCATTGCGTACCCTCAGTCAATTTCGATGCTGTGTTTATTTTTTTTTTTCCTTTTTTGTTCCCTTTGTTGTTGCGAGTGTTTATTTGTGCGCATAAGAGGGATTTGACGTTTGGTATCTGAGCAAACAGCAGTGGAAAGTGCTTCAGAGTGGAATTAATTAGCATGCTCTTAAACGAGGAGCACAAGGAGAGTGTTTTTGTTTGTGGTGCGAGGCTGAGCATTGGTGTAGTGAGGGGGCGGATCACAGGCAGGTTAAAATCACTTGTCATGGTGGAGATGGTCATGATGGGATTCCAATTGGTCAGCGGAGGGAAACAATCAACATGGCCAACTAGGCATCACTCCATCATGCCTGCTATGTTGCGAGAGAGAGAGAGGGAGAGAAAGAGAGAGAGAGAGAGAGAAAGACAAATAGAAAGAGAAAGAAAGAGAAAGAGAGAGAGAGAGAAAGAGAGAGAAATAGAAAGAGAAAGAGAGAGAAAGAGAGAGCAAGAGACAGTGAGAAAGGGAACATGTCAGAAAAATAAAGAAACAAACTGCCCATCAAAAAGTTAGTAATGTTGGCAATGTCCAGCTTTTCTAAATGTTTTAATACAAATGTTTTTTGTATTAACAGCTAACCAGCTAACCAGCTTCAACTGGTTACTAAAATCTACAGATTTACTCTTTGCTGATAAATAAACAAATAAATGAGTATATATATATATATATTGATATTGGGCTACAGGCTACAGAAACAGTCTGTACTGAAACTATATATATGACACATAGGTATATATTTTTTCATATATATATATACACTTTCTGTAATGACAATGCAAATTTCCCACTTGTGGGACTAATAAAGGTTTATCATATTTTACATAAAACCAATACCTTAACAAGTTGAGGAAAAATTAAAAATCTATTATAATGTTGAATAAGAGCGCTTTGACTGGCAAGAATGTTTCAAAATTATTACTTGGGAAAAAATCTGATAAACAAACCCAAACTTTCAACCAGCAGCATAAGACCTACAAAACTATCATTTCAGATGTGCTGTAAAATAGACAATAGCATGGCACGGTCTTTAAGGGTGCAGAGTGTCACTTGTCAGTCCTGAGTAGGAGGTACATAATTTTAATCACACACTTCTTGTCACTAATATCTCCATTTCATAACATCTGAGAAGTGCGTGCTTATCAGAGATTAACAAGCTGATAGCACTCCCCATCTCAAATGGGCATGACTGACAAGCAGGCACGGCTTATAGACCCTCAATTAGGAAAACATAATACACATTGCATTAGTACTAAAGAAACAATTAAGATTAGATACGCCTAACTCAACGGGCAGGAGATAAAATTCATAAAGCTTGTGGATGAATATTTTGCTTCACCAATAAAATGTGTCTGTTTTGAGATCTTGAGGATGGAACACATGAAAAAAAGGACAGTTTTTGTTTAAACATGGACCCTTCCACCTACCACTGGTACCACTACTAAGCTTCCATGCTCTGAAGTGGGGACACTTGAGACACTAAAAGTGACAGCAACTTAACATAAGCTATGAGGGCCCTGTCACCACCCCCTGACCCTCTCTTTCTGTCTCTCCCTCTGTTGCCCCCTCACTCCCATCAAACTCAGGACCGCAGAACTGGATCTGCCCTTCAAGAAAGCACTCCGCTACAGTTACAGGTAGGGATTAGAAAGCTGATGGACCATAAATACCACTCCCCTCCCCCCAATAAAAGAGTGAAAGGTGGTCTGGGCAGGGGGCTCTCGTCCTCTCCACAGCCGGCCCATAATTGTTCCCCCTCAGTTTCCTGGTTACAGGTGCCACCCAGCAGAACTGCAGGCATGTAATCCCCCAAATCCAGCCTCTTCCGAGGAGTGTTAACCAGGAATGTTCCGCTGGGGTCAATGGATTAGGTGGAATTCATGGTGGTGACTTGGCTTGAGAGGTGGAATTAGAGGAAGAGGAGAGAGAGCAAGACAGAAAGCGAGAGAGAGAAAGAGAGGGGGACAGGGAGAGGGAGAGAGAGAAAGAGAAAGCGAGAGTGAGGAGGTGTTATATTAAAATGAGCTTACCAGGTGGTCCCCTAAAAAGTTGACAGTGTGTCGAGTAATCTGAAAAGCCTTTGGGCGGCTGCTCATTGGCCAGAGGCCTTGCTTTAAAAAGCAAGAGAATGAAGGAGAGGGAGTGGGGGGGCTTCAGAGGTGGGCACTGATGTGGTCCCATTGAGGCCTGGGTAAAATGTCTGTCAGGCTTGGTTTACCACAATCACAGCAGTGATTAGGCTCCTTTTGATGATAGGTTTAGTTTTCTGGCCATTGGAGAGAAAAAGGGGAGGAGTAAAGGGTGTGTACGGGTGGGGTTGTGGGGTTTAAGGGGGGGTGCAAGCATAAGGAACAGGGAGGGGTTGGAGGGGTTGGTCTGGCATGGCATATTAATGTCCCACACTGGGAGGGACCTCCTACGTAATTTCCCAGCGGGTCGCGGGGGTCAGGTTTGTATTTAGTTAGTGGTAATGATCTCGTTAGGGATCTGAATGGACCACCGTCTAAGCTCTTTCAGGCCGCTGAGCGTGCCTGCCTGCGCCCCCTCCCCCGCCCGCCTCTGTGTGGGCTTACACAGCCCCTGAACTGTGATTAATAGACTTCCAGGGCTTAATAACTTGCAAAACAGCATTAAACAAGGGACGGCCCAGGACAATCGGCCCAAGGGAGCCCCAGGGAAGGGTGCAGAGGGGGTAGCAGGCCCATAAACAGGGCCCGGCAACAATTGCCAATGCCTGGAATTAACTAAGACGGGGGTAGAGTACGGCACACAATGCTACAGCTGGCCACTGGCGAGGAGCCACGGGGGGAGAGACGAGGGAAAACTCGTTTGCTGCTTCCAGGTGGCCCAGGCCCGGCCCAGACCAAGCCCTTTCAGTTTTGTAAGTGTTAAAAGATAGAGGCCGAAGAGGGAAAAAAGGGGAGAGGAAGACGCAGAGAGAGAGAGAGAGTAAGAGAGAGAGAGAGAGAGGAAGCCATTGAAAAGAGACAAGAAAAAGAGAGTAAAGAGCAGGGAGAGAGTGATAAGCAGATAATGGTGAGTACATTCAATGGAACAAGTAATCCTTGACACGCCAAAGCCTAAATATGAGCGCGTTTTGTTTCTGCATTTTCCTTGCGCCCACAATGCTAAAGTGGGAAAAAATGGGCATGGTGACCCATACGTACACAAACATCAACCCACTTCTTGCTACAGCAAGCCCACAAATCTGCCAGCCCCTCACTCTCTTTTTTCCCACCCTTGTGTTCTCTTGTCTAAATACAAATGAGCTCAGCATGGTGGCTTGTGAAGAGTCGTGTTCAGACCGCCCTCTCTTCTTATAATGTAGCATTTCTTTTCTCTCAGGCCTAGGTGTGCATTTGCTGCCCATATAATATATCACCAGATTGTAAATAACTGCAATGGAGTCCCCTTGTGGGCTGGGCAGAAGTGTTTTTTAATAAAAAAAAGAGGTGGATGCAAAGACTTGTTTTAATTTACAAGTCTTCAGGGCAGATTTTATTGTTTTAATTATGTGCAAATCATGTGTTTTAATTAACAGCAACAGAGTGTAGGTCAGCTAACGCGTAGGTCAATTACTTCAACATAAAAGGATAAAGAGAAAGTTCTACAAATACAAACAAACTGACCTTGAATAAGATTTATTATAAATTTGAAAATGATGTTAAAATTATGATGTTAAATGTATTCCAGTAATATTGTTGGACTTTTTATTAACATTTTTATTATCATTATCCACAATAAACTGATATAATGCAACAACAACAGTAAAAATATAATAAATATTTACTTGCTTAATTAATCTCTTTTGCCAGATGAGTAAATGTTTTTCATATTATACTGACTGATGCGTTTCTTTGTGTGAAGGCACTGATGTGCTCCATACTGAGAACATGTGGCCTTTTTGAGCTGGGGAAAGGGATGGGACATTGTGCAGCATTTGTCTCACAGAGAAGCTTATAATCAGAGCATCAATTAACCAGACGAAATAAATGGGCATTAGCATGAAAGACATAAATTGCACAGCATGTGTTCAATTATTGACAATCATGAGACAATTTTGAAAGTATCTGTTTAGAATAGGAGCAGGAGCAGGTATCCTCCCACCCCAACACACACACTGCCACATATCTGTAGTAATCAGTGGCCATTTTCCCATCTAAAACAAAGCCAACAGCTGGGAGATGTAGTTTTACTCTAAAGGAAAAGACTACAACACTAAACTAAAACTAACATCTTTAAAATATAGAACATCCTTGCTCATATACATAACATTCCGGCTCATGGCACCATTTTTGTCACGCAATAGCCCAGTCTATGTGGGTTTTTGTGTGTTCTTAAAGGGGAGTGGCTTACTGTGGGATAGTGCCATAATTGGATGCAAATAAAGGCCACTTGATGTCCTGGTCAGGCTCCGCAGGGCTGCTGTCAGTTTTCACTTGCCCTTAAAAAAAAAAGACAAAAAGTGTGCGTTTATTGACCATCTTTATCTCCTTTGACATTACGAACCAACTCTGCAGATCTGCCGAGCTGTTTGACATTCTCTTCAGACTGTTTGCTGAGAAGTGAGCTGTGACTAAACTCCAAATGACTGACCACAGAGATTTCAAATCTTTTTTTTTTTTTTTTTTTTTGCATTTGGCATGATCTGTTATATTGACTGCACAATTCCATTATTTTCTCCCCCAAAATATTTATCCAGACCCTTCATATGAATGCAGCCCAGAAGCATGGGTGTGCACTTGCGTTTTGTGTGTGTGCAAAGAAGAGAGTGTGAGAGTGTTTTGGGGATCTCGGTAGCGTTTTTTTCTTTTGGAATCTTGCTCCTCTGTCTCTTTCTCTTCACCCCAGTGCTTCACACCCCTGTATCTTTTTTTGTCCACATTGTCTCCTCTTCTGGTTTTTAAGCCTTTCTATGTTCCCTCCTCCCTCCTCTCTCAGCTGTCGTTGGCTCCAGCCCTGTCTCAGAGTGGGGGGTTTGGGTGGGCTTGTCCGTACTGCAGCCGGTGCGGGTGGGCCCCTGTGCATGGCTAAGCCCCCTGACTCCATGCTCAGCCCTGTCATGAATAATGGATTGGGAAAATACATTTATCTTTTAATAGCTGCGACCCCCCCTAGCTACTCACACTCTGTTAGACCGGGACTGCAAAGGCGAGGTCCATGCTTCTCAATTGTCTCCTGTCTTTTTGAAGTCCGTTGCTTCTTAGTGTCCTGGAGAAGTGTAATCAGGCTTGATTTGATTGGTCAGAGATGTTTTTTGGAGGAAACAAATATGAATCGTGAGAGTTACTTCATATTGTTAAAAAGTTCTTTGCTTTTTTACAATTTGGATGTAGACTGTGCGTCATAATTTCTGTATACTGTCACTGTCTCAACAAAGCATACACAACATGCTTAAATTTAATATTGATTAATATAAAGAAATATTGTCCCAAATCATTTTGTATAATTTCTAGTGGTCATCATTAAATGAAAAGGTCAGCAGGCATTTCCAATGATGTTAAAAAATATATATAGTGGAGGTTTTACTAAAACAGCGATGATACACATTTTCAACAATTTTTTGAAGTGAAGATTCTGTTACATTACATGCAACCCTATACAGTAGATTATATTTGTTTTATATTCACTCATTCATTTCTTTTTCTTATTGCTATAATATACCTGATGTAAAAAATGGACAATGAAATTATAATGCAGGAAACAGAAATATGAAAGGCGGAAAAAACGACACATACGTCGGCCCTTGGCATTCAATTTCAGACGAAATTCCAGATCATACCTGTAGAGAGAAAAGAAGAGAGAGAGGGGGGAATTATTTGTGCAGCCAAATGAAGTATTTGCAGCACAAATAAAGGAGAGCTACTTCAGTTGATCATTTCCCCTCACTCCTAATAAAGTGCCTTTGAATCTCATCTCAACCAGGCTCTCAGGCAGTAATGTAGCCCCACTCTCTAGTGCGGGAATAACACGGCTTACTTTGTTTAAGCAGGCTGAGGAAGATTTGCGAGCGAGAGAATACATCTAGTGTCTCATCCGCACATCTCTATTTAAGTCGCAGGCTCGACAAATGCAGCTGGCGAACGCATTTGTTCATGCAGGCTAATTTTGTTTCTCAAAAGTACACAGACCACTTTTTTGTTTTTGTTTTAGACTGAGGAAATTTCTGGACTAAGGAAAAAATTAGGCATAAAAGCTATGCCAGTTTTGCCAGATCTATCATTGCTTAAATTATTAAAACAATTTTTATTATGATGAGTTTTGAAAAAATTTCAAATTAATATTTTTTTTTATTTTAGGGGCAACCTCAATAAAAAGAGAATAAAGAGAGAGAAAAAAAGGCAGAAAGGAAAGAAAAAGAGAAGAAACCTTTAGGGGGCCCAAATTTTCCAGCTACGCCCCTGGGTGTGGATGACAATTATTGCTATTTGTTTTCTTTAACAATGTCTTTCTAAATTCATATCATTTGTGCCTTAGATTTATCTGCGCTAATTATGATCACCACATGTTTCCCTAAGAGGAACCTGAGGCACATCCAGCTACCGTCTGTGTGTGATGTGATAGCACTGCAATGAGGATGAGACTTGCATTCAAATACTCTTCAATTCAGATGTGGTGAACATCAACACACAAATAAACACAGAAAGGCACCCCAGCAAAAAAAACCCCTCTTCCTATTTTGTATAACTTTGTTGTAAGTGTTCTGTAAAGAGAGGAATTATAAACTCGCCTTTAAAATGCAAGGTATATCACGACAAAGAACAATTTCCTCCAGGATAAATAAAGTTCTCTGATTCTGATTTTTGAGCATTGAAGCTGTCTGGTAAGCTGTTCAGAATAAGCACAGAAAATTAAAATGATAAATTCTCCTTTTAAGCCTCTTCCAAAGGCATCGTGAATGCAATGACTGCTACACCTTCTACACTCATTCCTTAGTTCAGTAAAACAGAACTCACTAACATTTCATTGCACACACCTCTTGAGTCATTCATGACCAGACTCACGCACTCTTTCTCTACTTCCCTGTCTTGCCCCATCTTCCTTTCCTCTCTCAGTCTATTCCTTGGCTAAAGCATTATTCCCCCAGATCTTTCTTCCCTCCTCTGCAGTACATTGGCCAGGGCCTCCTTAGCACTGCTTTATGGGCTCAGAGAGACAGAAAGAGAGAGAGAGAGAGAGAGAAAGAGAGAGAGAGAGAGAGAGAGAAAGAGAGAGAGAGAGAAGCTGAAAGCCCCATTTATCATCACTTGTGTGGGCAGTGTTGCCAAGGCAACACTCAGGCTGGCAAATGCCACTGTGTAGAATACTAATGAGGTACTTGGCAGGCCTGCTGGCGGAGCTGCGGCGAGCGGCCCGGAGCGCAGGCCACTGCTGCCGCTCCACGAGCCCTCCCAGACCCGCCAAACAGTCAAAAGGGAAATCAATTAAGGACCTTCCACAGGGCTTGGCAAAGGCTCTAATCTGCGAGGCCACATTTAAAATAATGCTGCAATCTGCCTGTAATACCCTCCGACTCCAGCAAACCGAAGAGAGCAAAAATACAATACCAAACTGCACATCCGACAAACAAGGAAGTTTGAAACTTTTTCAACACTTGATGGGGCTTGAAGTGTAAAGGAGAAACACGCCCTTTATCGTAGCAGTAGTCCATTCCAGTGACACTGGGATCATCACTGAAAATGAGCGCAGGATTGCAGGAGCGCAGATTGTAATAGCCTGAGACTGTATAGAAACACTGTTAATCTGTGCTCAGCCTGTATTCTGATTTGTGTCATGTGATCATTATAACATAAACTGTGTATAACACATGATGAAGATGATCCCTGCTAGTATAAAAGATGCAATGACAAATACAAGACAATGTCCTGTCTAACAGAAACAAAGAGACAAAAACAGTAGCAAAACTTCAAACCCACTGAGACTGAAAAGATAAGCAAAAAAACCCTCTGGAGTGTTTCTGTGTGCTCCTACGGAGAACACTCAGGTGCCTGGCACAGAAGGTAGGGATACCTGGGTAGTTGAAACTGTAATTAACACCTCTGCCTTAGCAAGACTAGCAATTTCCACCTGATAGATCTTTCCCCCTTCTATCCCTCTTATTCTGTTTCTTGAAGAAACAGTGGAGGGAATAAATTGAGCTGGAGCATGCCTTTTCTCTGTTCATTGCTCTCCTTCATTGATTCAGGCACTTTGATTGAGCAGGTCCTAATCAATTCTTCAGTGGCGAGACGGGGGCAAAATCATTTCCCTGACATACCCCTTTAAATGACTTGTCATTAATTTGCCTCTTTACTGGCACTTGTTTGCTCAGAAAACGAGATGCGTTTGGCTTTCTCTGTCTATTAGGAAGGGTTGTGCTCTTTGGGGGATTTTCATGGGCTGCTAAGCGCCGGGGAGGGCGCACGGAGGGACTGGATACAACATGTTTGCTCATCCTTACCAAGTCACTTATTAGTGCTAATTGGGAGGGACAGTTCAAACATGCACGGCGGAGAGGGATGTCACAAGAGCGTGACATGCGTACAGAGAGACAGTGGTGGTGGCGACAGCAATGTGTGTGTGTGTGTCAGCGTGGGTTAGAGAGGGTTATGGTACCACCCTCTGCTCCCTCTTCTCACTCCTACCATAACACCACCCTGGCCTTAGTCTGGCAATAGGGAGGTACCTCAGGGCCCCATCATTGGCCCTCTGTAAAAGTGGCTTTTTTGTCCCTTCATTAGCAGTCAGTGAAGCTCTGAGCTCAGGCTGAGGAGATTTCAGTGGTTAGAGTAATAAAGCAAACCTCACACGGAAAGAAGTGTCTACATACAGACAGAAGGGTGCCTCCATATAGATAGAAGGGTGCCTCCAAATGGCATGAATGTCCACTGTTGAATACGTGATGAAATATATTAGGCATAAAATATCCCCAACCTTTCCTTCACCCTAGCTCATTAATTCACACCCAACGCATGGTCTCAACAACCGAGTGATATTACCGACAAACCCCCTTGGCCCCAGAAACCTTAAGCTAATGAAAAATCATACAGTTTCCCTGTCAACACCAAGACCCTTTTCCTCTCAAAGCACCCCCATTGCACTGCTTAGGATGTGTTTTGGCTGAAAGATGCTAATTTTCGAGGATTATTTACCACCATAATAGCTGCAATTATATTCCGTGCTAAACGATTTAAGGTATAAGCACCAATTAGTAACTGGTCATTATCTTGAGCATTTGTAACTCACAGTGAAGTAATAGGCTGACATTTGCTAGCCTGTGCAATGGAACTGTTGTAGTGCTTCTATAATTAGATGCTGCTTACCTCCAGTCTTGAGCAGATTATATGAATCTCTACTGTATTGCTCGATGCTCACTTCTGTGACTTTTTGGCCAGTCTTGGCCAATAGGATAAAATAAATCAAAGATTAGAGTTCATATCGAGATTTAAGTCTTCATAATATGCACAAACATAACAAAATAAATTCAAAAGAATTCACAGCGCCTCATGTGATGTAAAGCTAAAACTGTCTGAGGAAAGGACAATAAAAAGGATAATATACGTAAAATGTATAGATCAGTGTAGAGTATATATAATTGCTGTTATGTAGTGTTAAGAAAGACCAATTTATTTAAGTAATTTTGATCTGTTACACATCTCTTCATTCTTTAAATGTTTTAATATATAATATTTTTAAATAGCTGTGTAAGAATGTGTATACATAAAAATAGTATTATATTATATAACATTATGTAGTTAATATAAGTTTATACACTTTCATGTACCTGATAAAGTAGTATGAAAAGATTTAAATGCTTAAATTACATGTTTTGCTGAAAGTGAAATTAAGTACAAATGTTCTACTATAAAACACATTTCTCCACATTTTAACTGTTTTTTGAATGTTATAAATATAAATGGTTTGTTGACCAAACTATTAGTACAGTTGGCACAATTACTGTTTAGAGTTGCATCTGGTCAGCCGAGAGCCACCTACACCTCATAAATCAAATAAACACATTGGGGCCTGGCTAATAGATGTTTAACAAAACCTCTCATTTCAAACAGTTTGACCCTACGTCCTAAAACACAATGTGAAAACTCCCCCAGGATTACTACTGACCCCGAGGGCAGGTGTGCCACACAGGCAATGAAAGAAGCTTCTATTGTGCTGTCTTGGAGCAGAGGGTACGTGTATGTGTGTGTGTGTGTGTGTGTGTGTTTGTGTGTGTGTGTGTGTTTGTGAGAGAGGGAAAGCGAGAAAGAGAGAGAGGCAGAGAGAGAAAGAGAGAGAGAGGAGAATAGTTTCTGAGTGTGTTTGCCGATGTGGTGTAGATGCATGTCAGTGGGTGGCGGCAGGTCACTGTAATGACATTTTGATGGATCATCATTCACACCCACTAAAGCTGCACTGTGTCTGGGGGCCTTTTAATTAGACTTTGTGTGCTTGCCCACAGACAAACTGTCATGAATGTGAACATGTTTACAACATGGCTACCTCGTCCGCCACCAATCACCTATTCACTGGATAGATTCCATCCTGATTATCTCTGGCTGGAGTAGAACCGCAGGTCAGTTTCTCACTTATTTTGGCAGCAGTTCTCTTTGTTCGGATTACTGTCTACACCCCTACTAGGATTGCATGCCTTTCGAATGATGCATCGTAGGAGTAGACAGGATTCTATTGATATGCAAGCCATTCTTGCGAAGCAATATCAGCATTTATGAACACGCAAGGACACTTGTCTGAACCAGACAGGCTGGAAGAGTCGGCCAAACCCACCATCCAACTGTCATCCCCCACCAGCCACCACTCTGCACACAACTCCCGCCCTTAAAACGGCACTGCCTTTCATATTGCAATATCAAAATCAACATTTCTCTTCAAAATAAGCCTATTCTCTCCAAAGTGACCCCCTTGAGGACATGATGAATATACTCATTAGCAAGGAAGGCTGGGGACTACTTTTGCTCCAGAGTAAGGAGAGGAAAGATAGGCTGAGTTAGGAGCAGCCAGGGAGAAACGCAGATTTTTTTTTCTTAGTAACCAACCTTGATCTGACTTTCTGTAGGGTCAAAGACTCTCTAGTCGGCTTTTGTTGGGCCCATAGAATGTTAATGAATAGGTGCGCTGCATATTAAAATTCAGCTGGAGCTTTTCAGCGTTGCCGTCAAAACTGCTGTGGCATGTCGAGTACCTTTGGCTGAGAGACGAGAGAGATCTGGTTGTAAAACAGGATAGAGGGATGGAGGAGAGAGAGAAAAAAAGGCAAGACAGAGGCTGGAGCCATTCCATTCCTTTCCAGCAGGGTGGGCCTTTTCTTCCCTTTTTCTCATTCCCACCATCGCTGCCATGTCGGTGTGCAAATGAAAGAAAGTGGAAAATAAAAATTTGTCTCAAATGATGGCCATGTGACATTGTGGTGTTTTGGGAGCACAATGGGTCCTTTCAGGGCCAAGCAAGAGCCTAGCCGTTTCCGCTGGCCTGGAAGTGTTTGGGTTTTTATCTGCGGTTTTGTTTTGTGGACAGCTGCAGGCCTTGTTTGTCTTGGGCTGTTTTTGATCGGTTAGCATGCTTGAAGAGGGCACGAGTCACAATTGTTTCAAAACAGAGTCTGGCATTGTGGCAACCGGGGGTTGTTTAGTGACTGCTGGCTCCAAAATGCAAACAGCAAGATTAAAGAAGCAGACACTGTTCTGAAAAGAGGGAAAAAAAACTGTCAATGTGGCTGTCAAAACAATAGTCGTTGAAGCAACATTTTTCCCTCGCAGAAAAATAAAACTCTCAGTAATCCAAGTTTATCCAGCAGGCAGCAGTTATCAGTTGTTTATTAATACTATTTATTAAGCGCAATCCTTCTGCTATACATAAGTTACCTGACATTTAGTATCATGCATATTATTACCATAATTATGTGGCTAAATAGTCCCACATTACTTTGTGAATAGATTTCAATATTCAGTTACACACTGACAATTATACACTTTTTAATGCTAATGTGAAAGATGAAGATACTGGTGAACAGTCTATTATATCTATTATATGCTTGGACTCGTGAAGTAAAAATTCAGTAAAAACACTAATGACTGTTAACTTTCAGAAATTATAATTCATAATACAGTTAATAAGCTTATTGTTAGTACACTCTAACATAATATCCATACAAATTAAGGAACTAATCACACCTATTTCTATAGCTTAGCATTAACCTTCAAGAATGTCAAGGAAGCTGAATATATATGCTTTTTCATATGAAGACAATAATAATAAAAACAACAACAATAGTAATAATAATAATAATAATAATAATAATAATATTTTTTATTATTATTATTATTATTATTATTATAGTTTGCTAACACCATATTTTAAGATAGGAAGACATTACATTTTTAAACCCCAGACATTTGACTGAATACATTGTCATACATCATGTTCCTGATTTCTGCCTAAGCCAGAAATACAAAGACAGAAAATTGCAAAAAAAAAAAACAATTAAAACAAAGTAACACAAAAAAGGGAAACACAAACAAACCAACAAAAATAAATTGGACTGCTTTCACAAGATCACCCTCTGTCTACTCTCTTCATTCTGAAGTACTAAGACAGCTCTGCAAAGAATGGTGGAAATCCAGAGACTTTTTAACACCTCACTGTAAATGAATCCTTTCTTCCATAGAGTCAGACAGTAAGCTCTGATGACATATCTAAAAGAGAGAATGTGTGTGTGTGTGTGTGTGTGTGTGTGTGTGTGTCTGTGTGAGAGAGAGAGAGAGAGAGCACTGGCTTGTTGAACCCCTAAAACGTGGTACAAACATCTCCACAAAAAGAGCCATTCTTGTGTCTAGTCTGCCTTTGTCACAATTTCAACGTGGTCGCAGCTGGGATGAAAAAAAATTGAAGGTGGAGAAATATATCAGCAGACAACATCTGCAGATGGTGATTAGCATTAGGAAATTGCCTCCTTGAATGAAATTGGAATGTCGACTGTCAATTTCCTTTCATGCTCGCGTCTCCTTTTCTGAGAAGCTAGAGGGCACTGCTTTGTCCTTCAATTGGTTACAATTTGGAGAAAGAGAGAGAGAGGGGGAAAAAAACTCTTTTCTTTCCTGCGCCTGTTCTTATGTACTATGAGGACAAGAAAGAGACACCATTAATTGTGCTACATATGAAGAGCTGCATTTGGTTAACTGTTTCAAAGCACTGTCTTCGTGGAACTTGTCTTCTCTTCTCTCTTTTTCTCCTCTTCTTTTTCTGCGGCTCTTATCATGCGGTGTGGCTCGGTGAGCGTGCGACACTATAATCTCTGCCAGCGAGGCTGCCCGTGGCCACCGCTGAGGCAACACGAACGGCCTGCAGCTTTAGAGTGTGCACAGCTCTGTGCGGCTCATTCAGCTGAAGGAGCTCCACGTCTACTAATATTATTTACTTTAATTCTTTTAATCAAAAGGCACACACTCTGCTGCAAATCTACAAGCACACCACACAGGGACAGAAACATCACATGGTTCTTTTTTAACTAATATATTTCCTGGGATGAAAAGCACATAAAAAAAAACATAATAGAAATACTGTAATACTAGATAATAATTTCTATTATCTAATAACCGACTCGGAATTAGAATTATGTTGCTCGTGTGATGGTTAATGGTTTATGTTGATTATTGCACTTGTTTATGTGTGTGCAAACATATATTTACTGATGTGCTGGAATTATACTGAGCTTGAGATGAGTGATAGTATGGGATTGTTTAATTCCAAACAATTATATTTATATATAAAGATATTTTAAAATATAACATAAAATTAGTATTACTTAGGCATTTCAAATTTAAACTTGTTTAAATATGAATTTGAAACTTTTAATCAAGTAAAACATGAGAGTCTAAATGATATGACTTACAGGAGAAAAAGAAGAAAGGCAGAGACATTAATCTCTAAACTCTTGCTGCTGTGTTAAGAAATGTTTAGAGTTTATCTCTTTTGCACAATAATCATTACTGGACTA
>JBBPDH010000001.1:28628173-28643374 GCA_037974565.1 Clupeocharax schoutedeni
ATCTCTTTATATACACATTAAAGCATAGGCCTACACTGAACACATTACACACACCACACACACACACACACACACACCACACACACACACCCACACACACACACACACACACACACACACACACACACACACACACACAGAAAAAACACCCACAGTCAGTTCTCACTGTCACTATACGGCGCATATATGGGGCCACATGGGCCACAAGGTATCCTGGCTTTGGTCTGCATGAGGCCTAATTGAGTCACAGGCGACGACTCTATCTCTACACATCACGGAATGTGCCAGTGTTCGATTATTTCACTGGGGGATTAAACCTCATTTTAGGGTGTTCCGCATTAACCTATTAGGCAGGCTCATCTGCATTGCTAATGCAGGTGGGGGACAGCTGTCAGGGGCGAGGGGGAAAACATGATCGCGCAATCCTTGAGTGAGTGATCCCAGCCCAGATTAGCCGCAGTGAAGTTCGCTGAGCCTAAGTGATAAGGCAGGCACAAATTCCCAAGTTGCCAATAGCTCTGAAAATTATCAGACTGTAGGCAAAGGCGAAATTGTGCCTGCCGGCACCCGGGCTTCAATCCAGGGACTGCCCAGATTGACATTATTTAAAGCTATGGAAATGTTGCCTGCCTGCCTGCCTATCAGGCCACAGCTGAAATAAGATTTCTGCCCCCCCCCCTTTTTTTTCACTCCTGCTCCATTTAGGAACATGTTCAGGATGCCGTCAGTCTCGAAAAGGCAATTTGAGCGTAATTTAACAATTTTATGATCTAATCTGGATAACGGAAATAAACAAGCATGCATAGCACCAGGGAGGGAGCTGGATGCAGTACTTTAGGTCTGAGGTAATCATACAAAAAAAACACTATTTCAACAAGAGAAAGTACGAGCTGGCCATACATATTACGCATTGTTTCACTGCATCATCTCTACTGTAGCGAGATTTGAACAGTCATCATATAATGCATTATTTCCAATGCAGTGGTTGCTTATTATTTGACTATAGTTCACTGGCAGCACATGTGTTTGTCTGTTGAGCAGAATGGAGCCTGTATAAAAATAACAGTATTCTAGCCTACTTACAGCCCAGTAAAATGGCATTATTATTGCTATTCCCGTGGTGATTACATGGCTGGAAGATATAGCCATTTGCTGAAAACATATATTTGTGTTACTACTTTTGAAAACATTGTACTTAACTCAGGTGCTTGCAATGACAAATTCTAAACAGAAATAAGTATTTACTATGAACTGCACTGAAGACTTGACCATCAAGAAAGCAAGCAAACAAACAAACAAACAAACAAACAAACAAACAAACAAACTAACAAACAAACACACATATACATAAGAAACTGGTCAGTAAAATATCCAAACAGTTTTGTAATTTTACGGCATATTAATACAGGTCTAGCTGCCCTAGCCAGACAATACATTCTGGAAAGAATGGGCATGGGTGTGACTAAGTGCTTAGATGAAGCCAACCCAGAACAGCAGCCAGTGCTAGTATGAGTGCACACGGGGCATGGTGGGTCAGTTTGTAGTGGCCTGCTCTAGGGACTACTAGAATAATAATGACAACTGCACATTCTCAGGTATGCAAATGATGTTTTTCTTTCTCCAGTGAAAACAGTTGGGCATTAACAAAGATATGTTTAAAAAACAAATTAGGGAAAAACAAACAAACAAAAAAAATTTTAGTGGGGGTTGAGGAGGAACCCCCCATTTGACATTCTAAACAACTCGCTAGTTTGCCTAAATGCCCCACATATATGTACACTTTGTATATGTGTAAGGTAAAAATGAAAATAGGGGCTCATGAGTATCACGATCATCAGTTGCACTGCAGCCCTATGTTGCTAAGAGAGCACAGTTGGATTTTCTCTCTCTGGGAGGTTAGGTTAGGACCTCCCTTCTTCTCCCATTACTTAGTGCCATACTAGCCAGCACAGGCATCTATTGATTAAAGTAAAAGAAATGCAAGCCAGAGCTCTCCTCCAAGTGTGTTACGCTGTCCAATGACGTAGCATTAGCGGCTATTCTAAAACATAGGGTGGCGGGCTTTATATGACTAGGAGGAAGCCTGTGCTGGCCTCCCCCTCCCAGTGTTGATGATGTTGGATGATAGTGGGGGGAGTCCTGGGTAATGGTAAAAATCAGATATGGCTACATCAGGCTGAAAATCTGGGAAAAATTATAAATAAAAATACAGTTTTTCAAAAATAAGCAGCACTAGTACATTATAAGTCTTTAATGACACCACACAAGAACCATCTTTATAACCATGGGAAACTGAAGACAGTTTGCAAAGGAAATAAGCCAAAGTTGAACTACAATAGCACACAAATTTAATTACACTTAAATACTTCTTAGTGTAGACATCTTGGAGCTATAACTGCTAAGAAGCTATAACAATAATTGGCTATATGTCATGTTAGAATTAAATTACAATAAAAGAAGTGTATGAATACTGTTCCCCACCACAGTATATCCTCACTTCACTGCAAGACCCTCTGTAATGCTAACTTTGAAGGACTTAGTCAACACAACGTGAAGAGAAGTAGCTTTCAAAAAAGAAAAGTGAAAAGTTACAAGGTTTTAAAATAATATTTACACATGATTCATGAGTGTCCACACCAACCATAATTAAAACCAGGCTTGGCTGGATACACCAAACCTAATCAATGTCAGAGCTGGATGAAGAATCCTCTGGCCCTGCCTGTTTGACTTAAGCGCTCCATTTGTGCTCTCCCTGATCCCATAGCCTTTGTGTACATTGTAATGAGTGTTGCCATAATCCTGGGATTTTGCTGGGGGATGACCCATGGCAATGCCTCCTCCCTGCCTCACCACACAAGGCCTGTAGTTTAACCCAACCAGGGGCACAGGGAGGGGCTGCAGAGAGAACAACAATGACCTGTCTCCCATGAGATACCTCCATTTACGGCTGGTTTGGAGGTTTCTGATAGACCCGCTAACCCGTTTTAATCCTATTAGAGCAAGCCCACAATGGATGAATCTGTAGCAGGCTGGGTGGAGGTAGAGAACTGATTTCAGCCATAAGAGGAACAGGGACGACACAGTTCTCCCATCAACGCTCATCTATTATAAAAGCAGACAGAAGAATGAAAGAAAAAACAACACAAAAAGTCAAACAACAAGCAAAGCCATTGTCCACAGACAGACTCAAAGAACAGGACCACCAGAGGCCAGGCATCTACAAAGTCAGCACACTGGACATCCATCTTTAGCCATAACGGATGTGCTTCTGACAGGCTGGGTGATAAATTCCCTGCGAGGCATGCCGCAGGAAGTGGTACTGTGGTGCCTTGTAGGCATTAGTACCTAAGGGTCACCTCACAAAAGCTCATGGAGGCCGGGATGCCTCAATGCGCTTTTGTTCTAGGCTCTGGTTATGGGATGCTCGGTGGCCAAGTGTGCTGGTGGTCCGTCCTGTTGCCCCATCGCCAATGTTGAAGCTTAAAGTCCCCCATTGTGATGGACGAGGAGGAGGGAGTGACAGGGTCCATACAGACAGAAAGTGTTCTTTAGCCAAACAGGGCAGGATATGACTCTTTAAGGGCCAGGGGGTGTGAATGGACAATGCCACCATGGAAGAAAAAGCAGCTCTGAGTGAGAGACACGGAAAGATAATGCACTTTCACACCGAGTGTGTCCCAGCCAAGCTGCCATCATCCAGCTTCCAGTTTTCACACAGCCCTACATTCTCCAAGGTTCATAAATGATTCTTTGCTTGGATGTAAGGTTCAAGAAAATAAGACTGTATCTGATATAGAGCTCTCATATGAACTGGTTATAATAAAGATTCTTTGCACTCACACATCTCATTAACAAAATGTTTGTTTTTAAAGAATCATTGCATGAAATAACAAGAAATTCAGAATTCATAAAGTCAGAGAATCATTATACAACTAAATTCTTAGCATTTTACTTTTAAAAAGATATTTTCCAGCCAGTGCATGTGGAGAAATTCTGGAAGCCTCTCCTACTAGACACTTTCTATCTGTGCAGACAATTGAAGATCATATACATACTGGTCAAGACTCCTCTATGACTGACATCAGTCATTATTTGCCCTAGAGACACTTGCAAATGCAAGTGCATGCAAGAGATTTAATGAATTCAGAGGAAAACCTACCGCTTTGTCCAGGAGTTTTATGTAATTGTAGAAAACAGTACCACACTTAGAGAAAGATATGTGACTTCTTCACAACAGCATTCCATGCCATTATTCTTTATATGCACTATTTTCACATTATCACATGAACAATGACTACATTCCATTTACAATTTGTACCCTGATAAGGCAGATATGGGCGAGATGGAGCTCTGCTTGATGGACAGCTCCTTTAAAGCTCCGGTGTGGTTAGGTCTAGCCCCCTGGCTCCCCTGGGGCCACTGTGTTTAAAATAGCACAGACCAGGGATGCTAAACACAGTGTCATACATTTATGTATGGGTCTGACCTTTTCTATAATGAGTTCACATCATAACCGTTGACCTAAAACAAATTCACAAATGTTCTCTGTTGAGGTGGGTGACAGAAACCAAGAACAGGGGAAAAAAAAACAGCATAGTTAAAAAAAAGTCCCTTTGTACAAATGTTAATTTGATGTGCATGTTAAAAGGTAATTAAAGAAATGGTAAAAAAAAAAAAAAAGCATGGATCAACACAGTTAAACAATTTGATGTGTTGGAACATTTTTTGCAGGATGATGCAATGGTACAATTATGGTAGGAGGGGTCCAACACAAAGGCTGTGATTCAGAATAAAATAACCAGTTCAAAACATGAGAGGAAACACGTACAGCTTTTTGTTATTATTTTACCACAGCCAAGCGAGTACACATTCATCTAGAAAGAAATGAGAGTAGGACAGATATAAATATGAGAAAGAAGACACTGAATTCTTCAGACAGCATTTCACTGGCTTCCAGATGAAATATCCAAACTTCTTCATAAAAGACTCCCAAATGATTTAGCCCTGGATCCAACCTCGGAATTGTGTCAACCGAATTGACAGGTAATATTGACTATGACCTGCTGGCTACGGTTATATGATAAGCACTTATCTGTTTGCACTGCACAGTCATTCAGTGTCTCTGCCTCCAGTGTGAGTGTTCTTTCCCCTCATGTTTACATCCTGCGGTAATATCCACACACAATGGACACAAAGCGGAGGACAGGGGCGGCAGGCTGCCGAACGCTTCACCCCTGCTCAGCCCACACATAATTGCCTCCTTTCGGCTTGTTGTATGCTTGCGCGCCCCTGCCACAAAACAAGTGCTTCATACTAGGAGCAGTTTGTAGCTGTGTGTTGAGGCTTATAGAGGAACGGAGCTAAACAGAACCATTCCCCCGTCCACTGGTAGAATCTTTCAACTGTGGAATGTTGTTGGTGTATTGCATCGCAGATATAGCAGGAGGGGAGGAAATAGAAGCTGCACATTACAATACATTGGCAGCTATTTTCCCAAGTACTGAGTTTGCTGCCGAATGCTGTTGCGGCAGGTCAGAGAGTGTACTTGACAGGAAATATGCATACTGAGTGGCTACTTGTGCTACTTTTCATTTGCATTGTGTATTGATTTTTTGGGACCCATTTAATCTAATATTATGTGTGGGTCTCGCACTGCTTTCAGCTTTGTCTGGAGAGGCATGGTTATATAGGGGGTTTAATGATAATTGCACCAGTGGAGACAAATCCAGGTAGATTTCAGTTAAAATGCCCCCCCCCCTTTTTCTTCCACTTCTCTCTCTCTAGATAGAGTGATGGATGTTAGAATGGGTGTACAAATAGTTGGGAAAAGGCACAAATATCGAAGAAAAAGTGTAGCTAATTCATTTCCCTCCACTGAAAAACACAATTAACCTCACAGGTTTCGTTCTGTGGTCTATTCAGCGTGTCACAATAGTAGAATATGGAAGTCTTTTTTCAAAAGGTGACGTTTCTAATTTGTGCAAGATTACTCATTCTGTCATTGTGTTTCGGGTTAAAGCCCCTTTTGGTGCTATAGAGTATTTCCTCTTCCCAGCCTATATGAGATGTTAGTCTGAAATGTCAGCGCCTAAAGAAGATATCAAATCCTCCATGGATCCCAAAGGATCTTGACAAATGCTATTATTGTAATACATTCACTCATCGTGTTGTCTCTGTTTAAAAAGAGGGAAAAAGGCAAATACATAACCCCCGTAATAATGCGATGGTTATCACTGTGCATGCACAGAAAATAAATGAGCCATGCCTCCAAAACATACCAAATCATATTATTGTCATGGTCACGCTTTCTTGTCTCCTGATAGAGCCAGATTAAGCTGTCAGAGACAGTGAAACGATAAGCTGCTGTTTGGTCTACAAATGAAGAGTAATTAGGGGCACTGGCAGCCAAATACAGTTCCAGACATCTCCATTCCTCCAGGACAGCATTTCAATTCATGCCTGGATTTAGCTACGCAAACCTCGCCAACAGAGAATTCAGGTGTTTTGGAGCTCGATCGTCCTCTATATTCAGTCTTCTCTCCGATATTCCTCAATTTCGGCAAGTCTGCCTCTCCGTCAGTTTGCTTGTAGTTCAGGGGAAAAGTGATGGTTGTAGTCCTACAGGGTCTTAATTTCGACTGACATGTGCAAACATTAATGAGCTTAATGAAGATTTAGCAAGCAGTATTTATTTAACTGGACAAACAGCTCTGAGCTTAGCGGTTCTGGGAGGGTGGGATAGGAAGCTAAAGAAAACCTGTAACCAAAAAGCACTTTTAAGGAAAATTCATCAAAGCCTGTGTCATATGACAAAACTTGGCTACAAAGTGTCCTGTTAAAATAGTGCGGGTAAAAAAATGACAATGTCATGTGACGGCTGTGGTGGTTGTCACGACGCCGTGCTTTACCCCAATGATCACACCAAGGTGGGCAGGCTTCCATGACTGGGGTTTCTTTATTTTCAAACAAAAACAGAAACTTGGCTCGAGGGCCGATACATGAATTAACTGCAACGTAAGTGTGATGTGATGCTAAACGAGGTGATAGACCAACGCAGAGGTCCACATGAACTAAACTTAAATGCTGAACAGAACATGACAAAGACAGAAACCAATCACCCAAACTAAACACAGGACCGCTGAAAACGAGACACAAGTCACGAACATCACCAAAATTCAAAATAAAAGCCCCGAAAACTTAACCAAAACAGTGGCCCCTACCAGCCACTGGCCGAGACATGACAGGTCCTTTTAACACTATATATTTTTTCTTTTCTTTTCTTTTTTTACTGTGTGAATTGTAATAAATGGACCACAGAAATGAGCCAAGACAACTAAATTTGTAACCCTTAACTGCAATAAATAATTACTACAAGCATACACATCAGTTGGTGCAGTTGGTGGCCTGGGGCAGTTGGTAGCCTAGTGGTTATGGCATTCGCCCTGCGACCAGACAGTCCGGGTTCAATTCCCAAGACTGCTAGGCACAGCTGAGGTACCCTGAGCAATGTACCGTCCCCACACACTGCTCCCCGGGCGCCGTGTTCATGGCTGCCCCCTGCTTCACTTGGTGAATGGGTTAAATGCAGAGGGTGAATTTCGTGCTGTTCACGTATGACCGAATGATCACTTTCACTTTCATCAAACATAATGATGTTTTGCCTCTCCTATGTTTATTATGACAGTGGCAACATACTTATTCCATAGAAAAAAACATGCATGCAGACCGATTAATTTATGTGTGCATGCATGCAAATCAAACCCATTGTTTGCGTTTGTTTCAAGGTTCCAAAATTCAAATAACGGCACTTGTTTTGATCATCAACAAGCACCTCTCAGTGGTGTGTTTTAACCTCTATTAGGTGGGATTACGGGGGCCGCCAGCATGCTGGCATTTGGTAAGTGTCACAGTGACAGCACTTGGTGGCGGAATGCTGGGTTGTCAGCGGCGTGCTTTATCACCAGGCTTTTCTCCTTTGCAGAGTGTGGACTAATAAGCCTAGAAATTACAATTGCCTCCCTGCCGAAACCCCGATAGCTGCAAATAATGATATCAGTGCCCTGCTAATCTCCTCAGCTCACTCCTTGGCATCAGCCTATTGAGTCACCTGTCATACTCATGTCTGATGAGGTGAACTTAATCTCACTGTCTGTAATGACAATGGGGACCATTTGAATGTTAAGAATGATATTTGTCAAACTTTCCCCAGTATTTTTTTCCTTTTCTGTCCTCCAATGTCTTTTTGCTAACAGACAAATTGCAATGCTCTGTCAAAATGTACGATGTTCTACACATACATTGAGACAGTAGGCTGATTTCTATGCAATTTTCTCTCATCATGATTTTAAAAGATTTATCTCAGTCATTCCTTTCATCGTTTTTGAAGAAAAATGCATTCCTGTGAATAAGTGTCTTTCATTTATATAACTGTCCAATCCATACTACACAATGCCCTTCTCGCTATATATAGAGAGAGCTATGTAAATGGAAGTATGTATAGCTGTGTAGCGCAAGCTATTAAATAATTAAGTTCAGCTTCATCAGCATCACTTGTCTAAGGCATTGCCTGATGTCGTTATGCTCGTGTTGAAGCCATGTCAGGCACTTTGATGTATCCACAGACAGAGTATAACTTTCTTGCCTAGCAGATACCTACTGCATAATCTAATTATGAGGTCAATTTTTGCATGCAATTTCAAAAGCTTCCTCTTCAAAGAGTGACACAAGCAAGTCTAACTCGCCCCAAAAAAACAAAATCACTTTTCACTACCATGTAGAAGATGGAATTAGTTTCAAATTCAACACTCGTACTTATGAAGAAACCCAAGGTCAGTGAAAATATGCCCCGGTCTCCCCACTCAGTTGTATTGTTCATCCACGTCAAGACTGAAATCAAGAGGCAAAGACAGAGAGAAACATGATGAGAGTAAAACAAAATATTCTGAAGAGTTGCCTGAAGGAGAGATCTTTCTATTCTCAGTCAAGCACTGAATAGCCTAAACCGCTTGATTATGTACTTTTGCAGCAGTGTGACCTGTTTAAAAATGGCCCAAGCCACTTGTGAGAAGAAGTGAATTAAAAAGAAAAGTGAAAATAAGAGGAACCTGGATGAGCTCTGTGATTGATGCCTCTGAAGGTCTATATATCAAAGAGAGAAATTTGACTTGAGTTTCTTTACATGCTGACACCCAAAATCATGCAAGTCAATGAATCTTTTCACAGATAAAGCTAAATCTAGTATAAAGATGTGATTATTGCTCCTTAACAGTGAGCATATGCCACCAATATGTGTCTTACATTACCATACTACTGAGACTATGGGCTAACTCCCAGACATGGATTTAGCCTAGAATTTCCAATCATGATTCAATGTAGGTCAAAGATTAGGTTTCAGTTGTGTAAGTTGCGAGATATCCTCCATCAGTCTGACTAGTTCCACATATGCTCCATTGAATTGACATCTGGGAAGTTGTGAGACCAAGTCAACACCTTGAAGTCTTTGTTAAGTTGCTAAAACCATTTCTGAACAATTTTGCAGTGCTGCAGGGCACATTATCCTGCTTAAAGAGGCCACTGCCATTAGGGAATAGCATTGCTAAGAAGGAGGTCTGAAACAATTTCAGTCATATCTAGCATCAACTTTTTCAGTAATTTGCACTACATTAGTTCTTCTGTGGATTGGATCAGACAGGCTAGGCTTCACACCCTATGTGCATCAATTAACCTTGTACATCTATGACCCTGTCACCAGTTTACCAGTCATCTTGTACTGGTTTAAGTATGAAGCCACTACACACATTAAAAGATGCCATTGTGCCATTGTAACACTGTGTGTGTGTATGTGTGTGTAGGGACTTTGAATGAAAGGACTGCTGATTTCTGATGAAAAGGTATCCTTTCCCATCCTTTTTTACCTCCTCCTTCATCACTCATCGATCAGTCTTATGGAAAACGGTGTCATTAGATAAGTGACTGTTTCCCACTGCTGTCAGATTACCATTGACAGGACAATCAGCACTGCCTTACGAATGTCAGCATTGACAAAGAATCATTTAGGTCCGGCATGTACTGCACTGTGCCACCCTCTGCTTCACCCTGTCAGCAAGTTGACAATTGGTGGCTGTTACCTCACGCATAAAAGAAAAGCTACATATAAAAATCAAGGTACTCATTCTTTACAGTAAAACCAGTCGCTCAATCTCTTAATACAGCTTTATATTTATTTGAACCCTTTTATAATTACCCCCTCATCAAAAACAAAACATGACAGCAAACAGAAAAAAACCCATCATGGCACAAGAGTCCATAATCTTTAGCTGTGGCGTATATCTGCAGTGAAACAAGAACATTCCCACTGGGTCATCTTCAATTCACTCTAGGATCAAACCAAATGCCCAATAATGATTGTCTTATTCCTCAAAATACATGAAAAGGTTGGAATCCCAGACGTAAGGGAATTTTGTGCATGCTCTGCAATGAAAATATTCAGACTAGCCACACCAGAGATATTTTTCCTCTGCATTTATGAGTTAAAAAGTTAAACCTGAATAAAAGCTCTTACAGAGAAACACAGGGTGTGCATTTATATTTGCATTTAACACATTGGAAAATGTATGAATTATGATGATATATTAGTTTTTTTGTTTTTTCAATACATTCAATTCAGCAATGAAACTGTAATTAAGGAAACAGAAGTGTGTTTTTGAATGACCAACCTTTTGCATCTGATTTTATAAGAGTATATGCCCTGCTATTAGAGAATGTGGCAACTCACAATGTAGTATATAACAACACATTATAGTAACAAGGAAAAAAAATATTGCCAGGGTTATGGGGACAATAGCCCAACAAAAAGGGTTGACATAAAAGGATCTGACACAGGAGAAAACCTAGGAAAATGTGACAATGTCCTGGTTGAAGCACTTTGAGTGAAGGTAATAGGTAGGAAATTGCTACATAGAAACAACTGTAATGGTAAAACATTACATTAAAACGAACAAGAACCCTCCCAAAGCTTGCATAGCAATTAGGACTAAACAGAGAGTCTGTTCTGTGTGTTCAGTATCCCCCCCAAAATGACTGTCTGCTTCTTTTATGCTATAATTTGAAATCTGTTTGGCTTCCCTGAAGAGGAATATTATTTCTGTGTGAGAGACACAGTCGCGCTAATGAGCGTGGTTAAGAACATCATTATATTTTAAGTATCATTCTGGTGTTCACAGCAGGGAATGTAAGAAATCTCTGTAATAATCTGTTTCTGTGTCTCACATTCAAAGTGACATCTGAGGCTGACGCTTTAATGCTGTGGAATAATTAGCATGGCAGCTTCTTTTGACATTCCAGAGGAGGAGAAAAAAAACAGTAATGAAGATGTATTAACTAGGAGTAATTTAGTTGTGCTTCAGCTGAAGTTTCTGTTGTGCTGATATTTGTTTTTTTTTTTACTAGCATTAATGTCTTGGCAGGAGTAGTTTGTGCTGCTTGAACAAAGGGCCTAGAGTATGTTAAGTGCTTTTGAAATGGCAAGCTTTCCAAGCTGCACAACCATGTCTGATGAAAGGGTGTGAAATACAATGTGGAAATCGATTTCACAATCTCCTCTTTTGCTCTGCCAATAGAGTGGCGCTATGTCAATGCTTATGCGGCGCATGTCTGCACATTTAGCACACTCTCAATGAAGGACTTAGCAATTTCTGCTACTATTGTTAAGCCTGACAAATTAATGCATGTTTGTGCTTAGATGAGTGGTAGAGCGACAGGAATTTTCAATTGGTTTGAAATTGATTGGACTGTTGATATAATGTAGTGCCACTACAGCCTCATGTCTGGAGAGTGGGCTCAGTATTACTGGTACAGCTTAAAAAAAGCTCAGAATATTCCCAGATGAAAACAAAATATCAAACATAACATTTCGGGCCTTATATGCTGAATAATTAGCATGCTAAGCATCGATAATGACAAATAAGGAGCTAAGCCCTGGGCTCTTCTGACTGCAATTGTCATCTGGAGCACTCTTGTGACGTGTGAGGTATCTGTGTCTTCCTCACATCATTTACAGTTCATACTTTCTCACCCAGCTGCATTGTTGTTATAAGCTGGTACATCTATCTGTCTTTCTCTGCATACATGTGTCTGTTGAATATAAATGGAAGCTGGATGTCTGTTGATGACAAAAGGGCCACAGAATAGGAAGCGAAAGGCAGGCACAGAAAGAAAGAGATGGTCTGTAAAGCGCTGTCTGTACCATCTGTGGGGATGGGGAAAAACAGGATGCAAACACAGTGAAATTAAACGGCTTTTCTTCCTGATTAATGGCAGCGATACATGTCAAGCCGTTTCACCATATTTAACACAACTATAGCAGTATGCAGCTGTTGCATTCTCTTTCCCCAAAACAACCAGGGACTGGGAGGAGGGGAAAGGGGGGTGAAACAGGGCGTGGGTAGATACAGGAAAAGAAAAATGCAGCATTGCTATCATCAAATCCTACACTAATTCACTATGACTATAATTCACCAAAGAATGGAAAATAGCGCTGAAACATATGATTGTGTCTGTAGCAGCAAGGGAATAACAGTAACAGATATCCCCCTTTTTTAAAACTCACCAGTAGACATCAGTAATTAACTGTTTTGTTCTTATTTTACTATCTGCTGTTTGTTGCCTTAAAAGTGGATTAGTTTGGTAGTTAATTAAAAAATGTAATGGCAGTATGAAGCTTTGGCACAACGTCATTATCTTAGCTATCTCTATAGGTGGGGAGTTCTCTTTCTTTTGAGATTCGGGCCAAATAAATAAACAGCAAAATGAGGGGGAGGCACAAAGCATGGCCTAACACAAGATCCCTAGACACCTATTATATGAGAGGGGAGGCAAAATTATGCCCTAGCAAATTGCTAATGATGAGCCAGTGATGTCTTGTTAAGCGACATTGTTTGCCCTCAGATCCCTTTGTGTCTGCCTTGTATTCCATGCTTAATGAAAGACAAGAAAGAACAGCGCGCCCTGCACCCCCCCCCCCCCCCTTCTCATTTCATTTGGTGAGGTTAACTCATGCCTGCGTCTTCGCTGGGCTCTGTCCCTTGGCATGGACAGGCCTGATTTGGCAGAGAAGAGCATGCTAGAGTGGGCCCGCGCAGCAGGGGAGGGCCTTTTGATGCAGACCCCCCGGGAGCTAGCCGCCATAGCAGGACGTCAGGATCACAGATGTGACAGCTTTCATGTAACAGTTAACTTTTTCCTAATTAAAGTTGCCCGGCTAATTACACTTGGCGCTATCTGATCATTGCGAAACAGGATAAGGTATAACGCCAGCCCGTGCGAAGGACAGGCTCACATCAAAGATTTTTGGGAGTCGTGATTAGGGTGGGGTGGGGGCAGAGCGGCAGGGCCCAGCATGGAATTCAGCCTCACCTGGGTGCAGAAGCACGTTGAGCACCAAACACAGCAAAAAAGAGGCCCATCTCATTTACGCCAATGCCTTCCCTGAATGCTGAGACATAATTATGAAAGAGGGGAGAAGGGAGGAGGGGGGGGGAATGACCAAAGGAAAAAAATCCTATAATTAACAAGGCAACTCCAAGCACAAGAAATGGAAATTAGTCACAGTGTAATAAATTAGCCTGTGCATACATTATGTGAAATGAACACCCTCGGGGCTACGAATTAGCGCTTTTGGCCGTGCACCCTCATGTATCTAAATAAACCATTCAGTCCTTGCTTATTACGAGCTCACAAAGAGACATCTCCGAATATGTCTTCCCTTACAAATCAGCCTCGTTTAGAGGAAGACTATATATGCGACAACGTGTATGTGTGTGTGTTTGTGTGTGGGGGGGGCATGATTGAGGGGAGAAAGGCTGTCATATTCTTGTGTGCTCTCACGTTACCTTTACTCATGCATTTGTAAACTATCACATATTTCCCACCCTCATTTTAGTTCGATTAGTGCTGCCATTTTTCCAGGCCCTCAAGTCCGCAGTAAACAAACACAAAATTAAACTGAGCTGAGTTGAGTTGGGGAAAAATTTGCATCAAAATAATACAGGAAGCTACAAGACAGCAGAATCAGATAACAGTAACAAAGGCAGGCAAATTACAAATTAAAAGGCATGATGTGAATTGTATTTTGTCATCAAGCTTCACTGGCCATTTGGAGGAGAGAGGGGGCCCAAAAGAAGGGGGAAAAAAACACGGCAGGCGGCAGAGCCGTATTTTGATGAGTCTTATCTAGAGCGATTATTCATACTTGTCCTTCTGCTTGAATTAAAGCAAGAGTGCTGGAGCCCGTTAAAGCCAAATACTTGAATGGCTAGTGAACTCTCACCTTCGCGCGCATCCATTTAGCTTGCAAATGAAAGCCAAGTACAGTCAGCGAGAGCCATAATGGGCCTTTCTTCTTGCGGAGTGCGGTCATTACATACTAATTTCTTCTGGAAGCTCTTCAGGAATTGAAACACTTGGCTGTGGTGGCCCTGCCTCGTGCTGAAACACACAGGCCTACAATGCCAGCACACAAGGTGTTTGTTCAAGGCCTACTCACAGCGGCTGACCACAATCAGGCTCAATTGAAGAGGGCTGATTGCAGCTTGATGCAGCGCTACTTTCAGATATGGGGGGAAAATGAATAAAATATTGGCACCATGATTTACATCATTATTAAGGAGACTGTTGAGTCTAAGAAAATTCATACCAGTTCCTCATATTTTACAAGGAAAGGAAATAATAGATGAATGACATATATTTAATATTCTATATGAAATCAGCTTATTTTAGTAAAGGAATTTTAATTGTTTTTATTATTAATAAAATAATTGCTTTACACTTTGATGGCTGTTTTACTTGGCATTATAAGAAATGCCTTGTGGTGTTTTTTCTTGGAGAGAAGGTGAAGAAAGTAAATCTAAATAAAACTTGTTATTTACATACAGTTATATTAGTATATGTTATTGTTTATGCAAATGTTAGTGTTTTGGAAAATTGGAAAAAAACCTTATAAAATAAAAAATAGCAAAGAAGAGCTAAAAATTGGGGTTTGTGTTTTCATTCTTTAATTGAACAGTAATAAATAACAAGTAATGCGCAGGAGCATGTTCTCTGTAGAGAATGTGTATGTACCTCTAGTATTCAATTCAATTTTATTTATATAGCGCTTTTAACAATGGTCATTGTCACAAAGCAGCTTTACAAAATGAAACAAAT
>JBBPDH010000001.1:28643474-28663334 GCA_037974565.1 Clupeocharax schoutedeni
AAAACTCCCTAAGATGGTGATAGGAATAAACCTTGAGAGGAACCAGACTCAATCAGGGAACCCATCCTCATTTGGGTATATCAGTGGAATTTGGCCAGAGGCATCCAAACATTTGCAAATGATTCCAAACCATGTTACACAATGTACACAAACATTTTATATTAATGACTGAAATTAAAATAAACTACTTATATAATAACTGCTAAACCATTGTTTCCTCTATTATTTGATAAGTAACTCATTTGCTTACTTTCAGGTACACTGAGCAATAATACTTAAAAAATAATTTGCCTTAGAGCACGGGTAAAGCTGCACCTAGTAAAGCTGCCCTTAGGGTGTGGAAAACATTTGTAACATGATTGGTAGATTGTTAACCACACATCAGTTGTTTGGAGGAGCTGGTAATTTAATTAAGCAATTAGGCAGGTGGCTTCCTGAAAAGCTTCAATAACAGAGCGAGTAATTAGTAATTTGACCAATGCAATAGTTTACAGCAAGGCGTCTCTGTACATGCTTCATTTTATGGTACATTTGAAAATGGTACTACAGTGATGCCAAGATTAGGAGGCACCACAAATTATTAACGCAAAAACAATACCATTGTTTTTAGTGATGTGATGTGATGTTTTTGTTTTGCATTAGCACTTTTATGCACCTAACATTATGAGGCACTACTCACTGCCCAATAGCCCCATCCCTTCAAAAGTGTTATCTTTCTGTTTCCTGTTGAAATTTTCCCAGGACATCAACAGAGACTGCCTGGCCTGTCAGCCTGCCACAGTGTGATTGAGACATCACACTAATCCATGTTTACCCTGCTGTCTGTGTGTGTGTGTGGGTTTGTGTCACGCCACACAGAATTAGGCAGCATTTGACACCTGGTACCAAACACTTCAGCCGCTCTCTAAACACAGGACCCATACAGGTTTCTACAGTAGTGAAGAGGATGATGTCAGAATGTACTAAAATCAGCTGAACATGTTCTAAACAACAAACACGAATGTTCCTATAAACTGGGATATTTTAATATATGATTTGGAAAAAGACTTTTGCGATAAGGCTGGCAATATACAATACATAAGCTACATATGCCTATGTAACCAATTCATTCAACATGGAATAAAGGAAACCATGTCACATTTTGGTACAATGTATTCTGGCTAGGCTTTAACCAGTTCACATCAACGGTTTTCCATGGGGTGACTTGGGGGTATTATCCTTTTCATAATATGACGTTTTGAGTTTAGCGTTAGTATCATCAGCGCACTTCAGCAGTATGGTTTTAAATATCGCAACCGACATATACACAATTTAATCTTAACATTGTTATTAAGATTATCCACATCATGCAGCCCCAGGTAGAAGTGTATAAAATATCAAATATCACCTTTTCTCTCTCTCTCTATTCCTATTGTCTTAACAATGACTCTTTCTCTCTTCCACATCTGCTTCTACCTCCACAGTCTTGATTTGTCTCTTGCTCTGCCTCTTACCCCTCTCTCCAAAACTCTCACTTTTTCTAGCGTTCTCACTTTCCCTCTCTCTCTCTCCCCTCCCTTTCCTTTCTTCCTCTCTCTCTATCTCCCTCTGCCTTCCTCTCTCCGTTGCTTGCTCAGAGAAGCAGCCAGTGTTTACTTGCCCTTATCCGGCTGGCTAATCCCTGCAGCAGTGAAAGACTCCACTAAATAGGTGCTGGAGAAAAAAAAAACGGTGGCGAGAGGGACAGGCAGAGCCATTAGAGAAGAGTTTATCAGAGTAGCTCAATCTCTTATCACCCCTGTCCCTCTGTCCCCCCCTACCAGCCTGCCTTCCCCCACTGTCACAGAGCCGCTGATTACAGGCCACCACACAGCCTGGCTCTGTGTGTGTGTGTGTGTTTGTGTGTATGCCTGTGTGACAGAGAGAGAGAGAGAGAGAGAGAGAGAGAGAGAGAGAGAGAGAATGAGAACGAGAGAGGCTCTCTTCACTGAGCTTACATGTGAAAAGTACAAGGCAGAAAGAACCATCTGTTCTCAGAGATGTATGTGTGCATGCACAAAATAAGATTATTTTTTGGAAGATTCATTTTATATAAAAACTTTTAAAAGATTGAGACCTGTGGTTCTGTGCATTTAATTATAGATATCTGTATGTCTATACAACAAAAATCCCATTACATTTCTTTTTTGCATACTTTCAAGAACAGTAAGGATACTCAATGACTGGCAACACAATAATAATATTCACCTATCAGCCCCCAACATTAAAACCACTGACAGGTCAGAATATAATGTATTGTGTTCTTACAATGACACTTGGCAATATATGGAATATATTATGTAGCAGGTAAACAGTCCGTACCTGAAGTGGATCTCCAAAACAGCAGGTCTAATGGAGTTAATGCTTAACAAAAGCGGTCCAGGGAAGGAACACTAGTAACCAGAAACAGAGACCCAAGAACTTAAAGCTCATGGATGTGTGTGGCACAGTTTGCAGAAAAACTGGCCATTACAGAAACACGCCAGAACAGCATGACAGCTTCCTGTCTATGGGTTTTGTGCACCTTTGGGTGAATTTTTAATTTGAATCACATTCTCTTTTGCATGTGGACAGCTGGGTGCATGTGTATTGTTTCCTTGTGGAAGAGATGGCACTATAGGAAGAAGAAAAGCAAGCAGAGGCAGTGTGATGCTCTGGACAATGGTCTGCAGGGAAATCTTGGATCCTGCCATCCACATGGATGTTAGTAATCATTGATGCGACCAAGTACACCCTTTAATGGCAGCAGTCTTCCCTTACGGCAGTGGCCTCTTTCAGAACGAAAATGTGCCCTGCCACATGGCAAAAATTGTTCAGTAATGGTTTTAAGAACACGACAAAGAGTTCAAGGTGTTGACTTGACTGCCCAAGATATCAATCCAATTCAGCTTTTGTGGGATGTACTGGATAAACTACTTACATTAGTGAAAGGATCTGCTGCTAAAGTCTCTGTGCCAGATACCACAGCAGACCTTCAGAGGTCCTATAGAGTACATGCCTCGATGGTTCAGGACTATTTTGGCTGTACAAGGGGCCTAACCAATATCAGGCAATACTAGGTGGAAGGTTTCAATGTTATGGCTGAATGGTGTATTTGCTCAGCACCTCTTTTTTCACAAAGTGAGTGAATTGCACTACAGGGCAGGACTGTTTCTACCAATAAGCCTTGAGCAGAAAGCTGTGGAAACAAACCCTCACTGTAATTCATGTCCAGCACAGTGGCTCTTAGGCCAACTGTTCATGTGTCTAGTGACACAATGCCAAGGCCACCAGGTGGTCACAAAACGTAGAGGAAAAACACAGCTGTGCCTTAGAAGTGACCTAGGGTGTCAGCTTTAGGTCTCAGACAACGATGACACAACTTTATCTTTTCTACTACTGATAACAAAACTGAACATTTGAGTATTGGCTGAAATCAGTACATTTCACGGCATTCAAACATTTTTTTAAAGTTTTGCATTATTAGGATTTTATTTTATGTGGTAACACTGCTGTGTTCTTTTGTTGTTGTTGTTGTTGTTGTTGTTGTTGTTGTTTTTGTTGTTGTTACTGTAATATCCGAGACCACACATCACGACATATCGAGTTCAGTACATTTTGTATTGTGCTGTACAGTATTGTGCAAAAGTCTTATTTCACACCTCATTTCTATATATTTTGAGTCGAATAACATTGCTGGTGCAAAAATACTACTGTTTACTTACATACTGTCTTGTCTTTGGCATATTGAGTAGATCAAATGAAAGAAATGAGAACTGTAACAGGTTGCAAAATGCCTGACGATACCAGGTGCCCATGGGCATAACGTTCATTTAACAGTGGGGGTGGGGGCGGGGGGCAAAAAATATAAAATTTCTCATGAGCTATTTTTGAAGGGGACATAAATAATACAGTCAAATTGTACTTATAAATAAACAAGGAATTAAAAAATTAATAAAGACGCTTAAGAACAGAATAGAAATTGATTATACAAAAAAATACAGTGGGGTCAGTTCGGACGTAGCACAGTGGTCATCTAGTAAATGCACAGCTAAACAATATGCTAATTGTGGCCGTTAATGTTAACATAATGCCAAGTCATCACGAATAAAACAATGCATGGCTTATTAGTTGCAGTGCACTATGCAACAAACTATTTTAAACAAGCTAACGTTAACTAGATAAGTAATATTTTAATAGCTAATGCAGAAGATTCATGGAGAATTACATTGGTAATCAGCATTTTTGCCACAACAAATTTATGAATGAGTCTGCATCAACTACATTAACAAGAATCGCTTTATTTAAAGTGAATAAAATACCCTACTTACTGGAGTAAACATTAATTAACCTTGCGTGTGTACAGTGTAGGTGGGCCAAACCACTGTGAGGAAGGGGAGGGGGAACAGGCAGTGGGCCAAACCACTGTGAGGAACTGTTTCTAAACGCTAATGTTCTTAATAGAGAGTGCAATATTTGGACTCCCCGCCCACCACCCCTGGATGCAGGTGCCTAAATAAAAGCATTCTAATCACTCAGCATTCACCATCACCAGTATACTAATCACGTAATTCCTCTGAAACATGTGAGATACAGGGACTATCTGGCTCTTTGGAAGCAATATACAAATAAATTAAGGGTGGCTCAAGACTTTTGCACAGGATTGCATTTATCATTCAGTCCTATCATTATGTATGCAAAGAGTGCTAGAAATTAAATAACTGTAACATTTATCTAACTTCTTGTTCTACTGTTCATGTTGGACTACACATGGATGCTGTTATAACATTACCTAGTTTACTTTGCAGCTTTTATGCTTGACTACATTGTGCGCCAAGCACTTTCAGTACTGCTATGTTACAGAATCTGAAACCCAGACCAGGATTTTGTTAGTGTTGGTCAAATATTATTTGCAAATATCAAAAGGGCACCTTGTGTCTAGTCAGGCTTTACCAGAACTGACCTCCAACAAGATGGGGTTTTCATTGTCCCTGAGGGCCTTTTATATAATGTTGAGGTTCGTCCGCTTAGGCAGACAGTCTGAACTGCATCTGAGTGAGGCCATCTCCCTCTCCATAAGGGTTCTCACTGAAGCCAGATCTTAACATGTTGTATGTCATTTTACACAAACATAATTACAGGCAGTCTGCATGCAGAGGCACATATACCCCATCTGCATGCACTGGCACAACACCATACTGTGTGTACACAGTCCTGTTCATGACATTATTCCTTGTCTGTGCCGTTCAATTACCTCTCCACCAATAGCCCTTCAACTAACATGCCACAAAAATAATACTTGCTATTTATGGTGGTTAGTGAAACAAAAGCAGTATATTTATTTTAATATAATGCAACATTAGCATGGCATGATCCAGGAGCATTTATTTGAAAGGAACAGTCATTGTAAAAGATAATGCTTGCTCGGTTCCTACCGTTTTTGTTTAGTGATGGCAGAAAGTGTACTGTTTCTAATATTCAACATAATATCTGAAATGTGGCTTATTTGGGGCAGCTTTCCCATGCGGGGCAACGGAGAAATGCCCTGGGCCCCTGGCAGCAGCGGGGGAGACGCGTTCCCAAGCCAGCATACATGGCCATACGCGCGGGCTGCTGTTTAGGCTCTAATGGCTGGTAATGTGGGCTCCATGTTTACCGAGCGGTGGGTCTCCAGCACACAGGCTGTGACAAATTATGAAAGGCGGGCCTGTGTAGCCAGGCTGAATTTCATTAAACTTTAACTGGCCTTATCTGCGGCACGACAGAGAACAGCATAATAAACGCTGACAGGTATCTAAAGACGTGTGTTTGGACTGGGGAGAGCGAACAGCGGGAGAGGCGCTGCCAGCTTTGTCACTAAAGAAGGGACATATGTTGTTGGCTATAAAATCCTAAAGCAGATGTCGCCCCTTTTTAGAGACTGCGGCCGTGTTTTGCACATACGCATGAAGGAGTAGCATGTCACGTTTTGTTTATTCCGACACGATACAGAGATGAACCCCCATTTTATCCCTCAAAACGAGTGAATTTGTATTTATTTTAACTGTATTTGCAATCCATTATACATTTACTTAAACTGTATTTGTGCTTTGAAAATTATTGTAAACCTGGCCATTAACCCTGAAAATAAGGTGTAACTATGCAAATATTCGTCAAAGAATAAAACCAAACATCTGGAAACCATTTAAAATCCCATTGATTATTAAAGCAGGGAAAATGTAAAAAAAGGTTAGTACATGTATGCATCATTGCAGCTACATATTCTTTACTGTGAAAATTTTGATGAATGAAATTATACACTTTTACACACAGCAACAGTGATTTCTGTTCATAAAACACATTTCATAGCATTATACTGAATATTATTAATGAGACTGTTGCAAAATAATGTTTGGTTTATGTCTAGATCCTGCACATTCTTTTCAATCACATCATAATGTGCCTCTTTACAGGGAAAGAAAAGAAACATGGGGCTCAGGCCAGTCACATGAGGTTTGTTTCATAAAAGGACAACTAACCAAGGCCAATCTTAAAGCATGTTAAATCTAGAAAGAGAGAAGACAGTACGAGAGACAGAGGAGAGAGGGGAGGGGGAGAAACAGTTGATTGATTCCATAGAACCTTCTCCATCAAGGTCACCAGGTAGGAACCAAAATATTTGAAATGTGCTTAAGAAAGAAGTAGTTAAAGCAACAAAAAGCAGCTGAAGCAGGGCTTTGTTGGGCCTCAAAGGGCTTAGGCTACATTCGCTTCATAGGGCACTCCTGTTGTGAGTGAGGAAGACGACCATGTAAATAAAAGCCAAGGGTAAGTCTACATCACATCATGAATGGGCTTAGTCACAATAACATTGCACACATCCAGTTATCAGCAATTTTATGAATACAATATTTTATGTTTGTGTGTGTGTGTGTGTGTGTGTGTGTGTGTGTGTGTGTGTGTGTGTGTGTGTGTGTGTGTGTGTGTGTGTGTGATATTACTGTTTTGTCAGATTGTTCTGTCAAAGTCCTTTTTTAACTTCCAAATTTAACCTCTTACACCCAATTTTCCATTTATGCTTGTATGAATAGTATTATTCTGGTATTAACAAGATGTACAATCCAGGGACCATCAAAAGCCATACATAATTTTACACTGCATTATTAAGACTACAATATCCTTTGCCACGGTAGTTAAAATGTTGCACTATTTTCGACAGAATAGCAGTAGAATTATCTAATAATTAAATTCTAGACACTACACGAGAAGATAAATGTGTCTATAGCTGGAATCTAATGTAACTATACAGGTAGAGGATCAAAGCATATCAAAATAATTATTGCATTTACAGATTAATCCACTTGTAAGCTCTCCAAAGATTTTACACAGCTGTTCCTAATCACACTAGATGTTGCCGTGCTATCCCGATAAGGTACACAGAATAACTTAAGAATTCACACCACAACCTGCTATAGTATATTATAACAATTAAAAACATTGTTATAATATACTTTAGCAGGTTGTGGTGTGAATAGACCCCTCAAACTAACCACTGGGCTTCTTATTTAGTTATTAATCTTGAAGCTTATTTTTCACAAATTAGTCATAATTGTTCTGTAGCTACTATTAAATTATCATGAATAATATGTTACAGGCACTTGCAGTTTGGAGGCTTGAAATAGCACTTAAATATTTAGATATATTAATCAATATTTAACTAGTTGGTGCATGTATCATCCTGGTATCACAGGTTTGTCACATGGTGGCAGGAGAAGAACAGGCCTATCCACAGCAACATCTAAAGGAAATGTCACCCAGATGAGAGGACAAGGCCCTCAAGCCAAGTCCACTCCCCCATCATGACACACACTCACTCTCTCTCTCCCTCTCTCACACACACACACACACACAAACACACGTGTGCCGCCACTCAAGTGTCCCCTCACTAATCCAGTTGGTTGTGTAGTTGCACAGGCCTCTAAGACCTTCCACAAACAGTCTGTAAGAGGACTTTTGCCCTGCTACAGGAATATTTGCCTTCCTCCAGCCAGCAGCCTGTCTGCTGTGCTACTTAAGGTGGAGGAAGATGGTCCGTCCTCAGATTTTAATGGCCAGCAGTGGAAAAAAAGGGGGGGTTTGGGAGGGAGGTGCAAAAATAACCTCGTCTGAATATGCTTCAAATTCCATGGCCACTCTGGCTTGTTGTCATGGCTTGTGTGCGAGAGAAAAAGGCAATGTAATCAATAACGCACAGCCTTGAAAATGTCTCCAAACAGATGGCCCATTGAGAGAAGAATTCCAGCCCCTGTGTGCCTGAAGCTTTAGCATTTGCAGGCTTCAATTCACTGACAAGCTGCAAATTCTTTGCCATCTCAGATTCGGGGGAAGCTTTCAAAAAAATTTGGATTGCTTTACAGATACCAGCTTGCCGTTCTCGCTCTTTCTCGCTAATTTAAGTGACTGAGAAATGTATCCACTGTTAGGCTCATCAGACAGGTAAAGTCTGGAAATCTTCTGCTTAGTGCCCACACAATAAGCCCAATTAAAACAGTGGGGGGAAAAAACAAAATGGAAAAAATTATGGTTTTGCTTTAAGTGCTGGTCCGTTTCTGACTATGCTCTTTTCTAGCACTGTGACTTGAGATTCAGTTGCTATGTCCATGTAAGGCACGGCAATGCTTTGGGAGCAGACTGAATCCATGCTCTCTAGACACCTGCTCGGCTCTGGACAAGCGCGAGATATTGACCTTCAATTCAGCCAGCATTCAGCGGCGATGAAAGGAGATAAGCACTCTAATCGTCCCTCCGTCTCCGGCACCTCTTTATTGACTAACTGACACACACTCTACCTTTGGCGCAAGCGTCGCTGCACTGCACACACACACAAACGCACACACACACACGCACACACCACACACGCACACAATCCAAATAGATATTTATTTGAAAGCAGGGGCTAATGCGATAATTGCCACTAAAGGAACACAAATCAATTTCCACTATCAAAAGGTAACCGGATATGGAGGTGTACTTTTTTATGTGACACTAAAGCAGATACCCTTTCCAGACATGCTAGAATGTTTTATTTATCCATCCATTTATTTATTTATTTTCAAAGTCCTATTTTCTTATTCTCAGTGCCAGCTGTGTGACATGTCCTTTATGGGTCTCTCTTTCACAGGCATGCTGATTTATCAATTGTTTGACATGAAGAGATGCCTCGAATAGACGGCGGAGACGGCTGCAGTTAAAAGCATGGCCGAGGATTCAGGTTGGGGTGAGGGACTTAACCTCCGATCATGTCGCAGTGTTTTTCCCCACGGCTCTCTGGGGTTTGGAGGCTTAAGACACTTGAGGATGAGTAGGGGAGTGAGAGCAGCCTTGTTGAGTGCTCTAGTCTAAGAAAGCGGACTGCAGTGCCCACTCACTCTCTGTTATAGAGATCCAGTAGGAGCAGATGACTAAAATTGGGCACCGTTCCCTCTGCACAGACACATTCACACACAGACACACAGAGACACAGAGACACAGATACACAGATACACACACACACACACACACACACACACACACACACACACACACACACACACAAATACATCACCACAAAAATACTCAACATCCCAAAAGTCCTCCATTACAGCCCCTTCTGTTTATTTTTATATTTATATTTACATGTATATGAGGGTCTCCGTCCATGACAATATGTCGCATGATATTTGAATTCCTACCAGAAATCCGTTAATACCTCGCCTGGGCAGATCCAGTGCTTACATTTATTTGACTGACATTGTCTAAATTGAAGTTTGACACTCTTCACCACTCTAACCTTTATGCAAATGCATAAATCACCCAAATATGATGGACAGAATTCAATTAACTGAGAAGACAGAGAATAATCTACTGAACTGAATACATCAGCCAGTTGAAAGGTAACATAATGATCATGCTGAGGTTCGGTGGTGGTGAATGGGAGTGAGAGAGCAAGGGGAGCGGGAGGAGGGGGCGGGGGCTGGCTGAGGATGTAGATATAGCCCATTTCCCCCCCGTCTTATCTAATGGTGCAAGCTCTATTCCTCCAAAGCGGAGTCTTCAGTCCAGTAAACTCTTGATCTCAAATGAGAGGTCTGAAACACTGTTGCTAAGCAATTAGGGGCCTTTATTGAGCAGCTGATTCCTGCCGCTCAGTGTCCATCAGTGCGATTTCGCCTCACCTAATAGACTTCTATACTCATGAACAGAATAGCCCCTGCGCTAAAAAAAAATGGTTTAGGAGCAGGACTGCAAATGAAAGCATGGAAGCGGCTTGGCCCCCTCTTCACACAGAGCCTATCCAAAACAACTGTTGCTCTCTGTGCATGTCTTTAAATACTATCTTTCATTAAGGGTGGGAGACTCATATAGGAGAGAAAGTGCGAGAACAAACAAATTATATAAAAATCCATTAGAAATAATCACTAAGGTCATCACAATGACCTTAAATAAATGAGGCATTGTAATTTGCAATGATACATGAGACATCATATTACTATGTACAATAAATTATACAACAGACATTTTTATTGAATTGTGCTTCTGACTCTCATAAATACTTTTTTTTGCCTTATTTTTTAAAGTCTACAGTTTTTTAAAGTACAGTTTAATTTCTCTGTTGCCCTCAACAAATGTGTGCACCTGACATGCTGTAACAGCCATTCAGCTCATTTGGACTTTGTGCATCAGCTCCATTAGACTTGTTGCCAGGTGGGGGCACCCTAAACCAAGTTTTAGAACACTTTGCTGCAACAGTTTTGTTCAACATCAACATCAAGATTTCAACAAAATAAGCCCTCTCAAGTGTTGGCGACTATTGTAGCCATATATATATATTATTGCAGATGCAGTAGGAAATTGTTTCAAAACTATGATTAATGGGCCACATAATGAATAAGCACCCACTTAATTGGTCACTTAAGTGTCCACCTGTACCGAATTCAGATTGCTGTGCCATGTGAAAGCCAATATAAAACTCCAACCTACCGAGCTAAACACATCAACGATTGATCTGTTATGAAGAGGTATATTTAACATGCTTGTGCTTTCAGTACTGCTGCACAAACACTAGATGGCTCTGTTGTGATGCATGAGAATTTGTGGCTTCTCAGTAGTTTGATTTATTCTCACATTATTTCAGCAACATTTTCTTTGTGTCCTTTTTACCAATTGTGGTTTTTGCAAAGGGATTAGTTATCTTTTAAGTGTCTTGGGTTATGCTAAATTAAACAGAGGTGAATGCTCATTGCTAGATCACTCAGTGCTGCTACTTTGAAATTCAATGTCGCAGCTGAAAGTCACAGTATCCTTGATTTGTGTTTGAGAGAAATACTGCCAGATATCCCTGAGATATGTAGGTATTATTGATAGAGCTAAAAATAGCAACATCGAATATTCCTGAAATGTTCCATTCCAGCAGAAAGGTGAGATGATGTCGCCTAAGTGAATAAAGAAGCGCAGCACGTGCATTGCATGCAGTAATAATGTGTGTAATTTCATTAGAGTGTTAACACCTTCCATTTGTATCATTCATCTGCTAATTCAATTACAGCATCATTAGACCGGGTCTTTTTCTCAGATTCATTTTATTCCTAAAATGAACCAGCAAGAAAAAGCTGCAAAGTAAAATTGAATCCATTAGCGATGGCTAAGTGATTCCTCACCATATCTGTTACATATAATGTAACTTCCATTAGCCCTCCAACTGACTACAGTACACCATTTAATTAAATATAGCCTTTTAAAGAAACCCATGCAAGCAATTTAGAGAGCAGCACATGTGAAGCTTGCATGAGGTTACTAGTGCTTTTAACCACTGGTATAAGTGCACAGACTGTTAATTAACATATTCCGAATTAAGTAGATTTGTTATGCTCTAATCAGTCTCTAATTGACTAAGAACTATACCCTTTCAAATGTGAGACAGCAATCACAGCTGCAAGGGCCCAAATATTACATAATCATTCATTACGATCTTGATAGTAAATAATAAAAAAAAAAAAAAGAAAGAAAGAAGGCACAGAATTACACAAAGCTCATCAATATGATTGGCTAATGGCTGCCAAGAGCTGTCATCAGAGCTGGGCGAACAGTGGGCATTTTGTCTGCAGAGTGAATGATTGCCCTCAGCAGATTGAAGTTGGTTCTGATTGCGCCACGTAGAAAGCAGAAAGCAGAAAGCAACTGGGATAGGCAGACCTAGGGCATCTATTCAGATTGAAATTCACACAGTGAAAGACAGGGACAGCATACCAAAAAGATATATGTATGCAGAAACATGTTGATTGATATATACTAGTAACTATTCATAGATGTGACTCTTCTGTCTCGAGGCAAGTGCGTGCACTCATGTTCAACTGTTGCCGGCAACAGATTTCCACAGATCACATAACCTTGGTGAACGGCATTTGTTATGTGTTTGTAAATGGCTGATGACCTCTTTTCACAAATGTTGATTTGCTCTGATAACGCGCTGATAAAGGAAGAACGTAGCTTGTCCTGTCCTGTCTTTTCAAACCATATTTCTGTTTATTTCGAATAGTCTCTCTAGCACACTCTGCAACTGAGCCACAACTTTCTTTTTAACTGAGTGGCTGTGGCTTTCCTCCTCCGGTTGAAAAGGGCAGTTCTTTCTTTGCTGCGGAGACAGCCTTGACCCCTCTGATCTCAGTAACATGGCCAGTATTGACGTGCAGCTGCCCATTGAGCACAGCAGCCCACTGAACAGGCCTTACGCTGAACCTCAGCTTTTTCTTTACCCAGGTGAGCTTAAAAAACTCAAAGACTCATGCAGGGTACTCCCACTATCAGGGCTGTCTTTTCAAAAAAAAGAGAAAAGAATGTGTCTAAGAGGGAAAAAAAGGAATACACACAGCCTGAAGTGTTCGTATTAAAAGTAAGAATATATTTGAGAGATACAAAATCTAAAACACAATTATTTGGTGATTTGTATTGCTTTAAAAAAGGTTCTTAAATGTTTCTTGGCTTGGACATATGATTCTGGCAGGGGGTTCAATTAGCACAGGATCTTTACATTACATGAGGGTTATTTCAACTTTAGAAGGTCCTTAATACTCACACAATTCATTTACAATCTTGGTTGGTTTCTTCTAAACAGCATCTTTGTAAGGATGCACGCATCACATTATAACAGCAAAATCTCGTTAAGCAGACAGAAATGAGTATTTCACTGATACAAGGCCAAGTAGAAAACAGCAATGCTGATTAAACAGCAAAGCGAGTGAAGCATATCAATAATGCTCGCAGTGTATTAGAGACACATCCTTCAGTGAGATTTACTGAGTGTCACGCTGGGATGGATCACGTGTCACATGCTGAAGCTGAAACAATGTCAACACGCAGATGAGCACAGCAGGAGTATGCCTCATTGCAGACCACACACACACACACAGACGAATGCACCAACATCTCAACTGAGCTGTGAGATTCAGCCTCTCTCTATCTTTGAAGCTCTCTCTAATTGAAATGAAATGCTGCAGAACATCCTCAGCTCAGCCGTTCACTTATGTTCGTGTAGAGACCTAACAATGACTGTGGTACAGAAAACAAACCAAACAAAAATCAAACAGGACTGCAAAGCTTGCCGTGTAGGAAAGAGCCACTGCAGATCTTTCTAGCCTACCACTGAGATGGTACAAGTAGTAAATGATCAGCTACAAAAGATGCCAACTGCTGAGGTCTCTGTGAAAACAGTGCCTTTCATGAGGCTGAGGCTACTTTTTGTCAAGCATATCAAAACCCAGAGGTGGACAGTAACGAAGTACATTTACCTGAGTACTGTACGTAAGTACAGTTTTGAGCATCTGTACTTCACTTGAATAGTCTTTTTGAAAGCCAAACTCACTTTTCTAAAATGTGATTGTTTTTTAGCAGATGACAGCCTATTAGAAATCACCAGTAGTGTTATATCACATCTGTACACCGTAACACTGCAACGTCAGATAGGCAGCAGTTAGGTCATGCAACTTTGAGAATCAGCATCTGCTTGAGATAAATAAGGATGTTTGACTAATTTGACCACACTAAGATTTGCCTGTACTGTTACTGAGACATGTGAGACAGAGAGTATTGAAAAATGTCTGTTTTGATGTCAAAGACAACCGCTTTGCATATTTGCCTGCTTAAAGTGGTATTGCTGTTTTATAGCCACTGTTATGGAGCTGTGATGTAAAGTTCGTTGGATGTGTTATTTTTTTCCATTCCAGCTGCATTTACAGTTTTCAGTTGTCGACTTCATTCAAATATATAGTACCTTTTGTGTAGGTGTGTAGTGTACAATTGAAAAAAAAGACTGGTTTTCTTTATTAATTCAGGTTGTTTCATTCTGTAATATTCTACCTTATTCCTTCTACAAGCAAGTTAGATGCATTAGGTATTGTATGTGTGGTGGCAATAAATCAACAATGCTGTGAAATATGTACTTTTAATACTTGAGTATTTTTGGAAGCAATTATTTCAGTACTTTTATTTAAGTGAAATTTGACTGTATGACTTTCACTTGTATTGTAGTAGCATTTGACTAGTGGTATCTGTACTTTCACTTAAAGAAGTAAAGAAGTAAAGAAGTTAGGGACTTTGTCTGCCTCTGTCAAAACCTCACATCTGTAGTTTTTTCTTGGTTCTGCTATTGCAGCTGCTCTTTACATTGCGCAAGTTCTTTGTGAAAAACGGAGCAGTAAAAAAATTACTTAAATGACACGTCACACTGACTTCATGTATTTCTCATTTAAAGACACCGTTGCAAAGATAAAAGGTTTTGTTACATTAGCGGCAATATTACTAAGATAAGAGCAGGTGATCACACCCATCCTAATTAGTACTTGTTAGCTTTCATTAGTATTCAAAACCAATAACTCATATACTGGTTTAAGGAAAATATCCTGAAATTTCTGTGTCGGCTTGGGGCTCAGAGGTCTGTTTTGTGAAAATAAAGTGGAGGCCTGGGTTTGTTTTCACAGCCCTTCACTCCTCCCCACTGCCGCTAGACCGCAGCTAGTTCAGCACCACAGAGCGCTGAAGGAACACGAGTGGCGCTTTGTTTGACTTCCTCTCAGTCTCAGAGACACCAGCAGGGTCTGGTAATCAGTCTGCAAACAGGACTCACGAGAAACGGCATGCCACTCATGACTAATTGTGCTCCCTCACTTTTCCTGAAGAGGACTGGGAAGTCACTTAGCTTGTAGCTAGTTTTGGCACACATTAATAGTTGCAGTGGAAACTGCTGAAGGAGACCTGCCGATGTTGTGAATAGAAGAACAGAAGGTCACATATACACCATTTGCTTAAGCAGGTATGTCTGGGTGACCCTCCAATGGTATCTTAGATGTGCACAAAATAAAAGTATCATATTTCGTTAGGCTGATACAATCAACTTATGTTAAAGTCCTACGGATTTACTGTTATCAACATGAATTCCCCCTAAAAAACAGGTGCTTTCTGTAGCTGGAGAGACCAAATAGGCAATTTGATCTTCGTTGAGAGTGACATTGTAAGAATTTTGTAAGAATTTGTGCTATGTAATGGGTGGTATGAAAAAAATATATGATGGAAAACCTCCTGTATTTCACAATTAAAAAAACCTTATCCTTGAAAACACATTATCTTTCAAATCCAACTTGAGAATGTGGGTTCATTCACATTCAAGTACATTAAAAATTCTCCAAGAATAAGAATAAGCTGTTTCATCATTAGAGGAGAAGTTCTAGCTAAACAAAAAGCAATTGCATTTATTAATTTGCTTACTTTTAATGTCATACACAGAACCTTATGGAAATGGTAATTCCAGGGAGGTTTGAGTATGTGTCTGATCCTTCTGTGTTTCACAGACCCCACTGGTTGATGACCTTGCCTGTAATGACTTGTTTAGGTGTAGCTTTTAAATGGTATACCGGAATGGTATCAGTAACAATATTTTCAATCTCATCAGTTCCTAGTAATGAGCAAATAGTGTGCAGGCATAACTGTAAATGGATGTCAATATTTGTAGTTATTTTTTTTATGACAATTGTCACCCACATTGACAAATGCAGACAAGACCATTAAGCTATTTTGAAATCAAATTATCCCAAGAAACGCATGCCATTTACAATTTATTTACAAGTTACCACTTCTGTATTTTAGGGATAAGCAAACATGAAAGCATACCTTCCCACCCAAAAAGGGTGACAAAAGCACACTGATTATGGCAAATTACAGGTCCAGAACAAGCTTGCTAAAAAACCCTCCTCATCCTGTTGGAAAAGGGTAGCAATATCATCCCACCCAAGCACCTCAAAAACAGATCGAATGGAACTTGGTGCTGTGCATTAGCTGCTCAGGAAGGCTGGTAAGCCTCTGTTTTATTCATGCGCATGAAGGCTCTGCCAGCCGAGAAAACCCCTGTGGTCTCTTGCAGCACATCAAGGTTTCACGCCTGCGCACGTCTGGGCTCGGGTCGCCGCTCTTGCACACCATATTAAAAAGCAACAGGGATTAACGGGCCCCGAGTCAATTTGGGGATTGATTGACTGCTCTACTGTAGCACAGTGGCAACACGAAACAGAGCCCAGACCACCAGCGAAACCGTCACACCCTTGTTCAGTTCATGGGAATCGATTCAAAAAAGGTTATAAGATATGTTCCATTTTTGGGTGGAGGTGGAGCAGGGTTGTAGTTGGGGCTAAACGGAAGACAGAAAGTTTACACATCTGCTGAAATGCATTGTTACTGATAATCCAGTGGAAACAGAAAAAGACACACGCCGACTCCAGAGAAGAAATGCAGTGGACTATAGCAGGAGGCTTACTGTCGGGTTATTGTGACTACTGAAGAAGCTTGAAGATAGCCATGGGGCTCCCCAATTTGGGAACCGTGTGGGAATGGAGCTAAAAGGCCACATCTTCAGAAATAGCTTATTACATTCAACACAACGCATGATTTCAAAGTTTTCTCCACTCACAGCACGACAATAGGCAGAAAAAGGGCCTATTTTCCATAACAGCCATATGCTGCTCTAGCAGACTGCTCTCGCCTCCGTCTGGATAAACAGGGCTGTGCTTGGATAATTGGCTCATTTTGAAACGTTAATTATGATCCTGAAATCTGTGCAACGTTACGTAACAGGTGTAAACAATAAGTGTAGTATCATGCTGGCACACTAAAACAACCTGACACTCACAAGCACACACACACACACACACACACACACACAGTGAAGATGTTCAAGCAGGCCTGACACTTAATAAGCACAGAAACAAACACAAATGAGTCACTTTGCCAGCAAGAGGAGAAATAATTGGTCCACTTCCCATTATGCTAATAAACAAGCAATAATGATAAACAGTTCCAAGACTGATAGAAAAAGATAAATACACAACAAAATACATTTCTCAACAGGACGCCTTCTACACTACCTTCTCCTTCCCTTTTCAAAGCAATTAGATATATCTCATAAAGTGAGACACAACAATGTAAAGATTGTTTTTTCAATGACATCTGCATTTACAGTTTAGAGAACGTCCCTTAATTGCCCTCTCTGAATTTACCGTCCCAGGCTCGCTCTCATTACGCCTGCACTGAAGTCCTAATGAGTGGAATTGTCATCCACAAAGACTCCCCCCCCCCACCCCCCCACTTTTCCCTGCTGTGTGAGCACATTAGGTCCAGACAGCTCATTTCCATTCCCCTGCCATCTCTCCAGAAATGACGTGCGATGCTTGAAACTGTTTATTTCCAAATTCAGACCTCCTCCGCGGCAGCCATCGGCTTCAATTACCAGTTTTCCTGAGCGCAGCCATCAGGCAGCCTGACACTGAGGTCCAACCTAATTCCCACCTTCTCCAGAGTCAAGAGCATAATGTGCAGATAAAAAAGGTGGAAAATAGCCTGCGCCTCATTAGCATGCAGCGGCTGCCTGTTCATTTGCTCGCTCGCGAATGAAAGTTCTGACACTCGGGTGCCTTCCGCAATATGAGAATGGTCCTCTTCAGACACTGCGCTGTCCTTACTGCAATGGGAGGTCATTGAGGGAGGGGGCAGCAGTGAACTCTGCTAGCTGCTCCCTGCTACAAAGGGGCTGGTCAGAAGTGAGCAGGTGGGTGGGGGGATGGAGGGGTATTGATTCTGGGAGCAGCTCATTACCTGCTGAATCAACACATTACGGTCGCGTTTGAAGCGTGTGCCGCCGAATTGTTTACGAGTGTCTTTAGCGCAGGCCAAAAGCTAGCACTGGCGGGGCACGACCGCATTCATTAGCTTGCGACCCATCCGATTAGATGTTATCCGATACGCTGGTATCTGCTACGTCTGTTTGACCAGGGCTCCTGGCCTGCATTGGCCTCAGCCCATTACTGCCTTCAACCTCCCTCTCTCTCTCAGTGTCTCTCTCTCCCTCTTTTTCTTCATTTCGCTCACTGCTATCCATGAATGTATCCATTAGCCCACCAATGTGTAAATTGTTTTCACCTGCACTGCAGGCAGATGGGGGAGAAGTAGAGGCACCGGACGTGTGATTTCCTATGCATGAGCTTTCTAATCAGCTGCAGAGTAACACGATTCCCCTGCTCCTCATGGATATAGGGAGCGTTGGTTGGGGGGTGTTTCTCAAAGGCACAATCTGCAATCAATATGCATGCTATGCTATGGGGATATTGGAGGCAGGGTGGCTGGTGACTGAGTTCATCATATGAGTTTGCCTTATATAACGGAGATGGCTTAATGCGAAGGAGGCAGCACCCGGCCTTATCCCCATCCACTGGAGATGGGAGTTCAGATTGGGCTGGGAGAATTGCAGGATAATTTGACCTACAGAGACAAAGCCCACATAAGCACATTTTCCAGTGGCCGTGTCAGCACAGGGCGACCCACCGTGAGTGAGGATGCGAACGCAGCCTCACACACACACAAATAAATGGTGCCTGCAGTCAATGCTCCATATAACCCCATGTTTTTTTTTTCAAGGCGGGTCGTGGTGTCAAATAGGACATCCAGGACGGAGCTGATTGACCATAGGTAAGGTTAGAAAGGGAAAAATGGGTAAATAATAGGTGCCCTGACAAGCGTGCAGTGGAGTTGACATTACAATTACTGCAGGTCAATATTTACTGCACAGAAATATAAGGGTAAAAACACACTGACATATTATAGACACACAATTTATCTTTATATTACCTTAAACATCCATCCTAACAGCACATAAAGTCAGTTATCATTAGGTCTGAACAACTCATTATTGTTGTTTTACAAGGTTAGAAATAGGTTTTTTAGAGAATGAATCAACTTTAACTTTGAATTAGAGTCCAAATTATATAAAAATGTTGCAACCAATACTAAAACAGAATCTAAAGAGCAATTCTAATAGCCAATGACACATGAAATTAAAATGACTCCCAAAACTTTAATAACATTAGCTGAATTAAACTTCAGAGATTTGTTGACTAATTTTACACACAGATGCTAGCATTACATTTCTGTATTGTTTGTATACATTATATGTCTTATATATTTTAAGTAGGGATGCACCGAATATTCGGCCACCGAAAATTTTCGGCCGAAAATCGAAAAAAATGCATTTTCGGTATTGGCCGAAATAGTTTTTTTTTTTTACTTGACCGAAACGGTGATGACGTCATCAACAACCGCAGACTGCGCACCAGACTGGATTACAGTCAACTTGTCTCTAGTGTGGGCGCATTTCCATATATCTAAAAGGGGTTCTCTACTGACTGGTACCAGCTTGGTTTGGTCCAGTTCAGAAGCAACGTTACAGTTAGTTAGCGCTAATGCTAATGCTAATGCTAGCGCTAATGCTAACGTTCAGATTTTAGATACAGAAAAAGTAAAAAAGCGAGTAGA
>JBBPDH010000001.1:28674043-28686264 GCA_037974565.1 Clupeocharax schoutedeni
CCCGTGCATCACGGCCACGATTAGTGCTATCAGTAGCCTGCCTGCAAGAAGCTAAAGCTAATATACGCCTTTAAAACCCACAGGTTCCCTTTGTTAAAGACTGTAAATGTTAGCTAACCCTGATGTAGCTTGTTAGCAAACATGCATTCACAGCATTCTCAATTTCGAAACATGGTAAGAAATAATGAGTGCTAAATTAAATTAAACTGCTCAAATGAAATAACTTGCCAGTCTTCTTGTTATGCCAGCCTCTGACTCTTTCTATTTCCACGATGTAAATATTTGATAATGTTTGTCCACGTGTAAAAATATCTCCACCACTATTTCTAGTCGGGAAAGAACTTAACACAGATAATGGATTTTAGGACCGTTAAAAGTGCCCCGAGCTGTGCCTTGGTTGTTGAAGACGGTAGATATAAGCTAACGCTAATGGAGCTAGCTAGCACATCCCCTGCCACTTACCATGCACTCAACAGCTGTAGACGGTAAGTATGCAAGTAAACGTGGGAAGGAAAGAAGCTGTCCGTTTTTTGAGACAAGTTTTTTGGTTGTCAACCTCGTAAATCGGAAAGGGGGCGACTAAAAAAATTTGGGTACGATCGCTTTCCTGTCTAATACAGACTCGTAGGTTTCACACTTCATTTGTTTTAGACCTGCATTCAGTGATGTCTTTGATTTGTTCGGCAAAACAACTGATTCATCTTTATAATGAGAGAAAGAAATAGAGAGAACTACATGATAATACCGTAGATTTGGGTAAATCACGAAAACTGTTTTGTTCTGTTTTAGGGAAAAGAGGAGGCATGGGTTAGAAGAAGATCTGTTTGCCTACTCCATATCAGAAGGTAGACAGTAAGTGTACTTCACTTTTTTAACGAGACGGTGTGTGTGACAATTGAAGTAAATACATTTAGACTGCTTCAATATGTGGTTAAAGATTTATAGTCAAACGATGTTATTTATACACTTAACATGTGTATGTGATCGTCACTGTCATTATCATCAATGGCAGTAGCAAAGCTGAATGGTTCCTTGCAGATGACCAATTAATATGGAGAATGGAGTAAAATAGGAAATGTGTGTGATGTATTCAAAGTGATTTATTATTTAGTTATTTATTATTTAATGGCTTGGTGTTTGTCTCGTAGTTATTTTCTGCCCTAATGTTCTTTCCATATGTTTATATTGATTGAATGGGGCCTAACCTAGAAACTTTTGTTTTAGGACATTTTGAAGACTCTCTGAAATATAGCCTCCCCTTTTCATGAATTATACAATGGCACTTAACACAAGTGCTGGAAACCTGTTTGTTTTTATATGGCCCCACCAAATTCATGGATGCAAACAAACCTTTTATGATGTTGTTAGGGCAGGAAATATATAAGAGGTTACTGGACCAACCTCTATGTTTCAGAGTCTACACATCATTTTGCTTGTTAATTTGTTTTTTTAGACACAAAAAATGCTATAGAGTACCAATTAACAAACGTATCGAGCACCATTATCAGGTTTCTTGGCTGACTACCATTTAGTATCACTGTTCCCCCAACAGTAGTTTCACATGGGCTGCTTGTAGTTAAACATTCTTGATCAAGTTTCTATTCATAGCCCTGTTCATACAGGATGATTCTATATCCACATCAATGTAATGAGACTCTTCATGGTTTTTGCAGAGCCAAGCTAAAATGTACTAAGATGAGGCACTATCACAAGGAACTGTGCAAGAGAGAACAGCAAGCAAAGGCTCGTAACCTTGAGCTCCTGAGAAATGTCGAGAGTCTGGTATCGAATGCAAAAGAATTTTCCATTGACTACAGCGTACTGCATCATTTAAAGGTAAAGCCTTCGATAGCTATTTCTGTCCTTACTGTACCAGCATATGATTTGCAGAGTGCTGATATTTTCATATTTACTTCTGTATTTTTGAATGCTCCCTTTTGATATCGACCACAGTCACCGCCCTTCTTTTAGCCTATATATTTTAATTAAAGGTGATGTTTTTCTTATTTTGTTAAAATCTTTTCAGAACATAGAACTTTTCTAGGTTCTCCGAACACAGTGTCTTATGTTCTGTGTGCAGTGGTCTTTATGTAACTCAATACATTGATTTAGTTTAATGTATTAGTCATAAAAGCAAATTACACTGAAAATAATGGCATCTATTAAGACAAAGATTTTTCTTACACACACTGTAAGCTTCAATTAGCCCACACCCTATAATCCCATATCGTTGTCTAATTCCCATCTGCTGTTTACTCTCTTTTTTGTTTTAGTAACAATTGTAAACACTCTAACATTGCCATTTATCACTGCAAGGAAATGAGAATAAGAACACAATGGCTGTGGTCGATTATCACTTAAAACTGAACGGTGCTTAACAGCTTAATATCAAATTTGCCAATTTGTTTAATTACACTACCCCAAATTAATTGCCCTCTGATGAGTCACTGAAGTACCTCTGGTTTCTCCCTCCCTGACAGGAGACAGTCTGTCTCTGTTTCATTGTGATTGGATTATATTTGTCTAATTTTTAATTAAAGGAAGCACTGTAATTTCAATGTTGTATTAATGTTATCGATATGGTAGCTGAAATTCCCAATTGCTACAGACACCTGGTAAAAAATTTGCTTAGATATTTTCTAGCTAAATTAAATTAAACTGCTGAATTGCCGTAACTTGAAATGACAACCCGCACTGTGTCTTTGTTTTTGTCAGCCTCTGACTCTTTTTTTTTTTTTCTATTTTCACAATGCGAATATTTGTCCATGTGTAATAATACATCCACTACGATTGTTATTACTAGTTTGGCAAGCATGGCAAATAGATAATGGATTGTGCTTAGCAAGCAAAATGCTTCCTTTTGTGGAAATGCTATTGTCTTATGGGAATGAAGTGGGTGGCTGGAGGTAATCCCAGTGCCCTCACTGCTGCCATTAGGCTGTTTAATTGAAGTTTGGATTAGGCCAGTCAGTCTGGCTAACCACAAAATTGATTAAGAGCCCTGGCAGGCAGTGTTAAGGGTACTCAGAGGGGAATACCCACACTGAGGGACACTACATTTTCAGGGATAAACATAAGCCTCTCTTTTCCCTCCTCTTTTCTTCAAGATCCCTGTTTGCTCTGCTTTCTTTCCTCTGTATGGCTTTATGTGGTTATGAGGTTGTTATGAGGGAACATCTAGCACATCCACAGCTTTGTAATCATTCATGAAATGTTTTGTCCAACTTTTCAAAGTACTAAACGGTTAACACTTACTTTTGTGGTTTTAAACAAGACTTGCTAAGAATTTTCAATAATTGTAATTTGAAAGAGTCATGTCTTCTTGGCTGTGGTGAATTTGATGGAATTTCTTGCAGCTGGAATGTAGAAATCACATTACAACAATTCTGGAGAAGAGGAAGAAGAGGGAGAGTGAGAAGGAGCTTGAAGCACAAAAAGTAAGACAGACTTATCATGTCATCTTTTAGGATTACAATTTAGTGGAAATTTACAAAGCTATCTCTCAGCCTTTGATGAAATTATGGTTCTATGATGGGATCCAGTATAAAGTGTTCCGTTTCACTTTTCAAAGAAAAGAAATGAGAGTTGGGGAGAAAAATAGGCTAACATGCCCATTATTCTGTGCAATTCTTCTTCAGTAGACACTTTTTAGTTTATATGGGGTATCAGTGTTCAAAGGCTACAATTAATTTATAATCAAAAGCAATTTAGGAAGTGCTTGAGATAATTACTGTTTTGCTCACAACTTCAAATGGCTCTTTTACTTAATAAAGACGCATGCGAGTCCTTCAACCAAATTATCTTATACACTTTTTTGTGAAGCTCTTGAAAAGGAGAAAAAAAATGAGTAATAGCCACCAGTTACGCTATGGCCACTGCACCATTCCTGTCATTTTAAGCCTTAATATTTGATTCTGGCCATGGTTTATTATGACTTGCTGTTAAACAATTCTTCAGTCTGTAGCAACAAAATTTGCTGTTATGAAGCTCTTGAAAGGAACAAAAGCATTTTATGTATTAGCTACTAGTCTTGCTAAGACCACTGCACCTCTACAGTCTTTTTTAGGTCTTTTCTGTTGCTAGAGTAAATAGTTGTGACTGGTTTTTCTGTAGTGCTGAAAATCAGAAGTTGCCATTATGTAGATGGCTCAGTGGTGGTGGGGTAGGGTTGGAGGGGTGTCCATTTTTGCCGCCATATCTGTGATGGCGCAGGTGTCTAATCCGGCCATGCTATGACCGTGCCACTGATGTAGTTCAAGCCCGTGGCTGCTTCTTTCTCTCACTTCAAGCAGTTTGAGCGCTTTCAGATGAAATGTGGAAGACAGCTCATAATGACTTGGAGCATGCTGTCTTGAGCAGTCACTTGTGACTGTGGCCCCCCCCCCTCCACACACACACACACACACACACACACATACACACCCAAACGCACACACAAACACACACACACACACTTCCTTCTTTCTCCCTCCCTCCCTCCAGCCTGGCGATATTGTAATGAGCAGAGATGGGAGGAATCACTCCATTATGCATACACGCCACTGCTGGCTGCGTGCATGTCCCCGAGGCTGCAGCATTCATTAAGGGGAGCTTACCGGCCTGAAAGCTGGGAAGCCATGATAACGGGATATGATTTTCATATTTAATACATTCCTTGGAAGAGCAGGCGCGTGCCGCAGATTGATAGAAGAATCAATTGCTACTTTAGCAAAACACTTTCTACTTTGCCCCGCAGCTAGCGATGGAATCACTCAGCCAAGAAATTAACTTTTCCTCCCTCTCCCTCTCTCTCTCTCGCTCTTTCTTTTTTTTTTCTACCCCTGCACTGGATCTGCCAGGCAGGCCGCGTGGTTTACAGTGGATGTTATTAAGCAGCTAACTGTTTGGTATTTAAGACCCTTATCAGAAAAGAAACAGAAGCCATGGTTTTTGTTATTTTGTGTGGCAGGTTTTTTTCCCCCTTCACCACTCCGTAGTACCATGGCAGACATGAATCAGAGCTTGGGAGCAAAGCACTTCTAATAAGATTAAAAGTTAAGACATTGATCTCAGTACACTCAGCTGAAAAAGACAGTTGGTGAAGAAATCTAACCTTGACCCAAATAGATCTCAGGAAGTTATTGAAAAGGCAAAAAAGTGGCACTTTTAAACACTTTTGAAAAAGAGCTGGAATTACCTAAATTGATCAAATTGACATGGGGGGCTAGTAGACTGCGAGAGTAAAATGGCATAAATCAGTCCTATAGTAGCTATGAGGTTCTAATCTTAATGGTAATTATTCTAGAGTGTAGACAAAAAAACGTTCTGAAGAATGATGCAGTAGTGAACTGCAGCGTTACACATAATGTATAAGTAACCTCTACAAAATGTCAAGGTTCCCAATTAAGTATTTGTTTTTCTCAAGAAAAATACAACCAACCCAGAAACTAGGCACATTTAAGAGCAAGAGATTTTTGTGGTTGTTTAGTTTTCTTTTCTTTTTTTCAGGAAAATAATTTGCAGGATCAAGGCAGGTCACTTCTGCACTGCATCAGGCGATCGCCCCAACCTGCTGTCATCTTCACGGGTTGGCAAACCCTCAAAGGCACTTTGGTGGAGGATGGCGTCATGAGCGCACACTCACCATCTCTGACAGAACTGATACCTAATCACCCCTCAGCTTCCTTGCCACAAAGTGGCCCATTGATGGATGCCCGAGTTTCAAAAGCCAACGGCAGCGAGGCTTTATCTGATGACATTCTAAACTCAGACGATTTCCCCGCCGGCACCTGCGACACGCATGAAAGACGACCGGCATCTGACTTTGGCTTCTTTACAGGAGCAAAAGTGGAATGTGGGCCAGAGCAGCTGGCCTCGCCTCACATGACCTTGAAGGCATCTGGAGTGTCCTCTCGTCACAGAAGCATGAAGAGAGTGGAGAGCAGTGCGTCACTCCAGCTCCATCCTAGCCAGAGCCCTTCCCCAGATACCACTTACACAAGAGACCCCTCACGCCACAGTAGCTCTCAAGAGCAGGCCGGGGGAGCTGGTAGAGGGGCCAAGACAGAAGCTGAATCACCAGAAAAGCATCCAGATGGTTCAGGTTTGAATTTGTTGCTTATTTAAACCATCTTGATTTTATTAATTATCTTACCAAAAGTAACAGTCCCAAAATTCAAATGTACACAACCTTCGTTTTTTCCATGATGAAGATGTTTTATGTTTGTAGTTTTCATTTTTAACTGGAGTTAAAACTGTAATGTAACTAACAAGTCTAACAAGTAAACTATCAAGTAAATATGGATGTAATTCATGCTTCAAGATGGCTGCTGCCTCTGCTTTTTAGCTATGGTTACTTTTCATAACTGAGGTTTATGTTAGACTTTTTTCTAGATCATCACATTAACCAGTTGTTGATATTCACATGTTGTTATATTAGTATTTTATACTTAAAAAAATCCTAAGTAACCTCAACCTGTGTGTACCTGTGTCTACATTTTTGGGGCTTTTAGATCAGGGTGAAAACAGAACCCCCAGTTTTCCCTCTTCTGAAGTGGATGTCACACCTGAGCGTTCTCTGAACACAACCAGCGACGTTTCCGTTTCACTCAGTGATAGTTTCCATGAGCAGCACAGCCCTGGGGGAGGTGCTCCAATGCAGGGAAAGAGCACCATACCCAGTCAGTGTGGTGGAGGGCTGAAGGACAGAGTGGAGTCTGGAGGGCCTCTTTCCCCAAAGCTGGAATCTAGGTAGGACTGCATGGAATGGCCTCTCAAAAATATCTGAAAATGACTTTACAAGCGCTTAAAACAGGGGAGCCCACTCTGGTCCTGGAGTGCCTGCGACCAGTACAGTGAGGTGATTTGCCTACTGTTCAGTACATGGATCCTCCCAAAACCTGAGTCGAATGTTTCTTGTTTGTTTGCTAACAGTAAGGGCCATCAAATGTTGATGTAAAACACAGCTCATATTAATTTTTACACTGCACAATTTTTAGAGGTAAGATAATTAAAAAGATCATTAAAAAACTAGAGTAGATAAATCAAACCATAACTGATGCCTGAAGTTTGTATATTTCATTTTGCTCCAGGGCAGTGAGGACCCTAGCTAATAATGGAAGCCCAAGTGCACCTAAACATTACACACTTACCTTTTTTATGTTAGGTTTATACATGAATAGTTTTTTAAGTTATTTTAACTTGTTTGTATGTATGTTTAAGTTTAAACAGGAATTTTGTTCATATATTCATGTTAATTATTGTCATACAGTACAGTGTACAGTATAAAACAACATTTGCAGGTTTAATTCAGATTATGTAACACTTGAGACAAGTGATTTATGTGTACAATTTGCACAGAGCTTATTATTGCTTTAACTTCTAATTGTTATGATACCAGCATACCAGCATAAACTACAGTTTGCATTTGATACTGTGGTGCAGTTTGCCGTAGTTGCCTGATAAGGGCATAAGAGATTCTTTTAAACATGCAGACCAAGTCAAGCGAACTGCAACATCTGCAAGCCACTCTATTTGCCAGGTCAGTTTATGAGTGTGAATGTATGTGTGGATTCAGGCTATGCACATGTGTCTGGGTAAGTGAGAATATGATGAACCAGGGAAACGATCCAGAGGGCCTCACTCATTGTGGCTCAGTGACAGCTTCAGGACACCTTGTAGGCAGGGCTCAGACCCTGAATCCAACATTATTGCCCTAATCTTAGATAATGCTCTAACGGAGCAATTTTCTGCTCGGGAGATTTGCCCAAGTCCCAGTGGAGTCGACAATTTCTTGACTCCCCGGAGTGCTCTGAAGAATGGAAGTGTGAACAGCACTTTAGGAAAAGAGACCATAAAATAATGTCCAGTCAAAACAACGCTATCACAGGGAATCACTTAGTAGTATATTTGATTCTAATCTGATCCTCATGCTTCTCATATATTTCCAACTGATTTGCTTTATATGTAATATTTTGTTTGTTTTTTCTTCTTTTGTGGAAGGTATGATGCAAATGTGTGTCTACTCTTGGCAGACTGATACGAGATAGAATACTATTGATTCAAGAATATCTGTAGGAATGCCCCTTTGTAAGTTAATGTATAGAGAAAAATCTAGTGCATCACTTTTGCAAGCTGAGTAAACAGACGCAGCTTCATATAAGTATATATGTAGTTTATAAAGATACAATATTTTAAGAAAACAACTTGTTCTGGTTTACCAAGACACATTTAAAGCCATAATATACACTGCACTGATCAGGCATGACATTATAATCATCTGCCTAATATTGTGTAAATCGCCATGACAGCTCTGACCTATTGAGTCATGCAGTCCACAAGACATATGAAAGTATGCTGTGGTGTCTGGAACCAGACATTAACAGCAAATTGTTTACATCCTAAGTGTGAGGTGGCGCCAAGTTTGTCCAGCACATCTCACAGAGACTCAGTGTGACTTTGCAGGCTAAGTCTTGTTCTTCAAACAGTTCCTAAACATTTTGCATCATGGCAGAGTGTATTATCTTGCAGCTTTTAAAGAGTACAGCCTTAGATCAGCCCACCTTGTTCTATTGCTCCTGGAGCTTATGGGCCCAAGGTGGGCACTTTCAGCAGTGATCACAGGTCAACATAGGCACTCTGACAAAAAGCAATTTGTGCTACAGTAGCTTATGTGCAGGATTGGAACAAGCTAACCTTCACTTGGGCATCCATAGCCCTGTAACAGGTTTACAGGTTTAACATTTGTTTTTGCTTGGGCCACTTTTTGTAGGTACTAACAACTGCACCCCCCGCTTGACAGGTGCCACTGTAACAAGATTACTGTTATTCTCTTCATTTGTCTGTGAAGGGTGTAAAAATATTTTGCTTCACAACATTACTGTAGTTGGTGGAAGCATAATTGATTGTAATGATTAATAATTGTAAATTATTTTGCAACATTTGATTATAAATTGTTTAGGAAAAAATGTATCACATTTCATATGTAATGTACCATTATATCATATGTATCTTTTTTTTTTTGCCAAAATCATCCAGGTTGTGTGGTGTTTAACCATGCTGTAACACAGCCTCCAGTAGTTTACTACTTTAAACAGGCACAACAGTGATTAGAGGCTTCTAATTGGGATGCCAGTGTGCTTTATTTCAGCTTACGTTTACTTCAGCAGTGCTGACCAAGCAACAGCTGCTGTTTTGTTACACTGCTGTGTATAAGTTGAGTGTAAGCAGATGAGTGTTTTAATATGAATACCTGGCTTTGTGAAGAGATGAATGTAGCACAGACACTCATCCCTTTTCATCTCCCAGCTATGAGAGAATGCGAACCATTAGTGTAAGTCTCCACATACCCTGACAATATAGTGGTGTGTATGTTGTCTTGTTGAATGCAGGGTCAAGGCAACTGTCTATTTTTGTGTAGAAAAGAGCCCTCTTTTTTGCCTTCACCTCCACTTTAACCAAGATGAGCAGGCTGGGAGCCTCAGCAATACAGCATGTGAATCTGCCTCCCTGCTGTGTGTAGCTAGTAGTAGTAAAGGATTGTGGTGAATTGTTGTAAGAGACTGAATATAAAGATCTCCATCTTCAGCAGTGATTGTATCATATCCTCAAAATTCAGCTGCTCTCAAGCTGTCACTGGATCAGGGCTTGTGAACACAACTAGCTCTCACTAGGCCATTTATATATAGACATAAGGAATGCAGGGTTATGATTTGCGGCTAGTTTATTCTGTATTTCTAATGTTGTTGAAATTATGGATGTATCCTGGAACTGGCTAGATGGCAGAGGCAGGGAAAATGGTTCAAACAAACTCATCTATACTATGCATGCACCTCACAGTAAATCCTATCATAAAGGGTCTGCAGCATGTGGGAGTATGTGCATGTCAAAGAGAGTAAGAGTTATAAGGACAAGCTGTAAAGTGTTCAGGAGCACCAACAGTGTGAGAACAGAGAAACACAGGTTTACTGATAATATATTATATATTATTTATAGTTTATTGTTATTATTTTACAGAACAGCACAGTTCTGTACAAACCATAGAAACACTTGTGTTTTATGCATGGGCATGTATCTTTGCACATAATATAAAACCTGAAAAAAATGTTTTGTGTTTTATCAGATTAATTGGTGATAAATAATTTGCAGCCCTGACAACCCGATATATTTACAGTTTATTCTCATGCTGTACTCAGACCTCAGTGGTGTTATTATGGCAAAACCACACATTTTGGCTTTTCTGAAGAATTTATTAGCTGGAATGTAGTTGGTCCTACAAGGTAGACATGGAAGAAATCAATATAGACTGCAACACATGGCTATAATAAAGGTATAGTCAATGTAATAGTGTTCTTGGGAAAGCTCTAGTATGAAGGGTCCTGCCAAATAAAATGCTGAGAAACCCATGCTGCTGCAGCCCCTCTGAAGTGGACTTAGCCCAGATGGATTGCTCTACAGAATGTCATGGATATAATTCGCACGGGCAGCTTAATCAGGATGTTACCAGGAAACAACCTGCCAAAGAGAGGCAGCGATTGTTTGGTGGCCTCTGACCCCCGGCCCATTATAGATTGTCATAAATTCTTTTTGTGTCTTTCATGTGGCAAGGGCTCAGGATTTGGGCCTGAGCTTTGCTGACGCCATTCACTGAGGGCCACCCAGCGCTTAATACTCCAGAAAGACAGATATGGTTTCACTAAACCCAAATATATTAGGCGCATGGTTCATACCTTATTTGTACAACCACCCAGCAATATTCTGATGGAGCAATATTTCCTTTTTCCATTAAGAAAGTGAGGGTTTTTAAAGGGAGGGTTTTTAAATTTTTTTATTTACGTCCCTGAGTGTAAATTACAAACACAAGCGCAAAAAGCACTAACAGTACTACCAGGTTTTGTTTATATACATTGTTTACAATTATCTAAAGATCATTGTCTTCCAAGTTCTTTTAGTTGCATTTATGACAAAAACATTTGTATTGATGACATTGCATTTAATTTATTTATAGTGTCACGGCCTGGTTTTGTGCTTGTCGTTAAATATAATTTAAATAGATCTGCAGTTTTTCTGAGAACTGAACTAATAATTGTTCGCTGAAACCCCCGCACTAACACGGAAACTGCAGATATCCTCAGCATTTTTTGCTTTTGTGACGTCCAGGCCTGGTCTGCATGCCCCCCTCGGGTTGCTAAGCACTGCACCCAAACATAAACAACACAGCCTGAGGATGAGGGTGTGTGGCGGACTTAGTATTTTTCATGCAATTTAGTGCTAAATTATTAAGAGAATATCATTTACTAATTTTCCAACATAAATATAAACGTAAATTTAGCTACATTTCCATATATAGAATACTGTCCAGAGAAAGAAAGAAAGCGCCTCTTGGGATGGTGAAAGCAGCCAATCCGAGAATGCTATTTATTTCTCCTTGCTGCTGATTGTCTGCTGCCCGTTGACACAGCTGCAGTTCAGAATTTTCCCTGTGGAGCGTCTTGAGTGTTCTTGTGTTTTTTGTTTTGTTCTTCTTAAAGCATAAATTACAGTACAGTCTATAGAGGGGTAACATCGGTATTTTACATTATAGCACTGTGTAAACTGTACAGTACAAATACAGGTTTAAGGGTAATGTATTAAGAGTTTTAAAGGAAATTAAGTGTTTTGGGAGCATATTTGAGGGTATATTTAGGGTTTAATACTGCAAAAAGTGGGGGTTTACTGTAGTATAGACCAAATGAAAATGCCCCTAATTTGCATGCTTTTATGATTTTTACAATTACAAATGAATGATCAATTATTGGGGTATCTACATACATTTCAGAATTTCTTATTATGTCTCCCCTATCACTCTAATGATAGCATACATTCAAGTCCAAAAGTTTTACTCGAGTTTGTGGTAAAAAAAACAAAAACAGTAGATCAGCTCTCCCTGGGTATTGAATACTTACTTCAATTAAGGAATATGACAAAATACTGACCTTGTTGTACAAAGCCGTAACATAGACAATATAACTAATTTGCTGAAACTTAATGGCAGTGTTGGAGTTAGTTACTCAAAAAAGTAATATATTACATATTACATATTACTCTCAAAAATAGTAATACCTTACTTTACTTTATTCCTCCCTGGAGAAAGTAACTAGTTATATTACTAGTTATATTACTAGTTATATTTTTTTTCTTAATTACTCTATAATTGCTTGAGATGCAATTATTATTTATTTCCTCCGGGATAAATAAAGTTTTCT
>JBBPDH010000001.1:28687699-28707883 GCA_037974565.1 Clupeocharax schoutedeni
ATCGCAGAGAGCTTACTCCCCAACCGGGCTGGCTGAATGTTGTTGAAGGCACTGGAGAAATCAAAGAACATGATCCTGAGCGATGACCCAGGCCTGTCCAGATGGCTGTAGTCACGGTGTAGCAAATAGGTGATGGCATTCTCCACTCCAATTTTGGCCTAGTATGCAAAGTGCAGGGGGTCTAACGAAGGTTTTACCAGTGGGCGGAGTGAATTCAGGACCAGCCTCTCGAAGACCTTCATGCTGTGTAAAGTGAGTGCAACTGGCCTGTAGTCCAATGGGGCACTGGAGCAAGCCTTCTTTGGCACAGGGAACAAGCATGAGGTTTTCCACAGCACTGGAACCATCATTATACTGAGGCTCAAGTTGAAGATCCTCAGCAGTACTCCACAAAGCTTGAGCACCTGTGGACTTATGCCATCTGGGCCAGATGCCTTGGCCGGATGGAGTCTGCGTAGTTCTCTTCTTGTGTTTGTTCCTTGGTCTTTTTCGGGAGATTTAAATTTACAATGATTTAGGAAAGGAAAGATAATGTGTTGAATTGTAAGTTTTATATTTATTCTTTGCCCACCATTGTGATATCTTACATCAAAGTGAGTGGGATTAAAGCTTTTCTCCAGAATGATGTGGCACTGACTGAGATCCTCAGTAGTGGGTTGTAGCTTGAGTCACATGATTTATCATAGAAAATCAATAAAATAATATGGTATAACTAAATTGCAATATACTGTAGCATGTTACAAATTCCAGTCTTATGCAGATCACATCGATGTGCAATATGATGAAAGATAATGATGAGATTTTAGTGTAATTATTCACTTGTCATGTGAAAACAACACTGAACAGTCAATAAAAATAAAAAGAATGTAATCAAAAATATAAATGAAGACAAAAGCAGAATGCAAATGCTACACCATATTTAGCAATTACCTTTGCAGTACATTTTCATACATTCTCTCATGTTTGATTTTTATTGTTTCTTTTGTGAAATACCAAAGTGTTATAAATACTATGTAATTATCATATTTTTTATAAAAGTTTAATATCACATGGTTATATGTGTGTGTGTGTGTGTGTGTGTGTGTGTGTTGCTTCAGGTTGAATCTGTCTGCTGACAGTGCTGCTCTGTGGGATCGTTGGCTTACACATGTCCTTGAGCTGCTGCAGCAGGAAGTTCTCCCCCTCGACAGTATCATCCAGCTCTTCACACCACTCCTGGTGCACAACAATGCCTCCTATACCGACAAGGTACCCACTCATCCACTCGCCCCCTCAAAAGCTGTTGAATCTCTGTTATATCTTTGTATATCCCTATTATATCTCTGACCTCTTCAGTAAAGCATTTGGTGTCTTTTAGATTTCCTAGGAGGGCTGCAGTAAAATAAATACTACAAGTAATCAGTTAAGACTTATACTGTTGTTTTTTCACTGTCATAAGGTCTTTTCCCTCATTATAATGAGGTCCATTTATGATCCTACATCTGGTATTTTAAAAAACAACTTTTACTGTCCCTTTTATTTTTTTCATTTCATATTTAATTTGTTTTAGAATTTGCACTGTATTGGCAAATATAAGAGAGGCAAACTTGAGAGGGGCAAAAGAGAGAAATAGTAGAGGGGTAAAAACAAAATGAAAAGCAGAGCTTTCAAGAATGTGGTCCTTCATGACTGAGGGTAGCAGAAAAACAAGTGTATGTATAAAAGACACTGCATTCTGGCATCCCTTTCACACTTTGCATTGGTCCCTTGCTCATGGGATCAGAAAATGTGCTGCAAGAAATCTCTCTCTGGAATGTTCAAGTGCCAACAGTTGCACTCATTTGTTTTTCACGTGTTTGGTAAAATGGATGTTCAGCCAAAAATCTAATTTACACGATTTTGGCCTGACCACCAGTAGTCAGCCAGGTGCCATGTCGTGTTGTATGGTTTATAAAATTTCCTTTTTTGGGACTACAAGGCTAATTTGCCTAGTAAGTAAACTTACTGCCACTAGTTTAGCATCATGCTGCATGTCTAAATCATCGCACATCTGCCTCAGATAAAACATTTTTTCTGTGCTGTTTTCCATTTCTGTTGATAGCAATATGTCCTGCAGTGTCTGAAACCACATAAGCAAGTCTTTTGGAGCAGTGGTCCCCAAACCCCGGGCCGCGGACCGGTACTTAGCCATGGGTCATGTGGTACCGGTCTGCGGGCTGCACAGAAAAAAACGTGAATGTTACCCATGTTCTGTTGTCGGCTCGTTGTTATGATGCTGTTAATAAAGCTGCGAGTACACAGGATTTACGTTTATTAGTATATTTAAAAAAAAAAACCATTATTATATTTTTAAAATATCCCCATTTTTATGCATATCATTTATTTGTATAAATACGTATACGTATATTTATCTGCCATTCCTTAAAGGCTGGGCCGTGACCAAATAGAGGTTGGGGACCACTGTTTTGGAGTACTTGTGAAGCACATGTGATGTTTTGTTCATGCAGGTTTACAAGCATACTAGATACGTTTGCCTTACAGCCTAGTATTAGGGGTGGGTGTGTGACCAGTATATCATATCATGATATTTTTACAGTTAAATTACAATTTCGATTTTATCACAATATTTATATTAATTTGTAACAATAGATTTTTTATTATTAAGTTACTGAACCGTACAACCAAACTATTTTCTTTTTTAAAAATATAGTCTAATGAACTAAACAGCATTTAGGCCAAATAACATTTCTGAACAGATTTTAATTAGTTTGTCCAATTTTGCCAACATGTTTATTTAAAGCTAAATAAATACCTAATGTTACTTCCGAATGACAAATCAACGAAAACAAAAAATTTAAATTGGTAAACAATAAAAATGTCAACTATTGCAATTCTTATTACAATAGTTGCAATTGCAATTAGTCTACAAAGTAATTTTAACATGACAAAGTGCAATACTGTGCATAAAATGCGATTTTAAAAAAACCCATCAACGTAGGAACATGTTTTGTCCAGCATCGTTTTTAAGCATTTATCAGAACCAAAATAGATAGATAGAATATAGACCAGGGGTCGGCAACTTTTAACGCTCGAAGGGCCATTTGAACCCAGGTTTTCACAAAAGAGAAAACACCGGGAGCCGCAAATCCTTTTTGACATCTAAAATGAAGATAACACTGCATATGTTGTTTTTCACTTTTATGCTATGTATAAAAACCAGGCTAGTGTGTTGCTTTTGAAATTATATTTATTAAAAGAAAACATTTTGAACATTTAGAACTCCACAAAAAATTAAACACATTGCATTTTAATGTTACAAGATCATAATAATATTCAATATTCAATTTTGATCTACAATAACAAAGCAATGAACAAAAATAAAATACACTTAACACCTCGAACATCTGACAGTCAAATGACGTAATTTCATTAGAATCAGAATCGCATCTAACGGCCTGTTGGAGCAGCAAGCATGCTCTGTAAGAGGCATATGGGTGTGGTGTAGGTACATGTATTTTTACATATTGTTTTATACTGTTGTGCTTGAGAGACATCCTTGACTGGAATCAAATTCCTTGAATATGTCGCTCACATACTCGGCCAATAAACGCGATTCTGATTCTGATATGGCGACTGGAGCAGCAGCAGCAGTCATATCAGGAAGCGTCTTGTACAAAACTGGGCAGTGCATCAATTGACGCATGGAGCCGTTATAGGTATTGCCAGTTAGCCGCCGTTCTAGTGTTAAATTTTTATTTATTTTCAAAAGCCACAGGGAGCCGCAAGAATGAAGGAGCTGCGGGTTGCCGACCCCTGATATAGACGATACTAGGATCTCTCTGCTTTGGCAAATCATCAGTACATAGATCGTCTTCACAATCTCATATCGTCATACGCCCACCCCTACCTAGTGTTAAGATAAGGAGTGAGCTTTAGACACCAGACATGTTTTATCAACTACTTTTGGGATGACAGGAAATTATCTGTATATTGTTTTTGAAATGCTAGAATCACATAATTGAAGTATTTGAGTATACAGATCTGCTGATCAGCTGATGTCTCTAGCACTAAGTTATGAACAGTCATCTTGAGTGGAGAGGTAGACTTTAAAGAAAAAGATTACGGATTCAGATTACAGTGACTGATTTGGTGATATGTTCATATGTCACTGCCAGGTATTTCTCTTTTTAACATCTTAATGATCTTGCAGCCTTTTTGTAAAGACATAAGTGGAGGAGGTGGCTTGAAAATTCTTTACTGATAATGCAATAATTGCAATAATGCAATTTATGGCAAAAATGTAAATTCCAAATTTGGAATGTTTTTGTCTCATTTGAGGTATCTGTATGTTAGTGGTAGAATGCTAGATGAATTAGAAGTCTATGTCAAGGTAGCACAGTCTGGTTTGGGATGTTTAGCTTTATAGGTGTGTGTATGTGTGGGTGTCTGTGTGCGCCTGTGTGTCCCTGTATGTGTTTGTATGTGTTATACAGGCCGAAGTGCTGCTGAAGAGGCTTTTGACCCATGCGACTGAGACTCATCTCTTGTCAGAGAGTGAGTAGAGTGAGCATCTTACCCTCATTCATGCATGACTGTGTGAAGATCAAGCCAGCCAGACCCTGCAAGATATCATATATCTCTTCTGAAACAGTGCTTATATATCGTCGCAGTTGGCCGGAAACCTCGTAACGATATCGTATTGATACTATTGGTCAGTCTCCACGTGGGTCTGTAAAATTTAGAAATTATTAACCAATTAAAAGTGTTGAAAATAGCTTGGTCTCTTACCTCCATTGGACACTACAGCTGTCGCCAAACCCTTGTGACTCCACCCCCTTGTAACTCCCACCCCCTTGTTATCCAGTGGAGCCGCGCAGCAGAAGCTGTAACAGAGCAAAAAGCTACATCATTATTTAGCTTTTATTGTTTATGTACAATCTCATACCTCTACACTACTTGCGATGTGTATTATAAAGTGAATGTAATATTTTATATACTATATTAAAAATATATATATATATATATATTCATTGTTGTATTCAGTTTAGACTAGCTGCTGTTTTTACTCCTTTCATGAAGATGGCACTATTGAGCCAGTTAGTAGCAAGAAGACATTTGATGCTGTATTTCAAAATTATCTCCTTGGAAGTAAAGTATAGCGACAACACAACTGAATACGTTTTTAAAGAAAAGTATTTTGACTGAATTGTTCCTGAGGTGTGCAGAGGAGGAGTGTGAGTAAACGGTAAGTTTGCAGGTTAAACATTTCCCTGCGATCACCATCAGGCTTCTGTAATGTTTGTCAGTTCACTGGTCCAAGTTTTGAGCGAACAAAGGCTAATCAGCCATTTTAGACACCCTGTAGGCTATAATAAAGTGTCTGTTAATTGATCTCGATACATGTCCAGTAATGTACAGAGGCTCTGTCTAGACGCAGCGCAAGCGCTAAATTCCATAATGGCACGAACTCCTATGTCCATATTTGCTGGTCAAAATCCACGTAAATCCATTTAAGAAAGGTTTTTTAAAAATATTGGCAATACAACCTTACATACAGTTATGTAATCATATCTTAAGATGGTATACCAATTTTGATGACACAGTATTCATTTATTTAGAATATAAATAGTTTTTTCAGTTTCCTGAAAAATAGCCATTTTGGACATATGAGGTTTCCGCCCAACAGCGACGATATGCATCTATATATGCTGGGCATAGGCATTTTACCCATTGTATCAATTTCCCTGCAAAATATATATTAATCTGTTAAGAATAATAAAAACAAGATTGATTTAACAATGGTTTATTGATTGCAGCACATGATAGTGATAACCATAACATTAAAACCCCATGCCTAATATTATATATTTCCCCTTGTGTTGCTAAAACTGCTGTAACCCGTTGAGACCACCGAAGGTGTGCTGTGGTACCCGACATCAAGACATTAGCAGCAGTTCTATAAATTGTGGGGTCCCCATGTACTGTTCTAGTTTTTCAGGACATCCCATAGATGTTTTATACCATGAAGGAGTGTACTTGGTCTTTAATAATGTTTCGGTGCGTGTTCAAGTAACATTTTACAGCACTTTTACAGGACTTTAATAGACTTGCTTTTTATTGTTTATCATTTATTGCTGAACCTCACTTTTCTAATATTAATTAGTGTATGTGAGATATGCTTCTCATCTGTTGTTTGTTAAGGAACATCATTCACAAAGACAACCATATTTGCTGATATAGCCAGCACTAAGAGATTCACAAGGAACTAAGAGACACACCCACTAAGAGAACTAAGAGCGAGGTAGTTACAGCACTCACTCCCCAGTATAGTGGTTAAGTATTCCACAACCGGGCAGACAAGCTCATGCTGTAAGTGTTGATCTATAATGCTGTGATGGAAAGTCCCGATATAGTGTTTTTGTTGTGGTAGAAGATGGAGCAGGGTGTGGGTGCTTTGTGGTCCTTAGGAGAAAACTCGTTATAGAATTCCATTTCTTCTGATAAAGCCTTGTGGACCTTTCCCTCCTTTTAAATATATTACAGTGTCTGTCCTCATCAGTCCTGCTGTTCAGATACAAAAAGACTGTTCAACAGCCCCCCCTGCATTTCTCTGTCTGTCTTTCTGTCTCTCTCTTGCTCTCTCTCACTGTCTCTGTCCCCCTCCCTGTTTTATTCTCTCCCTCTGTCCCCCTCTCGCCGAGCATTGCTTTCTCTCTCTCCTTTCTTCCAGAAGTACAAAGTGGTGAAGAGGACAGTGCCGACCAAAGCCCTGTGGAAAGTATTCCTATTAGAGGTAAAAAGGCAGTACCGAGAACCACCCGTTTGGGAGTTCTTCTGTGCTTGTTTTTTCTTTCTCTTCCCTCAGTGGATAATGGGGGGTCTCCTTTTTTCCCCAAATGGATAGCTGTGGAAGGATGATCAAGGTGAATCAGGGGTCAAAGTCGCACCTGAAGAGTAGAGCATGTCTTCTAATTATCGCCAGAGAAAACAAGCTCGTCTCTAACCCCCCCCCCCCCTTTCCCTCCTCGGTACGGGTGAAACTGAGCTTCTTGGGGCAGGATAATGTGGCCGTTTAATTGTCCACTGCCTGGGTGGGGGGTGTCGCACAAGATCCAGCATTGGTTCTCATTATCTTCTAAACAATGGGGGCTAGAAGCAGACTTGAAAAGACTGGATGTGAAGGCATGTCTTTAAGAGTCTGGGGTAGCAAGTCCCCAGCACCAAGCTCAGAAATGTAAAACTGTCCATTATTCCACTTGGCTATCTGATTTCATACTGTGCCTTTCATCTGCTGGCCTCCCCAAAGTGCACAGCCAACAGAAAGAAGTCTAGCTTCTCACTGCAACTAATCAAAGGCATGATAGGACAAAAAACGCCTCTGCTGGTGCTGCCTACTTAGGAGCTGTTTACAAGCGGACAGTGGGGACTTAGTGTGCAGTTTCTTTTGGAGTCATCACAGCAAACATCCCATCTGTGTAAATATAGCCTTTTTCATGTCTCTGTCCATTGCTATACATGCACAATGGTGTTTTTGTAAGCTATGTGGCATACATGAAAGAATCTTTCAGATTTTCTACATGTAACTAATGCCTGCATTTCTCAGTCATTAAAATGTGAAACGCAAATGCCATTCTGCTGTTGAAAGTTACATCTCATCAGAACTGGGATTATCAAGATAATAGGACACTGCTGTGTATTTTATCCTTTTTTGTAGCTCAGCCTTATACTTTGAAGGAATGACTCATTATCAGTTTAGTGATGCTCTTTGATTACTTTATGCATTCTTGCAGAACACCAAAGAAATGTGACAGTGAAACGTACCTATTCTGTTCCCTTTTAAAGAGGCTGTATGCCTTCCAATTAATTCATGATCATTGCTAGTTCTTTATAAATCAGTAAATGAATTGGTAATTAGGAATCTGAATATGTTGGAATGATGCTGTTATCCATTATTTTTATGTACATACTGTATCTGCCAATGCTGATGTGGATACAAAACCATTTGAAAAATGTAGAAGAGTAAAATCAAATGTATTGATATCGTATTTTAGTTCTATTGAGTACAAAGACAGAAAAGTGATTGTTTTTTTATTTTACATGCTAGCAAGTTCACAGTGACATACAAAAAATCAGAGGACATGATGGTGGATGGCAAGGTTTTTAAATTATATTTATGGCCATTAAAGGAAATAAATGGAATTGTGCTTAATATGACCAGAGACATTTCCTCTGGGATCAATAAAGTTTCTGATTCTGATTCTGACATGTAAAATGTCAGTTTTTATTTCTGGTTAACATCAATAACCGTGTCACAGAAGCTCATGTAAATCACTATTACTAAGATGGATATTACACTGAATCGGGCTGAATTTTTAAAATTCTATGTGGAGGGACAGTTTGTCTGCCAGCTGTAGTGATAAGACAAAAGGATTGTACACTTGTTGCACAGCGATGGCTGTCTGTCCATCCATGTGTCTGGACAAAATCAATAGTCTAGTGCTGCCTCTCTGTATTTTCCACCTCCTCTCTTTGCTCATCAAAGGCCTCAAAGAGTCCTGTTGGTTTGTCAAACACAGAGGCTCTGGAAAGTTGGAAACCCAGGTCTTGGGCAAATATTTGATCAACCGATTTTTGTATGTGTGTGTGTGTGTTTCTTTTTTCCAGAGACAAAAGCATATCAGCTGCTTAAACAATCAGTCACACAAGAGACACAATGTAGAAACACACAAGAGGAGGATGGTTCTGACTTGGAGCCGTCAGGTAGTCAGGCTCAGTGTCCCGTCAGCATATTGCTAGCAGATGGGCTAGCTAAACACAGCATTCTATTTATAAAATGTATTAAACAATATTCATGTTATCACCATCAAGGCAAAAATGCCATCCTTAATGTATTTTTCCAAGTACTTTGTAATGTAATTTCAATTTTTGTTGAATTATTCAACATAAAACATTCTTACAATGTAAAGGCCATTTTTCATATGATGTGAAAAAATGCAATTAAATGATGTGCATCTGTAACTGGATATACAAATATCAATATTCCATATATCGTAGTATATAAGTTATGACAAAAGTAATGCTGTATTTACAGAAGTCATTAAAAAAAATTCAAATCCCTTGTAACGTGACCTTTTATTTCTCATTCTAAGGTTTCTCTGATATTAAAAAGCCAGAGAGCAGCGAGAGATACCTTCGTGACTCGCGGTAAGTCACTATACATGTTCATGCTAATTCATGTAACCGCTTGAGAAGGAAAACTGCTGTGCCTAATGCTCATCAGTCGAGCTTTACAGTTCTTCATTCTAAACATCGTCACGTGGCAAATGATTACCTTCCCAAATCAGGGCTTTGAATGGTGGACAGCTCAAGAGAAGAATATTTTGGCTTGCACATCAATAGATCTTCACACAATCAGCCTAAGAAATGTAGAATCGCAGGCTCTCCTTCCTGATGTGCCTCTTCACTGTGAATGCATTAGGGCAGGTAATGGGTGGGCAAACATTATAAAGAGTAATCGTCTTTGATTTCATGTGATTACCAAGCATCGTGCTGACACAAGAGCCAGAAGTCTTGTGCCCTCGCTTTATCTCATCTTCTTTCCACTTTTTTTTAACTCTCTCTCTATATACCTCCCTCTCTCTCTCTCTCTCTCTCCCCCTCTCCCTCTCCCAGCTAGCATACACTATTAGCCGAGGAAAAGGCATAATGGCCGCACTCTATCAGTCCTCTCTGATGGATGCCATGGTCTACCCAATGAATGGCTGCATTAATAAACATGAGCCATAGCCAAGGCGAGATGCTTTCAGATCATAAACCCCCACCTCCACCCCATAGTCACAAGCCACAGAGGAGTCTTCAGATTGTGTTCTGTAAGACACCCCTCCCAGTCATCCTTCACCTCCAAACAGCCATTTCTATTTCCTATCACAAGGTTACTGTAGTTTGTTTATATTTGTTTTTATTTGTTTTTAAAAAATACAATGTGAAGTTGCAATCAAAAGAACAAAAGGTATTTTCACTATTGTGTTGCTTCCTAACAAACGTTTAATTTTTCCACATTCAAGAATGCCTCTTACCGTAGTCACTTCTTGCGCTTTATTGCTTCCACAAGTGCCCTGCACTCAAACACTTGCAGAACATGTGCTCCTCTCTCTGTCTCTCTCTGTCTCTCTCACTCCCACTCTCTCTCTCTCTCCCGTTCTCTCTCTCCCTCTCTTTCCTCCCATTACTTATTCCCTCCCTCTCTCTCACTTTTTCTTTTGCTTGCTCTCTTTCCTTCTCTCATTTATTGCTGTTATTTTGTTACTGAGCTGATGAGCAACATCAAAAGACGCTGGCTGGGCCCAAAATAAAAAAATGGCTGCCTTTCTGTTGTCTTAGCTATAATTACGATGTGGCAGTTAAGCCGAGACTACAGCTGAGGGATTGGAGTTTAAAGCAGGAGCTTTGGTGCAAAAAATGCATTTATGGGCCTTTGTGCTTCTCCTCATTATGTGTGGGGCCGATTCATTAAGTAATTGGTTTGCAGTTGTTTACATGAGTATTAAGGCTCCCTATTCAGCAGCCTTTGAGAGATACATTGTGCAAATGTTGCATGTTATGAATGCCCAATGGGAGGCGGGGGGCCAGGCCTATTGGCCAAACACTGCACTCGGCTGAAAGGAGCAGAGAAAAGCGCCGGGCGCTGCTTTGCATAGCAATGACTCGGTCCTTAATAAGCTTTCCAGATTAAATACATGCAGTCCATACAAGATGCAAGAGATACTCTTAACACATTTATATGTGCTCATTTCACTATTATGCCACTGAAGAGAATTGGGGTCTTTCATATTCCTCTTATTTACCCGCCCCCCCTCTGCCAGCCCTGCATATTGTTGGGAGATAGTTTTTTAGAGCTCTGTGTTGCTTTTTTTTGTCAGAGTGCTGTATTATTAGTGACAGTGGAGCAGACAGATCAGCTACATTTTATTAAGGATGGGCCATTCTGAATCTTTTGCTGGCATTGTGGCATGTGAAGCGACAGCGCTTTGTGCTCAAGGCTGGATGAAAAGCATGATGCTGGACGGAGAGAGTTGGAATAAGCAGCTGCACTCCATGTAAAGACCACTTGTTCCCCTCCTTTGTTTAGGGGTGCATGCCACAGCTTCCTCCTCTCCTGCTGCCTTTGTGTCCTCCTCTACTGTAGGCATGTGCTGTGGCACTCTGCACCACATAATGCCCTGGTTATTTTTGCTGTAGTCAAATCTACATAACATATTGAATGTAGCAAGAAATATGGAGGCTTTGGCATTTTCTTTTTGATATTTTTAATTTTCTGTGCAAAATGCTTGACATATGTGCACTAGCCCTGTGGTCATGAGTGGGGAGGTAATGGCTGCACACACAAACACACATTCTAACAATAGTCCTCCTGAACCATCAGCTAGTCTCTTGTAAATTAATGGGTGTGCTATTGTGTACCTGTATCTGAGAGAGGCATAGAAATGTTTGTGGCAGCATTTATCAGGATCAGCCAGTGGGGGTCACTCTGCTTCTTTGTGCTCTGCTAGAACAAACCAAGTACTCTGTATAATAGTTTAAACATACAGATATAATATGTAGTATAATATATATAAATGTGATGCTGTGCTAAGTATACATATAGTTCAGAAGCAATGCATATACAGTATTTGATATATTGTGTAGTTCACATAGAGGATGTATATAAAGATACTGTACCCTGTGTATGTATATACACTGATCAGCCATTTAAACCGCTGACAGGTTAACTGAATAACATTGAATGTCTCATTAAAGTAACACCTGGGGGTGGTATTTAATTCTGAAGACAGTAAAGATCTGAGCGACTTTGGCAAGCCAAAATGACTGCATCTCCAAATTGGCAGCTCTTGTTGAGTGTTCTCTGTATATAGTGGTTAGCACCTACCAAAACTGGCACATGGGTCACCAGTTGTCCAAGACTCACTGATGCATGTGGATAACGAAGTCCAGCCTATCTGGTCTGATCCCACACTAGAGCTACTGTAACACAAAGAAGTAAAAGCTGTGTATGACGTGAAATATTTTATTTAGCACAGTACTGTGTGTGTGTGTGTGCATGTGTGTGTGTGTCTAATAAAGGTGGCATTAATCAAGTTCAAGTTCAAGTTCAAATGCTTTATTGTCATTTCAACCATATACAGTTAGTACACAGTGAAACGAAACAACGTTCCTCCAGGACCAAAGTGCTACATGCAACATAAATTTGCAACATAAATTAACAGAAAAACTAAACTAGCTAACTAAGAGGCCTAGTTAGCTGGCTAGCGGAGACAAAACAGATAGACCTAACAAATTTCAACATAAATTTACAAAAACTAACTAACTAGGTAAAGACTACAGGTTATTATTATCATAATGAAACATTACAATAGCATGCGTATTATGGAGAATAATTTTAAAAAAAGTTTTGGACAGAATCCTAGTGTGTGTTTGTGTTTTGGGGAAAATATCAACATTAAACATATAATGGAATGGGTTTTTTTTTCCTAAAACAAATTTCATGAAAAAAAAATAATAATGAAATGTTCAAACAAGGTGAGACAGGGGAGACATGAGGTTTGGATATTTTGTATTTTGATAATTCAGAATGTAAACAAGTTTTGTAACGGGGTGATCCCAGTACCGTCCAGTAGACAAGGGATCTGAACTGTCTTTGTATGAAAGCATCTTCTTTCCTTTTGCAGTTCTGCTGCATGGCCAGCAGAGGGCAGTCGTATTTAGGCTTGCTCAGACAGCGTGCATGGGTTACAGGCAGTGGCACATAGAGGGCGCTGTGGTTGTTCTTCTGCCAGTCATTACCTCATTGTGATCCCCCCGGCACCCTGCGGCTGCCTAATCAATCCCAAATCAGCCCTGCTGCAGGTCAGTGCTAGGATAAGTGTAGGAGGAGGTGAGAATGGCGACGCTGCCTCATTTTTGCACCCTTACACAAACATTGTTCCAGAGTGCATCTGCGATTAGCATTTCTGTGTGGGTGGTAGAATTTTTATTTATTTATGCTTTTTTTTAACCAGGTAAATAAAGAGAATTGCCCTTAACCACGAGGACAGTTATTATAGACAGTTATATAATAGATGATTGTCAGTTTGAAATTATTCTTGACCTCCTCTCCTTGAGATGCAGATTCTTTTTCGTCTTAGATGACAGTAAAAGCCATGAAGTTTAATCAAGAGAACAGTATTCTTTCTTTCTAGCTTTCTAGCTTTGAGAGCTAGAGGGCAGAACTAAGAGAGACATTACATTTACATTTACAGCATTTAGCTGATGCTCTTATCCAGAGTGACATGCATCAGTCGTAGTTCACATCTGTTTTTTAAACCTGTAAAGCTAAACCTTAATCAACATCCACTATTCAACCAAGTTACTGCATGCTAGGTACACCTTAATAACACATGTCAATGAAAAATCAGAAGACAAAAGTAAGGAAGGGATGGAGATAAGAGTTCTACATTTTATGCTTAAGTGAAATCAGCGATGGATATTAATTGACATAGTTTGGGGGCGGCTTGTTTATTTCCTTCTAAACATGTGAGAGCAGGGGAACATTCTCATCTCCCTCAATCTCATTGTGTTTAATCAGAGGTATAATCATGTGAGATTATGAAAATTGTCTGCACAGATGGCAAGCATAGATCACATTGTATTTACAGTGAATCCAGCAAACTGTCAGTCATTTATTCCCAGATTCATAACATCAACCCACACATGCCATATATTAATGTATAAACTACTCGCCTGGAAATGAACAGGGGCACTCTCTGTCCAACATCACAAATACGCCCAAATGCAAAAAACAGTCAGCAATAGTGTGGATGGGGAGAAGGGAGGGGGGATAGCAGAGGCAAAAAAAGGTTTCTGTCAAAGTGGTAATTTGCATCATTTTACACATTACATTCACCTCTGTGTATGAGACTCAGCCAAACAGTCGCCAGTCCAGTCTTACATATTCAGATTCGTTGCCTCAATTAAGTGAACCTCAGTGCAAGATGAACTGGCATAAATGTTTATGGAAATGGAATATTAGACTGGAGGGGTCATTGGCATCTGCAGCTCTCTATGGTAATCCTGTCTTGAAATCAGACCCGTCCCTGTCTGAAGAGCAGCATCTGATGGAGTGTTCCCATGGCACGCAAGTTATATAAAAGAATAGCCCAATTTACCCCGAAACATGGATTTATTATTGTGCTTGTTATGACTCTAAAGAAAAATGTTGTTTTGGATTTTCTAGACATGAAACAGAAAGACCTGTGCAGTTTTTGTGATTTTTTTTTTTACCTTGCCAGGATTGTTTCTGTGCAAGAGAAGGCTGTTATGGTTCCAAAAAGTGAGAGTAAGCCTTACATAAGATATCTCAGCACTATACCATTAATAATTCCACTTTAATTAAAGAAAGAAATATGTGTTTCTTTGTTGCCTGTATTGTCATTATAAAAATGCATTTTGTAATGGAACAAAACATTTGTAATGGAACATTTAACTCCTCTGTGTTTTTGGGCACCTCTCTTTTAATGGAACATTGTAGGTGATTTTGTTCCAACAGCAATGATGTAAATATTTACAGAAACTATATGCACATACTATCATTGTAAGGGCATCTTCAAACCTCACTGATATATTTCAGCACTAAACTAGATCGCAGTTTATCATGTTGAATGGCTCTGACAAAAGCTGCGCTCCAGGAAGTGTTTACTGTCGCTTTGACCGTGTGTTTCATTGGCTTTTTTGTTTGTTTGTTTGTTTTTTCTTTATGTATGTTTTTCTATTTCCTGAACAGAAAATGGGCAAAACTGATCTAATTGTTATTTCAGGTATATCTTCTGTACAACTATAACAAATTCTAATAGTTTACAGTAAGTTTTCCACAGCTTTTGTGGCTATAGTGACGAGGACACATATTGTGGATTGAGCTTATTTGTATAATATGAGCGGGTTAAAAATTATGCGTCACTCATCAGTTGAACAGCACAGTTAAGTGATCTAGAATATTTTCTTTTACTCAGAGGAGGTCTACTAGCACTTTACAGCAAGACAATATACGAAATAAAAGAACAGAATAAACAATATGGATATAAGAAAAAGCAGAGGACGCTGATAAAGATGGAGCCGAAGACGACATTGTTAGGGTCTGAATAGGCGCTGTGCTGATGTAAATTGAAGAGGAAGCCTGTATAAAAAGTAGCTTGGGCTCTTGCATATGCATTGCTTCAGATCAAAGGCTTGCCAGGGGTCACTCATTTACATAGAGATATCACTGATACTATGGGAACCCAGCAACCCTGTGCTCAGATCACTTATGAATAAAGAGGGCCTTGACTAGGTCCTTCAGCACAATTAGAGAAGGAGTCAAGGAAGTTTATTTGCCCACTGTGCCCATCTGAATACGATCTTGCCAGGGAAATATTGTTCCCCTGGATTTGCTTAGATATATTTTTTTGTTTTATATATATATATATGTGTGTGTGTATGTGTGTGTGTATGTGTGTGTGTGTGTGTGTGTGTGTGTGTGTGTGTGTATCTCAGAAATTCAAAATATATAAATGTTAAATGTCATCAATGCGTAACAAAATGTAAATATGAAGAAAAAGTAAGCAGTAATGTATCAAATTTAATGTATTGGTTTGATAATATTTTGAGAAATTATTTCACTTCATTGTGGATCATTTTGGTTCATTCCTTAAAATGAAATGTTTATGCGATGTGCAGGGCAAATTGGTATGATTTATTTTAATTAGGTCTAGATTTCTTTAAGTGTGCTTGTGTGATTAAAAACATTGAATTAATTATTACTCTATAATTGCCTTTTGCTTATCTTGCTGAATATGCTCATTACACTACAGTGTGATTTAGTTAACGTCTGCCCACATTGCTGCAGTCTTTAGACGACTCATGAAATAGCAGCTTTAACAACCTGTCTTTTACATCTGGCATAAAGAAATATATGCATATATCTTCGTGTTCTTGTAACTATTATGTTTTCATTTTATTACAGAAAGGATCCCAAGAGCAGAGTCCAGGCTTTTTCTGCTGTTCAGTCCAAAGGTAAGACCGCTAACTAAACGAAACCGAGGGACTGCACAATTGCAAAGCAGTTTTGTGGTGTAGTGACACGATGTATTGTGCAAAATCCATTTTTTATTAAAACGTCTCAGGTTTTTAGTATTGCATAAGGGGGCGTAAGAGCCACCGTGAATACGTACTTATGTAATTAAAGTGACATACCAGATGAATTAGATTATCTTTACGTTAACCACTATCTTTAAATAAAAGTTATTCGTACTCCACTAATAGACGAGGATTAAGAAGTAGCGCATAAAAAATTATACAATGTATTGTATACTGCTGAACCTGCATGTGAGTACTTTAAATAATATAAATACAGTACTTATTTATCAGCATTATTCTAATAATATTCATTTTCTACTTTTTTTCCCTCTCAGCTTTTTGGGGAGATTCGGATGACACAGACTCTGAAATCGAAATGGCCTTACGTCCTCAGTCCCACCATTCCAGTAACAATGATTTTAATGACTTTTATAATTAAGATTTTTCTAAGAAGACATCTTCTTGTCAAGTTTGTTTTGGTTTTTTGCTGAATAAAAATATGTAAACGCAAATCTCGACAGAGAAATTGTATTAATGTTTCATGAAAACAAATAGCAGGAGATCTCTTTATTGTGGGCAAAAGAATGTGGAGAGTTTTCAAAACAGGATGGTGTTAACCCTGCTTGAGTCTCTTTAACTGAACAACACTTGGGCCTGGTTGAAATAGATTAAACTTGGTTTTTAAAGTGATTCCTTTGCTCTGTGCTGAATATTATGCATTTCAGATGTTGCAGGCATCTCAACACATTTTAGCGTCAGGGAGTTGGAGTGGAATGTTGTGAGTCAACTCCTCTGAAAAGCCGGAGCACAATGGCCTCTCTGGATGCTGCTGAAATACCTTTGAACTCGCTCAAGTACCTGTGGCCCATTTAGAAGGACAAAATGCGCTGCGCTCATCTCAATATAGAAACAAATGCTCTCTATATTTGTAGTGGCAAAAGAACAATATTTGATGACTTAACGCGACAATGGGTTCCAGTCTACAGAGCTTTCTTTTGATCAAATATGAAGATGTTTAAATAATTTAAATGGTAAAAATAAGCTGGGTTTACCAAATCATCCAAAGAAATATTATTTGATTTTGGTCAGAATTTAATCACTGCCATAGCAGTACTTATTATCAATTAAATATATCAGACAAAAGCATGAAATGTTTAAGATTCTATTCCAGTTTATTATGGACCATTTAAATTTTTCCATTTCTCAATTAAATGTTTACGCAGTGTACAGGGTAACTGGAGTTAAGTGACTGAGGAAAAAAATGGGAAAAAATATTCAGATACGACTACAACAAATTCTGTTTTTCCATCTACACTTAGTCTGTGTGATATTTAATATCATATTGTGTTATTAAATCTCTTACCACATCATTGTTGTATATTTATCTTGATCTTTATATTGCAGAATATGCTCATTGACTACATGATTACTGGGTATCTCCTCCCAGTGCCGAGGTCTTTAGTTTCAGGAAATGAGCTTTAACCACCTGTCTTTTGGTGTAAGGTATAAGCCATTTATTTATATTTCACATGCCTTTTTTATTTAGTACTAAAAGTCTGCTTAGAGTCTCTTTATAAAACTGATTTCAGGGAGAAATCAGTGTAAGCTAATACACTGTTAGTGAAATTTGTTCACTTTTGGCCACACTTTCGTCTTGTTTATGATATACTCCAACAGCAATTGTTTAACCCAATCCAAAAATACACCTTGTAATACAGTAGAGCAATATCATTGTGTTTTTTCTCTTTATATATATTTGCTGCATGTAGTAAGTTACAATAAGTGCTGCCATTTTTAATGGACTTGTATCCAGAACAGTTTTCCCATCACCTGTGACATACATCCGAAGGAGAGGGAGAGGAAGTATTTTGTCTGCTTCACAATCCTTCCCTCCACCTAAGTTCATATGGTTTTATCACTGCTGTAATATATTTAGCATGCGCAAAGGCACAGAATCCTGTAATAATATAAAAGCACTGGCATTCAGCCCATCAGTAGGATTCCATTAGTCAGCTTTTAGGTGACTTTATGAGGCTGAACCTGCTAAAGTAGGACTCCACACTCATTAGCAGTAATGGCTATAGCCAGCCTTGACCCTGGAGCAACACACACACACCGAAAGCCTGTGTGCATCATTTGGAGGTTGCTAAAAAGCTCCCCTCACATAATGTCTATGTTAAGGATCATGTCAACAGATACTTGTGTGGTGGAAGATAGCGCTGTGAGAGAGTAACACTATGCTGATCTCGTACAGCACAATAAACTCATTATAAAGGACCTTTCTCTTTAAGCAGTTTAGGCTGGGAAGTAAGATTCATTGCACAAACCAGGACAGGCATCTCAGAACCATTAATATTGGTGGTATGCTGAGTATACAGATGATATAATACAAAATGTCGCTGTAACAGCTCTGCTGTTGCACACATAGACCTTGAATAGTTGTTAAACAGCAAGTGACCCTTTTGTGAAGCATTTTTATCTGAATTTTATTAAACAGCATTCTGATATTGTGGTGCATCGTGTTTTTTTGGTGCTAAACTCCTGCTTTACTGCTTAAATGACCATATTCAGGTTCAGTTTTGATGCCGATTCTGCCACTGATGATGTAGGACATATATGGTTCATATGACAAGAAGCTCAGGCATATTTTAATTCAAATTTGCTCGCTTAAAATCTCAGCTTTAAACACTCTATTATACCCCTTCACAATGAAAACCAAGCATTTGAGTCTTTCGCAGCACCAACTCGGGAAATAAAAGAGAGGAAGACCCAGATGAAAGCAAGCAGGGAAGTTAAACACTCTCATTAACAATGATATGGTAGCATTGTGCCATTTGCATATTGCATGTTTGTGTAATTTATTCTCGCTTGTTGGGCAAGTTGAAGTTTGAAGTGTGTACCTTCCATTCTCCCCCTCTCCACTTTTATTTTTATCAGGGAATAATGATTTAAAACAAGGTCATTTGATCTTCTGTTTCAATGGGCCTCAATTAAATATTCATTCATGCAGCTATGGTTTCTCTGTCAGGGTTTCTGAGGGAGTGCAGTGAAGACACAAAGGCGAAGCTTTTCGTTATCCAAGCCTATGTGTGCTTTCCAAAAGATTCAGACATAGATCCCAAAGAGCTACTCAGACTCCAAAAACTTGGCCATATGTGACATTATTGTGTTTTAGGAACAAGTCACAAATTATTTGGAGTAGTGTATGAAACAACTTTCATCTGCTCAAACAATACCTATAGGGATTTGGGTACGTTGATGACAACACATTTGGGTCAGTTTGACTATAGTCAGTAAAAATACAGAGCACAAGAAAAAAGAAATAATCACACATACTTAGAGTGTTGCAGAAACAGAGAGAAAAAACAGAGTATATGTACTTACACAACTTAAATATTTAAAAAAGAATAAATGTTAATAATATAGTAGGTATGTTCATGTGTGAGTAGACAAAGCACCTAAAATGAATACATATAACTGCATATCCAATAGATTCAACTATCTTGTGTCTTGTCATGAAAATGGGACATGATTCACCAAGAATCTGAAAGAAGCTGAACAATACGCACATTTGCACATGAATAGTGCATGTGAAAGAAGAGTGAGAGTCAACGAAGGCCTGTGGTAAGGCGCGCTCTGGTCTTCATGTCCAGGTGAGGTCCACCCATTCAAAGGCTATAAAATGAGCCTACATTTAGCAGGAGTGATAATCATTAAAGGTATACATTATCAGACTTGGCAATGATTCATATCAGTCATGAATCTTCAGACAGTTCAGTGCATCTTAAAATCTTTAAAGTCATCACAATTTGATTATTTTGGAAAACGAATTGTAATTTAAAATAGACCAAGAAATTTAGTTTGGCCAAAAAAAGTGAGCCCATACTTTGCTATGATTCCACCCTACCAAAAGTAATGGAACGAAATTATCACCTTCAGATTGCCATGAACCAGAGCATTTTTATACCCTTGAATGGTATTATACCCAGTGTTGGGCAAGCTACTTAGAAAATGTAGTGAGCTAAGCTATCAGTTACTCTACATTGAATTAAGCTTAACTAC
>JBBPDH010000001.1:28729901-28741892 GCA_037974565.1 Clupeocharax schoutedeni
ATATGCGCTGCATCTATCACAACTTCAAGAGTCCTTGCAGCATAATGCTAAAGACTTAGAATAATGAGGCCAGAACAAGGTCATAATCTGTCATTTAAATGCAGCTACTGGCTCCAGTACCATGCTATTTGGGTGCAATTTGCAGATGCATTCAATCTTCCAAAAGCCCACTTAAAGCAATATCATAATCAGCTGGCAACAGGTTAAAGCATACTTTTCAGAAATGTTGGACAGTAAAGCCATTATCAGACAGCAGGTATCTGATGATGACCACATAACCTTGTGTAACAGTAACTGGACCGTTTTCAGGAGAATAGGTGCTCTAGGCCAGTAATAAACTCCTATATCTCTTTCTAAACGGCTGCTAATCATTCTTTAAAATACTGGGTTTGACTGCTAGACAAGAAGTTGTCACTGTTATCGATCAGTCTCTTCATAACACACTTTGAAAGTGGATGGTTCTGGTCAATAGCTGCAAAAAAAGCCTGGCGAATGGCTTGCTATAATGTATAATAATTGCTGAACAACATAAGGCTTCCCATACGCCCACTTACAACCACCACGGACAACAATTAAAGGCAGAGCATTTAAATTTTTTTCTTTATTTTATACAGTTAAGTTTGAGCAAAGGTGGGAAATTAGATGACCTCCCTAATTACATTGATCTTGTTCTGCACCACTTTGTGTTAACTCCATACCAATATGAAATTATACTATTTTTTGAGCGCATTTGCTGATAGGTCAGAACAGAATTAAAATGGGTCATTCTTCAGTTGCAGAGCGCTCATTCAGTTAAAGCGAACCAGCAGGCCTTCTTGGTTGACACATGTTCGTGCTCAGGGTAGATTTAGAACTTTAAAGTTGTAAAAGAGTGGGGGTACTCAGCACATAATGCAGATGGACTTTTCATTGTTAGAAATTCAGGGCATTTTAACAATATGCACTATGTCGTGGGCTATTTGTTCCTCAGTAATTTCCAATGCACTCTTGAGTTGCTCTAAAAGACAAATAAATTCGACCACTCGCGAGAATACAGGCTAGAATTCTAAAAATAGTTCACATACAACAGACAAAACATGGGAAATGTCCTCCTCTTTTTAAACAGACTCGTCTACAATATTACATTTTAGTTTTAACATGAGAATGAACTATACTACAATTAAATATGTATTTTTGTATTATGTGGAAAAATAATAAAAATATTATTAACAAAGCAATATAAACAAATACAATAATAATAATAATAATAATATGATTTTATAAGAGCTGCAATATCTGAATCTGATTTTACATTAGTTATGGACTCCAGTCATTCCTTTGATTTCTTTGCTCCCTTTTTTTGCAAAGAAACTTTTAATCTCTATTTTATTTGACCCAATATCTATGTCAGAATATTCATCCTTATCGTTTAACAGAATGATTATGTTGTGAGGTATAAAATATATACAGAACAGTTGTTAGGCACAAACATAATAAAGACAGTAAAATGCCGTCCAATTAGTCCAAATTCCTTGTATTGCCACGTTTTAAAATAATATTTTATTTGTTTTATTATTAATATTTTATTATATATTTCCTACAGTGAGCAGGGCTAACCTGCGGGTAACATCATTTGTACAGACTGAGAGTTTGTGTAGTGAACCGAATTACGACTCCAGACGCACGTGCTTCTTTTATTAGCTCTTAAAATTCATTTGCCAATGTTAACTTCACCTCCATCGACCTTAATTTCCCTTCCATTTGTTTAGATCCGTAACATAAGGCCTAATGAAAATGCACTCCAAATTAATTCCCGGAGAATGGACTTGCACTTCAATTCATTTATTGTTAACGTTCAATTGATTTGAAACATATACAGCAGCCATCGTGTATGTGTTTTGTCTTAACTTACAAAAAAAGAAATAAAATAAACAACAGAAAATGACATTTATATTACAGATAAACAGAAAACTCAAGTGTTAGCCAAATATACAGTCCCTATGTTTCATTAATCTAAATTCATACATTAGCTTACAATAATCATGTCATTAAAATAAAAAAGCTCAGGTGTTCATTGTTTTTTTTTGGGGGGGGGGGGCGGTTGGATGTGGGGGGTGGTCGATGTGCGATCGGGCCTCTTGAGGATTTCCCGTGGATCTTAAGTTCGTACCTGATATCCTCCCATACAGTTCCCTGCCTTTACCGTGATGGGGAGCAGCGACCTTGTTCAACAACAGATAACCTTCTACTACAACAATAAGAGGAAGTCCAAAAACGCACATAATCGGGCAAGGAACAGCTTGTCCTTCGCCGACAGAAGGGCTTCGCGTAGGAAAAAGTAATAATAATCGCGCCCTCGAAAAAAATGAGAAAAAAATAAGTAGAATAAAAAAGCACAGGTGGCGCGTGCATGGCGCGCCACACAAAAAGCCTCGTTTTATCCGTCCACTCGCTCCACATTTTCACATCTCATCTGCATTTGGCCTTGCAGTTCAGAGTATTCGAGTAAATGATGGTATAAAAATCAATGACAAAAAAAACAAAAGTTTGTGAATAATGAGCAGTCCTACCACGTCCTGCCATAGAGCAGGTTTGACGTGACCATGTTGTTGGTGTAATCTACGGAAGTGTCTATTTGTCCCATGTTGTTGAGTGAAGAATGCATGGATGGAGGACTCGGTGACATTTCCTCTAGATCTTGGGCCTGCACGAGCGCGTTGACCTGCTGATTCTGGTGCTGGCTTAGAGCGTTACTCGTTGCCGGAAGCACGACCCCGGAGCTGTTCTGCTGATGCTGCTGCTGCTGTTGCTGCTGCATCTGCTGTTGGGTGGGCGTGGGTGTGTTGGAGCCGTTCTGACACGGCTTGCCGTCTTTCACTAGCACGGGCACGGCCACCCGCCTGGGCGACTGCTGTTGCTGGCACAGGCCGCCCTCCTGCTGCAGCTGCTGCGCCGCCTTGTCCTTGGCCTGACGTTTCATCTTGTAGCGGTGGTTCTGGAACCAGATCTTGACCTGCGTCGGGGTCAGGTGGATCATGCTGGCCAGGTGCTCCCTCTCGGGGGCCGACAGGTATTTCTGCTGCTTAAACCTCCGCTCGAGCTCATAGACCTGCGCTTGGGAGAAGAGCACGCGTCGTTTCCTTCTCGGGGCAGCGTGCATAGGGGTCATGGCTTTGGAGGCGTCCGCCATGCCGCTCAGCGTGCCCATCCCCGTCATGTTCATACCTGTGGAAGGTCCCATGAATCTAGAAACTTAAAAAATATACATAAAACACGTACGACCTTTCAATCAGCAGGAACAAATACGAGCTCACCTGTTAATGTATTACGTTACTTTCCGAATTCACGCACGCACAAGCATATTTATGAACTAATAAATATCAAGCACATAGCTTGATTAATGAACGAACAAAATGTAATTTATGTGCCATAACCAACCAAGTGCAATGGTGCATAAAATCCAACCCAAATTTCAGTACTACTTGTGTAAAGTATTAAACAAAACATGCTCGTTTTTCAGATTATAAGACACAAAAAAGCAACTTACTTGTTGAATATCTTGGGTCGGGGTTGGCGCCGTACCACCCTGTTGCTGCAGCACTGTTTCTTATAGTTTCTTGGTAAGAGGGTAAATCCCCCATGTTGGCAATGCTGCCATTGCAGTAGCCCCCCATAGCGCCGTGCGAGAACTGGGAGACGGAGTGGGGCATGTGGTAGGTGCTGGCCACCGTGGCGTTATGGCCCATGGAGTGCTGCTGCATGCCCGTCTGGGACACCTGAGGCTGCCGGTACGCTCCCAGTGGAGAGGCGAGGTTCCCCGTGCTCTCCATGCCACCAAACTTCTTGTACGTTTCTTCGATGGGGCTCAAAATGTCTGTCACTGAGAAAGGTGTCGTGTGCTTTGGGCTCAGCGACATGGTTCAGAGAGCAGGTGGATGTTTGGTGGTGCGGCTCTGCCGTGTTGTTGTAATCAGCGCCGTTCTCGTGCAACGTCGACGTAAGAGAGTGCTTGTGGTGCGCCTGAGATCCGATTGATCGCCTTCGAGGAGGAGGCGAGCCCTGGCCACTCTTTAGCTCGGGTTTATTGTAGCTAGGCGCCAGGTTTACGACAAACAGGGGGGGCGGAGCGACGTCCAGGACTGCCAAACAATAGTCATTGACATCTCAGCAAAGATAATTGAGAAAAAATGCTGTTAGTTTCATATTAACTTAAGTATGGTGCCAACTGAAACCTTTCCTTTCCCGCAATTTCACATTTAAAAAATCTACACTGGTAGCAGCTTCATTTAAATGAGGGTTCCCTTCTTTTAGCCCATGTTTTCATCCCGTCTAAGGCGACTTTTCTTTTTTTCCATTCTCTGAAGCTTTACGTCAATAGGGACTTCCATACTTTTCCCCAAGTTTGAGAGCACTTTGACGAGACATAAGCGCCAGCAAGCACCGCCAAAGAGGCACAATGAAGGCCCCCTCCACTACATGACCTAATTTATGCGTCTTAAGCATCATTTTGCGCCACCAGAGAGGGGCTCTTCCAAATTAGCTCAAGATTTAAAAAATCCTGACTACAGAAAAGTGACATTAGGAATATAAGACATTTTTTGCTCTTTTTCTCCAAATAAGCTAAGGCATTATTTACTAATGGGCTCATCTGCTGAACAGCTTAGAGCTTTTTTGTCTAAAATCTAGTCCGTATGTTTTTTCACTTTTACAGTTGTGGAACTACTCATTCCTAGCCGAAAACAAGTATAAAGCGATTGCCTTTTGGATATTCAGTGGTTTACGAAGTTTCTTCACCACTTTTGACATTCCAGCACTGGGAACGGACAGGTTACCAGCTTGTCCGTTTTAATATTTTCTTGCTTTAAGAGCTACTATTAAAAGCTACTTGTACATTGTTGATATTATTAGGTTGTTTCTGTTCCACTACTACAGGCTGTATTTGTTGCCTAAAATACCGTTCTGTATTTAGTTATTAGGCTGATAATACAGGACTGCAACTGCTGTTATTCATGTTGCTGGTGTAATTTAGCGAAATTTGAAATTTGTTGCTGTAGCAAACAAATGTGTGAACCTGCTTATCTCTTCAATGCAAATTCATGCGGAAAAAATGAAGATGTGTTGGGATTTTTAAATTGATTGCATCTAGTTAAAATTCGAAGACACTCAACAGTCGATTATTACGCGAGACTTGTAAAGGCAGTCGTCCTTCACCTGAAACATACAAAAGACGCGTTGGATCTGTTTAACCACACTTGTCACGATTTCAAGGTTGAATATTTACAAAAATAATACTGCAAAGATTTTAATATGATGTTATCCTATATATCCTTTATAATGGGCATGACACGCGTCACCTTACATCACTGGATTCAGGAAGGTCTGGTGGCAATTTTTTAAACGCTCAAACATCTAATTTCAACCATATTTTTTTTTTTTTTTACCGTTGAGTAGGTTAGGAGTAAGCCTGTCGTGTTTTAAATAGATGTGTACTTAGAGGATTTTTCTACCACAGAAACACTACCTAACAAAAATTAATATCATGCTTTTTAATTATTATTATGTTTAGCTGTAAAATAATAACTCAAAGAAAATCTAAACTAGAACTGTGGAAGGAAAGGCAGCATGGACACCTTTCATGCTTTTCAACATGTATGAGGATTCTTCTATATTGCTTTTTGACTTTCTGACAGATATCCAGTGCAACATAACGGCTGGTGGGTCTCAAATGGCTTTGTTTATGTCCAGCCCTGTCTGACTGCTTTTACACTCTTTGGTTGCTCCCAGAAACTTGGCTGGGATCGGTGCGTCTCGACCATTAGGTAAATGAGCCGGGCCACTCAACCTTGCGGAATATTAAGGCAGAGAGCATGACCGTGGGCCATCGAGCCTCACTCTGCTCCTGGAGAACCAGGGGGCTGCTGCAACGGTCAGTCTAATAGTTCACTTTAAAAACATCCAGTGCGTCATCCAGGAACTGAGCACCAGAATAAACAAATGCAGACGGGACTGGAACACACCGGACAGCACCTTACAAAGGTAGAGAAACATCACGTGGGTATATAATCACTGCCAGAGTGTCTACTGTAATTTATGGATTATAACCGAAATGCAGCAAATACTTTATTTTTTGTTTTCAAATGTACTTGGCGATTCAGGAATGAATGCCTCTGGGTGTTTGTGTGTGCGCGCCTATACGCACATGCTTGTGCGGGTGTGTTGAGCGAGATCGTATAGGCTACATGCGAAAGCAGTTTCAATTGAAACACTAACTCCGTATGTAAGTGTTTACGACGAATGTGTGAAGGTGCAGTTAAGTCCATAAATGCATGACCAGTGTGAATTTTGTCCAGATAAGTCTGGGGCCAGGGCTAGGATAAAATAAATCCACCCAGAAGCTAAACGAGAAAGAAAAATACATGGCAACTCTGTGTAAGTTATATGTGCCAGTCGAATTCAATGGTGTCACCTGAACCGCATAAACATTAAAGTCGACTTGGAGCCTGTATGTATAATATAACCTGGGAAGAGTCAATGTGAGTCAGTGGCTCATAATGTTGGATAACTTGGTTTGTTGAAGTGATTGATGTCACTGTAACCGTGCGATTCCTCGTAGATGCGTTTCTGCTTGACCTTGAGTTGGTTATAAAGACATTGTGTGATCAAGCTCTTCTTCCCTCGTCATGCTGGACAAAAGCAGCAGAAACGCTAAGCGCCATTGGCCAATCACGAGAAAGAAAAGCGCTCTTATATGCTCTTTTTCTACCTGAGATGCACTTAGTCTCTGATATGTATGAAGGCTCGTTGTGTAATTCTGCCACACTTCAAAAAACAAGTCCTGATTTAAAGAAAAGTCTGGTGCGCGGCACGGTGTCCACTGGAGTGCTGGGCGCATGAAGGCGCGCGTTTTTTTTACCAGCAGCGCGCGAGGTTAGGGGGGCAGTGTGGGGCAAGCGCGCTTGGAGTGAGTGCTAGGGTCCTGACCCACATTTCAAAGACCCCACAGCGGAGCAAATGGTCCCGAGCGCGCAAATTGGTCTCCTTGCGATGCAGTGATCTCATCTGTAGTACAGCAGAAATAGCTGCATTTACACATGGGCAGAAGGCAGCTCGGAAGAACAGACGATTTGTTTGGACAGATGGAGCATGCGACAGACTTAGCGTTTCGACGAACTGACACAGAGATTACAGATCTCTCCAAGGCGCTTAATAGTGAGTTATCCGTAACTCAAAACGCCCACGAAAGAAAACAACTCGGAATTCACAGCCTGGGTTCCGGACGCAACATTTCAATTTCTGCCACGCGCAATGTGGATGCGGAACCAAAGATACCCTGCCAACGCGCCGATCTCTTTGTGTTGTGCATTTAGAGGACAGTTTACATACATTAAGTTAATCAAATCACCTCCTTTACTTCTGTAATTGCAAAAAACCCGTAGGAGGAGAAGGCCTGCTGGGCGGAACGCTGAAGTTGCCTACTTGGCCGAAGCGCATTTATCTTATTAAGCACCTTAATATTTATAGCCTATGTTTAAAATATCTATCTATCTATGTTTGAGGCTATATGGGTTTAACCGGTGCAATGTATCTGCAGTACGATTTAAACCAGTGTGTGGAGGGGAAAAAAACAATGCCATGCATTCCTCTTTGGGTTCTCTTTATATCGTCCAAGTTGCCTATTCAAAAACTTTGCATTACACAGTTTTGGCAAATTCTCAAGTCACGCTTTATATAAAATGATTCACTCTTGCCTAATGCTAATACATATTGAAAACAATCGCTTGTAAACGATGCCCGAATGTACAATAAAAACAAAACAAATCTGATTTTAAAGCATTTTATATAAACTCAAGGACTGTCTATAGCCTCAACCGCCCATTGAGAATGTTTTTTATTAATCAAAACGTTAGTCAAAATGTTGATAATATTGACATAAAATGAAAAACATGTGCATGACTATTTTAGTATTTAAAATGTGATGTCTAAGCCGGATGAACTGAAAACATACTTAAAGTTAGGATTAAAATTCAAATGATGAGGTAACCATTGTCCAGTGTGGAAATAAAACGTAACACTTCCTTTATTTTCCAACTCCTGAAGCCAACGACGAATAATGCGATAATAAGCCATGAATTAAAAAAAATACGTGCCTTGAATATTGTCATATGCCCTTCAGACCTCATTTTATTCCTCTTTATCATAGATTTGAATTAGTTATGTCTTTTTATTATTAGATTTTTTAAACATAACGGGTTATTTCTTACATTCGTTGAAGATAATGTTCACATGTATTCCTCAAATATTACTTTGAGGAAAGGCTATAATTTCTGAGATTTACGTTTAATACCTATTTTCTTTTGCTTTTCTAAATGTTTTCTTTTTCAGTTTTTTTTATTAGATGTCTCATTTTATTGTAATTCCTCTGGAAAATGTATATTATAAGCCATGTTCACCTATTATGCTGTCGACCATTTTGTGCCAAAGCAGGCAGGTGCTTGTCACAGCTTCTAAGCTGACTAGAAAGCAGCCCTTAAGCAGAGCATACCCACCGTTAAGAAGGTTAAAGGTCCTCCCAAGAGTACCAAGTATCTGACAGGCCTCTCCAAAACCTTATTCTTCAGCCCAAGTTTTCATTCAAATGCAATTAATGGACCTCGATGGACGAAATGATGCTAATAGGTTGCAAAAAACGCAGTGGAGACATTCTAGGGGTGTCTAAAAGATTCTTGTGCGTTTCAAAATAAAATATACACCATGACAGCTCGGCATAGCCTTGGACGCACGCGGAGTTTGAGAATCGATACTGCGTTTATTTGCTCCTGCCAACGAGGAATAGTAACAGGGTTTGCTTTGCGACAAGAACTGTGTGATTTCCCCTGAATTTATGTGAGTATTCCATTTAATCATTTTCCGTCTGCTGCTGCTCTTACAAAATAATCTACAACCAACACGGTGATGCTGAACGATGGAGCAAGTACATTTCTTGAGCAAGTAAATAACATATTCGCATAGTTAACTGTAAGGCTTAAATTTTGTATAATGCACGCGTGTAAAAAGTTAAATTATTAATGGTTTTAACAGAGAATGTAGTTAGTTCAGGCTGAAACTGTTTGGTCTTTTTAGGGTTTGCTCCATAAAGTATCTAATATTTGAGAAAATTGGTTTTGAAAATGACTTTTATTATATTCTTCTTTATGCAGAAAGTGGTGTAAAAGAGCATCGCACAAAACGGAAGACACAGAGGGGGGTTATTGTGTATCAGTAACGTGTGTTTTAAGATAATGGTATACTGATATTGATGTGATTTCATGTGACGTGTTAGCATAATTCAAATAACAGCACGTTTTAGTATATAAATAATGTAAACCACAAAGGACACCAGAACACAGGAGAACATGGCACTGACCCTATTATTATTAACTTTAGTTAAGACAATGCATGTTCTATGGCATCCTTAACTTCTCTAATTATTTTTACTGTTACCTTATTCATACGTTCATAGAGATAAATTGCGTTAAATTCCTCCTGGAATTGTCTTTCTGCCACACCCTATAAATAAAATATATTTCACAGCATTTAGTACTTTAACCACACATTAGGCAAAACAATGTGAAGTATGTACATATAGTTTTATGTGCATTATTTACCCTTACACCAAATGTAAATTACAACATGATGACACATGTAAATATAGATCTTGAAATAAAATGTTTATTTTAATTACTTTAATAAAATTATCAAAATGGATCCTAGTTGCATATTTGTTCACAAGTCCAAACAGCATAAATATCCTATAAATGGGCTGTTTCATGAATGCTATATAATGACGTGTGCTAGTCGATGTTAAAACTGTGTTATATATTTGTTGAATAAATTCATGAAGTTTTCTTCACTTTTTGTCATTTAGAGCACCAGAAATTGTATTGTCACTAAAACTATGTATTTTGTATAAATTAATTTTGCTCAGTTTTGCTCTTAATGTAGGTACTGCCTTGATGATGGGCAACCAGTAACATATTGATCTGATTACCCTGTAAATTTCCTCCAAATTCTTTGTCTCACTGACTAATAAATAGTTTAAGGGATTGTTAATAGAAATGACATATTCCTACCAATACTGAGCATTCTTTGAATGGAAAATTGGGGATATGACCACTGAAACAGACACCAGTCTCTTTAATCTGAAATCTCTTGTTACAGAGCTCAAAAATGCAAGGCTTTTGTACTGGTTTCATTTAAAAATCCCATATTGTTTTATTTGAACACTTAAGATTAAATATTCAGAAAATTTAATTGTAATTTCACAAATACAAATCTATTCATTGTTTTAGTTTCAAGCTTTTGATTAAACCTGGATGGCTCAGCAGAAAACTCCAACATTTTTTCAGAAAGTATAATGTCCCTTACTCAGGAACCACAGCAGAAGCACCACAGGTGCCCTAACTGTAGCTCAGAAATCACTGAGAATGGCCTTTTCAACCATTTTAGTCGTTGTAGTCTTGTTGTATGTTTGAAAATCTTTGCAGTCATGCATAATCCTATAATTAATTCATAATTGAACCGAACATAATAAATAGTACATAGTAAATGAATAAATGAAATAATACATTACTAAATGGAAATGTGCATCTGTATTTAAGACAGAATGACATGCTTTACAGTCCGACTGTATGTTGAGCACTGGCCTTTTAAATGAGCATCATGAGAAACATTCTAGATACTCTTAATGTGAAAATATGTTTATACATTATAATGTTATGGTTTACGTATTGGGGTACTCAAACCACAGTGCAGGTCTTCAATAGAAATGTTTTATATTTTGATTTATTATTAGTTTAAAATAATTTAATTTTTATTCAGTACAAATGATACATGTAGTAGTCAAAACAATACCTATAGTAGTATTATTAGAACAAGTAGTATTAGTATTAGTACCAGAAGTAACAGTCAAGCTACAGTAATAGTATTCAAATGCATCCATCTGCTATATACCTTTTGCAAAAATAGTGAAGTGACAGTATTAACCTTTAAATTGTTATGGTCAGTTCTCTAGTTTTGGAGATGCTGCTCAAACATTTTAAACTGAGTAATAAAGATAAGCAGTTAACACTGGCAGCATTTAATAACATTAGGACAGTTTGCATTTGTTAGGTATTAGGTCACCATGATTTTAAATTTCTTCTGAAGTCCATTTACAATGGTTGTGTATTTCTGCACCAGAGAAAATAATCATTGATTAATGAAGGACAGTTTCCCATCATTTGCTTAAACCTTAGAATTAATTAAACAGCCAGAATTAAACAGATTTTTCCAAGGCTGGAGACACATGGAGATACATGGAGATTATTTTGTGGCAAAACTGTGTTTTACACATCACTATTAACATTACACATAAAATAACTCACTGGTAATTTTGGATAATAAATAAAATTCTTATTGTGTTGAAGACATCATGACCTCCATTGCCATTGCCACTGTAAATAAATTCAAGTTGGAAAGTTTCTCTACATTAACCTATTTAACTTCAACCCACTCAAAAGGATTTTGTGCACTTCTCAACAAAAACTGGTATATAAGATATAAGGGCGATATATGTAGATGTTCTCTGCTCTGATTGGCTTTCCAGTATAGTACCTTATAGCAGTATAGGTTGAAATAATATCTTTCTCAGGCATGGGTGGGGCTAACCTGTTATGGGCCAGATACATAGCTGGATATGTATAATAAACCATTTTTTGTGATATTAAATAAGGAGCAAAATAGGAGCTTAGTTCCTGCATATGAAATATGTAGATGGAGGAGGAAACAGAACATACATGCACACACACACACACACACACACACACACACACACACACACATATGTGTGTGTGTGTGTGTGTGTGTGTGTGTGTGTGTGTACATTCCCGGCCAATGCACAGCTCTTTGGGGCAGCTGGTAGCCTAGTGGTTAGGGCATTCGCCCTGTGACCAGAAAGTCCAGGTTCGATTCCCAAGACCGCTACGCACCGCTGAG
>JBBPDH010000001.1:28763181-28780064 GCA_037974565.1 Clupeocharax schoutedeni
ACTACTACTACTACTACTACTACTAATAATAATAATAATAATAATAATAAGAAGAAGAAGAAGAAGAAGAAGAAGAATGATGAACAATATTATGGTCAACTATTTATTTATTTGGGCAATAGCAGGCAAATGTGAATACAGAATCGGGATAGGTGGAGAGTATAACTTAACTCCCAGCTGTTTCTCGTTGCTCTGATAGCCAAGGAACCCTGAATGAATGAATTTACTGTGGGAAGCGTTAAATCCTCCAGTGATAATGATGGTGTTGCCAAGTAAAGTGGGTCAGGATCAATCAATGAGGAATACATTACTGATAGGTTTTGTGTGTCCCCACTTTGCTGATGAAAGACTGATATTAGCCTGATGCTATCTTGCTTTTAAAGGGTGCTACTAAGACCTGTGGAACACAAATAAATACACTGGCCCTCATCACAGCATTCAGATTCCACATTAACCTAAAGTAGCTGGTAAGATCTGCAATGTATTCATGCAGCTCCTAGTCAGTACAAAATCCTTTCCACTCACCCCAGTGTGTGAATCCTCTTGTGCGGTGGGAGTTCCATTAAAGCCACTCAGAGGGCCAACTAAAAGACCTTCAGAATGAGGATGGGGAAGATAGACCCTTTGCGGTCAAGCTATTAGAACTCATCCCTGCCCAAAGCCTGATGACTGAGACACTTCAGATGAACTGGACGAGCACATAGAGCACATAAAGACACCAATGGCATGCCATTCTTCAATCTATCAGTTCAAGTTTCGATACATCAGCCACTCAAAGAAGACACTCATGAGGAAGGAATGCTCCTCCATACACAAATGCAACTGAGAGCTTTGTGCATTCTCATCCAAGGGTGCACTCTGGGGAAAAATGTTTAATTAACAGCCGGGCACCCCTGTGCATTCTCCATACGAAAAAGACTCCTGATCTGGAGGCTTGTTCTCTCTTTACTTTTTTTTGGTGAGTGTGATGGCCACACGCTCTCAACTTGAAAGGCACCATTTTACTCCACTCCCAGAAACACATTTCAAGAAATCTCTGCTTAATGGTGCCTTAAGAAGTCAGGTCACATAAATAACGATTCTGCAGCACGTACAGAGTCTAGAGAGATGATTCAAACAGAAAAGCTTGATTCTACATGAATCAGACAAAAGCAGTGGAATAAAAAGCAAGCCTGATGCTGGGAGAGAAGACTTGCTGGATGGGGCCATGTCCAGAAAGGGCTCTCCATCTCCTTCGTTGCAGCATATGGTCATGGGAATACCTGCTAAAGTAGTGGTATTTTTTAATACAAGGAAGACTCTTTAGGACTTTAGTACTATTGACACTGCTAAAAAGTCTTATGGCAATGGACTGCAGTTTTAAGACTGAGAAGTTAAATTGCACTAAATGCACTAAAAGCTGAGCTTTCAACCTGATGACAAACAAAGATAGTGCACTGGATTTTTTCTATAACTGCTTCCAGTTACGCACCTATATGAGCATGGTTGGAATCACCAGATTTTTTGGAAATAAAAATGTAATTTTCAGTTTAATTTCTCTCCAAAACCCTTTACTGTGATAGTGTGTTCAAGGAGCAACATTAAAGCATAAACGGACATTGTTAAAGTAGCTGGAAACAGATTAGGCCACTGGTGAGCTGGTGAGAAAAGGTTTTCACAAGTGGTTTCAGAATTTCAGCATCAATTGATGATTTACATAGCTATACAGAGATAATCAAAAGAGGTCACATAAAGCAAAATACACAAAGTTCTCCAGCTTTAAGGAATTTTTCCTCACCTTTGTCATCATTTGCTCGCTCCTTTTGACTATATAAACAAAGTACTACTACTACATTACTGTACTGAAGAGGTCTTTTTTTGTGGATAGAGATATAAGATAGGACATTCCTTTCAGAAAAAAAAGTTAGGAGCAGATAAATAACCCAAATAACAATCTGGCACAATGGAAACAGATGACCTATGATTTAAAAGAGGAAAACTGCCTCAGTAAACATCTTTAGTCACTGATAAGTTCTCATGTGATCACCCTCAGTGGCAATATGACACTCTAATAGTAATTTGAAAATCAAAATTAAATGCCACTCATCATGTTTGAGCGAAGTACAAATAGTTCAAGTCAAGCCAAAGAGGCTCAGATCAACCAAAAATCCAATACAATGTCCTATCTTATATCTAAATCGAGTTCTTTGATAAAGATCAGTCTGCAGTGTTTTAGTTGCATTTTTCAGTATACAGAGACATTTTCCTTTTGTGTGTGTGGGAGTGATGAGGACAACTGTACATACCCCTTTTCAACACTGCATCCTCTGTTGCAAGGGCATTGCATTAAGCCAAGTAATCTTGAAAAGCCGATGATAAGACAGATCTGAGATATAAAAAAGAAAAAGAACAAAGTACAATTATCATGGCATGCAAATGTCACCTTTGCACCATTCCTTTAAACCAGTTGAAGCATATCCTTGGCTTAACATTCATCTGCTCTATTTATTAGAACTGTCTACAATATAAACCATGAACAATAATAAGTCTGCAGCTTGTTTTATGTCACCTTGCATGATTTTCCAAATGACCTTTATGTCTGTAGTTTACCTGATAACAGGCTGTGAGTCTGAAAAAGTTGTTTGTCCATCTCTGCTTAGAGCTCTGAAGTCTCTGGCATGACTCATTTTGCCATATTGCACAGCTAATCAGTTCAGTCGCAGCACTCAGCATGTTCACCACACCCCCATACAGTGAAGCGGACCTGCCAGAGCTCCCTTGTAAACCCTCTCCAATCTTCCAGACTGTAATATTAAAGTCCATGTTAAGAGGCTACCTAGAAATGCAAAGCAATAGAAGTTAATATCCAGTACCCTGCAACCTAAACAGACAAAAGAAAAATAATTGTATTTCCGTTTGAATCTATTTTTTGCCCAAGAATTCTAAAAGTGACTGAAGACAATGAAAATAACTATCTTTCACACCATCAAATTGTAACAAGGGCTTACTCCACATTTCAAAAGCAATTTTCATTCTATTTTATCGGCATATGCTCATGATGTATTTGAATTCATCAATCTTGTTTCTTTTCTCTCAAAGGACTGAAATGCCTTGACAGTATTTAGATTTATAAGATGCAACAAGTACACCTAAACTTTCTTTCAAAAGATCACTATTAGAGATACATCACTAACATTGATGTGCAATCATACTAGTTTAATAGAGTACATAAGAGAGCTAATCTTGCACTGGTCAAGAAGCTTGATATATAATTCTCTAATAATCCTCATCTGGTACTCTAATAATCCTCATCAACACTTGCTCTGTGTAGTTACACTGAATGTGCAAAGAGTGAACAATTGACTATAGATTGCAATATCTCTCCACTAGAGTTTCCCTCTGCAGAAAATGTTATCTGAGCTGACAACTTTAAAAGAAGAGATCCCACTTGGTAATGCCTTGGATAAGTATCTGATATCATGACTTTAAAATGTTGTGATTCATCATAGTGTGCAAATATTATCCTATCTGCATGTGTGTCTGTGTGTGGGCAGGTGTATTTGTGTATGTGCCTCAGCTTGGGTCTGCTTGTTAGGCAGCTAGAGTGTGCTCTCTTTTGAATCGAGGGTGGGCTTGCGTTCTCCAGGTAGGAGGCCCATACAAAGGGAGGAGACCAGGGTATTAAGATGGTTGTAAGACTTACCTTGAACCAGACATCACCCCAGAAAGACATACATTACCCATCTGCTTTTTCTGAAGCCCTTTAATTAAAACATCCAAAATAAAAGCTGAGAAGAAGAGCAAGAAATTCAATGTGCCTTCTACAGATGGGCAGACACATTTCAGGATAATAGTGTAGTAAATATACTCTTTATACTGGGCCTATGATGGCAATTAGCATGTTTTGTGAAGAGGTGAAAACTTTCCTCTAAAGCGGTCAAGACGACAATTTGTGAAAATAGATGGAAGTCCATTTGTGAAGGTAATCAAATTTGCTGCCCATTCTTCAATACTGAAAGGGTGCTTTTATAAGGTGATATCAATTGAAGAATAAAATGCAAAGGACCTATGAAGAACTCATCTCAAGCAACCTTAATTGGCCATCTCCTTTTTTTGAAGCATATAAATACAACTCCACAATGAAGGCCAAATATCTCATCTAAATTTGCCATTCAGTGTGCTGTAAAGCAAATTTAGATTCAATTAGCACAAAGAACAAGAATGCAAGAAAAAAGCTTTTGGACATTTAACTGCTTGACACAATGTAACCATGCAATAATATTTACAACATTAACACTTACTATTGGCTATGATCCTATAAGGTGTATCATGTTGATATTGTTTGTAAATTGATATATATTGCAGAATTGTATTCCTTATTCCTTATTTTGTCTCTATAACTACACCTTATACATGGTCATAATACAGTTTATAATACAGAAAACCAGATTAAATATAATGTAAGTTCACCTCTGCTTTAAAAGACTTCGGATTAAAAAGCTACCTGGTGACTTGCAGAAATAAGTAAAAATATGAAAGAGAAAATTGACCCAATTTCTTGTGTGCATGTAAGTAGGGTGCAAGAATAATGAGCAGTCACTGATGCTAATGCATGTTTGTATACTGCAGGCCTTCTGGTATAGATTTTTGTATTGCTTTACTATACTCCTAACCTGGCAAACAAGAATACATCACAAAAAAAACTGGAACTGGGTTTGACTCTGTATGCAGTGAGGTTTGCTAAACATTTTCATTCAAGATTTTATTCATTTTGCACATGCACAGTGGTCTTCCCCACTGACATATGTGTACAATAAACTCTTTTACCTGACTGTGCAGCATGGCAAATTGCTCACCTACAAAGTAAGGTAACTCCCCGCTGCTCACTTACTAATCAAGGTAACTGCTGCACTACTTGGTAATCAGAGACATTTGCCTCTCTTCTTTGCTGCCATCTAGTGGTTGTAACCTCATTAAGCACAGAACCCATTGCTAAGGCAAAGTACAGTAGAAGTACTAAATGCAGCACCATGCCTCCCAGGTAATTATTTCTTTTATTCACAGGCCACAAACGGACACATTCTCAATAGTTGCCATATAATGGGCCATTATTTAAATAAATGGGGGTAATGACATGAGGTTGGTGACCCCCTTAGTGCGATGGGCCTCTCCATATGGGCACACCTGCTGAGACAAGGTAACATTTATCACTGACTTCTTCTAGGGCAGTGAGAGAAAAGGGAGCCAAAATGGCTGCAAAGGTCAGGCCTGTAGGGCCATGTAGGGCCAGTCGCATCCCAAATTCAGCCATTTGCTAAAGCTACACTCTTGTGGTTGCCAGGCTACCACCTAATAAACGTGGCGTAGCATGGCATCAGAGGAAACAGAGGCAAGATATTGACTTTGAGATAAGTACCTCTTGAAATGTAACAGCACCATCACATCACATTCTAAACAACATTTTCAGAGGTGAACTTTGAATGGACCACAAGCTGGAGGGGAAAAAAATCTTTGTATTTTGCAACTCTCTCAGACACCCACATTTGCATAGCAGTTAGGTTAGTTAAAGGCAGTTAATTACTAATGTTTTAATTACAGCACATGAATAGGATAATATACTTCTTTAGGTTTATTTCTCTAGAGCATGAGAGCGCATATGCGCTTGATGCTGGAGCACTCTGACGTCTCTTTATTAAAGTAAACAAAAAGATAATTATATGTTCTCTTGCTAAATTTTGATGTGGTGGGTACTTAGAAAGTCATTGTTGAAATGGTGACTGGAAAGTATATGCCCCTGCATTTATAACTACTGTCTGCACTGGGACTGGTTCACACTCCCTCCTTTTCCCACTATTTGCTATGGTGTCAAGGGTCAAGAAAATTGTTTTGCTGGCCCTTACAGCTGCTAATTGCATGTGATACAAAGAGGTTCACATAGGAGGCTTGTTTGAGAAACAGCTCATATCAATCAGTGTAGAGACCATCTGATGGTGAGAATTAGTAATTTGCAGTGTAACCATATTATAGTATACACAGATATATAAGCACCATTTGCTTTAATTTTAGCCTTTAGTAAAAAAAAAACAAAGTTAGCAAAATTAGCACAAATTATATACAGTTATATCTCTCATATTCTGTAAATTGCTGGAAAATTCTCAGGATTCTCTGTATTTCTCCGAACTTTTCCCCACTGTGATCACTTATTATCTCATGCTGAATGTTATATTATATGATTTTGTAATTGTTTTTATATGTTTTATTTACACATATTATTCTTTTAATAGTATTATAATGTTGCACTATAAATGTAGAAACTTTGATTTGCAAGCTTCAGAATAATTAATGTTTTGCTTAGCATAAAATTGCAATTCCTGCACTACATTAACATATGTCTGTGAATGTTGAAAAACATTTGCTTTGGTTAAGCATTTGAGCATGGGTAGATGATAGATTTTTGGCCTTGCATTTAGAATCATTGTCTTGTTGAAAGGAAAGCTTTCTCCCATGCTTCAGTTTCTAAGCAGGATAAAGCAGGTTCTCTTGCAATATTTTCCTGTGTTTATAGTGATTGTAGCAGTATCATAAGCCTCCCCACAGCATGATATTGCCAGCACCATACTTCATGTTATGGTTGGTATTTTTTTGTGACCTGAGCAATATTAGGCTTGGACAATACCTGGAATTGTGAATTGTAGCAACAAATCCTTTTCATTAAGATTGTGTTAGGGTTTCCTTTTGTCTTTGGATCTTACGGAGCAGATGCTTTCAAAAATTATTACAGAAAGTATTACAGCAATGCTGCTCAGATTTTTGGAGAAACCCTAGAATGACTCACTACATGGTTAGATACTTGATTACTTTTTTATGGTACATTCCTGGATTTTAAAGCAGGGCTCTGGTGAATTTCATATATGAGCAACAGGGCTTATAGTGCAATCAGACTGGCCAAGACTAATGAACAGTTAGAAGACATGTAAAGAATCTTACTGTCACTTGAAGCAGGGCTTCTAACTCTATCGTCTAACTCTGCTGATGACCTTCTAGAAAATTGAACAAACCAAACAAAGAAAAACAGTAATAGTTCCATTAGTGAATTTTCACTTATTCATTTTACTATGAATAACGTTGTAAATGTTTCATTTTTCATTTCAGTTTCTGCATATTTGAATTCATGAGTATTTCATTCATAGTGCTAACAGTCTGAGAGGAAGAAGGTTACAATATTTAAGAAGCATGAGAGCCTGTCTGCTGCTGTATCTCTTTAAGCCACTTGTCACACAATGCTGTCAAAAGCTGCAAAAGTTAATCTTGTTATTTTCTATGTGAAGGCATGGGAGTAAGTATCCTTAAATTTCATATGTTGCTTCAATATTTATTCACCCAAAGGATCACATTATGCTTTGCACCATTTACCAACTGGTTCCTGTGAGAAGGCCCATTTTAAAAGGGACTGATTTTTTAAAATCTAAACAGGGGTCATATTATCAGTCTGGTCACTCAGGAAATTCCACATAAATTAAATTAACAACTATACACTAAATAGTAAAGCAATAACCTGACAGGTCTTACACACTAGTATTTTTGGTCACATGTCATTGATAGCACATCCAGATAAATGAAACTGAAATGTATACATTTATTATTGCACACTGGTGGCTGCAATGGGTAGTTTAGGATGTTTTGTTAGCATGTAGACTACTAATTTAGTGGAATGTATGTGTGTGATCACACACATGCCACACCAGACTTTTTGATCATGTTTGATTTCTTGTATCAAAATTATTGAAATGTAACTTTTATTTTGATAGCTACAGAGGATCAGAGGATATGATCCACACAAATTCAATTCAGCTAATAACAAAAACTACTATTATATATATCTGTATACATAGTACAAATACAGTGCAAAAAGAAGAGAATATGCAGAATACACCATGCATTAAAACATATTCTTTGACAACTACTGCTGGAACTTAATATGCCATTTAAGATTATGTATATGTGTTGTGGGGAGGCGGTGTATAAATGCAGTGACAATGGTGCATTTGAAGAAGAAAAGGCAAAGAGGGTGTAAGGCATTGACATGGTTCATAAGTTGGTGGCCCAACTGAATCTTTCCCACAGCTCGCATACACAGCTATCACCTGGTCTAGGGGCCAGTGAATGGAGCATGGTGATGTCACCAGCAGGGTGTACTGATTGACCAAAAAAGATGCAATTAAGGGGACGAAAACACACAAAGTAAAAGCTGTGTACATAAAGAGAAGGTCTGAACAATAGGCAGGGCAAGGCCCATTCAAGACCCCAGTCCTTAAGCACTGGCCAGGGGTCTTCTGCAAGGACTGAGAGGGGTTCTTGAGAGGGGGTTGTGGGTGGAGTGAGGAAGGTTTGTGTTGGAAGAGGAGTGTGAGTGTCCAGGAAAGAGGACGCTGGGTGTTGCTAGGATGTAGCCAAGTGGCCATGAAGAGCCCAACTCTTGTTCTATGTAACAATCGAGATGTCAAGCAATTATTTTGCATGGCTCAAGGATGGCTGATGGGGTTGCTAGAAGCTGTCTCTTCACATAGAACAGCTAATATGCCGGCAGACAACATTAAACAGATATGATTCTTAAAGGTATTTTTACACAGTGAAAACGGCTAGCAATTTCAAATTATTCAAATCATTTCAAGTGACTAATTTCGCAAGTGTTTGTACATCTTAACAAAGTCTATGATCAAATTAATCTCTGTTCAGCAGCAAGTAAATTATTTATGATGGATATTCAAGCCATGGTCTAACAATGACAGTCTAAGCTTAAGTGTCAACCCTGCTCTGAAGCAACAGTCCTTTAATACCCCTCACCTTTCTTTGCTGTAATTGCCTTTTAACCACCACCTGGCATTCCCAGCTCCGAGGAACAGAGTACTGTCAACCTCTGGTTGTCTGTCTTTAATCTGCCGTTCTTCAGGATTACATAGGGTCTCCCTCACTTCACATTAGGCCACTCACCTTACACGTCCCCTCTATCCATCCAGATCCAACCACTGGCTCAAGCTCACAATGCTGCCATCGTAATTTGCCACCCAGGTGTCACAGAAAAAAAGTGTTCCCCATTCTTGTTTCTTCATCAAACGGTTCTGCATTAGCATTTTCTCATTAGATAGACACTTTTATCATTCAAATTTGTAGATTATTGCTCGTCCTACTGGTGAACATAGGTTGCCCTTGACAACAAAACAGTAGGGAGCGAGGTATGCAGGACTCCATACAGAACTGAAGCCACTTGATCCAGTATCAACCGCTTGTTTTGAAGATTTTTAGAAATAAAGGTTCCTACACAAATCAAACCAAGGGCATACAGTTCTAGGCAAATTGTTTAATTGGTAAAGACACATTTAGGTTTGTTAAACTTTAAAAATAGAACTCCACAGTCACACTCATTTTGAAAAATTAATCTCCAACTCTATATAGCACCTCTATTATAAAGAAAATGTTTGATACAATGAAAGAAGCAGACCCAGAAAGCTTATTACACGTAGCATGTGAATGTATTTGGTTTTGGTTGATTTAGTCATTAAGGTTGCATTAAGCTTCGAACACAGTGCAAATAATCAGTATTCCATTGTTTGGCAGCTGTTAAGAAGGCTATATATATTACCAAAACCAGACAAATGGTAAACTCTATAACCAAAACCTCAGTACACATTGTGGGATCAACACCCCAGCAGCAGAGAAGGCTGTGACAAGCACAGAGGAAAAGCCCTGCAGTTGATGGATGGCCTGGTGGAAATCGCCATCTCATTAAAACACATGAACGGGCCCCAGTCTTCATACACAGTCATACATCAAGAGTGCTGAAGAAGGGACACAGCTCTAGCTCTTGTTTTACTAAAAGCAAATGATGCAGTGTATTTCTCATGTGTGTATATTTTTTCATTGTTGATCTGCACACTTTTTGTATTAAGCAGGAGCAATCACATCAAATGAATAGCACATTATTAAGCCTTCTAGTGGCTCTTAGGGGATTTTTATCAGGGCTTTGTATCAGTGTGCAATTCATATTCAGCCATTCTTCACTGGGAATATGTTTTATATGAGACCCCATTTATCATCCCCTGTCAGCTCTTAAACGCAGCATTATTCTCTCTAGAGTTATAAATTGGAATCATTAAACAGTTTTTCATTTAATCTGATGCAATAACGGTCTCGCCTTTATTGGCGTGTGAAAAGAAAATAGTAAATACAATTGTCTGTCAAGATGAGCCGAGATAGCGCCTGCTCCCTCGCTTTGCTGCCCGTGTGCGCCCGAAATGAAATTAGGAGGCGCAGAAAGTGGGATCGATGTCAGGTGATTTGCTTGACTTTCAGCGTGGAGGGGACGCGAGAAGCAGGGCGAACCCCGTAACCAACACACGACTTACACAGGCCATTTTTGCACCGACTGGGTTGCAGCCATCAGATGAGTCTTTTCAAGCTCGTGAGATGGATTCAACACGCAGCCACAATGGACCCGCATAAAGAGTGCCATCAGTGAACTCAATTAGAAAGGCAACAAAACCGTCTTGTAGTCGGACGGACCCCTGTCCCAAAAGCACAGACATATTACGCAACAGAACACCAAATGTAAAGAACTGGAAATAGCTGGACAGATCTGCAACCCCAGTCAGCGAATACCCTAACAGAAAGCCATGCGAGTTCAGTATATCCTCAGCGTGTCCGGGTAAAAATCCATCTTAAGCGTTTAGCCTTTCAAGACGAGCTATTGGATATTTCCATCAACTCCTCACACTGTTTCCCACCAAGGGAACAGGTGCTGGACATCTAGAACACAGAATGCTTTTCAAACCCTGCATTAAGCCCCCGCTCCACACTCCACCCGATGACGCCAAAATGACTGGGGGTAAATATTTGTTTTTGTCACCAGTTCTGAAAAGTATCTGCGTTTCTGAATGCAACCTCATTTCATAACTGCCAAGTTCATGTCAGATCCTGCAGCAGTTTTCTTTCCACCTTACTGGAAAGAATGAGGAAAGACTGCCACCTTCTGGCTAAACCATTCATCTTCAAGAGACGTCAGATTACAGGGGGCAAGGCGAAAGGTTTTGTATTCTGTACTAAAGCACGCAAGTTTATCAGCTCCCTATTTAATCGACTTAGAATTTTGGACAGCCCTTGGTAGCACATTACGTGCGTCTTTAATCAACGCGTTTACTCTAGGTTTAAGGGAAGATATTAATTGAGAATCTGAACATTAGTTTAATAAATAACAGTATAAAGAGTTAAGAGTACTGCACCAGCAGATTCGTAGTGTAAAATGGCTTTTAAAACTGTCTTGGTGTTAATGCAATAAAATAAGGGCAATGGAATGCCATTAAATGTGGTAATGAGATTAACCATACAAACTGAGCACAGGGTGCGGGTTAGGAGAACTGCATTTGATGAAATATGTCCAGTTTGAACGCCCAGCAATGCTATCATCAATGCTAATTTATAGCGAAATTAAAGAGACACTCCTGCCAATGAATTTGAAAAATGAAAAAAATCAGATCAGTGTGATCTACCAAACTTGCTATCACAGTGTGCACAAACTATCACAAATAGAACTAATGATAAAAAATGCATAATACAAAGATATAGATTATATTATTATTATTGTTGTTGTTGCTATACTTATTTATTTTTATTACTTTTTTTTAGTTATCATTGACATTAAAAGAAGCACAAAAACAAACTTCCTTTTAGACTCCGATAGTTGGCAGTGCTGCTTAATGAGAAGGTTAATATACACACTTATAATCCCTGACTGAGCTTCGTGTGCTCTGTACCTGGAACAGAGTTAAATATAATTATTATGAGACATAACAATAATAGAAGTTATCATATTGTCTTTAAAATTGCTAGATATAAATACAAATATGAAAAGGAAGTCCAATGACTTAAGAATATTCAGTGGGTATTACTAGAGAAATTCAATGAAAAGTAATAGAGAATTGCATGTGTTTATTTGTTTTTCAAAATGTCATGAAAATGCTACTTCCATTCCTGTCCAGAAGGTGGCGTATTTGTTATAGAACACGATGAACCGGTAAAATAACGTTGTTTATTCACAGGTAATATGTAAACGTCAATCAAGTGTTTAGTTAATTTTAGAAAGAAAAGCAAATTTGAACCATTTCACCTTGTGTTAAGCCATTACATGAATGGATGTGCTATCCGATGTGTAGACCCAGATCAGTCATAACATTACAAACACCTGGCTAAAATTGTGTAGGTCGCCCTCTTGTGGCCAAGAGGGCGGGGGTTGCCTCTATCAGACTTTGGAAGGTAAGTCGTTATCAGGGGATCCTGTGAGTTGAGTGAGTTGGGAGGTTGGACCTCCTTTGACTGGGCCAGTTAGATGCTCTATCAGATTTGGATCTGGGAAATTGGGAGGCCAAGTCAACACTTTGTTGATCTGTTATCTTCTTCAAACCGTTCCTGAACAAGTTATCCAGCTGAAGACCACTGTCTTGTGGGAATATTGTTCCCATGAAGGTGGTGGTCTACATCAATGGTTGGTAGGTGGAACTACCAAACATCAAAATAGCATCCAAATGAATGCCAGGAACCAAGGTTTCTCAGTAGACCAGTGGCTAACAGTCATGCACATAACCCTGTCGCCAGTTCACGGTTGTTTCCTTCATGGGCGTCCCCTTCAAATTTCATAATTATTCGTTTGGACACCCCTCCACACACTTTTAACATAAAATATTAGTTCACCCAATCTTGAATCTTGAATTTTTGGCGAAATAATCCATTTCACTTCATCAATAGGACAATATACACACCACTGGAAATCTAAGCAGCCTTATGCACTGACAATTTACTTCACTTGCATGTGGTGAGTTGGAGGCAAAGCCGGAGTGGATTTCCAGTGGTATGTGGATTCTCCTATCTATTAAGTTGTATGGATTCTTTTGCAAAAGATTCAACATTCAACAGTGGTTTCCAAATACCCCCATCCCCAAAAAGGACAGAGACATTTCATGCAGCAACCCCGCCTCCCACACAAACCCCGCCGGATCCTATTATAATCAATTCCCCAAGCAGGTCAAAACTTTCTTTTCCAGAGGTGAGTTTAACTTTGAATATGGCAGAACAGACAAATGTCCACTCCAGAACAAAAAGTTTTATGGAAGCCATGACCTTTAATTAAATATTTTTGCAAAGTTTTCTTTTCACAATAGCTTGCTTCTACATTCATGTCATAATTTACTGTAGTACATCTCATCACCAACTCATTTCCCACCAGAGAACTTGCCAGAGGCTACCATGTCAAGAATCGAGGGGGGGGGGGGGAGGCGCTCTCGGGTGCCCTGTTACTCCAACTGACATTCTAACTTTAACTGTACAGGACCAGCAAATAAAAACTAATGACCATCAAGATTTATAGTTCATTTCAGACATTAAATATATTTTTCCTTATAATGGACAGGTTAACAGTGCATTGGTGTTAGTACAAGCTTTATTTATATATTTAATTAAATACATTGAACATTTTAACATTTAGTCTTAAAAGCATGTTTAAAAAAATCAAAACTGAATGAAATGTTCCCTGAAGGGACTTGCTTAAGCTTGTTTAGGATCAAATCCGTGGAGAAAAAGAAAGCAAGGGGAAAGAAAGGCTACTGATACAATTAATCATCTTCAGAGCAGCACAGACAGTGACAAATTCACTCCTAACTTTAAGGCAAACATGTTACCTTAAGAATGCTAATAATGTCATGCTTGATTTAGCTTGGGCCTCCAGACAGCATGTATTGCTTTCAACCTGTTAAGCAAGTTGTTTAAGAACTCCATCCACACTTCAACACCTACAGAATTCCTACCAAATGTGAGATTATTACAGCACTGAATAAACGAAAGCCATAGTATGCAAATAAGTATGCAAAAATCAAGAATATTATGTAAGTTTGTATACTTAATCTTGCAAAATTTGAAATAATTTTATCCAACAGGTAATCCATACCATCATGTAATGATACAAAATCATAAATGTATAGACTGATGCCTTTTCCATATCCTGGAACATCAGCTGTTAAATAAAAAATAATGTATGTAAAAACCATTCAAGTTTCACAATATGTAATTCACTTCACAGTTTGTGTACTCCATTAAACTATGTTGCTTGAATAGCCAATTTGTAATTAATTCATTTTGTGAAGTGACAAAAAACATGACAAAAAAAATTAAAGACCTGAAATTCGTAATAACATAACAACAATACCTAAGTCGTTCACAGGGGTGTTAGCCAGAGGAAAGGGATGCACTCAGCAGTGATGGGCATAGCAGTTCTTTTAGATGTATTGAATCACTAGAATCACTTCACTAAAAAGATTTGTTCAAAATATTCGTTCACCAAATCATTCAGTGCATGGCGGGAGGAACCTGCGACTCTGACTTCCTGAACTGATACACGTCTGAATGGTTCAGGTTTCAGTTCAGTTCACAAAGAGAGTGTTGTGGCTGTGTTGCTTTGACAAACACGTTTGTAAAAATAAAATCGTTTATGAATCATGATGTTTTAAGTATCCTGTCCTAAGGTATACGTCACAGACAGTAATGCATTTTCTCAGGTAGTGAGTAGCTACAACACACATTGTAAACAACAAAATGTGATGACAAAATAGTTTTTTATTCTGTCGGAAATAAACAACACATACCGAAGAAAATATCAAGTTAAATGTGCAATATAAAAGAAACAAATATCAAATTAAGAGCAAAATGTCAAGGGAAAACAATTATAAATACTGTGCATTCAAAATATTAAGAAAATACCATTATAAATGTGCAATCACACAAGGAACTAAAATAAAAAATTAAAACTTGAACAAAGACACATCCATACACTAGGTGCCAGACAGATGACATCCAAACAGGATCATCATGATAAAGGTGGCCTTATGTCCTTTACCTCCGGTTGGCATTTTGGAATACAAGCTGGCTGTCCTTTGTAGAATTGAGACGATTTCATCACTCTGAAATGATCTGGCCCATTTTACAAAAGACTCTCTCTGATGGGACAGATGTGATAACAATGCAGAGTCTCATCATCATCATCATCTCTCAAAGTCTCGGATAGACATTCCCTCGACTTTTCCATCACGTAAGGGGGTTTGAAGACCTTGGCACTAGAGGTTCTACTACATGGACTTCCAGAACTGAACAGCTGTTGGATTTCGAGTAATGTCACATGAGCACGGACTTGCTGGTCAAAGTCTTTCCAGAAAGCACTTTCCTGAGTGGAACTCCCTTCTTGTGCTGCTGCTTCCTGAGTTCCCTCTTCTTCGGCCTGATGTAGTGGTGGCGTAGTGGGTAGGATACTCTAGACCAAGAGGTGATGGGTTCTAATCCTACCTTCAGCACATCACCACTGGGTTCCTGAGCAAGACCTTTAACCCTGAGTTGCTCCAGGGAGACAGTCCCCAGTAGTTAGAGAATGGAAGTCGCTTTGGATAAAAGCGTCTGATAAATGCCGTAAATATAAATGCACTAAGGATGTTTATGAAAACCTGTGTGCAATGGCAGCATGTTTGATTAATACGAAGCAGCACAGCCTTAGCTGTTCGCAAAACATTAAAAGCCATTTGATAAATCAAGATTATTCAAGTGTCAAAAATCTTTGATGGGCTGAGGATGGAGTGAAATAATTGAAGTAATTTGCCTAATAGGACAGGAATGATCCCTTAATCAGCATATAACTTGCTTAATAAAAGTATAGAACTATTTGCAAAGTTCTTTCATAAAATCTGTAAAACTGTAAAACTGTAAAACTGCTTTAGCATCCTGAAAGCTGGCCAGTATGCCTGGCATAGCTACCCAACTACCACTTGAATATGTGATAATCTGGATCTGTAACAGCCTACTTGGACTGTACTGTAGCTAATCTCTGCTTCATGTTTATGTGAAGGGCTTTTTGCACAAACAATGAGATAAATAATCAGCATTGTCTCATATCTGTCATACATTTTCTGTGGATGGTTACTATAAGTATTAAAAGTTAATCAAGGTAATGATAACATATGTCAAAAGCATAATTACAGAATACACCCACAGCACACACTAACCTTGGAAGTGGTGGGCAATGCCATGCTGTTTAACACGATAACTATGCTCTAATGTACGTTGTCTAAGATGGTGTCAGCGATTTCATTAAATTACTTTACATGACCAAGCAGCTAAACACAAACTAAACATGGTGAAGTGGTGGAAATGTGTTCTCTGTAGTGATTAATCTAGGTTTGACTGATGCCAGCACACTGCTATCTCCTGGAATGCATAGTGTCAGCAGTAAATTTTAGTGGAGGGGGTATAATGTTCCAGGGTTCAGATTAAGCCTCTTGGTTTCAGTGAAGGGTAATACTAATGCTTCAATACAAGACATTTTATACAATTACACCCCTTGTCACTCCAAATCAGAAATTGCAAACTGCCACAAACACACCTAAATCAGAAAGCCTTTCTTGAAGAGCCAGGGCTGTTATAGCCACTATGGAGGGAAACAAATAATTCACTTTGCAAATGGATTATGGACTTTCTGACCAACAGACAACAGCATGTCAGGTCAGGTCAGTCCACCTCTGCTCCACCACGGTCACGCTCAACACTGGTGTACCACAGGACTGTGTGCTGAGCCCCTTCCTCTACTCCCTCTTCACCCATGACTGCTGACCCGTGTATGGATCAAACTCCATCATCAAGTTTGCAGACGACACCACGGTGATTGGTCTCATCACCAACAAATATGAGACTGCCTACAGGGAGGAGGTCCAGCATCTGGCCACTTGGTGCATGGACAACAATCTACTCCTTAACACCACCAAGACCAAGGAGCTCATTGTGGACTTCAGGAAGGAGAGAAGAGGCTCACACAATCCCATCCA